>JABWTJ010000036.1:1592199-2792199 GCA_016801875.1 Solanum sitiens | reverse complement strand
GGTGGTATGGGACACTATCTAGACATTGGACAATAGGCTTAGAAGGTGTTAGTTGGAGTCCCTAGGTCTTCTTCAAGACCATTACTTGAATGTCCTTATGTGATGAATATCTGTTAAATGAACTAAGGAATGTAATGACTAAAGTTAAGAAAGAATATTAAATGAATAAGTACTTATCTAGAGTAGTTGAGGGTTGTCTAGTTAAGGTATGAAGGGGGCAAAGGAATGGTCACTTCATCTCTTACTTAGATAAGTCTTAGTAATGATTCTAGTTAAGGAAATGTGATTGATTATGTGGACATGATCCTAACCTAGGTAAGTCTTAAGTATTACTTAGGTAATCTTGAAGAGGTCAATCATGGACATTCTCTTCTTGAGTTACTTGAGTAAGTCTTTGGATAACCTTTGAAAGGAGAATGTCATGTTTGATGTATGTTATTGTATTAAGTGAGAATGATTCTATCCTAGGTATTCTATAGGATCCCTTGTGTGTGTGTGATAGGAATTGTATGGGCGGTCGCTCCACACTCTCCCAAGTGAACCTTGGAATCACCTTTTGTAGGAGGATCTCATGTTTATGTGCTTGATGTATTGTAAGTGTGTATGTGTCTCATTCGAAGTAGTCTTAAGGATCGTTTAGGCATGCTTTGAGAGGGTGTATGGGCGGTCTCTCTTTGTATGACTTAAGTGAGTCTTAGAATAACTTTTAGTGGGTTGACTACATGCTATAAGATGTATAATGTGAAGGCTAAGCACTTCACTGTAACAGTGAAGGAATGTCACTGTACAGTGAAGTGGTTCACTGGAAAGTGAAATTTAAAATGTGAATAATCGCTTGGATGATTTCTTATATATTTCTAAAGTGTTAAATGTTTTTCTTATGTTCTTACTATGATGTTTTAATCAAAATTCATGAAAAGCATTTTATTAACTAAATGTCCTTTTTCATGGTTTTTGCATGGCTTCCATACTTAGTACATCTAATGTGCTAACCCCTTCTTTTCCCTTTTTGACTAAAGTGTAGGGAATTGGGAGTTTTGATGTGCCATGGAGGATGGATAGGTTTATAAGGGTTGAAGATGAAGTATTGGTGAGTCCTCATCGATTTGAGGACAATATCCACCTGTTCGTTTATGTCTTTAGTCTTTATTTTATGTCTTGTATGTGATTAGTCCCAAGTATTGTATACTCTAAAGTTTAGATGGTTCAAAGGGTTATTGTAAAGGTTTAATGTTTTAATGAAAGTCTTCCGCTTGCGTATTGTTTATGAAAAGAGTTCTTCGTGTGTGAAGAAAGTTTTAAATTCTTACTCATTTTAGTATGTTATTATGCAATGAATAATACAAGAGGCTTAGATGAGACTTCTTGAAGTCTCATTTGCCATGTGACGAACTCAAGGATACTCTAACTTCTAAGGTATACTTGAGGGTCGTGACACAAAATATGTCTCGACTCATCAAAATTGAGGGTGCAAAACACATTCATTAATCAAAGAAGGTCGGCGAACTCAAAACGGAAAAGCGACTCACCGAATAAGAAAGGCAAATATATTGACCATTGTTAAAGATGACAAAACAAGGAGAAAAAAAGGTAGGCTTGAAAGGTAACCAATGGTTATACTAAGTAATATTCACAATGTGAAAGTCATACTTGATCGAGCTTAGTAAGTGAGGTTCAAACAATTGAAGCGTACATTACGAAAAAATGAGCTGAAGAGCAGTTGGAGATCCACCCATTGTGAACGGCGAACCCGATTAATGTCGCCCAAAAGGTCACGTATTAAATTTTGGGATTTTTTTTTTGAGAAATTATAAATAGCCGAAAAGAGAGAAAATTTTAAGAGTTCAAAAATTTTGAGTCATGAATAATAGTTGGAAAATTCTAAATTACTTTTTAGAGAGAGAAACAATTTACCATGTGGAGAACAATATTAATTTTGTGGATTTTCAATTTTATTATTCAAAAATGATAAATTGATGTTGAATTCAATGTGGCGTTGTTTGTAAATTCTTAATTTCATATTATCGTTGACTTTTTTCATAAAAGGCACAATTTCTTTACTCTTTGTGATGGGTGTCTAAACCCTATGATCTAGGGGTGCCATTATGGGGTTGGTTGTTGATTTAATGTAATGAGTATTTGTTATGCTCGATTTTGTTGTTTTTAATTCATGGATTTGAGATAATTAGAATGAGTTTAAATTACGGGTTAAGGTTGCAAACTTAGATTCATACTTTGGATCTCCGATTGATACACGAAAGAGATTGATTGGAGTGCGTAATTAGTCTGGTATTTCAAATTTACGTTTCAGGTCTCTGACTTGTTTAAAAATAAATTTTATAGGTTAGATATATTTTTCCTATTGCCCCATTGAAAGAAATGAAAATTAACATTTCAAAAACACTTCATCCAACTCTAAGTGTCAACGATCATTATTAAATATAATAACCCAACCAATGGTTGGGTCGAGTCCCAAGGGAGTGGTTTTCGAAAATTAACAGACAAGTACAAATAAATTTCAAATTAGTCATAGCTAAAACACATTTCCGATTAACAACATAATAAATCAAACGGGTAACATAAGTGTCAATTATCAAAGGGGACCGTATAACTAACTGTCCACTAAAAACAACCAAATAATAGAGATACGAATAAGGTGATGAGATTTTTGGGATGTGATTGGAATATGAGCTAAGATAAATAACCAGGTACATACTATTGATAGTAAATCGATGTAAATTTGCAACTAAGGTATACTTTAGTGGGAGTATATTCTCTCTCTCGAGCAACTTACCCGAATCAAATTGGTCTGTCTCGACCACCAGTAAGCCACAATTATGCCCAGCTTCACCTTAGTCCATGCACTCTCTCGAGCAGACTGTGTGGGAGAGGGTTTAGGATTCACTCTCTCGAGCTGAAAACCACAACAAACCAATAACTACCAACTATTGATTTTGTAATTTTTTGTCTTAATAACTCTCTTTCTAGCAGGAAAAAGACACGAAGATGAAATCATATTTACATCTAGAATCCCATTAAGTTCATACAAAACTACTGAACGAAATCACATTTAAACAACAAATTAACTATTAATTAGCAAGACTCAACAGTAAATTCAACTCATATTCACATAATCACACCCCAAGAATTGGGGTTTCAGCTAAGCATGGAAAAGAGATAGAAATTAATACCAAAAGTGTTTCCATCAATTGGGTACGATAGAAAATATCTTTACACACGTCAAATATGAAGATTCTTCAAGACTCTTTTCCAATTACTCAGAGTTGGAAACCTTCAAATCTTCAAAGCCCAAGAACAAAGTCTCCCCAAAACAACTAAGAACTAAAATTAGAAATATTTGAAAAACAAAGTCTAAAATCTAAAAACTGATATCTGATTACAATTCTCAACGAGTATTTTTAGTTTTCAAATTTATTTGCTGTGAATGGTCACTCGGGCTAGTTAGTCGTGATTGGTGGTCAACTGGGCTATCCTCCCTTTGGTGTATTTCATCGCCGTCTTGATTTTTCCTTCCTCTTTTTCGCGTTTTGTAACATTGGGCGATATAGTTTTGCTTTGCAGAACTGTTCGGCAACACACCAAATGCTCCTTTTCACCGCCGACTTGATCCTCATTTTCAAAGCTCATCACGCTGGAATAGGTGAGGATGAGGCCATTTGGCGACTCACCTAATGGATTAGACGACCCTAAGTCCGTCTTTTCTTCATTCTTTCGACTGCCTTGTTCCTTTTTGCTCAATCGTTTCCATGTTTTGTCTCGAAGTCTAAATACCTAAAACTGAAGGTTTTTCATCATTTATTGAAACAAAATATGTGTTTTAGGACACTAAATCTATCTAAATATAGCCCTAAATGAGACCAAATTGTAGACTCATCAACATCCTAACTTAAACTTTTGTCTGTCCACAAGTAACACTCAAGTTCAACAGTTCAAATAAGACGTCTCAAACAATGCTACATAAGAATCAATCATGAATGTACACAACAATGCTCAAATTACTCATGCAAGGGTTAATTGTGCACTTAAAGACTCAAGTTGTGACACAACATTATCAAAGATTTTCAAGTTCACGATACTTGCTTCAAATGTAAGTTCAAGCTCAACAAAAAAGATCAAATGACCTCACATAAAGAATGATTCCATATTCACACACAATGGTTCATAATTTAAAGATCTGAAATCCAGTTCAACGCTCACACTCACAAAGATGAGTGTAATATAGGAATTAACCCACATGTTTGCCCGTATTTTCCAATCAACCTTCGTTTTAGTTCACTCAAGATCAAAAAGGTCTTTTAAGGCTGTTAACGGTGTTGAGTGCAAAAGTATGATCATTTAAGTTTAGTGAATTTTATCCTCATAAAATGTGGTGCTCCCAACACTTCATTTCCTCTTCTTTCATCATTTTTGTTCGTGCTCATAAGTCATCGCATTATTCAGTTTCCAAGGATTTTTAGGAAACCCCAATTTGTTTTTGCATTTTAATAAATTTATTCAACATATTTTTCTTTTTCATTCTTTTGTTATCTTTTCTCTTTTTTTTTTTTTGTCTGGAGGGGTTCCATTTTTCTCAACACCATGGGTTAAAGGAGAATTATCTTGCACTTGTTGACCTCTCTTCTCTTTTAACCACATAGGATTTTGGCCTAAGTTGGCTATTAAATCAACCACAAATCAAGAGGATTATAGGAAGCTGATTAAGAAAGGTCATGTTTTCATAGAGTTTCTTCCAAATAAAGGTAAGTCTCAAGGGTGTTCGAAGAGGTTCGCAAACTCACAAGGTAGGCTACAAAAGAGGTATGTGTCAAATTGGTGCACACTCTTTTAAGGTTGCCTAAGATCATATCATGAGATCACATCACATAGTCAACCAGACAAACTTGACAAATTCTAGGTGTCATCGTGCATGGTTCACTAAAAGATCATCACACAACACATCGACACTAAAGTCAAACAAGGATCCACACTTTCGCTAGTGTGCAATGTTTATCGCAACAAAATCAATTTGATACTTGGCTAATTACAAAGAGATGCAAAAAAATCACATATAAAATTTATTTGGCCTCGTCATAGCCGCACGTTCATGTTTGTTCAATTATGAGCACTATTAAGTCATCGGTATAGATCAAAACCGAGACTCAAATTTTCAAAAGAACAGCCACATTCGAGTACATACAAGAGGTGGCAAAGAATTTTGAATTTTTTTTGGATGGGTTAAATCATTTACAATTAAAGAATAAGGAGACACAAACTCAAACATGCAAAAAACTTTATAACATACAATTTTAAACATAATGACCCAAATGTATCAACAAAACATTAAACATTAATAGTCACACAAAAAGTTGGCCTCACCCCACCACAAATTAAAATCATTTGTCCTCAAATGAAAATAACAATTATCCAAAGGTCAAAAAAATAAAGACAGAGATGGAGGTAAATAAAAATCCTGTCTACACAGTCGCTGCATTTGTCTAGAAATCAATGCTCGGTGCTTATTCTGGTGTTGAGCATTAGTGCCCGATGTCGCCTCAGAAGATTGTCCAAGTTTGTAGTTGCCAAAAAGGCATGTATAACTCTATAGAGTCCTCGGGCCCATGAAGGGACAGTCAGGTCTCGGGGATGTCCTTTTGCTGGAAGTGGGCTTCTTTCTATCATTCTCCGTCCTGGAAGGGTTTGTGTCTCTTGTATTTCTCCTGAATATTTTTGACCTTATATTTCAGGGTGGCATGTTTATCTCAAAAAATTTTGGTCTAGCCATGTCTGCACTATATCATGAAAAAGAGAGAATCAATTTAAGAAAAATCATATACATCAGCTGCCGACAAAATCGCCAAACAGGTCGGCGAGTAACCAAGTTACTGTCGGCGAATGATGTTGAGACCGCCGAGAGTAATTGTGCAATAATCCTATAAGGTTGCAGATGTAATTTGATCAACAATGATCTTTGCAAGTCGCCTAGTGCCCTTAGAGACATCATAGTTCTCACCGGAAGTAATAGAAGCAGACGACACATACAATATGAAATTAAAGCGAGATGATGCCATTAAAAGAACCGCTGAGTAGTTTGGCGAGCTCGACCCAGCTCGCCAAACGACCCTATATACCTATTTTAAACCCAGTTCCTCGACTTCAACCTTAAAACCCCCAAGAATAAAATCAAACCACACACTAGTCAAACTTAAGCTAGACCCATTATTCCTATCAACATGCAAGCACAACCCCTAAAGATTTAATTGAGTTTAAGGCATGAAAGACAGAATGTCACTATCAAAACGCTAGATGTTAGAAATTGAATTTTAAATAAGGAAATCAAACGAATAAATTCTAACAAAGATGCCTAGCACAATTCAACAAGATTATATCATGGCATTTGAGTACAATATCGATAAAAAGAACTTAGGGTTCAAAAATCAACCTTACGTGCAAACTAAACTAAGATTGAATCGCTAGGCAGTAATGTAATCCAAGTTCCAAGCTCAAATCTATAACTAGCACACTTAAAATGCAAAAATAACAGAATGATGTGCAGGTTTGAGTTTGAAAAAATCAAAGTGGACAATAGTGAAAGAGTTCAAGAATTTCAACCTTTGTCCTAAAAACCATCCAATTCTCGGATGTTCAATGACATTAGTCGAGATCGTCTAACTATTCTGCATCACACAGAGCAACCACCTACATTGCTAGTTTTACTAAACCCCCAGTCAATTTTGGAAGTCCAAACCATGGTAAGGATTAGGATCGTTGACCAAGTCGGCGACTCGCCAATAATTTCTTAGGAACATTGAGTTTTACAGACACTGCCTTCAAGTTGTCTTGAGTTTAATGACCGTCTCGGTCAGGGTCACCGACATATTCGGCGATTCACCGAATGGACCTTTTTGCTCGCCAATCTTCTTCTTTCCTAACACTTGCAACACTTTATCCTGGACAACCAACATACCATTATTTTTTTAAAAAAAAAACAAACATAAAATAATAAAAAGGGTTTTAGTTTGCCTCCAAAACAAAACTTAATTAACGTTGTGGTACAACGTAAATAAACACTTAAAACATCATTCTTAGGGTTTTCCGTAGTATCACTAGGCAAGCTCTCTCTAAACTGTGAGTAGATGGTAGATATCACTTTGTTTATCTGGGAGTCTTGTAGCTGAATTGTCATGTAGGGTGAAGTTTTCATTTGATTTAGCATTTCAATGTTCTCTTTATATCATTCAACACCCGACCCGATTTTTATATCTTGTGTAGAACGAGTGAGAGGACCTCTTTATTTTGTCCACCCTCATGTTGCATCATGTTTTTACATTTGCAAGGGGGAAGGTATTTGCTCTTATTTTTGGATCTCGATTCCAACTTGACTACCTTCTTAAATAGGATGTCTAGTTGAATCAGCAATGCAACCAAGTCCTGATATTTTTATGTTTCCTTGGTGGATTTAACTATGCCATCAAATCGTTGGGATACTAGTCCATAGGGTTGTTTGTATCAAAGAACCTACGAAAACTTGATCAACAACGCTTTTATTTTATGGCCCAAGACCCTTATAAATAAATTCCAGCAATAATTAATTTGGCATCCATGATTCAAGCATTGATGCAGTAATGGCTTAAATCTCAGCCACATATCATGGATGGCCTCACTCCCCAATTGCTGGAACGTTAGGAGGTTATCCCTAAGATTTAATATCCCCAGAAAAGGGGTGTTCTGTTTGGTTACCATTTTTACCATTTCCACTCATTTTTCCTGTTTCAACACAAACAAGCAAAACAAAACTTATAATTAAGTAAGTAGGACTACTACTAACTAGACCAAAATTTGGCTCAACCAAAAATTCTCTACTAACACCACTCTCCAGCAGCAACACCATTTTAATTAATAACGTTTCAAATACACTTCATTTAATTCTAATGTCAACGATTGCTAGTCACTATAATAACCCAACCAAGGGTTGGGGTCGAGTCCAAGGGAACGATTTTCAAGAATTAACAGCCAAGTACAAATAATTTCAAATTATTCATAGCTAAAACACATTTAGGATTAAAAACATAATAAATCAAAGGGGTGACACAAGTGTCAATTATCAAAGGGGGTTTCTATAACTAATTATCAGCTAAAAACATCAAAATAATAGAGACACGAATATAGAGATGGGATTCATAGGATGTGATAGGCATATGAGCTAAAATAAATAACAGGGTACATGCTATTGATAGTAAATCGATATAAATTGCAAATAAGCTTGACTTTAGTGAGGTAAGTTCTCTCCTGAGCAACTTACATTGAATGCAATTTGTTTCTCTCAAACATCGATAAGCCGCAATTATACCCAGCATTCGCCTTAGCACATTCACTCACTCGAGATTAATGTGTGGGAGAGGGCTTCAGATTCTCTCTCTTGAGCTGAACCCACGACAATCCAATAGGCACCGGCTATTGATTTATTTGGTCTTAAGACGTCTCTCCCGAGCAAGCCAAAGACATGAATATGAAATCATATTTGTAACTACAATCCCATTAATTTCATACACAACTACTGAACAAAATCACATTTAAACATCAAATTAACTATTAATTAGCAAGACTGAGCAGTAAATTCAACTCATATTCATATCATCACACCCCAAGAAATGTGGTTTTCACTAAGCATGGTAAAGAGATAGAAATTATTACCCAAAAGTGTTCACATCAATTGAGTACGATAGAAAATGTCTTTACACACGTAAACGATGATGATTCTTCAAGACCCACTTCAAATATTTTCAAGTTGGAAACCTTCAAATCTTCGAAGATCAAGAACAAAGTCTCCCAAAACCACTAAGAACTAAAATTAGAAATATTTGTAAAACAAAGTCTAATGTCTAAAAACTGATATCTGATTACAATTCTCAATCAATATTTATAGTTTTCGAAAATTTGTGTTGCGAAAGATCACTGGGTGCTATTAGTCAGGATCGTCGATCAACTCCGCGATCCGACCTTTGGTATATTTAATTGCCCTATTGTTTTTGCCTTCAACATCTTCACGTTCTGTAATATTGGGTGATATAGTACTGATTCGTGGAATTGTTAGGCAACACGCCGACTGCTCCTTTTCACCACCGACTTAATCCTCTCCTTCAGGTCCAGCACGTTGGAACATTAAGCAAGGATAGTTCATTTGGCGACTCGCCTAATGGATTAGGAGATCCTAAGGCCGTCTTTTCTTCATTCTTTCAACTATCTTGTTCCTTATTGCTCAATGGTATCCATGATTTGTCTCCAAGTCTAAATACCTGAAACTTAATGTTTTTCATCAGTTTTGAAACAAAATATGGGTTTCAGGACACTAAATCTATCAAATCATAGCCCTAAATAAGTACAAATCGTGGACTCATCAAGAGACAATAGTGTAAGGTAATGGGTTATTTAATATAGCACATAAATGAGACGGGAAAGAGACTATGAAATGATACTATGAGATCGAAAGAGGATTAATGTAATTGAAGATAACCTAGCCTATACATAAATGTGCACCAACCTAAAGTAACACAATTACCGCTATGTGGCATAGATTTCCAATTCCCACACCCCTAGATTACTTGTTACTTATTTGAATTTATGATATCTTGGATTTGTTGTGACTTTTGATTACCAAATCCTTTTATTCAATTTTGGTGGCATCATCCACACACTTATTTTATTGCTAAAAATGAATGAATTTACATTCTAAATTTCTTAATAGAATTCCTTGCCTTGTATAATTTTATGTGGGGTTTGACCCCGATTCTTAGTTGGGTATTTTTATTGACGATGATCGGTTACTCTTTAAATTTTGAAGAATAGGTTGAACGTTATCAAACTATTTTTTTTATGTTATGGTTTATATTGGAGTGATTCTCCATGATATATGTGCATTTTTATGAATTTTTCATTTATATTTGTTAGTTTCTCTCCTACTTTGTTCATGCTAACTTGTGTCCAATTTGAGGATAATTGTTTCTAAGAGGGAGATGTTGTAACACCCTTAAAGTTGAAAAAAGTTGATAAGTAAAGAGAAAATGCAAAAAACAATTGACTAATGTAGTTTCTATGAGTCAAACATATGGACCGTATGAAGTTATACATTATATGACCTAGGAAGGAAGTCGTAAATGCAAACTTGAGATTTAGAATCTTTTTTTTAAGATTGGTTTATGGACTTGAGAGGATGAACCATAGAATATGTGAGAGGTCATATGGAAGATGCGTATGATATAAATAGAGACCTGAGTTAGGAACTCGGATCTACAGATGGTTTTGACTAGTCTTAGTTGTTTCTACAAACCATATGAAGGTTACATAGAAAGGTTCCAGACTTGGTGAAATGTTGGAGTGAAATTTGGGTTCTATGGATATTGTCTAAGGTCCGTAGAAATTTGGAATGGTTGTAGAAAAGACTTTTGGGGTGAAAGGTGACCGTTAGGATTATATAGTTTGTTCTGCATACGTCCATGACAGCCCGTATAAATTGTTACGGATTGTAGGTCACAACCTTAGGGCTGATCGCCAGTTACTCGAAACATGGTATTTTGATATTTTCCTATGTATATAATTAATGCCTATAATACATTTTTTGACCCTAATTATAAGCCCTATAACTACCCTTGACCCTAAGAAATTCCTCTACTCTTTCATTCACTCAAATTCACAAAACCCTTCCAAAGTTCTCGCCCAAAATACTTTCTCTAGATCAAGGAAGAAGAAGCTAGGGTACTTCAAGATCAAGTTTCCCTTTTTATTAATTCATAGGTCTTTAATCAATTTAAGTATAGAGTTTATCAATGGGTTCCATTCACCAATTAATTTCCCAAAGATTCTTTAATTATGCAATTCAATTTCAATCTAATTGTTTAAGTTTTCATTGAATTCTCATGGGTTCTTTTATGTTGATTCAATTGCTTGAATTTTATCTTATTATGACAATTTCGATTCAATTGCATGTTTTTCAATTGAAATCAAATAAACCAATGCATCATCTATGATTTTGACTATGAACTCTAATTTGCAAGAATTTATAGAAAATCTATGAATCTATAAGTGGCGTTTTCACGAACTTATGCATGATTAATGAAAATAAATTTCCCACTATCTACGTTTCTATAAGATTTGCATGAACGAAATTGTAAAAGGTTTTCTCACATTAGTAATCATCATTTGGTGAGATGTTTTCTCACTTATATTTGATTTAAGATTTAATGAGCTACTCTATGATATTTACGCTTGGATTAGTAACTTAATCTTACTTCTCCATGTATTAAGATATAAATATGTTTATAAATATTCTATAAGGATTCATCTTAGCACCGAGAGAACTTTGAGATGGAGGATAAAATAGGATGGTATCTGGTATCAACATATAGTTTCAAACTAGATGACCCCATAGGACTTCCTCAAATGGCCTAGCTAGAGGCTCCACATATAGCATATGACATGATACAAAGTTCTACCTTGGAAAGTAGACTCTTCTTTCTATTGTTGGTTAAAACTAATATCTCACAAAATTACCTAAGTCACTTCAAATGTTTTATGAATCTTTCTTTATTACTTCAAGATGCATCGACCCTGTTCATGATTTATAATTCTTTCTAAGAAGTTTTTTACGATATTTAGCTTGATCATTCAGTTCATCTTTATAATATGTCCCCTTATGATCATGTATCATATTTTATTTGATTCCTTTCATACTTAGTACATTTCATGTACTAATGCATACTTATTTCTACGTTGTTTCATTAATGTAGGGCATGACGATTCCTCTCCTAAAGTTTGTGGGTTGTTGATCATTATATAGTTTGAAGATTCGGTGAGTCCTCATACTCAGAGGACAAATGTCACTTTTATTGCTTTATATATGTTTAGCTTTAAACTTTTATGTCGTGGACGGGTTACGTCTTACATGGCTCTTGTAGACTTTGATGTACTTCTGCTCATATGTCGAACCTTCTTACTTCTTATGAGATCTCTTGCTTTTCTTTATTATGTTGCGCATATGTATGTCAAGTGACTTCTATAGGGGCTCTCGGGGTCTTATACGCTAATTCACATCTATGGTGTACTTTGGGTCCTGAAAATGGCATGTCTCTAACACCTTTTCAAGAGCCAACATGATAGCTCACGCTAGCTGTAGTGTATGAGTCGTAATTGCATTTCATGGTTGTGTCCTTCAGGAAATTAAATTTCAGAACTTGAGTTCTACGAAGTGTTAATATGGATTGTAGAAGGAAAAACGTCAGTGCAAGTGGCTCGTGGTGGGTCATATGGACATAGGCAAACTTCCAGGCTCTTTTGTTTCAAATGATTTACTGGTCATTGAAAGGAACATGGATCATTAGTTTGGGTTTGTAGTTTGAGGTCAAAAAGTTACTTTCCAGTAAGTTGATTCTTAGACATACAGTACAGTGTGTAGTTGGTTGTACAAACCATAAAGGAAACTCATGGTTATTTTCCAATATTGTTTCTCAAGGTTATTTGGATCATTTCCTACTCATTTTAAATCCTACACTATGTCATTTTAAACCCTATCTGAGACTATATATGTTTCTCTGTGATCCTAGCATCTCCATTCACTCTCATTCTCTCGAAACCCCAAACTCTCTCAAGTCTTCTTATTCAAGTTCTCTCCCAGGGAT
Organism: Solanum sitiens; assembly: GCA_016801875.1. Classification (NCBI taxonomy): domain Eukaryota; kingdom Viridiplantae; phylum Streptophyta; class Magnoliopsida; order Solanales; family Solanaceae; genus Solanum; species Solanum sitiens. Next base: position 2,779,531 of record JABWTJ010000036.1, on the reverse strand, counting down.
TCATAGAGATTAACGTGTCCTTTTCTATATTTCTATATAGCGTTTCATCAAGGTATGAATCAAATTAATCACTGGATTTGTCTTCAGAAATTGACTCCCAAAGAAACCTCAAATTATAATTTTATGCTTACCAAATTCTTTGGTTTTATTATTTTCTTACGGATTCAATTGATTTTGAATTTATTCATCACGATTGATCTTATTATGAATGATTAGATAATATATTAATTTTTTCAATGATACTTTCATATACCCATGCCATGAAAGTATTTTATGATTATGTACTAAGTTATGTTAATATACATGCATAATGAAATCATGGTTTTATGAATCAAGGATTCTTTTAAATAGCTTATCCATTTGCTTAAATGAAAATTAAATGCTTCAAATCTAAGTACTTCTCATATGCTAGATACTCATAATGATGATATTTTAGATAAGTGTCTCTTATGAGTATTTTACAAAATCATGATTTAAAGGAGCTATTTGTATGGTTATGGGATTATGCTATGAATGATTTGGCATTACTATATTATTATTGTTTCACATGTCACGACTATGAATATGATTATGCATGTTTTTCCTTTGGAGTTACATAGCACCGAGTGGACCTTAGGATGAAGGATCATCCTTTAGTAGAGGCTGAGACCTTTAGACGTAATCCCCTTTTCCTAGAAATACGTGTGCCCTTTGGACTTAGTCCTTATTGACTCTTTCTAGTGGATCCACTTTAGCTCATGATTATGGTTCTTACCTTTTCAAGTAGGACACTATCTTTTTGGTGTGGAAATGATACACTTAACTCTATGTTATAAATCACATGGTGTATGTCAGTCAAAGTTATCTTTGACAAAAGAATTATGATTAGTACTTAGGATATGCTTATAATTTTCAGAATATTGAATTAACCATGTACTATATTTTTTCAATCAAATTTTAGTTTTCATATCATGTTTACTTAGTCATTGCATTATTATGTTTTTATACTTATCATGATTTTATGTTCTTTCCTCATGCTCAGTGTATTTCGATTACTGACTACCTTAATTTCTTGTGCCTATGTTGTTTTATAATATAGATCCTGACGCATCTCATCCACCTTGAGGTTAGCACAGACCCTGATCAATCTAGCAAATTTTGGTGACTCTGATCAGCGTAGCAACTTACTATTAGTTCTCATTTTTTGGGGACATCGACACACTAATGATCTTATGTCATTTCAGATATCTCTAACTTTTCTGATATTTCAAGTGAGCTAGGGCTTGTAATAGACACTCTTATATAGTAATTGTGTCTTATGGTTATGTCCCTTACGATGTTGTTATTATTGCACTTGAGCTCTACATATGGTAATACAAACCCTAAAAGGAAATATAGTATATATAAGTGGCTTGTTGTTGGTGATATGGACTTTTGGAAACTTCTAGATTTTTGTTCAACAAGAGGTTTTTTGGGTCATAGAAGGGAATATAGCTGATGGATCTAGGTATAACATCTCGTAACTCGTAATAGCCAAGAATTTGCTAAGAAACTAATAAATCAGTTTTGGAAAGAATAGGAAAATCTGGAAAATTTCCTAAGTGTAAAAAGTGAGTTTTTGATCATTTTAAAATGGCCATCACATCTAGCTCAGGATAAGTTAGAGTCATTTCTTTATATGGTTGGAAAGCCTTGGAGAGATGTTTTTATCGTTGTCGAGTTTGCACATTTTCTATATCGTATGAAGGAGATATGCCTATAAGAAGTTGGGATGTTGGATTGAGGAAGGACTCTATCCGGATTTTTGTAAGGGTAATGTAGTGTTTTCACCCAACTATTTCCTTATTAGTTTTAAGGGTTTATTAGGAGTTAAACTAAGCCTTAAGTCAGTTTTAGAAAAGTTATTCACGCTTAGGGCTTGGGAGAAAAGAGAAGAGAAGAAGGAGAAGGAAGAAAGGTCAAGAACGCTATGGCTTTGCAAGTGGAATTCGTCGGGAGTGATTCCTATTAAGGTATGTGAGATATTTCTGTGTTGGGTTAGTTCACCCACACACCAACTTGTTTAATTCAGCGAATTTTGAGTACATTGAATGATGAACATTGAAGTTCTTGAAGAAAAATGGTTGAAGTCTTGTTTGTTGAGTTGTGGTATGCTTTTAGTTGATTTGATTTGTGTTTCCAGGTTATTTTTTGAGTCAAATCTATTGGGTATTGAGGTTATTAGTGATCCTAAGTTATTGGGGTGAGATCTATGGGAGTTTAGAATGTTTAGAGATGAAAAATGGAGAAGAAAATTTGGAATTCCCGTCTGACAGACCTTGGGACGCCGTGCCTGCCAGAGCCCCTTAGGAAAGGCTGTGTACGACAAGTCCTAATGCTTCGCGCCAACTAGATCCTCTCAGGACAGCTTCTGCCCATCAGGCTCTGGCGCTCCACGCCTCTCAGAGAGCCAAGGACGCCTGACGACCCCGTTCTTTCTCCATCTTTTCGTACTAGTTCCTAAGTGACGTAGCCACATTTCTTAGTTGATTCCAACACTCTAAGGTACATTTAAACATCATGAAATCATCCATAAACATGAGATCATGAATCCTGAACACATATTTCAATATTAGGAAAGTTAAGATTAACGTCAAAGAAGTTAAGAGTCAAGTCTAAAAGTTAAGAAGCAAGTCACATTAAGTTCTTAAAAGTTTTCAAGTGTATTAAACAAACATTTTAACTTTGTTTTAAGGCTCAAGCTACAAGTTGAGCAATGAGTAAGGAGTTGAGTGAAATTCTCAAAAGTTATAAGATAACTAAGTATTCCCTAAGAGTTAAGTTGCATGTTAAGCAAAGAGTAAAAAGTTTGAGTACATTTCAAAAAAGTTATAAGGGAACTAAGTATTCCCTAAGAGTTACAAATGTTTTCACATTTTGAGCAAGAAAGGAATCTAGAATTCCAACAGAGCCTTTGGTTAGTTTTAGTAAAGATAGTAAAGAGGAAACCATGATTTTCAAGAGAGCTTTTAAAAGCCATGTTTGAGCAAATTACCTCAAACCAGAGAAGAATTTGATTTTAAAACATATGAGCTAAGTATTTTGGGACTAGTATTGAGCACCGATATGGGGACGCGAGTTCACATTAACTCAAGCCCCCACAAACCATGTAGCCAACATGGAGAGAGGAAGGGTCATACTTTTCAGATGATTTCTTAGTTACTATTAGCATAGACTAGTGGATCCACTTAGTAGTTCAGGTTCTCTACTGACGGCAAAGTATAGGACGGTCCTTTTGCAACATGAGGTAAGACGTTGTACCATCGCTTAGGCTCATAGTGATGGTTGTCGGTTAGAGAATTTCCCACAGAAATATATTACTTTCATATATAAGTAAAGTTGAGTTTGTCATTTCATTTCTTTAACGAACTAAGTTGTTTACATTATTTTACAAGATTTATATATATATATATATATATATATATATATATATATATATATATATATATATATATATATATATATATATATTGCATGTGTATTTACTGCTTTATATTACGTTTATTTTTTCATGAGTTAAGCCGAGTACGGTAAGTTCTTCTTAATCCTTTCAAGCTTTAGGTTGTCGTTTCTAATTCCAACTCACATAGTCGTACATTCAATGTACTGATGCCAGTTGGTCTCCATCGTCTTATGATGCAGACGCAGGTAATCAGGACAAACATATAACGCCTCCTTGCATCCGAAAGTCTCATTTATCTCTTTAAGTATTTTTATTATAGAATGTTGTGGGGTTTGTCCCAACATACATCTAGTATTCTTAAAGTCTTCATAAACAAATAGTATTAGTTCTGGGTCTTTTCATTGCATTTGTAAACGATGAGACTTAAGTTTCATTTTGGCCAGACTATTACATATTAAGTATTTCTCTTGAGAATGTTCCTCTTTTTTATAATTAAGTTAACCTAAGTCTCCCGCTGAGTTAAGAAAATTAGGCCAAGGGTTAGCAAAAGACCAGCGATGGTATTTGGGTGCCGGCCACGTCCAGGGTGTAGGCTCGGGGCGTTACAAACTTTGTATCAGAGCACAAAGTTCAAGAGTCCTCGGGACACTATGAAGCCATGTGTGTAGAGTCTTAGCCATCGGTGTGAAGTGCGCCACATATATGATTATGAGGCTATAACATTTAGGAATTTCTCACATCATTCATATTCCTTTTCATGCTTTAGATTTATCCCTAAAAAGTTTCCCTCTAATTTTTGATTGCGTGTGTTTCAGATTATCATGCCTCCACGAAGAGCAGCAAGAGGTTGTCCAGCTAGAAGGAATATTGAAGAGACAGAGGTACCTAATGCACCGAATGTCCAACCTTAAGGGGAAGATACCCATATTGAGTTCTATGAGGCTATACAGATGTTAAACCAAGCGGTGACTAACCAAGTTGGGCAACAGCGATGAGCTCGACTGGAAGAGGCTGACACCTCGAGGATTCGTGTATTCCTGAGAAAGAATCCTCCCAATTTCACCGGTTCGAGCACTACCCGAAATACTTTGTGGAAGAGTTGAAGATGATCTTCGATGTGATGCATGTCATGGGTGTTGAGAGAGTGGAGCTAGCTGCATACCAACTGAAGAATGTGTCTAGAACTTGGTTTGACCAGTGTAAGGAGGGTAGAGATGAGAATGCACCACATCTGAATTGGGCTTGTTTTGAGGAGGATTTCTTAGTGCATTTCTTTCCCCGAGAGCTGAAGGAGTAAAAGGTACATGAGTTACTTACTCTAAAACAGGACTCTTTTAGTGTTCCTTAGTATGGGTTGAAGTTTACCTAACTTTCTCTCTAGATCCTAAGATGGTTAAGGATATGAGAAGCCGAATGAGTTTGTTTGTCGTTGGTTTAGGTCGTGCATCTAGTAAAGAGGGTAGAGCTGCAATACTGATCGATGATATGGACATATCCTGATTGATGGTTTATGTGCAGCAAGTTGAAAAATAGAAGCTGAGAGACAGAGAGGAGTACAGGAACAAGAAAGCCAAGATTGGGAATGAGTCTGGGCAGCAGTATGGTGGTTTGAATTGGCAACAGTTTTACAAACAAAAGGGGCATTCACCATCATCAGCTAGTGCACATGCGCCCAGAAATAGAGGTGAGTATAATGGCCAGAATTTGTATAAATTCAAGGCTAGACCAGCCCAATCCCAAGGTAGTGTGGCACAAGGAGGTAGTTGGGCTCCTACATATGGTAGATATGGTAGAAATCACGTCGGTAAGTATCGTGATAGCCAGACATGTTGCTTAAAGTGCGGTTAAGAGGGTCACTTTATGAGAGAGTGTCCTAAGAATAGGCAGGGTGGTGGAAATCTGGGAAATAGAGCCCAATCTTTATTAGTTGCTCCACAAGACAGGGCTGCACCTAGAGGAGCTACTTCCGGCACTAGCAGAGGAGTAAACCGCCTCTGCACAATCACTAGCCGTCGAGAGCAAGGGAACTCGCCAGATGTCGGGTATGATTTAAGTCTTTAATTTTCATTTTTATGCTTTGTTAGATCCAAGAGCAAGTTTATGTTTTCTAACTCCTTATGTTGCAAATAAGTTTAAGATTCTTCCTGAAAAACTTTGTGAACCCTTCTGTTTTTTTACACATGTTGGGGAGTCTATTCTAGGGGAAAGACTTTATTGTGATTGTCCTATTTCTATCAATCACAAGAACACCATGGATGACCTATTGGAGTTAGACATGGTAGATTTTGATGACATTCTAGGTAAGGACTGGCTTTATGCATGTTAGCATCAAAAGACTGTAGAACTCGAGTAGTCAAGTTTCAGATTCCTAATGAGCCACTTATAGAGTGGATTAGTAGTTAAGTAGTTCCTAATGGGTCACTTCATTTCATACCTTAAGTACAGAAATTTAGTTTCAAATGGATTTATCTATCTCTTAGTCCGAGTTAATGACGCAAGTTTTGAGGTAACTTTCCTTCAGTCAATTTCTATAGTAAAAAAGTTTCTAAAAGTCCTTCGTGATGATCTACCTGGAGTCCCTCCTGAGACAGAAATAGACTTCGACATTAATATCATCCTAGATACTCGTCCTATCTTCATTCCTCCATATATAATGTCCCCAGTAGAGTTAAAATATTTGAAAGAATAGCTGAAAGATCTATTACATAAAGTTTTATCATACCAAGTTTCTCTCCTTGGGGCGCTCCGGTCTTGTTTGTGAGAAAGAAGGATGGTTCCCTTAGGATGTGAATAGACTACCTCCAATTTAATAATGTTACCATCAAGAATAAGTATCCTCTTCTAAGGATAGATGATCTTTTCGACCACCTTCAGGGTGCTTCCTGTTACAGCCCTCAAGATGAAGCATGTTAAATTATAGCATATCATTTATTTTATGAGTTAAAGGGGTGTTAAAATTGTGAATATTAGTATAAGAAGTCAGTTTGAGGAGTTTGGAAGTCAAACGTCAAGGAACGACCAAGATGTTCAGAAGTTAGCCTTTGTGTGTGCTAGTGTGTTCTAGTGTGCCTTTGCATGTTTTATGTGTTTTTTGGTGTCCAAATTGGTATGAGAGGTTTATAACACGTAGATGAACATGTTTAGGGTGAAACAACTGGGTAAGACTCCCCAAGGACCATCCTAAGGATCCTTGAGAAGGACCGAAACCTTGGCAAGAAGCTGCCAAAAATAGACGAAACAACGCCTCACCATCGACGCCACAGAGTCCAATGTATACCTCATTGATTGGGGGCGTAGCCCCACACTTAGTGGTGGGATATTATCCCCCTTCGTAGATTCTCTGATCAAAACCATGGACCAGCAGTACGGTCCATTTGTTGGTTGACACTCCGTCACTTGTGTCCGTCGATTGACACCTGCAACTTTTTGCAAGTGTCTCGGTCAAGGTGGCGGTATTTTGGAAAATTCACCTAGGGTCATAATTAAGTCATGGACGCTTATTTTGGGTATTTTATGGTATATTAAGTTAGTTAAGATTCTAAAACCTAGACTTAGACCTCATTATTCAAAATCAAAAAGCCAAGATCAAAAGAAGTTCTATTTATACTCCATTGAAGCTTGAAGCAAGGTTGAAGCAAGGATTCAAAGTTCTTCATTGTTTATCCATCAATTTCGTTGTAATTCTTCAATTAATGTATGGTGATTTCATTGTTGATTCTTCTCTCATTCAAGGAGCAAATTACAAAGGACTTTCAAAGATGATCAAAAACATAGACATCCTATTTTGAATTCTAAGTATGGGTTCTTGCATGAAAAGGTTTAATAATGTTTTATGAATTAATTGATTTTAATTGGTGGTTTAAGATCCAAACTAACATGAACCCATGTATTCCTTGAATTCCTAATTTAGTCTCTAAAGTGGGTGAATTGATCATGGCTTAACCTTATTGAATTCATGTGTAGATTGTATTGGGCTATGGAATTATGTGTAGATACTGATAGAATTGCAAATTACATGCCTTGTAATGATCATCTCTATAATTTATGTAGTTGTATCATTGATATGGATTGATTGTTGGCTAAGTATTGTGTACATTGATATTGGTAAGAGCTTTTGTAAAGTGAATTGGTTGAAAAGGCTAAGGAATGGTGATGATTATGATTGGAAGGTGGTGAGTTGACCCAATTCCTCTATTTAGTATAGAATTGATATTGAATCGTATTGATTGGTATGGTCCACTTATGATGGCAGTGTTTATGTGTTATATATGAACATGGCCTTGTCAGCATTATAATGTGAATTATTGTATTATCATGTTATAACTTGTATAATTGATCAATGTGAAGGATGATATGGTATATGTGCATGTGTGAGGTGAGAATATGATTCATATAAATGATTATATGTGAATATGATTGACTATAATGGGTCCCTATATGTTGGTAGGGTATCTTATTAGATAGACTTAGTTGTCTCTACTTGGTACTTCAATGTTATTGAATACATGATATGATGATGTTGCGTCTTGATTGGTAGACTTAGGTCCCCCTACTTGATACATGAAAGTTATGTGAATGTGAACTCTTGACTTAGTAGGCTTAAGAATATGGAAAAGAAGGTCAAGAATATAGAGCCTTGAATAATAAAATAAGGTTAAGAATGAGGACCTTTAATATAGAAAAGAAGGTTAATAGAAGCCTTGAAGTGAAATGTCGTAATGGTGTCCTTCCTGAGTGGAATAATGGACTTAGGGGTAGGTTGGCTGGAACGACATGAAACCATCTCTAAGGAAGTCATAAGAGCTATCCTAATAGTCGTGGGTTGGCAGCCCTAGTGGACAAATCTTGGAAGAAAAAGTATTAAGAGTTGGTACAACATAGTGATGGTACCTTCTCTAATACACCTAGGGAATGATTACTCTATGAGAAGAAAGGCAAAGCACCGAGTGGATATTCTTGTAGTAGTAGCTCTACTCAAGCTGAGACTAGAGTACAAAGAAACCCTTGATATTCCTTAACCATGTGCCAACATGGGATGTGTCCTAGTTCTATCCTTGGCAAGTAGAACACTTTATACCGGGTAGGGTAGACTCCGGATTCCATACCTAGCTAGTATGGTATTTGTCGGTTAATGCCTATTCTCATCATATGGGATGTCACTCTAGTTATTGGATGAGTTCTGACGCATGTGGGAAGTGGAATGGGACGCCATCTACACATTGCACGAGTAGGCTCTGATGATGCTAGGTGAGTTCCCTAGATCCTCTAAAACAATTATGTGAAGTCCTTTATGTGATTACTGGTCTCTCAAATGGCTTTAAATGAATATTTTTGACTTCATGAAATATGTTGAAATGGAAGGTTAATGTCTCACTTAGGTGGAGAGTCTAAATGATTAAAAGGGGTTACTTGATGAATATGGAACTAAGTATTATTGTAATGTGAAGAAATCTTACTTTGGGTAGTCTTAAGGATTACTTAGGTGTGCTTGAAGAGGGTGTATAGGCGGTTTTTACTTGTCTTACTTAAGTGAGTCTGAGGATAACCTTTGGTAGGGAGTCTAACTACTTATATGGATTCTAAATGATTATGGTTATAACTTGTGGATTATTTGAATACGTCTTATATTGACTTGAAAATGGTTCTTATACTTGTTTTATGAGATTTATATCAAAAGAGCATGAAAAGTATATTTTAAAGTAAATTTCCATTTTATCATGGTTTTCTTGCATGTCCACCATACTTAGTGCAATCAGTGTGCTAATTCCATATGTTGTTCTATTTATACAAGTGTAGGTGGCAAGTTAGGATACTCTTAGAAGTTAAGCTTGGGAATATCACCCTCTCAAGATTGATATGTCCTCATATGATTTGAGGACATGGATTATGTTTAGTTTCTTTTATAAAAGAGTTTGTAATAGACTATAGTTTTCTTTTCAATTGATGTAAGGGTTGTAACCCTAAGATTTATATGAGTCTAAGATGGCTATACAAGACTTAGTTCTTTCTTATATTTGCTAAAGATTTTGGACTATTGTTGTGAAAAGTTTTAATTCCACATTACTTTTCATATATATGCAATGAATGATGTCTAAGAGCTTGTATAAGACCTCCGAGAGGTCGAATACGCCATGTAACTTCTTGGGGGTGCTCCCTGGTCGTTACACTTCCTTCTTCTCGAAAATTGATCTAAGATCAAGCTATCATTAGTTGAAAGTCAGGGAATGTGATATTCCAATGATAAATTTTAGAACCAGATATGGGCATTATGAATTTTTGGTCATGTCCTTTGGTTTGACCAATGCACATGCAGTATTCATGGATCTCATTAATAGAGTCTTCAAACCTTATTTAGATATGTTTGTTATTGTCTTCATTTATTACATACTAATCTATTCAAGGAATGAAGAAGAGCATGCTAGTCACCTCAGGATAGTTGTACAGACTATGAAAGATAAGGAGTTCTATGTCAAGTTCTCTAAGTGTGGTGAGCCTCTTTGCATCCGGAGGACTCCTTTATAGCTCTCACTCTATTCATTATAGAATGTTGTGGGGTTAGTCGCAACATTCATGTTAGTATTTTTAGAGGCTTCATAGACAAATAGTGTTAGTTTTGGGTCTTTTCATTTTGATTTGTAAACAATGAGACTTAAGTGCCATTTTGGCCTGATTATTCCATTGTGAGTATTTCCTTGAGAATGTTTCTCATTTTTATAATTGAGTTAAGTTAAGTCTTCCGCTGAGTTAACTAAGTCAGGCCAAGGGTTCGCTCAAAACCAGCGATGGTCATTGGGTGCCAGCCACGTCTATTGTCTAGGCTCGGAGCGTGACACTAGGTTTATGGTTCGAGGTTCAAGAGAGTTAACCAATAAGAAAATTCATGAATGGATAGTATTGTCCATAATGGGTTGTAAGGACCGTTAAGGTAACCCGCTGTTACTGTGGTAGTTGTTTTGCAGGGTTATTTTGGTTTTCTATTAATATTTTGATTGATCGAATAGATATATATAATTCAAGTATTGATAGAATATATCTATAATACCTATATTGTTTTATAATGTAGGTTCTAACACATCTTATCCAGCTCGCGGTTAGCACTGGTTCTGATTTCTCCAAAAGCTTTTGCGAGTCCTCATTGTTTGAGGGGCATTTCCACACTTATGGTTTGATGTCATTTCAGAAATTTTTGGTTTTATGATAATTCAAGGATCTAGGACTTGTCCTTGTCACGATCCGGGTTCTGTAATCCGAATCGTAACCGGCGTCGTTAACCTCTCAGAGGTCGCAGACAAGCCTCTTCTTAGCTTTCATCACAATCATACAGTTAAATTTGCGGAAAATTTAAAGCTTTTTAATACTTAGCGAAGTATACATAGACTTCATATAGTATTGCAAAAGAGTGATATTCTAATAGCTCAAACTCAACAACCATCTATCAATAGATTAAACAAATGAAATAAATGATCGTAATAATAATAATAATAGTTTGCCAATTGGCCTTATTACAAACGTTTGAACGAATACTTTAAAAGAAATACTAGGGACAGTAGTCACTAGCTATATCTAATGTACTAATCTAGAATAGTAAAGTGTAGCATCCTCGAACTCAAGAGGACCTACCAAAGTCTGGAGATCGCTATTCCAAATTGCTTCGTCGAACTTCAACCTTCTTGAGAACCTGCGCCTATAAGAATAGTAAATATATATGGGGTTAGTACACACTTGTACTAAGTATGGGTGTATGCACATACACACATAAGGACTATGTATGAACAAGGAATGCTCTTCCTAAACAACGTGTCATTTCTGGTTAGTCACGTTACTTTCTTTCTTATTTCTTTAGTCGTGAATTATGATATGTATATGACACATTCTCATGAAATTAAGACACACAACTCGATTTCTATATGAACATAAGACCTTGGAATCATGAACATAATTTTAGAACAACTTAAACACACATTTATAAATTTGCTCCTTTGGCCAAGAGTTTATTTTTTTCAGACTTAGATTATTTTTCAGTATTTTCTTCTTTCTAATGTGTAGTTCAATGATCTCCTTTGATCTTATGTTGTAATTACAAGTTCAATGATTCATTGTAGTCCCATACCTACAATGAATCGAGTAAGCAACTCACAAGACTAAGGAAATGATTTGGCTACATTACTTACAAGTTAGATTTCTTTTAGCTCAAGTTGAATGTGGATAAATATATTATATGCCAATCTTTATTGGCTATTCTTATTTAAGTTGGGTATGAATATGTTTATAAGACAATCTTTATTGGCTATGCCCCTTATTTGATTATTAACCCTATATATATACCTTGAGGCATCTATTCACACTCCATTATTGGCTCAAGCCACTAACTTGTTGTTTCTATCAAACACTAGTTATTGATGTTCTTTAAGCTCCTACTTTACTTAGTTCACTATGAACTTATGATTCTACTTCTTTGCTCGATTGTTCACTTTGAACATGCTACTTTATTCTTCTTACTCTCTTAAAGAATTCTCTTAGCATTAACGAAAGTAGATCATGCGAGCTACATGTAAAACAGTGTGTCCCCCACACCGAAAAGAGGTGATTCACCGATTAGGGTGAACCAACTTCTGTGTCTACCCCACACCGAAAAGGGGGGTTCACCGGCTAAGGTAATACCGTGTCTGTGTCTTCCCCACACAGAAAAGGGGGGTTCACGATTGTACTGAAACGGATACTTTTTCATGATCTTTAACTGACATAGATCATGTGAGCTAAATATGAAATTCGGTGTCTCCCCCACACCAAAAAGAGGTGGAATCACCGGCCAAAGTGAAACCTATTGCCTAGCATTCTTGGGTGGAGGCGTCCACCCGCTAGTACCCCTATGCTGGATAAACATAGTTCTAGGATTAGGAAACGTACTGAGACCCTAGTCCACCGGGGTGGTGATCTCATCTCATGAGACTTAGATGTGCTGGCCCAAGCTCATTACTAGTCTATCGGTGCTAAACTCAGATTTTTATCTTCTTATCTTTTGAAGTTGACTCACACATTATGGAAGCTTGCTTCTAGTTATGAGGTTTACTTAACTCTATAGATTACTGGTCATCCCTCTCTTTACTTGATGAATATGATCTTAAGTCTTTACTTTATCATCATGGTGCGAGTGAGACTTATCTCACGGACTCTAGCACCCTCTTATGTGAGTATTTTTGACATAACGATTAAGTGTAATTTGAGACTTGTCTCACTTCTTTTAACACTCTATATTAGGTCAATTTCATAACTTAAGCTTTAAGTTATTTCTTTACTCACCTTAACTTGTTCACGTTAATTGCTAGCCTTGTATAATTCTTTATGACAATTATTATCCTTATAAAATGCTATTACGTTCACAAGTTCGTGTAGATAGGGTATGTTGGGACTTGTCCCATTGATTGACATACCCTATGTTATGAGTTCTTTAGTTAAGATTGGTATGACTTTACATATTTTGGGAGATAATATTATTAAGCCAATTTGTTGGCATAAATCAAACTATGATATTATCACAAGCTAATTCAATCATTCATGAATACATTATAGTAATCTAATATGTTAAACAAATAACTTTCAACCTTTGATTAACATATAAAACAATTCAACGAATACTCATATTCTCGAACACAAGTAGGCATTATAACATTCCCCGTTTCATGCAAATAACACCCTAAGTATGCGGATCTAACATGTATATTTCATTCGACATATATACCACCAAAACATACACATAATGATCAGTTACCACCACATACAAACAACAATGCATTAAGAATTACACTATTAGTACTACAAGAATCGGAAATCGGGAGAACTAGAGAGATGAACATTCGATCCGTTGGGAACAACCCTAGTTTCGATATTCTTGGAGTAAAAACGTTTGAAAAGACTCTTGGAGAAAGAATTCCAGGAGAGAAAACCCATACCTTATTGTAGAATTAAATCTACGAAGATCACCTTGCACTTTGCACAAAGACCTGGAAGAACTTGCTTGAAATCGTCTAGGGTTTCTAACGTTTTTCTCTTGCTTTTAGTTGTAGCATTTTAGGGTGAATAACGTGGAACTAACTCTTTAAGAACTGAATGTTAACTAATTCTACTTGGACTATATAACCTAATTAAGTTAGACCAATTAGCTAATTACAAAAATGCCCCCTCCTAAATTGACTAAAAATAGGAAAACCTTGACCTAACCAAAATTTTGAATTTACTTAGTAGTTTCGGTTTTAGCCATTTAAATTAATTAATTAAGTTGCTAAATTAATTAATTAGGTAACCTAGGGTAATTAGTGAAGTCCCCCTAAGTTGTTAGAACTATAACCAATTAGCTAATTACCAAATAGCCCCTCCTAAATTTACTAGAAATAGAAGAACGCTTGACTTAACCGAAATCTGGAAATTGCTTAAGGGTTTCGGTTTTGACTATTTAAATAAATTAATTAAGTTGCTAAATTAATTAATTAGGTAACCTAGGGTAATAACTAAAGTACTTATAAGTTGTTAGGACCATAACCAACCCTTTGGACCATCCTAGGTTATCTACTAGGTTGTCTCTTACTTGACTTAATCGAAATCTGAAAATTGCTTAGTGATTTCGGTTTTATCCATTTAAATTAATTAATTAAGTTGCTAAATTAATTAATTAAGTAACCTAGGGTAATTAATAAAGTACCCCTAAGTTGTTAGGACCATAACCAACCCTTTGGACCATCCTAGGTTAGGTACTAGGTTGTCTCTTACTTGACTTAACCGAAATTTGGAAATTTCTTAAGGGTTTCGGTTTTGACTATTTAAATTAATTAATTAAGTTGCTAAATTAATTAATTAAGTAACCTAGAGTAATTACTAAAGTACCCCTAAGTTGTTAGGGCCATAACCAACCCTTTGGACCATCCTAGGTTAGGTACTAGGTTGTCTCTAGAAATTGCTTAGTGATTTCGGTTTTGTCCATTTAAATTAATTAATTAAGTTGCTAAATTAATTAATTAAGTAACCTTGGGTAATTACTAAATTACCCCTAAGTTTTTAGGACAATAACCAACCTTTTGGATCATCCTAGGTTAGGTACTAGGTTGTCTCTTAGTTAGTTACACGGTTTGGTGTCACCCGACTAGGTCTTAGGTTGTCGGGTCCCTTAGTTAGTTATTTTTGGTTGTTCCTAGGTTAGTTAGTTAGTTAGGTCAGTTAGCTAGGTCTTAGTACCGGTTAGGGAGTGTGTCCCCACGTGGGCTGACCCGGGCGCGTGCCTGCCCCTAACCGTCGTAACCGAATCGGTTAGAGTGGTCCCCTTAGCCGTTTGCACATGTGCTTGCACATGTGTTGCGTGTACTCTCCCAACTAAATATTTTGGAAGGTTCATTTGGAATGTCTACTTATTGTCCCAAGGATCCACACTATGTCCTTGGGCACTGCTTAATCTACATGATCATTTTAAATGGTTATATGCTATGGTACTAGTCTTGACACTTGGATGCCTAGTACCTAATGTGTTGAGTTGAGGATCAATATTACTATATTTTAGCTTAGGGTCTTCATTGCAGGTACAATTCTAACAAGCTTGGATTATATTATGCTTATTTGGGAATATCAAAATTGGTTAACACCCCTTAGCCAATTTTCTATACTATGCCCAATATTTCTCAATATTGGGCATTGGGATGCCTGTGTACCCCAATACGCATTCTTAAAGACCTACTAGGCTCTTCACTAGACATGTAATTTTCTGGAATGTTACATTATCCCCCTCTTATGAATATTCGTTCCCGAATGACACTACTTATCATTTTATATCAAAGAGGGTATTTTCGAAACAGACTAACATACTTGAAACTTTACTCTTTGTGAATATCTGATTCACAACTTACTCTGGATGATGCACAATACTCTAAGCTTATCTGAAGCTTCTTTTCTGAGATTGAGGAACTTCATTCTCAATCTTACTTTAACTTAATGCACCTCACACTCATGCAACACATAAATCACGTACAAGCTATACAAAAACAGCAACATGGAAGCAAGCATGAACTCATATTAACTCATATTGTGCAAGTATAAAACACACAATTATGGACTTAAAACACCAAAAACCGCCTAATGCACTAAAATTTGGAGTCTCATTAACGAAATCGGACTTAGGAAGAGTATAACTAACTTTAAGAACTGAACAAGTGAGGATAACAGGATCTCTTATCGGCCTCGACCTCCCATGTTGCTCCCTCAACAAGGTGGTTTCTCCATAGCACTTTTACGGTGGCAACCTCCTTGTTCCTCGACCGTTGCACTTGACGATCTAAAATTACAATGGGAACCTCTTCATAAGAAAGGTTCTCATCGACTCCTAACCCCTCGATGGGTAGAATGGACGCTGGATCGCCTAGACACTTCTTAAGCATCGAAACGTGAAACACTGGATGAACAGAAGCCAAGTCATTCGGTAATTTTAGTTCGTAAGCAACATTTCCTACTCGCTGTAAGATCTCATAAGGACCTATATACCTCGGACTCAAATTCCCTTTCTTAACGAATCTCATCACCCTGATCGGTCACAACATGACCTAGGAAGGTCACTAATCTCAACCAAAACTCACATTTGCTAAACTTTGCATACAACCGATTTTCCGTGAGTACTTGGAATGTCATTCTCAAATGTTGTTCATTCTCTTCTCTGGACTTAGAGTATATGAGAATGTCATCTATGAATACTATGACAAAAGAATCAAGATATTTACGGAAGAATCTATTCATAAAGTCCATAAATGCGGCTGGTACGTTAGTGAGACCAAGTGACATGAAAAGAAACTCATAATGACCATATCTGGTACATAAAGCAGTCTTGGGAACGTCCTCTTGTCTTACCCTAAGTTGGTGATAACCCGACCGAAGATCTATTTTGGAAAAGAAACTTGAACCTTGAAATTGGTCAAATAAATCATCAATTTTGGGAAGAGGGTATTTGTTCTTTATAGTCACTGTGTTGAGCTGCAGATAATCGATACACATTCTAAGAGTTCCATCCTTTTTATTAACGAACAACACTGGAGCACCCCATGGGGATATGCTCGGCCTGATGAAGCCCTTATCAAGTAGATCTTTTAACTGCAACTTCAACTCTTTGAGTTCCGCTGTAGCCATTCTATAAGGAGGAATGGAAATTGGTTTGGTGTTGGGATCTAAGTCAACATCAAAATCAATTTCACGTTCTGGAGGGATCCCTATTAAATCCTCCAAAAAGACATCTTGAAACTCATTTACTACGGACACAGAGTCTATGGAAGTGACTTCTTGTTATAAGTCATTGACTCTAACTAAGTGGAATAAGTATCCCTTAGATAACCTCTTATTGGTTTTAAGATTGGAAACTATTTGGCCTGTTGGATTTGAACCACGCCCTTCCCATTTCAACTCTAACTCGTTTAGAAACTGAAACCTTACTACCCTGTTTCGACAGTCTATAGTAGCATAGCATTTATGAAGCCAATCCATACCTGAGCCACATCCTTGACCTAGTATGCAGCCAACTCAGTATTATCCTCTTCATTAACACTCATAGCAGGCATTATAACCTATCATGCACTCACCTCCATGCGAACGACCACACTTACCACACGTCTTTTGGTCACGCTGGGCATTTCCATCATTGCTCCTTCTTGGGAAGGCCATATCTTAAATGTGGCGCCTTAGAACAATCGGCCATCCTAATTCTTGTGTGTATTTTGCTATGCGCTCACACAAGAAGGAAGTTAGATGCTTAAAATGACACAAAATGTCAAAGCTCTAGATAGCACGATAAAGAGTAGAAGAAGGGAAGATTCCTAACATCATAAAGTCTCTACAGTCATGATTCTGGTGCACTTCACAACCATAAGTTAGAAAGTACCTAACGTGGATGTGTTGAGCCTTAGTTCCTAGGTAATTCAACCTCATGCTCTGATACCAAGTTTGTCATGACCCGGATTCTGGAATCCGAATCACAACCGGCGTCGTTAACCTCTCCGAGGTCGCTGACAAGCCTCTTCTTAACTTTCATCACAATGATACAGTTAAATTTGCAGAAAATTTAAAACTTTTTTATACTTAGCGAAGTATGCATGGACTTCATATAGTAGTGCATAGGAGTGATACTCTAATAGCTCAAACTCAACAACCATCTATCAATAGATTAAACAAATGAAATAAATGATCGTAATAATAATAATAATAGTTTGCCAATTGGCCTTATTACAAATGGTTGAACGAATACTTGAAAAGAAACACTAGGGACAGTAGTCACTAGCTATATCTAATGTACTAAGCTAGAATATTAAAGTGTAGCATCCTCGAACTCAAGAGGACCTACCAAAGTCTGGAGATCGCTATTCCAAATCGCTTCGTCGAAGTTCAACCTTCTTGAGAACCTGCGCCTATAAAAATAGTAAATATATTAGGGTTAGTACAAACTTGTACTAAGTATGGGTGTATACACATAAACACATAAGGACTATGCATGAACAAGGAACGCTCTTCCTAAACAACATGTTGTTTCTAGTAAATCACGTTACTTTCTTTCTTATTTCTTTAATCGTGAATTATGATATATATATGACACGTTCTCATGCAATTAAGGCACACAACTCGATTTCTATATGAACATAAGACCTTGGAATCATGAACATAATTTTAGAACAACTTAAACATACGTTTATAAATTTGCTCCTTTTGCTGAGAGTTCACTTTTTCAGACTTAGATTATTTTTCAGTATTTTCTTCATTCTAATGTGTAGTTCAATGATCTCCTTTGATCTTATGTTTTACTTACAAGTTCAATGATTCATTGTAGTCCCATACCTAAAATGAATCGAGTAAGCAACTCACAAGACTAAGGAAATGATTTGGCTACATTACTTACAAGTTAGATTTCTTTTAGCTCAAGTTGAATGTGGATAAATATATTATAATCCAATATTTATTGGCTATTCTTATTTAAGTTGGGTATAAATATATTTATTAGCCAATATTTATTGGCTATGCCCCTTATTTGATTATTAACCCTATATATATACCTTGAGGCATCTATTCATACTCCGTTATTGGCTCAAGCCACTAACTTGTTGTTTTGATCAAACACTAGTGATTGATGTTCTTTAAGCTCTTACTTTACTTAGTTCACTATGAACTTATGATTCTACTTCTTTGCTCGATTGTTCAATTTGAACATGCTAATTTATTCTTTCTTACTCTCTTAAAGAATTCTCTTAGCATTAACGGAAGTAGATCTTGCGAGCAACATGAAATCCAGTGTCTCCCCCACACCGAAAAAAAGTGATTCACCGATTAAGGTGAACCAAGTTCTGTGTCTACTCCACACCAAATAGGGGGGTTCACCAGCTAAGGTGATGCCGTGTCTGTGTCTTCCCCACACCAAAAATGGGGGTTCACGGTTGTAGTGAACTGGATACTTTTCCAGAGCTTTAACCGACATAGATCATGTGATCTAAACATGAAATCCGATGTCTCCCCCACACCTAAAAGAGGTGGAATCACCAGCCAAAGTGAAACCTACTGCCTAGCATTCTTGGGTGGAGGCGTCCACCCGCTAGTACCCCTCTGCTGGCTAAACATAGTTCTAAGACTAGGAGACGTACTCAGACCCTAGTCCACCGGGGTGGTGATCTCATCTCATGAGACTTACCTGTGCTGGCACAAGCTCATTAATAGTCTATCGGTGCTAAGCTCAGATTTTTATCTTCTTATCTTTTAAAGTTGACTCACACATTATGGAAGTTTCTTCTAGTTATGAGGTTTACTTAACTCTATGGATGAATGGTCATCCCTCTCTTTACTTGATGAATATGATCTTAAGTCTTTTCTTTATCATCATGGTGCGAGTGAGACTTGTCTCACGGACTCTAGCACCCTCTTATGTGAGTATTTTTGACATAAAAATTAAGTGTAATTTGAGACTTGTCTCACTTCTTTTAACACTCTATATTAGGTCAATTTCATAACTTAAGAGTTTAGTTATTTCTTTACTCACCTTAACTTGTTCACGTTAATTGCTAGCCTTGTATCATTCTTTATGATAATTATTATCCTTATAAAATGCTATTATGTTCACAAGTTCGTGTGGATAGGATATGTTGGGACTTGTCCCATTGATTGACATACCTTATGTTATGAGTTTTTTGAGTTAAGATTGGTATGACTTTACATATTTTGGGAGATAATATTATTAAGCCAATTTATTGGCATAAATCAAACTATGATATTATCACAAGCCAATTTAATCATTCATGATTACGTTATAGTAATCTAACATGTTAAGCAAACCAACTTTCAGCCTTTGATTAACATATAAGACAATTCAACGAATATTCATAACAATCTCATATTCTCGAACACAAGTAGGCATTATAACATTCCACGTTTCATGTAAATAACACCCTAAGTATGCAGATCTAACATGTATATTTCATTCGACATATATATCACTAAAACATACACATAATGATCAGTTAACACCACATACAAACAACAATCCATCGATAATTACACTATTAGTACTACAAGAATCAGAAATCGGGAGAACTAGGGAGATGAACATGCGATCCGTTGGGAACAACCCTAGTTTCGATATTCTTGGAGTAAAAATGTTTGAAAAGCCTCTTGGAGAAAGAATTCCAGGAGAGAAAACCCATACCTTATTTTATAATTAAATCTACGAAGATCACCTTGTACTTTGCATGAAGACCTTGAAGAACTTGCTTGATATCCTCTAGGGTTTCTAAGGTTTTTTTCTTGCTTTTAGTTGTAGCGTTTTAGGGTGAATAATATGGAACTAACTCTTTAAGAACTGAATGTTAACTAATTCTACTTGGACTATATAACCTAATTAAGTTAGACCAATTAGATAAATACAAACACGCCCCCTCCTAAATTGACTAAAAATAGGAGAACGTTGACCTAACCGAAATCTGGAATTTCCTTAGTAGTTTCGGTTTTAGGCATTTAAATTAATTAATTAAGTTGCTAAATTATTTAATTAGGTAAACTAGGGTAATTAATAAAGTACCCCTAAGTTGTTAGGACTATAAGCAATTAGCTAATTACCAAAACGGCCCTCCTAAATTGACTAGAAATAGAAGAACGCTTGACTTAACTGAAATTAGGAAATTGCTTAAGGGTTTCGGTTTTGACTATTTAAATAAATTAATCAAGTTGCTAAATTAATTAATTAGGTAACCTAGGGTAATTACTAAAGTACCCCTAAGTTGTTAGGACCATAACCAACCCTTTGGACCATCCTAGGTTAGGTACTAGGTTGTCTCTTACTTGACTTAACCGAAATCTGGAAATTTCTTAGTGATTTCGGTTGTGTCCATTTAAATTAATTAATTAAATTGCTAAATTAATTAATTAAGTAACCTAGGGTAATTACTACAGTACCCCTAAGTTGTTAGGACCATAACCAACCCTTTGGACCATCCTAGGTTAGGTACTAGGTTGTCTCTTACTTGACTTAACCGGAATCTGGAAATTGCTTAGTGATTTCGGTTTTGTCTATTTAAATTAATTCATTAAGTTTCTAAATGAAGTAATTAAGTAACCTAGGGTAATTACTAAATTACCCCTAAGTTGTTAGGACCATAACCAACCCTTTGGACCATCCTAGGTTAGGTACTAGGTTGTCTCTTACTTGACTTAACTGAAATATGGAAATTGCTTAGTGATTTTTGGTTTTGTCCATTTAAATTAATTAATTTAGTTGCTAAATTAATTAATTAAGTAACCTAGGGTAATTACTAAAGTACCACTAAGTTTTTAGGACAATAACCAACCTTTTGGACCATCCTAGGTTAGGTACTAGGTTGTTCTTAGTATGTTACACGGTTTTGTGTCACCCGACTAGGTCTTAGGTTGTCAGGTCCCTAGTTAGTTAGCTAGGAATTATTATCGGTTAGGGAGTGTGGTCCCACGTGGGCTGACCCGGGCGCGTGCATGCCCCCAACCGCCCTAACCGAATCGGTTAGAGTGGTCCCCTTAGCCGTTTGCACATGTGCTTGCACATGTGTAACTATTTTGGAAGGTTCATTTGGAATGTTTACTTATCGTCCCAAGGATCCTTACTATGTCCTTGGGCACTGCTTAATCTACATGATCATTTTAAATGGTTATATGCTATGGTACTAGGCTTGACACTTGGGATGCCTATGTACCCCCAATACGCATTTTTAAAGACCTGCTAGGCTCTTCA
The DNA here is from genome assembly GCA_016801875.1 of Solanum sitiens. Lineage (NCBI taxonomy): Eukaryota > Viridiplantae > Streptophyta > Magnoliopsida > Solanales > Solanaceae > Solanum > Solanum sitiens. Next base: position 2,757,857 of record JABWTJ010000036.1, on the reverse strand, counting down.
CTAGACATGTAATTTTCTGGAATAACCCGATTCTGATCATGTGGTTTCAGAATGGTTCTGTCAAGGTCCCGTTCTTTATAATCTTGGGGGCTTAAAAAAATTGTTTTATAGTTGCTAAGTTGAGGCAAAAAAGACACGAAAATTACAAAAATAAAACAAGAAAATTTAACGCTTATTTCAACAAACTCCATATTTGTTTTAATTCTTGATTTATAACCTAAAAACAAAAATCAAGAATTGGGGAAATTTGGATGTTTTTTCCTTGTTTAACAAAGTGGTCTTTTTTCTTGTCTCATTAATCCCAATTTATTTGGATATTGATAACCTCCTTTCATTCTACATCCGACATTTAAAAAGATTGTTACTATAACACCTCGTATACTACAACCCCAAAAATGTTGATTTTTACAAGTTTCAGGGTGGCACCGACGGGCACCACCCACGGCCCGTGCTGGTGATCCGTGGTTCACCTTTTCCGTCTGTCTCTAGAACCCCCAGAAAACATTCTAAGGGTAGACCCACGACCGAACCTTCAATCATAGGCCAGGCTACGGTCCGTGGTTTAGACACCCCCTCTAAAGCCCCTCTCAGTCACGTCCTACGTCCGACCAACATGGACCGTCATCCGACCCACAGTCCATCGGTTTGTTCCGTAGGTGTCCCCTGACAGTAGTTCAGTGATGGTTCATTGATTCATCAAATCATAGAAAGAAATTAGAACGTAAGAGAAGAAAGAAGTCAAGAACCCTAGTTCATGAATGCAACAAGGTTCCATCAATTCCAACCCTAAAATTGAAAGATTTCTCTATTGATTCGTCACTAGGTATGTGAGATTTCACTAGTGGTTCCTTTCACCCATTAGGTCCATGTAATTCTGCTAAATTCTTGATTCTCTTATTATTATCTAGACCTGGGGTTTTTAGAATTTCAGTAGATTATTATGATTATTTCCTTTAATAATCCTAATCAATTTATCTTGAATTTTAGTATGTTTCAGTGTAAATTCTTCATATTTCAGAAACATAGGTATGTAGTTCTTCTAGTTCATGAATTGCACATGTTAGGTCAATTTATTCAATTATACATGCTCCAGTTATAAATGTTTCATTATCAATACACTAATGTTGAATTTTCAGTTAGCATGCCAGTGTTTGAGCTATCCTGAATTTACAGCATTTCAATTATATTTTTGCAAAATTACATAATCATCTAGGAGTAACTTAAAACCTAGTGTACTACGGTCAGTCACCCTCAAGTCCCAGAACTACGTGCCCCATAGGTTGTAAGTCCCCTCTGTGGACGTCATTTTTGTGATCACAAAAGTCATGCCTCTATACCCGTGGTAGAGATTTTGGGTCCTCTGGATGGGGCATATACATCGGACTCTACATTTAGGTCATGTGATTTTATGGCGGTTACTAGTAGCTCCCAGTGTTCATTTAGATTTTATCATTGTATTGACCATGTTACTGTATTCAGTTTCAACAAGTTATAAACTTTGTGATTACATTCAATTAGTTCATGTTCGGTATATTCAGTATTCAAATCATGTTCAGATTATACTATTGCTTAATTTTTCTATTCAGTTATGTTACTATTCAGCTTTATTCTATCCTACATGCTAACTACCTTTTAAGTACTGATACATACTCAACGCTATATCTTCTCGTGATGTAAGTTCATGTTCTCAGCTTCCAGAGCACGCATAGATCGGTTCCCGATCTTCAGTTCAGCAACTACAGTTTTAAGGCCTCATTATTCGAGGACAAGTGACATAATTATTTCCCAGTTGTTTTTGGTCTTCAGTTTTATGGTTTTACTAGATTTATCTTGGGTATGTACCAACACTTTACTTCACTTTAGAGGCATATTTCTGACAAAGTTAGATTTAGAGTTTGATTTTTCAATTGTTGTTTATACTCTAAATTTTCATATATTCAAGTAGTATGGGTATTACCCATCATTTAATTTTAGATTACTTCATGATTAGTTTCCGCAAATATTTAATACTTCAGTTTACTTTACTTGCTTATAATATGCCAGCAGGGTTAGCTTGGGGGTCACTTGTGATCCTAAGTCTTCGGTTTACTTTACTTGTGATCAAATATTTATTACTTCAGTTTACTTTACTTGTTTATAATATGCCAACAGGGTTAGCTTGGGGGTCACTTGTGATCCTAAGTCTCGTGTCCGCGTCATGGGGGTAGATTCGGGGTGTGACACTGATAATTTTTCTATATACATCCTAAAGCATCCATCAAAATGTATTAACTTGAGTTGGAAAAGACAAGAGATGTGAGATGAATAGAGAGAGGAAAAAAGAAAAACTGAGATATATTTGGTTTTTAATTTTTTTAGATGTTTAAAATAGGTAAAGAAATCGAAACTTGAACTCAAAATGATATTAATGTTGTTGATGTGTTGATTAAATTAATGAAGGAGAAGAATGTTACCATACCTAATATAAGGAGAGAAACTATTTTCCAAACAAGGTGATGGATAAATGGTAATATTGGCTCCATGATTATTGATAGTGATAGTTTTACTAATGTGGTAAGTTGATAACTTGATATGTTGAGGAGAAGTTGCAACTTACATACATTTAACACACTATTCCTTCCTAGTGGGATGATTGAATGATTTTTAATAAGGATAAGGTGACTAAGGAATGCCTGATTTCTTCCTCCATAGGCTAATGTTCTGATATTGTTCTTTGTGATGACATTCAAATACAAGATTGTCACATCATTCTTGGGCGGCAATGACAATTTAATAGGAATACAATTCTATATGCGAGAAAGAATAGGGTTTCCCTTGAGCTAAACAAAATAAATATACACTTGCAACTTAAACTCAGGCCAAAGTTATGAAGATCAGAAATGCATGAAAGAAGCAATGAAGAAACTTGAGAAAGAAAAGAGTGAGAGGAGAAAGGGAGTTCATTTTGACATTCCTAGAGAGGAAAAGGGAGAGGTTGTATTGTGTTCAAAGAATAGGATGTCAACTGAGAAGTAAATTGAGATTGAAAGAAAATAAAATAGAAATGGTCATGAGGGCAAAAAAGAAAAGGGACATAGTGAGTAGAAAGATAAAAATAAGAGAGTTTGAGTGAGGTTATTTCTCTCTAATCTTTCTACTTTTTGTTGTAGTTGATTTGACTCGCTTATTAGCACCCATGGGAAACTTTGCATTGAAAAAACAAAGACATTGGATGAAAGTAATCCTTAGGGTCGATACTACATGTTTCATGGAACGAATGCACGCTAATGCGAACCATAAAAATAAATAGAAATATTTTGGGATTGCCCAACATAAGTCTTGTAACAGAAAGTTCAACAAGGCAGTTGTGCAATGAGAAAAGAAAAAGGAGGAGATGTTATTCCCTTGCAAGTTGGTTTATTCACATTATTGGTATTTCTAAAACACCTAAAATTTTCTTGGAGGTAATGAACTACACTGTTAATTCTTATGTTTGTGACTACATTGACTTTAAGGATGACGATATTTTGCGATATAGTAAGTGAATAACTTCAATAACTAAGTCCAATAAGATTAATTTGAGCTCTTTCCAAATTAGAATGACATAGTTGATTGTGGATTTCCACTTGTGAAAAAGAGGTGTGATGTTTGGCCAAGGGAGATTGTTAATTATTTAGTTGATTTTTCTATTGTTCTAGTGTTAAATCGAGTTTTCTCTGATAATTTGTTGGAATATGATATTTTCTATGAGATGAGACATAATTGTCGATGTCCTACTGAGCGTGAACTTAATAAGGTGTTTTTTTACTAATGAGGAGGAGGTACATGACTATGACCACTTCAATGCTTATGTTAATAGCTTGTACATAGAAGATTTGGTGAGTGGTATGATTGAGGATGCTTGAATATATCATAAAAGTGTCATATTTCACGCATGTTCTAGGGATCTTATATCATATTTTTCATGCCCATTAGAGTACTTTACTGATAAAACTAAATTGAAGTTGTATGTATTATTCACAATGACATCCCAACACGGAGTTTTGTCACGACCCAAGGGTACCCCTAAATTTAACAAGGCATTTAAGACCCCGAAAGGCCTTATACAAGCCATTTAGCATATCATAATATAAAGTATTAAAAAGGCGCGGGAAATAATAGAAGTCTTTCATAAAATGAGCGAAAGTCTAACAAAATTGTTTGAAACAATCTAACATAAGAGATAAAGTCTTGGGACGCAGCCCATACAATAGTCCAACATGAAAAGAAAGACATAGAAGAGAAGGCGGTGATCCAATCCTCAAATACAATCAGGACTCACAAAATCTTCACTTACTTGATCAACTAAGAACCTACCAACAAGTGTGTAAATAAAGAGTGTCGAACCCTACATTTTGTAATAAAACGTAGAAAAGAGTATGCATTACTACAAGAACGTATAAAATATGATAGCTTACATATACAACTTAATCATAAGCATTAGTAAACATAATACATAATACATAGGCATAATCAAAACATAATGAACATTATAATGAAAGAGGATTACTTCCTTAAATAACCTCACTTAACCTTAGCAAAGACTTAGGTTATTCACCTCTACTCAAGCCTTTCTTACATCATGAAAGGCATGTCTAGCAACACTTCAAGCTAATCATCTTCATAACATAATCAAATTGTTCACACTAACATTTAAAGACATAGGGATTCACCTCTTTTCCTAGAATATAAAGGCCAACGGGTATTCGCCTCTTATCTTACTTACTTTTAGACTATGGGTACTCGCCTCCACAATCTCATCATATGACATGGGTACTCGCATCCATACTATTTCATAATGATCATGGATAACGTGGGGAATCACCTCTCCTTCAATTCTAAGGATTATGGTAAATCATACCATATCCTTAACATAATGAGGTAGTCGCCTCTAGACTCATCATTGATTAAGCATTTCAGTCTACATTCATTTTAGGTGAGCAATCATTTCAAACTAGAATAATTTACTTGAGTAAACATTTGAAGTACATTCAATCATGCATATCAATTCATTATTGGAAGTATGCCTTCCATAGTTTATCAACGATTCATAGACTAGACTTTACTATAAAAGCTCTAGTAATCTCAGTTCAACTTATATTCCTCAATCTCAAGACAATCTTTAATGTACCACATCAATCCTATATGAATACACCTAAATCCTCAATTCCCTTTATTATGGAATAAACCCACTTACTTAAATTTCATCTTTCTAGACATGTGTTGGGCATGGAAAAATGTAGATTCTTCCTATAAATATAATTAAATCGGTTCAATCATAAAGAATCATAATCCACTCAATTGGATTGAAACCCAAAACATTAGAAACAACTCTAACTAAAATTAGGGAAATTCTTCTTCTAAATAGGGGAAATAATGCGGGCTCCATGAAAGAAATGATTCAATAGATGAAAAGCCATCATACCTTATTCAAAAATCCCACAAAACCTTGAAGGTTAGGAAACTTCATCTTGACCTAGCTTCAATCTATTCCTTCTTCTCTACCTTCTAGAGGGAGATTATTTGAGAGGAAGATCTTGGGTTTTTCTTTCTGGTTCTTGAGAGAATGATTTAATGTTGGGGGGGATTGGGGAACAAAATGTTTATATACTTTTATAGGTTAAGAGTAAAACGACGCAATATTGCATTAAGATAACCAAGAAAAGAGCCTAAGGACCCTAACTTAAAAACTAAGTGACCTTCACGCTTGAGGTCACAAAAAAAAAACATGGCGACTTACCAGATTGAGCCTTTATCTCGCCTAAGTCTACAATAGCTCATCCAAAGAGACAGTCCACTATGGTGATGTTAAATGACTCTTGGCGATGCGTCAACTGGAAAGACGAGGCCCGACTTGGCTCTCCTAATTTTTCCAGTCTGTTGGGCCATTGGACACTCGAGTAGGTGACTATGGGTGCACTCGGTGATCACCATATCACTTTGCCGACCACACTTCCCCTCGCCATGTTGGCTTGGAAAGGAAATGTTTTCCTTCAATAATTCCCTAGGTATTATAGGCTTAGTAATTCTTCCATTGACCATTACCCCGCACACACTTAGCCCTAGTTTAGCCTACTAGATTTCGGAGTATTAAATTATATCCCATTCGTATCATTATTCCTCGAATGGAATCCTTGGAATATTTCAAAACAAAAAGGCTCGACACTAGCAGCCCATCATGCATGCAACTTATCAAAATGTACACAAACGGGGAGGAAACATCAACTCCAAGCTTAACATACTCAATGAAACATTAGGAACTATATCCAACAACCCAATATGTATTAAATTTCAGATTTTTTTCATTCAACGAGGAACTGCCATATCAAAACATAAGATCAATGCTCAACACAATCTCATGGAACAAAAATACAATTTATATACAAAGAACATATTCAAGGAGGCAATCCCCACTTTAATCTAAGACTTGTTCAACAACTCATCTCTTGAAGTATATAAGCAACTCATACTCAATACTCAAGAACATGTGGGAAATAAATCACAAAATCCATTTTTTTCCAGAACTTAAGCTTTTTCATGAACATGCAAATTTAAGGAAATCATTGAAACACATACAACACACATGACTTCAAACAAGATCAACCCAAGAGTAACTCATTACCTCAATCTAGAGTAGGAGGAAAAAGATGTGGATACCGGACATCATATCGTCCTCGGCTTGCAAAGTAGAACCCTCAAAAAGATAGTTTCTCCATAACACCTTCACGGAAGCAACCTCTTTGTTCCTCAATCTCTTGACTTGACGGTCTAAGATGTCAACCAAAACTTCTTCATAATAAAGGTTCTCTTTCACTCCCAACCCTTCTAGGGGATTAATGGATGTCGGATCACCCATATACTTTTTCAACATCGACACATGGTAAACCGGATGAACCGACGCCAACTAATTTGGCGAATCAAGATCCTATACAACTTTACCAACACGCCTCAAAATTTGGTATGTGCCTATATAGCGGGGACTAGGTTTCCCCTTTTTACAAAACCTCAGTACACCCTTCATTGGTGAGATTCTCAAGTATACTCAATCAACCACATAAAATTGAAGGTCTCTCTTTCTAATATCCTCATAAGACTTTTGTCGACTTTGGGTCATTCTTAACCTCTCTCTAATAAGTCAAACCTTCTCTATAGACTCATGAACTAACTCGGGTCCTATCAAAGAAAAATTACCCACCTCAAACCATCCAATAGAAGATCTACACATACTACGATAAAGAGCCTCAAACCGAGTCATACCAATACTAGAATGGTAGTTATTATTATAGGCGAATTCAGTCAAAGGAAAATGGTCATCTCACTTAACCTTGAAATCTATCATGCAATCCCTAAACATGTTTTCTATAGTTTGGATTAATGGTTATGCTTGCCCATCGGGTTGGGTCTGAAAAGTTGTGCTAAGTTTAACTTTCCTGCCAAGACCCTTTTGGAAAGACTTCCAAAACAGTGAAGTAAACTAAGTACATCCATCGAAGATAATGGACACGGGAACTCCATGAATATTTACCATATTTCTCAAATACAACTTAGCATATTCTTCCGCCGTATGGAAAACCTTAAAGGGAATGAAATGGGTCGACGTCTTCATTCGATCTATTGTAACCCAAATCCAATCATATTGATGCCGAGTATGGGCAAATCCCACAATGAAGTCCATTATCAAATCTTCCCACTTCCAAGTAGCAGTTCTAATATTCTGGGATAAACCTACCAATTTCCGATGCTCAAACTTCACTTGTTGACAATTAGGACACTTAGCAACAATTTCTGCGATATCTTTCATTATCCCATTCCACCAATAAATCTCACACAAATCATGGTACATTTTGTTAGCTCTCGAGTGAATAGAATACTAAGAACTATAGGCTTCTGACAAGATTTTATTCTCTCAAGTCATCCACATTTAGAGAAAACAAATGACCTTGATACCTTAGGACACCATCTCCCTCTTGGTATAAAACCTCTACAGAGTTCTTTAATACCGCCTCTTTCGATTAAACTAAGGTCGAACCAAGACATTGTTTTTCTTTAACACTAGCCATGAAAGATAATTCAGAACCATTATGGACCATAACGCCACCCTCGGTAGAACTCACTAGTTCAACCCTCAATAAGGACAACCTATTAAAATACCACGAAAACTAGTAGACAAAACTAAAGCCTTAAGTTAAGGTTCTAGAGTTTTGTATGAGGGTTAGGGTCGTATACAAGACTTCCCTCACATAAAATGAGGGGTTTAGGGGTTAAATGTCAAGGCACGTGTTACACCATGTAGTTTAGAAGACCATCTACTGTTTATCTAAGGGTTGCAAAGGCAAGTGCCAAGGCAAGGGGAAAAAGCCTAAGCCAAAGGCCAATGCTTCTCCAAGCTTGGATCACACTGCCTCAAAGTCCATGACCACCACCATGACAAGTAGTGTGAACCACAGATCATGGTGTCTTTCATGAAGCCAACGTAGTAGCTCCCTAAGATCTACCTCAAGTGGTTTATATTCATGAGCCACTTCACGACCAATGGTCTTGACCATGGTTCGTGGGAAGGCTCCTGAAGAGGCCTTAGCATGAGGGAGGCCAAGACATTTTAGCCTAGCATTGACCCAAAGTGAAGTCCATCACCACGACTAGTGGTCTTGACATAGAGTGTGAGGCCTCGTGAAGGTCCCTTTATTTTGTGGAGGCAATTTCTTTAGGCCAACTCATTGGACCATGAACCAAGAGCCATTTCACGACCTGTGGTCTTGGCCACTGTTCTTTGGAAGGCTCGTGGTCATGCCATGGATTTTTAGAGGACAAAACAAGTGGCCTAGATACATGCCCAAAAATCAAGAGCAGGACCACAATCAATGGTGAGTAACACGACCCGTGGTGTCTCTCATGAAGCTTGGTCAGTTGGATGTCAATTGGAGGAGTTTTTAGGCAATTCAAAACGTGATATTTATAGGATGGGGTTGTTTAACATAGTCTTAAAACCCATATATAAGATATTTTATCAGTTTAACCACACAATTAAGTCACTTTTTCACAAGACCCAAATAAAATCCCCAAAATACTCTCCAGTCAACTATTTCTCTCTCTAGAAAGCTCAACACTTGAGGAAGAAGATAGAGCTTGAAGCCTAGGTCAAGAACAAAGACACTATTGTTGCAGGCTTAGTAAGTATTTGTGTCCCATATATGTTATCTTATTCACCTATGGTTTCTTCCACCCATACAGACCCCTAGATTCCCCCAAATTGTGAACATAAAAACCAACTTAGTTAGGATTTTTCCTATGTTGTGGGTAGAGTTGGGAATAATTCCAATTGAGTGGATAATACATAATTATGACTGATTTAGTATTGAATAATGACAGTATGATGGATTTATGTGAATTCCATTGTTAACCCTAGTCTATTTGGAAGAATTGATATTATGTGGGTTATGCTATGAGAGGTGAAATTAAGGATTCATTGGTGATCTTCTAAAATTAATGTCATGCATAGTAGTTGTTCAATATTACAAACATTTAAACATTAGTTGGACTAGACTATAGAATCTATGATGGATCGTGACTAGCAAAGTTGAAATTGAACCTTTATGGTGAATTATTACTAGAATTGCTTCATTATGGAGCTTGTAACAACATTATCTTGTAATATAGATATGTATGATGATTGTAAAAAAAATATTTAATCTTTGAGAGAAAGGCTTGTGGTTATAAATGATCATAACTCGGGCTTGAGAGTAAAGCTAATTTGATGAACTATTAATGTTAAGGCTTTGAGAGAAAGAATCTATATGAGAATAGGATGGTAATAAATAGAATTTTGATGAAATATCTTTACCTACCTAATGTACCGCTTAAGTGGTTCAATGCATAAAGTGATAGAATCACATGAGTAGGATGATATCCATCTTTGATGCATGAAGCCTAGGCGTGAAGATGGAAAGTAGGATTTGAACCTCAAGGAGGTCAAGTATGAGACTATGTTCGTAGTAATTAAACTACTTGAAATATGAATACATCCATGTATAATGTAGTAATTATATATATGTTGATGTGATATGATTAGGAATATATCCATGTCTGATGTAGTGATTCTAGATGTGATAATTTAATATGAGATTTGACCCTAGAAAAGGGGAAAGATATGATAGTTTGCATGTTGTATGAAGTTTAGTACATGTTTTAGAATCACTTTGAGAGTAAAGTGAATATGCTCATGACCTAGTTGTAGTGTTGTTGGAAGGTCAATTCCATAGACACACATTGCATGGATATGATTGGAGGTGAAAGTTTTATCACCTATAGTGATTCTATGGTTTGAAGACTAGTCTCACATGTTAATCTAGGAGATTTAATATGAGTTATGTTGAATTGAGTGTCCATACATTCTTCCATAAATATGAACTTAATTCAAGAATTAAAGTGAACTCAATTTGACTTAATGCCTAGCACCGAGCAGATATGAATATGAGATGGAAGCTTCTACACTAGTAGAGTCTTGATTCCCGTTGAAATCTTTTACACTAGTTGAGTTTGAATTTTCCAAACGGGATTCTTTACACTGGATGAGTATGGGTTCCCATAGTAGGTATTCATTAGATGGAACCCTTCTACACCCTAGTTGAGTTTAGGTTTTTAATAGAAATCTCCTTATCCCATGACTATGTATCAACATAGGTTTGTTAGCTATTGCATCCACATAACCTAAGAGTATAGTTCTACCCTCGACAAGTAGAACTACCATTTTTCAGTGTGGGGTGTAAACAAAATTCCATGTTACCTCATGTGGTCTATGTCGGTTAAGGCTTATGTCCCAAATATGGTAGTAGTATGAATAAGAATATGAGACATACACAATAGTTACTTAAGGAGATTGACTTACGGATGAGAGTATGATATCTTCTTCATGTATTGCACAAGTATACTTTGAAAGTATCTATGGTATGTTCCTTTTAGGTTCTATGATTTATGTAATAAATATGTGATGTGTCTTACACTTATGATGTATGTTTGATGGATTGTTGTCCTAGTTGCCTTCCATGATATGGTTGACTAAAGGTGATAATTCTGTTGTCTATATGAAGTAAGATAATAATGAGGTAAGTACGGCTATGACAAATCAAGGTTATATACAGATTGAATGGTATTATAATATGCCTTTCATTTATTGTACATGTGTGCTTTGAGGTGACTTAGGAGTATAGTGACCTTATGGTAGAAAAACCTAAGACTTGACCATGTATATAGGCTATGTTTAAGTACCCTTATGCTTTTAGGTTACAAAAAAGTTGTCCTATTATCGTATAAAGGACTAAGAGTTGAATAATGCTTATATGATGCTTATGTTGGAGAATTTAGTTATGATTATGATATTTTCTCTGATGCTTATAAATGATGTTTCATGAAGTATTGCATATGATTATGTATTATGGATTATCTTGAATAAACCCTTCTCTTATGCTCTTATTATTATGCTTGCTAACATATTTAGTAAATTTTGTACTACTGCGTACTTTGCCTACATTTTAATCAAATGTTTGGTTTGGACACTTGAGTTTGATTCTTGGAGATAGGTTTCTAAGGATATAGGAGTTGATGATTTGGTGAGTTCTCATAGCTTGGACGAAAGAACCCACTATTTTCTTTAGGTCTTTTATTTTATGTTTTGAGACTATTGTATGGTTGTTTCCGAAGGCATTTAATTCAAGTTGAGCTTAGATGGATTGAGGCAAAGTGTCGAAGGACTTCTGCTTGCTTTTATAAAGATTTCAATTGTATGGATAAAGTTTTAAATTTTCTGTACTTTTCTATTATCTTATGTTCATGATATGCCAAGGGCTTGTATGTGAACCCTCTGGATCAAGTACATCATGTTACATCTAGGGTGTACTCCTATGCCATGATAAAGTTGCTAATCCTAGCACAATGTTTAGAACAGTTCTAGCATTGTCTCAAACTACATATAGTAGAGTTTGGTTCATAAATGTGAAGCGCCCCCCGTTTATGAATAAGAGGCTATTGAATGCTTAAAAAATCTCACTTATTCATTCTCGAAGTCATGCCATAGAGTTTAACTCTATAAGATCTCTCCCCTTTGCCTTTATTCGATGGTCTTTAGGATATGACCACTCAGAGGACTTATGCTACAAGTAGTGAGTGAGATAGGTTGGTTGTGATTCCAATTATGGCTAGGTGACTAGATAGACTTTGACGTTGTCTTTAGTATGAATGGATTGTATTATGGTTGTGTGCATTTGATGGTAAAACTCGACTTAGTCATGATCAGTTTTAAAGTATGTTGATAAATTTGATGAATAGGGTGTTTAAGTAATGCCTAGAAGGGTTGACTTAATAGACTCCTCTAAGAAGGGTAGACGTGCAATTAACCTTAGTTTAGTTTAGTGATAACTTGCTCCGACCTTAGAATTGAAAGAAGTGATGCTTAAATGAGTTTGTATAGTCTTGCTCACAAGGTGAAGATAATGTGCTTAGATAGAAAGGTCGTTGAGTGTCCTTGATATTCATGAGTCGGGGTTTCTTGAAATTTTCACTTACAGAGGTATAGAGAGTATGAGAAGTTAAGTCCCGGTTTGATAGGCTCATATGAGATCTTGAGTAGTGTTAGTAAGGTTGGTTGTGAGCTAGAGCTGGTTAAATACACCCTCTCTAAGTTAGAAGTACCGGTGGGGATCTTACACTGGCAAGTTAATAAATAGCAAGAACAAGAAAAGTGTTCCATGAAGTAGTATAGAGTGTCCTTTAGTGAGGGTTTTAAGTGAGGGTGCTACTTGGGAGGCCAATGTCCAATTGGATGTCCCGATATCCTCATATTATTCCTTGTATTTCTTCATTAGCATTTAAGATCTTGAGATGATAAGTTACTCTTGATTTACTTATATATGAAGTCATATGTGATTTGTATGTTTCCATGATTTCCTTATGTGGTGCATGTTCATGAAAGCTTATGATTTAAAAAGAAAATGAGTTTGCATTGTTTTACTCATATTGTAGTGCATTTGAGTAGAATTATATAGGCTTCATGGGAGAAATTAATGAGCATGCTTTAGTTTGGAGTTGAGAACTCCTCCTTGAAAGAATGCTTTTGATAGTAAATCACATTTAGGCTCTATTGGAGTATGTTGAGAATGTTATGGTAAGGAAATTGTTGTTCCTCCTTGAATATGACTAGTTATGAGAGTTTCATTGGGTTGTTATATGTATTTCATAATCCCTTTTGTTGCATTGAATATAGTTAGTTTGGAGTTGAAGTTTTCTTCCTTTGTTTTGATGCATTGTTATAATGTTGAATGCATGATGGGCTGCTAGTCTAGAGTCATTTCCTTTAAGAAGTGTTTATAATTTTCATTCAAGGAGGAAGTATCCCAACGGGGAGATATTGTAATACCCCGGAAAATAGAAGACTAAACTACATCCTTAAGTTAGGGTTCTACATTTGGATACGAGGGTTAGGGTTGTAGATAAGATTTCCGCACTTAGAATGAGAGGGTTTAGGGCTTAAACATCAAGGAACGTGTTACACCCCGTAGTTTAGAAGACCATCTAAGGTTTAATTGAGGGTTTGAAGGGAAAGTTTGAAGGAAAGGGAGCGAAGCCTAAGACAAAGGCAAAGGCTGCCCCAAGCTTGGAGAACACATTCTCAAGTCCACGACCACCATCATGGCCAGTGGTGTAGACCATGGATTGTGGTGTAGTTCATGAAGCCAAGGCAGTAGCGCCCTAAGAGATGCCTTAAAGTGGATTACCTTAAAGATCCATTTCACGACCAGTGGTCTTGACCATGGTTCATGGGAAGGCTCGTGGAGATTCCTTAGAATGAGGGAGGCCAATACACTTTAGCCAAGAACTGCCCCAAAGTTCAAGGCCATCAAAACGATCAGTGGTCTTTACCACAGTTTGTACGAGGCCTCGTGAAGGTCCTTTAGATTTATGGAGGCAAGTTCTTGAGGCCAAGTCATTGGACCATGAACCACGAACCATATCATGGCCAGTGGTCTTGACCATGGTCCGTGAGAAGGCTCATGGTTATGCCATGGATTTTTAGAGATCAAAACAAGTGGCCTAGCTACTGGTTCATAGACCACAAGCAGGACCATGGTAAGTAGTGAGGACCATGACCCGTGGTACATCTCGTAAAGCTTGGACAGTAGGCTACCAAGTGGAGGAGTTTTTAGGAAATTCCAAACATGGTCGTTATTGGAGGGGGCCATTTTACCTATTCTTAAAACACCTATATAAGATATTTTAATCTTTTAACCAAACAATTAAGTCACTTTTTTCTCACAGTACCCAAATCAAATTCCCACAATATTCTCCACTCAGACATTTCTCTCTCCAGAAAACTCAAGACTTGAAGAAGAAGATATATCTTGAAGCCTAGGTCAAGAACAAAGACTCCATTGTTGAATCTTAGTAAGGTTTTGTATCCAAGGTATTTTATCTTATTAATCTAAGGGTTTTTACACCCATAGAGCCCCCTAGATTTCTCCCAATTGTCGAGATAAAACTCAATTTAGTTAGGGTTTGTTCCTATGTTGTGGGTAAGGTTGGGTATTATTACAATTGAGAGGATAATACCTTATTATGATTGATTTAGTATTTAATTGTGATATGATGAAGAATTTATGTGAATTCCATGGTTAACCCTAGTCTAATTTGAATAATTGATACTATATGAGTGTTCAAGATTAGGAACATACAGAAATGAATTGAACTAGACTTTAGTATATATGATCGATCATGTCAATTAAAGTTGAAATTGAACCTTTATAGTGAATTATCACCAGAATTGCTTAAAGATGAAGCTTATAACTAGATTATCTTGTAATGTTGATATATATCATGATTGTAAAAAAAAAAGTAAATCTTTGAGAGTAAGGCATGTGGTCATGAATGATAATCACTAGCGCTTGAGAGTAAATAAAATGTATGAATGCTAAAAGCTTTGAGAGTACAAATTTGTATAAGAATAGAAGACTAATGAACATATTTGTGATGAAAGATATTTACTGCCTAATCTTCCTCATAAGTGGTTGAATGCATAAAGTGATACAATCACATGAGTTAGGATGACATCCATGTTTGGTGTATGAACTCTAGGTGTGAAGATGGTAAGTAGGCTTTGAACTTCAAGGAGGTGAAGTTTGAGATTACGTTTGTAGTAATTAAACTACTTGAACTATGAATACATCCATGTTTAATTTAGTTATTCTAGATATGTTAATATGATATGATTATATATATATATATATATATATATATATATATATATATATATATATATATATATATATATATATCAATGTATAATGTAGTCATTCTAGATGTGATAATTAAATATAAGCTTAGACCCTAGAGAAGGGGCAAGATATGATAGTATGCATGTTGTATGAAGTGTAGTACATTCTTTAGAAACACTTATAGAGTAAATTGAATATGCTCATGACCTAGTTGTAGTGTTGTAGAAAGGTTAATTCCAAAGACACACTTAAGCATGAATATGATAGGAGGTGAAAGGTTTGTCACCTATTGTGATTCTATGGTTTGAAAACTAGTCTCACCAATTTAATCTAGGAGCTTTAGTATTAGTTATGTTGGATTGAGTGTTAAGACATTTTTCCACAAATATGAACTTAAGTCAAGAATTAATGTGAACTTAATGGGACTTATTTCCTAGCACCGAGTGGATATATATGAAATGGAAGCCTATATTGGCTTCCTTATATTGATGTAGGGCTATGCCCAAATTGCTATTTTCATTGTAGATGGTTATGAGATGAGACGGATTTTATGACTCTATTCTATCTTATATATGTATGTGAAATAAAAGTAGAAGACTAAGTAATCTTCTTATAGGAAGTGTCCATGTATACTCGATATTAATACTATTATGTGTATGTAGAGGTCTATGTAAACCTCAATGTAGAAATAGTAAAATTTTTAAATTCTTCCATATTTTTGACTTGTGAATGCAATGATGACAACTAAGGGGCTAGTATTAGTCCTCAAAGAGGACAATGACGTCGGTTACGTCTAGGGGGTAAACCCCGATGTGACATTAGGAGTGATAATGTAAATTCAGCGCAAGTATTTTAAAATGCATGGACGGTTGTTTTGGGTGTATTTAGGTATTTTAAGAGTATTGAAGTGATTAAACCCCTTCTGAAACCCTAACACCTAAATTAAAACCCTTCCCTCCCAAGTTTTCTCCAAAAACCCCCATAGAAGCTTAAGGTCAAGATGGAGCTAGGTTGGCGGATTCTAATGGATTTTTTCTTCAGTTCTCTTGGAGTTCTTCTAATAAATTATGGGATTTCTTTATCAAAGGTTTTATATCACCTTAGAGCCAATTTCAAAGTGATTTCAAAGATTTCAAAGTTTCTGAAGAAGTCCAATTTTCACTCTAATTCATGGGTTCTTGCATGAAACGTTTTCAAATGATTAAATATGATATTATTGATTTCAAAATGATGTCTTCCAATGCAAATCTCCATCAACCCTTGATATTCTCAAATCTCTAAATTTGTCTTATGAGTGGGTTAATTGCTCATTATCTAATGATGATAGAATTGAGTTTAGATTATGCTGTAATGTTGATTTCTATGGTTACTTATGCTATTATATTGTGAATTTTTGGAGATGTTAAGTAATGGAGATCTTGGATATTGGAATAAGGTAAGTTGACCTAACTCCCTTTGTTAATGTAGATTTGATATATAATTGCTATTGATTGGTATGGTCCACTTATGGTGGCCGTGCTTATTTGTTGTATATGATTATGATCATGGCCTTGTAGGCATTATTATGTGAATTGTAGTAGTATCATTTTAGGTTTTATGTGAAGGTATAATGTGAAGATTGGTTATATGAAGTAATGTGACTATATGCAAGGTGTTATGGCTTAGATGAATGTATAAAGTGAAGGACTATGTGATATATGTGTGATCTTGTATAATGGGGATGTAATGTGATGAAAGTATATTCTCTCTAACGTGTACGTGTAATGATAATGGATTTTGAAGAGTCTTATATGATGATTTTGTGTCTTGATTGGTAGACTTAGGTCCCTCTTGTTTATACATGAAAGCTTATAGATTATGAATTCTTGGATTTGGTAGACTTAGGTGCCTTTCCTTGATGTATGGAAGTTATGTGAATGTGTGATTTCTTGACTTGGTAGGCTTAGGCACCCTTGTCATGTATGTATGAATTAAAGAATGAATGAAAGTCTAGGATCGGTAGATCTAAAGTTGGTTCCCTTACTTGACTGATTAGATAAGGTATTTTAGAGTGCGTCTTGAACCGGTAGACCTAAGCATGGTGCCCCTTCTTGATGAGTCTAGAACCCAAAGTGAATGTGAAAACCTTGAATATGAAATGAAGGTTAAGAATGTAAAACCTTGAAAATGAAAGGAAGGTTAATAAAGAAGCCTTGATTGATAGACCTATATGGTGCTCTTCTTGAGTGGAATTATAGACTTAGAGATAGGTTGGTCGAAAGACATGCAACCATCTCTAAGAAAGTCATAAGAGCTATCCTAATGAACCTTGATCGGTAGCCCTTGTGGACCCTTTCTTTGTAGTGGTATTATGAGTTGGTAGGACTAACAGATGGTACCTTCTCAAATACTAGTATGTGAAAGAACTAACACTATGCAAACCAAGGAAAAGGACCGAGTTGATATGCTTGTGGTAGTATCTCTACTTGAGTATGAGACTAGAGTACAAAGAAGCCCTTGATATCCCTTAACCATGTGCTAACATGGGATGTGCCCTAGTTCAACCTCTGGAAAGTAGAACGTCTTTCACGGTGTGGGGTCCTTATGACACCAAATTATATACCTAGAGTAATGCCCCGAGCTACCCCTGAGACGCGGACACGAGACCTATGACCACAAGTGATCCCAAGCTAACCCTGCTGGAATGATCACGAGCATACTAAAGAAAATAAACTGATGCGTAAGCTAAATCATAATAAAGATGAAAAGATGGGAAATACCCATATGCTAAAACTCAAATATATTTAAGCTGATGAGTTTTATACAAAGAAGATATTAACTCTATACTAAGCTGAAACTAACTATTTCTTAGAATAGCCTCTAACTGACTAGAAATGTTGGGACATGGCCCAGTTAAGTCTAGAAAAAATTGAAACTAAATGACTGAAATACTTGAAATAACTCATGACAATTGTCCTCGGAGAATGAGGACTCACCACTGATTCTACTGAACTGGAGATCGGGATTCGATCTAAGCGTGATCTAGATGCTGAGAACATGAACCTACATCACGAGAAGATGTTAGCGCATGTATGCGTCAGTACTTGAAAGGTACTGAGCATATAAGATAGATTGAGGCTGAAATAATACATAACTGAGCAAGCACAAAAGCAAGCATAATATTCTGAACATGATATACTGATTTCTGAGCTAACTTGATGCAATGACCAAATTTATAACATGCTAAGACTGAATACTAACTGAACTGTAAATATGGTCAATACAATAGATCCTGATTAAATTGTGGGAGCTACTAATAACCAATAATAAAACCACATGAGTTAAATGTGGAGTCCGATGTGTACGCCCCATCAAGAGAACCCAATATACCCTGCGAGAGGTATAAAGGAATGTTAGCAAGATCACTAAATTGATGCCCGCAGAAGGGACTTACAACCTACTTGACTAGAAGTTTTGGGACTATGTGGGTACACTGAACCCTAGTCCAACTCGGTATTATGTTACTCCCAATGAATTAAGTGATTAAGATATTATGACTAAATTTTTGTAAATATTGGATAGCTCAAAACTGAACATGCAAACTAAGAATACAGTAATTAATTTGATAATTATACATTAATAACTTAAGCATGCATGTCTGAAGTAACTAAAATATCTGACCTAGCATGTGTAATTCAAGAACTAAAGAAATACATAGCTAGGGTTATGAAATTCATGCATAAACTGAATAATAACTTTACAATCTGATTCAGAATATATAACTAACTAATTCGTGATGATCTGCTGTAATTCTAGAAACCCTTGGTCTATCCATGATAAGAGAATAAAAAACTGACTGCAAACTAGGGACCTAATGGGTGAAAGTAATCCAATAGTGAAATCCCTCATACCTAGTTATGAGATCCACGGAGAAATCTTTAGATTTTGGTGCTGGAATTGGTGAAACCTTGCTGCGTTATTGAACTAGGGTTCTTGACCTTTTTCTCCTCTCTTGCTTCTAATATTCTAAGTTTTGATTTATGATTTTGACTTAGTTAAGTTCTTGTTATGTTTCTAGGCTTAAACTGACTAAAATATGATGATTTAGGGTTTAAACGATGTATCTTAAGGGTTAAACAAACTAGGAAAAGACCAAAAGACCCCTGAACTAATTTTTGTTGTCCAATCGACATTCCAGGCTGACGGGCCATAGTTCAATCGACTGTCAGTCATTTGGGTCTGCTCAATAAGGCTTCACTAAAATGGTCATAACATTTTACTCGGAGGTCTATTTTTGGCAAACTAGTTGTCTATGGAAACATAATTCAATTATCTATCATTTCATAGGTCATGGAGCACCTAATTCATTTTGTGCTAAAAGTTATGACTATTTTAAGTCGATCCTATCAGTAATTCCCCTACCTAACTGCTAAACATCATCTATGGTCAGACCTACAGACCGTAGATTGAACGATGGTCTGTGTTGGTCATCCGTGATTCATGTCAGAGGCCGGGTAACTTGAGTCACAATCCACGGACATAGACCACGGGCCGTAGTCTGACTTACAGACCGTAGGTCTGTCTATGGATCGACACTTGGTCGATTTTCTAGGGTGTGTTTTTGGGGGAGCTTCAGTGGAAAACGACAGATGCAAATCATAAGATGTAGATCACACTACGGTCTGTCGATGGTAACCGTCAATTGCACTTGCAGATTTCTAAAAAGCTGATTTCTGGTCTGTTTTGGATACATGTGTTACATTATCTCCCCCTTGAGAACATTCGTCCTTGAATGAAGTCTAAACTAGCTGAAATAGAGGGAGAGAGCTAAAATACCTACTACTACACACTAAGGACTGAGTTTCTGACTGAATTGAATTCCAAGAACATGCAAATACACTGAAAATGCAGTACAAACTAAGGGAACATGATTCTAAAGATGGATTCACGCATGAATGACTGAAAAACTGAAGAGGAACTAATATAATACCTCAAGCTGGAGTGGAATCGGAAGGAAAGAGGTGAGGATAACTGGCTTTCATGGCTGCTTCTGCTTCCCAAGTAGCTGTCTCTACGAACTAACTCCTCCACAGAACCTTGACTGAAGCGATTTCTTTGTTTCTCAACCTTCTAACCTGACGGTCAAGAATCTCAACTGGTACATCCTCATTAGAAAGACTATCATTCACCTCCACACTCTCTAATGACACTACAAAGGCTGGGTCACCCACACACTTCTTCAAGAGGGAGATGTGGAAGACTGGATGCACTGCTTGTAGTTGTGCTGGCAACTCTAACTCGTATGCCACCTTGCCAACCCTTTTTAATATATTGTATGGGCCTATATATCTAGGATTGAGCTTTCCTTTCTTGCCAAATCTCATCATCCCTTTCATATATGACACTTTCAGGAAGACCCAATCATCAACTTGGAACTCTAGTTCCCTTCTATTTACATGTGCATAAGATTTTTGACGACTGAATCTGGCCTACCAAAGCTTTTTCACCTACTCATTAAGATTAAGTCTATCTATAATGAGTTGCACTTTCTCCATAGCATAAACGACTGAATCTGTCCCTACCAAAGCTTTTTCACCTACTTCAAACCAACCAACATGAGATCTACATCTACGCCCATACAGTGCCTCATAAGGGGCCATCTGAATGCTGGAATGGTAGTTATTGTTGTAGGCGAACTCAATAAGAGGAAAGTGATCATCCTAACTACCCCTGAAATCGATCACACAAGCTCTAAACATATTCTCTAGGGTCTGAATGTTACTTTATGATTGTCCATTCGTCTGCGGATGAAATGTTGTGCTAAGGTTAACCTGAGTACCAAGACCCTTCTGAAATGACTTACATAAATTACAGGTAAACTGAGGACCTCTATCTGAGATGATAGACAAAGGAACCTCATGCAACCTCAAAATTTCATTAATGTAAAGCTTTGTATAGTCCTCTGTCGAATCTTTAGTCTTAACCGCCAAAAAGTGAGAAGACTTAGTCATCCTGTTAACTATCACCCAAATGGAGTCATGCTGTTTACGAGTTCGAGGTAACCCTGTGATGAAATCCATATTGATCACTTCCCACTTCCAAGTAGGAATGTTGATCTCTTGAGTCATACCCTCTGGTTTCTGATGTTCTACCTTGAATTACTGACAGTTGGGGCACTTACTCACAAAATCTGTTATATCCCTCTTCATGACATTCCACCAATAGATTTCCCACAGATCGTGGTACATATTAGTGGCACCTGGGTGAATAGAATATCTAGAGTTATGGGATTCTGCAAGAATATGTTGTCTCAGTTCACCCACATCAAGAACACACAATCTACCGTGGTAGCGAAGTACACCATATCCCCCTTAAGATAAAACCTCCACTCTCTGATTGTGGCCTGCACTCTTAAGTTCAAGCAATATTGGATCACTATCTTGCTTTTCCTCAACCTCCACTACCAAAGAAGATTCTTCCCCATTCTGAACTGTTACACTAATGTCTGATATGCTCATAAGGAGAACTCCCAAACGAGCATGCCTGTGAACATCCTTTACTAGATCTTTCCTTTCTTTCTCAACATGGGCTACACTACCCATAGATAATCTGCTACTACATTCGCCTTACTAGGATGGTAATGGACACTCATATCATAATCCTTAAGGAACTCAAGCCATCTCCTCAGGAGAAGATTCAACTCTTTTTGGGTGAACACATAATGAAGCTCTTATGGTCAGTGAACACATGTACGTGAACACCATACAAATAGTGTCTCTATATCTTGAGTGCAAATACCACTGATGTAGGCTCGAGGTCATGAGTTGGATAGTTATTCTCATGAACCTTAACTTGTCCAAAAGCATAAGCTATAACATTATCTCACTGCTTCAGCACACAACCAATGCCAACTCTTGATGCATCACAATATATCACATAACCATCTGAACCCTCTGGTAGAGTCAATACAGGAGTTGTAGTAAATCTAGTTTTCAATTCTGCAACGTTTTTCTCACAATCATCTGACCATTGAAACTTGACCATCTTTTGAGTAAACTTAGTCAATGGTGAGGCTATGGATGAAAAGCCTTCCACGAACCTTCTATAATAACCTGCTCGAGCTAAGAAACTTCTGACATCTGTAGCAGAGGTAGGTCTGGGACATTGTTTCACTTCTTCTATCTTCTCCGAATCTACTCGAATCCTCTCGCTAGATACAATGTGACCATGGAAAGCAACGGATTGCAACCAGAACTCACATTTGCTAAACTTAGCGAATAACTGGCGATCATTGAGAGTCTGCAGAAGAACTCTCAAATGACTCGCATGTTCTTCCTTATTCCTAGAGTAAATGAGGATATCGTCAATAAAAATAATAACGAACAAGTCGAAGTACTGTTTGAACACTCTTTTCATCAAATCCATGAAAGCTGCAGGAGCATTGGTTAGTCCAAATGACATAACTACAAATTCATAATGACCATACCTATTCCTGAAGGCTGTTTTTGGAATGTCTCTATCTCTAACTCTAAGCTGATGATAACCTGATCTGAGGTCTATCTTCGAGAAATGTCTAGCACCCGGAAGTTGGTCAAACAAGTCATCAATCCTGGGTATGGGATACTTACTCTTGTTTGTGACTTGTTCAACTGATTATAGTCAATACACATTCTAAGAAAACCATCTTTCTTCTTTACGAACAACACCGGTGCACCCCATGGTGAAATACTAGGTCTGATAAAGCCCTTATATAGAAGGTCTTTCAACTGCTCTTTCAATTCCTAGGCTCAGCTGGAGCCATTCTGTAAGAAGGAATATAAATAGGTTGGGCATCTGGAAGGAGATTAATTCCAAAGTCGATTTCCCTTTCGAAAGGGACTCCGAGAAGATCTTCTGGAAACACTTGTGGAAACTCACTGACTACTGGAACTGACTCAAGCGTTAGGGTTTCAGAGCTATAATCCTTAACCCGAACTAAATAATAGAGATAACCCTTATAGATCATCTTTCTATACTTAAGGTAAGAAATGAATCGTCCCATAGGAGCTAAGCTATTACCCTTCCATTCTAAGGTTGGTTCGTTTGGAAACTGAAAGAGAACAATCCTAGTTCTAAAATCAACTGAGGCATAACAGGAATGTAACCAATCTATGCCTAGAATGACATCGAAGTCTACCATTTCTAACTCTACAAGGTCTGCTGAGGTGACTTTCTGAGAGATTGTGATAGGGCAATTTTTGTAAACATGTCTAGTTATAACTGGGTCACCGACTGGAGTATAGACTGAGAAAGGTTCTGAGAGAGTTTCTGGACTGACACTGAATTGGACTGCTATATAAAGAATTACAAAATAAAGATTAGCCCCTAGATCTAACAATGCATAAACATCAAGGTCAAAGACTCATAACGTACTAGTGACTACATCAGGAGAAGCTTCTTGATCCTGGCGAGCCAAAAGAGCGTACAACATGTTTTGGCGCTGACCGCCACCTGTACCAGATGAGTTACCCTACTGAGTTAGGCGACTTGCTGGTACTGCTGAAGTTGTAGACTAAGCTCTACCATTACTACCTCCTTGACTTTGTCTAGAAGGACAATCCCTCAACCTGTGACTAGACTTACCGCACCCAAAACATCCTTCCTTTCCTGCAAGGCACTCGCCTAGATGGTTCTTACTACACTTAGGGTAAGTGGGGTAAGTCTTGGTGCCTAAAACACTTCCCTGAGACTAAGATCCTGGTTCCCTAACCTTATGATCATACTTGTTCTTGGAGGATGGAACACTAGCTGATGAAAGGGTTGGGGTCGAAAATTTCGTCTGACTCTGCGAGCGATTTCCACCACCCGATTTCTGCTGAGAGTAGTCATAGTTCCCAGTCCTAGCCTTCTTATTCACCTTGGCTTGTTCCTTAAGCTTATCATTCTCAACTTGCTGAGAATGAGTCATAAGCCTTGAGATATTCCTATCTCCCAGTAACATACCATTTATGCACTCAGTTTTCACCAAATCTGACACTTTATACAAGAACTTATTCATCTGAGCCCTGGAGTTAACAACCCTGTGAGTAGCTTACCGGGAGAGTTGGTTAAACTTGAGTCCATACTATTGGACCGTCATGTTTCCCTGCCTTAATTTCATGAATTTTGAGCCTTTGCTTCTCTCAACTCTATTGGGAAAATCCTATCAAGAAAGGACTTACAAAAGCAATCCCAAGTAATAGGAGCTGCATCTGTACCGCTGTTTTCCTTCCACTGAGTGTACCAGATATGAGCAACATCTTTTAACTAGTATGATGCCAACTCAACCCTATCATTTCTGGTGACCTGAATCACCTCAAAGATCTTGATCTCATCCAAGAAATTCTGGGATCCTCAATAGTCTGCGATTCTAAGAACGCAGGCGGATTCATCCCAACAAAGTCACGGACTCTAGCTGTTTTTGATTTACTATTTGCATTCACATGAGCTTGAACCCGCTGATTGTTTTGGTTGGTCACACTCTGAGCCAACATCTAAATAACATTCTTGAACTCAGGATTGGAGACTTCCTATCTGGGACTGGAGGAGCTGCATTTGCATTTCTGGCATTCGCATTCCTAGCGTTAGCTCTTCGAGGAAGCATGATCTGAAATGTAGAATGTAGAGTTAGAATGGAAATAGATCATACCTTACGCATGATAAGAGTAACAAGAAAGTGAAGTTTTCCTTAAATACTTAGTAGCCTCCCTCTCTTTAGATATAGTGCACTTCACACCGATGAAAATGACTCTACTTAGTGCATCTTTTCAGATATCCTAGGACACTTAAACCTAGTGCTCTAATACCAAGTTTGTCATGTCTTGAGCTACCCTCGATACGCAGACACGGGACCTAGGACCACAAGTGATCCCAAGCTAACCCTACTGGCATGATCATGAGCATACTAAAGAAAATAAAATGATGCGGAAGCTAAATCATAATAATGATGAAAAAATAGGGAATACCCATATGATAAAATTGAGATATATGAAAGATGATGAGTTTAATACAAAGAAATTATTAATTGAATACTAAGCTGAAACTAACTATGTTAGAGAATAGCCTCTAACTAACTATAAATGATGGGACATGTCCTAATTAACTCTAGCAAAAACTGAAACAAAAGGACTAAAATACTATAAATAACTCATGACAATTGTCGTAGGAGAATCAGGACTCACCACTGATTCTGCTGAACTGGAGATTGGGAGTCGATCTAAGCATGATCTGGATGCTGAGAACCTGAACCTACATCACGAGAAGATGTAGCGCACGTATGGGTCAGTACTTGAAAGGTACTAAGCATGTAGGATAAAGTAAAGCAGAAATAATACATTGAACAAGCACAAAAGCAAGTATAATATTATGAACATGATATACTGAATTCTGAGCTAACTGGATGCAATGACCAAATTTATAACATGCTGAGACTCAATACTAAATTAACTGTAAATATGGTCAATGCAATAGAGTCTAACTAAATTGTGGGTGCTACTAAGAACCTATAATAAAACCAGATGAACTAAATGTGGAGTCCGATGTATACGCCCTATTGAGAGGACCCAATATACCCTTTGAGAGGTATAAAATCATGCTGGCGTGATCACTAAATATATGCCCATAGAGGAGAATTACAGCCTATTTGGCTAGTAGTTCTAGGACTATTTGGGCACGCTGAACCCTAATATAACTCGATATTATGCTACTCCCAATGAATTAAGTGATTAAGACATTTTGACTAAATTTCTGGAAATATTGGATATCTCAAAACGGAACATGCAAACTATGAATGCATAATTAATCTGATAATTATGCATTAATAACTGAAGCATGTATATCTGAAGTAACTGAAATATCTGACCTAGTATGTGTAATTCATGAACTAAAGAAATACATATCTAGGGTTATGAAATTCATGCGATAAACTGAATAATGACTTTACAATCTGATTTGGAACATATATCTAACTAATTCATGATGATCTGTTGTAATTGTAGAAACCCTAGGTCTATCCATGATAAGAGAATCAAGAACTGACTGAAAACTAGGGACCTAATGGGCGAAAGGAACCCACTAGTGAAATCATACATACCTGGTGAAGAAATCCACGGAGAAATCTTTAGATTTTGGGGCTGGAACTGGTGGAACCTTGCTGCGTTCTTGAACTAGGGTTCTTCACCTTTTTCTCCTCTCTTGCTTCTAATTTTCTAAGTTTTGATTTATGATTTTGACTTAGGTAAGTTCTTCTTATGCTTCTAGGCATAAATTGACTAAAATATGATGATTTAGGGCTAAAACGACGTATCTTAGGGGTTAAACAAACTAGGAAAAGACTAAAAGACCCTGAACTAATTGTTGTTGGACCAATTGATGACCTAGGCTGACGGGACGTTGTTCAATCGACGGTCCATCGTTTGGGTCCTCTTGACATCCTTCACTAAAACGGGCATAACGTTTTACTCGGAGGTCGGTATTAGCAAACTCGGTGGCTATAGAAATATAATTCAACTATCTATCATTTCATAAGTTATGGCGCACCTAATTCATTTTGTGATAAATGTTATGACAATTGAAAGTTGAACCTATCAGTAATTCCCCCTAACTAACTGCTAAACATCATCTACGGTCAAACATACGGACTATAGATGGAACGATTGTCCGTGATGGTCATCTATAGTTCATGTCAGAGGCTGGGTAACTTGAGTCTCAATCCACCAACACAGACCACTGAGCCTAGTCTGACTTACGGACCGTAGGTCTTTCCATGGATCGACACTTAGTCGATTTTCTAGGGTGCGTTTTTGGGGGAGCTTCAGTGGAAAACGACGAATGCACAATATAAGTTGTAGATCACACTACGGTCCGTCGATGGTAAGCATCGATTGCACCTGCATATTTCTGAAAAGTTGATTTATGGTTTGTTTTGGATACGGGGTGTTACACCTAGCTAGTATGGTCTATGTCGGTTAACGCCTATTCTCAACACGTGGGATGTGCACTCTAGGTATTGGATGGGTTTTACAATATGTTGGTAGTGGAATGGGACGCTATCTACACATGGCATGAGTAGGAATTTAAGATGCTAGAATGAGTTCCCTAGGTCTTCCAAGACCATTATGTGAAGTCTCTAATTGGTTAATGTGTCTCTTAAAAGGCTTTAATTAATAATGTTGACTTAGTTAAAGTATGTTAAATAGAATGGTTCTTATCTAGGGTAGCTTTGAGGATTAGTTAGGTGTGCTTCAAGAGGGTGTATGGGTGGTCTCTTCATGTCTTACTTAGGTGAGTCTTTAAGTAACCTTAGGTGAAAAGTAAAAATGATGAAAAGGCTTATGTGATGAATATGGAACTAGGTGTTATGTGATGCAAAGGAATATCCTTACCTTAAGTAGTCTTGAGAATCATTAGGTGTGTGTGAAGGGGTTGCATGGCAGGCCGCTGTATATCTTACTTAGGTGGGTCTTAGGATAACCTTTGGTAGGGGGTCTAAATGCTTAAACGGGTTCTAAGTGATTGTGATCATATATTATGGATTATATGGTTATTGTCTTGTATGTGATTGTTGACTTGTATAACTCTTATAATGAAGGTTTTTATCAAAATGTCATGATAGCATTTTTCTATACTAAATGTCCTTTTTGCATGGTTTTTGCATGGCTTTCATACATAGTGCATTAAATGTGTCAAGTCCTTCTTTTCCCTTTTTTAATGAAGTGTAGGGTTTGGAAATCTTGATATGCCATGGATGATGGATAGGTTTCTAAGGCTGAAGATGAAGTTTTGGTGAGTCCTCATAGATTCGAGTAGAAGACCCACATGTTCCTTTTATGTCTTTTAGTATTGTATGGGCTTAGTCCCAATATTTTATTCTAAAGTATTGATGGTTTAATGAGACATTGTAAGGTTAGATGTTTTTAAAAGTCTTCCTCCTGCTTATTAATGAAAGTATTCTTTGTGTGTGAATAAAATATTAAATTCTTACGTATTTTAAGTATCATATGCAATGAATGATCCAAGGGTCTTGTATGAGACTTCTTAGAGTCAATTACGCCTTGTAACTTCTAAGAGGTGCTCCCCGATTGTTACAAACTTTGTATCAGAGCATAATGTTTGGAAGTGTCTTAGATTGTCTCAAAAACCACTTTAGTATAGTCGTGTTCATAATGTGAAAAGCGCCACATTATCAATATGAGGCTAGTGGGTGTTGAGAAAGTTTCACTTCTTCATTCTTCTAATCGTGCCTAAGATCTTTGCTATATGATGTATTTCCATTGTTCCTTATGTGATGGTCCTTAGAGTGTGGCCTTTAATATGTTTTGTTGTAGAGGTTGAGAGTGAGCGAAAGAGGTTATGTGTGACTTGTTAGATGGAATATGAAAGGTTGTGATGACGACCTTAAGTTGGATGAGTTACCTTATGATGGTAAGTATTGGTGCTAGAAAGGTATAGGTGTGATGATTAAGGAGGCTTGATGTTGTTTTGATCTGACCTTAAAAAGGGAGGAGGTGATGTTACAACTAGATGAGACCTTTGAGAGACTTGGTATTAATGAGATAGGCTTGATTGGAAGGTGGTGAGAATGGTGTTGGTAAGGTTGATGATTTCTTGATTGAGATCCTTATAGTATGTTCATATTGACCTTAGATGAGTTTCTCCCAAGTGGAGGAGCATGGTGAATAGTAAGGGTGTTGGGAGTGAGATATCCTTACCTTTTCCTTATGTGCCTACTCAAGCCTAAAATTAAGAGTTCCTAGTATCTTGGCTTATGCTGAAGTCTTTTGTGAAGAATGAGTTTCCAAATGTTCTCCTCATGATAGGCATGTTTTGGTTGAATTCTTGTTATATGAGAAAATGAGTTTTCATGCATTGTATTCCCTCATGTTCATATGTATTTAGTGTAGATTGTCTATTTTCTTCATGAGGAGAAATAGTGAGCATGCCTAAATATTACATGACTTAACTTGTTGAGCATGCCTAATGTGGTATTGAGAAGTTGCATGTTGAGCCTTTATGAGGAAATTATTTTAAATTTGCCTTAATGTAATGTTGCATAATTGCGCTTTGATGAGAAATTGCATGATGTGCTAAGTGATGTTTAAATGAGCATGATGTAACTCGGAGAAGGAAGTTTCTCCAATATCATGAGAAATTATCAAGAATAATCCATAGGGAGTTGGTAGATGTCGTTCTACTTTCTTGAAATTCATGAAGTTGTTTGAACCTTTTTGTTGTGGAGTGATGTTCCTCCTAAATATGTGTGTGGCTATATTATTGTATTCATGAGTGTAAGCTGGTTGCTTTGGTTATTATCCCTTTAAGTGCGAAGTGTCATTCAAGGACGAATGTTCCCAAGTGGGGGAGACTGTAACAATACTAAAAAATGAACTAGGTTGAACTAGAGCTTCACTTTTGTTTTAAGGGCTTTAACTAGCTAATTTAATGTGTAATTGAGTTTATAGGTCAGTTCTGTAGAGTTTGAGTTTAAACGTCAAGGGACGACCATGATGTTCAGAGACTAGTCATCTATGTGCTTGTGTGTGCCTTAGTGTTTTGTTGGAAGTTTAGTATGTTGTTTGAGGTCTGACTCAGGAGAGAGGACCATATGACTTAGATAAGCATGTTTCGGGGTTTAACGTCCGGGTACAACTCCACCAAGGACCCACGAGGGGCACTTGAGGAGGACCCCATCTCCTAGCCAAGAAGCTGCCAGGCAGCCTCTTTGACAACACTAAATGACGACCCAAATGATGGCCAATCGATTGACGGCTAGTCAGTCTGGGCGTCAACTAGGCCTGAAAGTCCTGCAATTTTTTTAGTCTATGTCCCAAATGATGGACCCCTATTGAAGGGGTGTCGATCAAACGACGACCAGTAGGTGGTGGGCGTCGTTTGGGCCTGCAAATCCCTGCTGCAACTCGGTCAAGTTAGGGGTGATATGGTAAATTCATCCCAAGTCTTTTAAAATTTTGTGGACTGTTGTTTAAGGTGTATTTAGGTATTTTAAGAGTATTAAAGTGATTGAAACCCTCTGTTAGACCCAAACACCTAAATCAAAACCCTTCCCTCCCAAGTTCTCTCCAAAAACCCACATGGAAGCTCAAGGTGAAGATGGAGATAGGATGGTGTATTCTAATGGCTTTATTCTTGAATTATATTTGGAGTTCATCTTATAAGGTATGAGTGTTATTTATCTAAGGCTTTGTATCAACTTAGAGCCAATTGCAAAGTGATTTCAAAGATTTCAAAGTTTATGAAAAACCCATTTTCACATGTCATGGGTTCTTGCATGAAAAGTTTTCAAACGATTAAATATGATATTATTGATTTCAAAATGATGTCTTCCAATGAAAATCTCCATGAATCCTTGATCTTCTCAAATCTCTAAATTTTGCTTATGAATGGGTTAATTGCTTATGATCTAGTGATGATAGAATTGAGTTTAGTTTATGTTGTAATGTTGATTTCTATGGTTAATTATGCTATTATATTGTGAATTCTTGGAGATGTTAAGGAATGGTAATCTTTGATATTGGAAGAAAGTAACTTGACCTAATTTCCTTAGTTAATGTAGAATTTATATAAAATTGCTATTGATTGGTATGGTCCACTTATGGTGGCGGTGCTTATGTGTTGTATATGATTATTATCATGACCTTTTCAACATTATTATGTTAATTGTAGTAGTATCATGTTAGGGTTTATGTGAAGGTATAATGTGAATATTGGTTATATGAAGTAATGTGACTATATGCAAGGTGTTGTGGCATAAATGAATGTATAAAGTGAAGGACTATGTGATATATGTGTGATCTTGTATAATGGGGATGTAATGTGATGAAAGTATATTCTCTCTAATGTTGATATTTAATGATAATGGATTGTGAAGAGTCTTATATGATGATGTTGTGTCTTGATTGGTAGAATTAGGTCCCTTTTCTTGATACATGAAAGCTTATAGATTATGAATTCCTGGATTTGGTAGAATTAGGTGCCTTCTCCTTTATGTATGAAAGTTATGTCAATATGTGATTTCTTGACTTGGAAGGCTTAGGCACCTTTGTCATGTATGTATGAATTAAAGAATGAATGAAAGTCTAGGATCGGTAGATCTAAAGTTGGTTCCCTTCCTTGAATGATTAGATAAGTTATTCTAGGGTACGTCTTGAACCAGTAGACCTAAGCATGGCGCCCCTTCTGAAGATCTAGAACCCTAAGTGAATGTGAAAACCTTGAATATGAAAAGAAGATTAAGAATGTAAAACCTTGAATATGAAAGAAAGGTTAATAAAGAAGCCTTGATCGGTTGACCTAGATAGTGCCCTTCTTGAGTGGAATGATACACTTAGATATAGGTTG
The DNA here is from genome assembly GCA_016801875.1 of Solanum sitiens. Taxonomy (NCBI): domain Eukaryota; kingdom Viridiplantae; phylum Streptophyta; class Magnoliopsida; order Solanales; family Solanaceae; genus Solanum; species Solanum sitiens. The sequence continues at coordinate 2,726,226 of JABWTJ010000036.1, read as the reverse complement.
GCCGGAACGACAGCAACCATCTCTAAGAAAGTTATAAGAGCTATCCTAATGAACCTTGATCGGCAGTCCTTGTGGACCCCTTCTTGGTGGTGGTATTATGAGTTGGTAGGACTAAGAAATGGTACCTTCTCAAATACCAGTATGTGAATGGACTTACTTAATGAGAACCAAGGCAAAGCACTGAGTGGATATACTTGTGGTTGTATCTCTACTTGAGTATGAGACTAGAGTACAAAGAAGCCTTTGATATCCCTTAACCATATGCCGACATGGGATGTGTCCTAGTTCTTCCTTTGGCAAGTAGAACACCTTCCACGGTGTTGGGTCCTTATGACACCGGATTCCATACCTAGCTAGTATGGTCTATGTCAGTTAACACCTATTCTCATCATGTGGGATGTGCACTCTAGTTATTGGATAAGTATTACAACATGTGGGTAGTGGAATGTGACGCTATCTACACATAACATGAGTAGGCTTTGAAGATGATAGAATAAGTGCCCTAGGTCTTTCTAGACCACTATGTGAAGTCCTCTAATTGATTAATGTGTCTCTCAAAAGTCTTTAATGAATAATGTTGACTTAGTTAAAGTATGCTGAATAGAAAGGTTCTTATCTAGGACAACTTTGAGTATTACTTATGTGTGCTTGAAGAGGGTGTGACATCCCACAAGTACACCCTAGAAGTTAGAGTATTCTTGTGATGTCAAACGGCAAATGAGACTTCAAGAAGTCTCATCTAAGCCTCTCGTATTGTTCATTGCGTAATAACATACTAAATTGAGTAAGAATTTAAAACTTTTTTCACACACGAAGAACTCTTTTCATAAACAATACACAAGCGAAATACTTTCATTAAAACATTAAACATTTACAATAACCCCTTGAACCATATAAAACTTTAGAGTATACAACACTTGGGACTAAGCCCATACAAGACATAAAGTAAAGACTTCAGACATAAACGAACATGTGAATATTGTCCTCGAATTGATGAGGACTCACAAATACTTCATCTTCAGCCTTAGAAGCCTATCAATCCTCCTTGGCACATCGAGACTTCAAATTCCGTACACTTTAGTCAAAAAGGGAAAAGAAAAGGTTAGCACATTCGATGTACTAAGTATGGAAGACATGCAAAAACCATAAAAAAAGGGACATTTAGTAAATAACATGCTTTTCATGAATTTTGATTAAAACATCATACAATAATCATAAGAACAACATTTATAACTTTAGAAATACATAAGAAATTATTTAAGCAAATAATCACAATTTAAGAAGCATTACAGTGAACTTACTTCACTCTACAGTGAAGTTCTCCACCGTTACAGTGAAGTTCATTAGCTTCACCTTGCACACCTTTTAACATATAATTCCCTCACTAAAAGCTATCCTAAGACTCACTTAAGTAAGACAAAGAGATACCGCCCATACACCCTCACTAGGCACACCTAAATGATCCTCAAGACTACTTAGAATGAGACACATTCAATTACAATACATCAAGCACATAAACATGAGATCCTCCTACCAAAGGTGATTCCAAGGTTCACTTGGGTGAGTGTGGAGAGACCACCCATACAATCCCTATCACACACACACAAGGGATCCTATAGACTACCTAGGATAGAATCATTCTCACTTAATACAATAGCATACATAAAACATAACAATCTCCTTTCAAAGGTTATCAAAAGTCCTACTCAAGTAACTCAAGAAGAATGTCCATAATTGACCTCTTCAAGGTTACCTAAGTAATCCTTAATACTTACCTAGGTTAGTATCATGTCCACATAATCAATCAATTTCCTTAACTAGAATCATTAGTAAGACTTATCTAAGTAAGAGATGAAGTGACCACTCCCTTGCCCCCTTCATACCTTAAATGGACAACCCTTAACTACTCTAGATAAGTGCTTATTCATTTAACATTCTTTCTTAACTTAAGTCATTACATTACTTAGTTCATTTAAGAGACATTCAACACATAAGGACACTCAAGTAATGGTCTTAAATAAGACCTAGGGACTCCAACTAACACCTTCAAAGCCTATTGTGCAATGTCTAGATAGCGTCCCATACCACCACCTAAACTTCATAGAACTTCTCTAATGCTAGTAAGTATCCCATATAATGAGAATAAGAAATAACCGACATAGACAAAGGTAGCAAAGCATGGAATTCAGAGTGGTAACCTACTCCGATGGAGGGTGTTCTACTTGCCATTGGTAGAACCTGGACACATCCCATGTAGGCACATGATTAAAGAATATGAAGGGAATGTTTTGTAATCTAGTCTCATTCTTTAACTAGAACTACTTCCCCTTACCATACTCACTCGGTGCTAGTCTTCGTTCTCATAGATTTAATCACACTAAGGTTTATACAAAAGGGTTCCATATCAAGTTCATAACCCAATTACATTTACCCTACTAAAGCAAGGTCCACTAGGGCTATGTCACTATGGCGACAAGAAGCTCATCATGACTTTCCTAAGGATTGATATAATGTCGTTCCAGCCAATCAACCTTAAATCCATCATTCATTACAGGAAGGATACCATTACGGCTTTCGACTTCAAGTTTCATAACCTTACCACTAGGTTCAAGTTTTCATATAAACGACCTTCTTATCATCATTCAAGGTCTTACATAACATTCATACATTCAAGACTAAGACTCTTTAGTTCCTAAGTCAAGATATCTCATATTCATATTCATACAAGTATCAAGTAAGGTACACAAGTCTACTTAAACAAGACACAACATTACATCACTTTAGCACATATAGCATAACATTCTTCAGACACTTAAGAATGACCCTTAACATCATTTAGCCAACCTTTTCATTACCTTAACATCATCAATATAGCCAATATAGACTCATATAGCCAAGTTAGGAACAACCATGTATCAACTCTAAGAGTACACATGTAAGCACATAGTCATAGTATAACATGATCACCTAATAACTTCAATAAGAGGACACATACTTTTACATTACTTCACATATAGATAGACATGCTCATAATTCACATCAATCAACTATACAAATAAGCATAATACTTCAAGTAGTGCCGACAAGGCCATGATCATTATAATACTTAAAATAACGCCGATAAGGCCACATCAATACACATAACACCGCCACCATAAGTGGACCATACCAATCACACATAATCCAAGAGATAAATTACAATAGCTATACATAATAATTAAAGAGTTAGGGCAGCGTACCACCCAATTCATCTCACCACTTCAATCCAAAGCTAAACCATCCAATTCAATACCATAAGGCCCTTACCCATGGCCATGAACATCAATCCAAATCATAAATCATAATACTCAATGAATCTAAGTAAATTCAATATAGATTTATCAATCTAAGACCAATTAGATATCAATTGAATACAATCTTTACATCATTAGAAAGCCCATAGAAAACTACACTAGAATCTATAAGCATTGAGTTCATATAAATTCAATAGGCTTAAAATGCAATGGATCTAAGAGTATTCATTACTCAATTAATCAAATTGAAACATCCTATGCATCATACATACATAATCTATACATGAATCAAAAGCCCATAAAAATCTACACATGAATTCATAAATCTCAAAGAATAATCAATTCATCCATAGTTTAGTGAAAATTAGAGAATTAAGAAGATCAAGGGTTAATGGATAATTTCATTAGAAAACATCAATTAAACATCAATAACATCATATCTTAACGTTTGAAAACCTTTCATGCAAGAACCCAAGACTTAGAGTAGAAATTGGACTTTTTCATCTTTTTGAAATCCTTTGAAAATCATCTTTGAAATTGGCTCTAAGGTGATAAAAATCCTTAGATGAAGAACTCTCATACCTTATTTGAAGAAACCAATGCTAATTTTAGATGAAACTCCATTGAAGATCCATCTTCAAGTTTCATCTTTACTTTGAACTCTCATGGAAGTTTTTGGAGAAACTTTTGGAGGGAATGTGTTTTGATCTTAGTGTTAGGGTTAAATGAGAGTTTAATGAGTTATATACTCTTAAAATACCCATAAACACTCAAAATAACCGTCCAAAGACTTATAGGGGCATGGGGTGAATTTACAAGTTCACCCTCAAATTAACAGTAAGCTGGCAGGAAAATAGGCTGCACCATCGACGCCCATACGAACGGACCATGGTCTCACCCACGCCCCATCGTTTGGGTATCGTGGGTTGCACCTGCAACTCCCCAACCTGCAGGACAAGTGGCTCCATCTACGAGACCCATCGACGGGCTGTTGCCTGGTTGACTGGCCGTCGTTTGGGTCGTCGATTGCCACTGCCTGGCAGTGTTGAGCTCCAATGTTTGGGTCCTACTTTAGGGACCCTTGTGGGTCCTATGTGGAGTTTTACCCAGACGTTTCAACCCCAAACATGTACGTATACAAGTTTAGGACCTACCATATGAGTTTCATCCAAAACGAACACGTAAAACTCGACGAAACATGCTTAGGCACACAAGGTCATTTCAAGACACATCTTTCGAACGTCATGGACGTGCGTTTGACCTCCAAACTTCACGAAATATGACACACTGCATATATACACCATATAAACTCATTTAAGGACCATATAAGCTCATTCATCACACATAAACACATAGAACCACACATAACCACATATGACACACTTAGGTGACTTAGTCGTCGAACGTCTTGGTCGTCCCTTGACGTTTGACTTCCAATGCACCTAACCTCTTATTTACTGCCTCAATAACACTTTATAGAACATTTTAGGACCTTAGATCATTATGACAACCACGTTAGGCTCTAGCTTCACCTAAGTCATTTTCGGGACCTTACAATCTTCCCCACTTGGACAACATTCGTCCTCGAATAACACTTGCCACTCTCCGAACACTTCCAAGAGTAAGGATTCAATTAAAAACTCACAACCATTCCACATAACACACAACCAAGGAGAAAACATCCATTTCACATAAGCAAGAGATTCACAACATAACAAGAACTAGATTACATTGTATAACTCATCATGCTATAAAACTCACAAGCTTCATTCCAAATAGCAAAAACTCATTTTATATTCAATATCATGCTGATATATATCAATTCTAACCATATTACAACAATTTTCAACCAAAGAATCAATTAGTCCATTTTTGAAAAACTTCACAGTGAACAGGCAGTGCATTACAGTGAATTATGCAACTTTTTAAAAAATGCAACTTTTAGGCAATTCATGATATAGACATGCTAATATAAAAAGTAACATCATATAAACACCTTTTACAACATAATCATGGCCTTATGAGATACACAATGCAAGAAGTTAATTAAATTCAATTTCAACCAAGCATGCATATCATAAGGAGAATGTTTGGAACTCATCTTCCACAAAAGACTCCAACACAAATCAAGTTACTAAGAACTCTTTGTTTTATGCTTGAATAAACACATAAAGAAAGGTTAAGGGTACGTCACTCCCAACAGCCATACTCTTCACCATACTCCCCCACTTAAGAGAAACCTATTCTAAGGTCAACAAAACATCTACCTCAAGAAACTCCCTCAAGGCACCTCAAACCTTACTAATATCTTCTCACCCAAAGTCTAGCTCATGAAAACCAAAGACTCTCACGGTTCAACCATATAACCACTACATGCCCCTTACTAGGAGAAACTCATCATTACTCTTTCAAATCTCTTTACTCCCTTCTATGGTTGGGTCTCAACCAACTTCAAACCACCTCAACAACCACTCATTCACATTTCTAACTCTATACCTTACAATTCTTGAAAACTATACTACCTTTCAAAGGCAACCAAACCAACCTAGGGTCATCAACACCATCTTTCACACCTCATCTAGCAAGTCACATCTCACCCTTTTCTCTCCCTCAAACCAAACTTCATAAAGTCACACTCACATGACTAAACACATAAGGGAGACAAGGGAAAGACACCATACACAAGCTCTTAGGCACGATTAGATGAATGAAGAAGTGAAACTTTTTCTAGCACCCAATAGTCTCCTATTTATAATGTGGCGCACTTCACATTATAAACAAGACTCTATTCGATGTGGTTCATAAGACAACTACGACACTCCCAAACCTTATTCTCTGATACCAAGTTTGACACATCCAACAAGTACACCCTAGAAGTTAGAGTATTCTTGTGATGTCACACGGCAAATGAGACTTCAAGAAGTCTCATCTAAGCCTCTCGTATTGTTCATTGCATAATAACATACTAAATTGAGTATTTATAACTTTATTCACACACGAATAACTCTTTTTATAAAAAATACACAAGCGGAAGACTTTCATTAAGACATTAAACCTATACAATAACCCCTTGAACCATCTAAACTTTATAGTATACAAAACTTGGGACTAATCCCATACAAGACATAAAGTAAAGACTTAAGACATAAACAAACATGTGGATATTGTCCTCGAGTCGATGAGGACTCACCAATACTTGATCTTCAACCTTAGAAACCTATTCATCCTCCATGGCATATCGAGACTTCCAATTCCCAACACTTTAGTCAAAAAGGGAAAATAAGGGGTTAGCACATTAGATGTACTAAGTATGGAAGCCATGCAAAAACCATGAAAAAGGGACATTTAGTAAATAACATGTTTTTCATGAATTTTGATTAAAACATCATACTATAATCATAAGAACAATATTTAGCACTTTAGAAATACATAGGAAATCATTTAAGTAAATAATCACAATTTAAGAAGCATTACAGTGAACTTACTTCACTGTACAGTGAAGTTTTCCACTGTTACAGTGAAGTTCATTAGCTTCACCTTGCACACCTTTTAACATATAATTCCCTCACTAAAAGCTATCCTAAGACTCACTTAAGTAAGACAAAGAGATACCGCCCATACACCCTCACTAGGCACACATAAATGATCCTCAAGACTACTTAGAATGAGACACATTCAATTACAATACATCAAGCACATAAACATGAGATCCTCCTACCAAAGGCGATTCCAAGGTTCACTTGGGTGAGTGTGGAGAGACCACCCATACAATCCCTATCACACACACACAAGAGATCCTATAGACTACCTAGGATAGAATCATTCTCACTTAATACAATAGCATACATCAAACATAACAATCTCCTTTCAAAGGTTATCAAAAGTCCTACTCAAGTAACTCAAGAAGAATGTCCATAATTGACCTCTTCAAAGTTACCTAAGTAATCCTTAAGAGTTACCTAGGTTAGGATCATGTCCACATAATCAATCAATTTCCTTAACTAGAATCATTAGTAAGACTTATCTAAGTAAGAGATGAAGTGACTTTTCCCTTGCCCCCTTCATACCTTAACTAGACAACCCTTAACAACTCTAGATAAGTACTTATTCATTTAACATTCTTTCTTAACTTAAGTCATTACATTACTTATTTCATTTGAGAGACATTCATCACATAAGGACACTCAAGTAATGGTCTTAAATAAGACCTAGGGACTCCAACTAACACCTTCAAAGCCTATTGTGCAATGTCTAGATAGCGTCCCATACCACCACCTAAACTTCATAGAACTTCTCTAATGCTAGTAAGTGTCCCATATAATGAGAATAAGAAATAACCGACATAGACAAAGGTAGCAAAGCATGGATTTCAGAGTGGTAACCTACTCCGATGGAGGGTGTTCTACTTGCCATTGGTAGAACCTGGACACATCCCATGTAGGCACATGATTAAAGAATATGAAGGGAATGTTTTGTAATCTAGTCTCATTCTTTAACTAGAACTACTTCCCCTTACCATACTCACTCGGTGCTAGTCTTCGTTCTCATAGATTTAATCACACTAAGGTTTATACAAAAGGGTTCCATATCAAGTTCATAACCCAATTACATTTACCCTACTAAAGCAAGGTCCACTAGGGCTATGTCACTATGGCGACAAGAAGCTCATCATGACTTTCCTAAGGATTGATATAATGTCGTTCCAGCCAATCAACCTTAAATCCATCATTCATTACAGGAAGGATACCATTACGGCTTTCGACTTCAAGTTTCATAACCTTACCACTAGGTTCAAGTTTTCACATAAACGACCTTCTTGTCATCATTCAAGGTCTTACATAACATTCATACATTCAAGACTAAGACGCTTTAGTTCCTAAGTCAAGATATCTCATATTCATATTCATACAAGTATCAAGTAAGGTACACAAGTCTACTTAAACAAGACACAACATTACATCACTTTAGCACATATAGCATAACATTCTTCAGACACTTAAGAATGACCCTTAACATTATTTAGCCAACCTATTCATTACCTTAACATCATCAATATAACCAATATAGACTCATATAGCCAAGTTAGGAACAACCATGTATCAACTCTAAGACTACACATATAAGCACATAGTCATAGTATAACATGGTCACCTAATAACTTTAATAAGAGGACATATACTTTTACATTACTTCACATATAGATAGACATGATCATAATTCACATCAATCAACTATACGAATCATCATAGTACTTTAAGTAGTGATGAAAAGGCCATGATCATCATAATATTTAAAATAACGCCGACAAGGCCACATCAATACACATAACACCACCACCATAAGTGGACCATACCAATCACACATAATCCAAGAGATAAATTACAATAGCTATACATAATAATTAAAGAGTTAGGGCAGCGTACCACCCAATTCATCTCACCAGTTTAATCCAAAGCTAAACAATCCAATTCAATACCATAAGGACCTTACCCATGGCCATGAACATCAATCCAAATCATAAATCATAATACTCAATGAATCTAAGTCAATTCAATATCGATTTACCAATCTAAGACCAATTAGATATCAATTGAATACAATCCATACATCATTAGAAAGCTCATAGAAAATTACACTAGAATCTATAATCATTAAGTTCATATAAATTCAATAGGCTTAACATGCAATATATCTAAGAGTATTCATTAATCAATTCATCAAATTGAAACAGCCTATAAATCATACACATAATCTATACATGAATCAAAAGCCCATAAAAATCTACACATGAATTCATAAATCTCAAAGCATAATCAATTCACCCATAGTTTAGTGAAAATTAGAGAATTGAGAAGATCAAGGATTCATGGAGAATTTCATTATAAAACATCAATTAAACATAAATAACATCATAACTTAACGTTTGAAAACATTTCATGCAAGAACCCAAGACTTGGAGTAGAAATTTGACTTTTTCATCTTTTGGAAATCCTTTGAAAATCGTCTTTGAAATTGGCTCTAAGGTGATAGAAAGCCTTAGTTGAAGAACTCACATACCTTATTTAAAGAACCCAATGCTAATTGAAGAATAAACTCCATTGAAGATCCATCTTCAAGCTTCATCTTCACTTTGAACTCTCATGGAGATTTTTGGAGAACTTTTGGAGGGAATGTGTTTTGATCTTAGTGTTAGGGTTAAATGAGAGTTTAATGACTTATATAATCTTAAAATACCCATAAACACTCAAAACAACCGTCCAAAGAATTATAGGGGCATGTGGTGAATTTACAAGTTCACCCTCAAATTAACAGTAAGCTGGCAGGAAAACAGGCTGCACAATCGACGCCCATACCAACGGACCGTGGTCTCACCCACGCCCCGTCGTTTGGGTCTCGTGGGTTGCACCTGCAACTCCCCAACCTTTAGTACAATTGGCTACATCGATGATACCAATTGACGGGCCGTTGGCTGGTCGACTGGCCGTCGTTTGGGTCGTCGATTGCCACTTCCTGGCAGTGTTGAGCTCCAATGTTTGGGTCCTCCTGTAGGGCCCCTTATGGGTCCTATGTGGAGTCATACCCGGACATTTCAACCCCAAACATGTACGTATATGAGTTTAGTACCTATCACATGAGTTTAATCCAAAATGAACACGTAAAACTCGACGAAACATGCTTAGGCACACAAGGTCATTTCAAGACACATCTTTCGAACGTCATGGACGTTCTTGAGCGTTTGACCTCCAAACTTCACGAAACTTGACACACTGCTGATATATACCATATAAACTCATTTAAGGACTATATAAGCTCATGCATCACACATAAACACATAGAACCACACCTAACCACATATGAGGCACTTAGGTGACTTAGTCGTCGAACGTCTTGGTTGTCCCTTGACATTTGACTTCCAATGCACCTAAACTGTTAGATACTGCCTCAATAACACTTTATATACCATTTTAGGAACTTAGACCATCATGATAACCACGTTAGGCTCTAGCTTCACTTAAGTCATTTTCGGGATCTTACAGAGGGTGTATGGGTGGTAACTTGATGTCTTACTTAGGTGAGTCTTTGAGTAACCATAGGTAAAGGGTCTAAATGATGAAAAGGATTATGTTATTAACATGGAACTAGGTGTTCTATGATGGAAAGGAATATCCTTACATTAGGTAGTTGTGAGGATCATGTAGGTGTGTGTGAAAGGGTTGTATGGGCGGCCGCTTCATATCTTACTTAGGTGGGTGTTAGGATAACCGTTGGCAGGGGGTCTAAATGTTTAAACGGGTTTTAACTGATTATTGTCATATCGTTTGGATTATATGGGTATTATCATATATGTGATTATTCACTCTTATTATGTTTCTTAAACTCTTATAATGAAGGTTTTTATCGAAATGACATGAAAGCATGTTTATATAATAAATGTCCTTTTTGCATGGTTTTTGCATGTCTTCCATACTTAGTGCACTAAATTTGCTAACCCCTTCTTTTCCCTTTTTGACAAAAGTGTAGGGATTGGAAGTCTTGATATGCCATGGATGATGGATAGGTTTCTAAGAGTTGAAGATAAAGTTTTGGTGAGTCCTCATAGATTCGAGGACAAGACCCACATATTCCTTTTATGTCTTTTAGTCTTTTATGGTCTTAGTCCCGAATGTTGTATTCTAAAGTATAGATAGTTTAATGAGACATTGTAAAGTTAGATGTTTTTAAAGTCTTCCGCTTGCTTATTAATTAAAGTATTCTTCGTGTGTGAAGAAAATTTTAAATTCTTACTTATTTTGAGTATCATATGCAATGAATGATCTAGGGGGATTGTATGAGACTTCTCAGAGTCGATTACTATATGCCTTCTAGATGGTGCTCCCTGATTGTTACAATGCTTCATCGTCTGATTTAAACTTTGGTAACATAGTGTTTCTGCAAAGTTTATTTTATCACCAATATTGTTTAGAATACAAATTGCTTACATAGAAGTCCTACATAAAATAAACATAAGATAAATTGGGTATATAAATAAGGAAGTCTTACCAACTAGTGATGGGTATTAAAGTCATGTAGGCCTAGGCCCAAAGAGGAAAATATCACTAGCGGGATAGTCCTTTACAAATTTCAGTCTCCGACCCTATATCATGGTGGGACCAGTACTCGAGAAACAATACTATCCTTAAGAGAACCTTCATCCTGGTTTACATACACACCGGAAGACTCTAAGCATTATTACAATCATAAAATGCACTTAACTCGATTATTTAACAAAATAACTTAGAATGTTTAAAAGTTAGCATTCAACTTGGCCAAAATGGCAACTCAAGTCTTAACATAGGAAAAATTAATGTAAAGACAACATACCTACTAACTATCTATGAAGCCTCTAAACAAAGAGGAATGTCGGCCAAGACCCCCGTTCATCCTAACAATGAAACACATAAACAAACTAAAAGGAGTCCTCCGAATGCAATGAGGCTCACCAACAGAGTTTGAGTATTCTACTAGATCAAAGAGGCGCGACGTGCTAATCATTGTTACCTACGTCTGTATCATAAGATGAGGCAAGCCAACTGACATCAGTACATTGAATGTACGTGTATGGGAGTTGGAATGCTAGACACAACATTGACTTGAAATGAATTTAAAGAACTTACCTGGCTCAATTCACTCAATATATTTGAACTCATTTCATTATAAGGCAGTTTAAAACAAGTGCAATATAAAGCAAAAATATTTAAAACATGATGTCAACTCATTGTGTATGCAAAGATACATTATAACTCAGAAATGTATGTAAAAATACAATAAACCGTGTATATAAAAATACAATTACTTTTGTGGGAATTTCTCTAATCGACAACCATGACAGAAGAGGTATGGTGATGATACAACATTTTTACTCACGCTGCCAGTACCGTCCTATACTTTGCCGAGGGTGTAGAACCTAAACTACTAAGTAGATCCATTAGTCTATGCTAAAAAGTACTAAATGAATCAAAACAAAAGTATGACCCTTTTCTACCAATGATGGATATATGGTTTATGGGGGCTGTGAGTTGTGTAAACTCTCCCTTATATCGGTGGTCAATACTACTCCAAAAATATGATACTAGATCTTATGTTCAAAAAAATAATTTTTTCTGTTATTTGACATAATTACTCAAAAATATAGCTCAAAGTCTATCTTGGAAATCACAGTTTCCTCTCTTGCTTCATTTAGAAAGCGATTACTCTTTTCTGAAAACTAGCTCAATGGCTCTTCAGCTATCAAGGTTTCCTTTCTTGTTAATATGTTAAAACATTTTACTCTTTGGGAATACATAGTCCCTCATATACTTCTTTGAAGAAATGAATTTCAACTTTACTCTTTACTTCACTTGAAATTTAAATCTTTTAAAAAAAAGTTAAAACGTTTGTGAAAGACTTTTGAAAACTTTAAATACTTTTCTTGACTTACTTCTTAACATCTAGACTTGACTCTTAACTTTCCTTGATTTGAAGTATGGATTCAAGGTTCATGATCTCATTTTTATGGATGATTTGATAATATTTAGATGTACCTAAGAGTGTTGGAATCAACTAGAAAATATAGGTACATTGCGAAGGAACTAGTACAAAAATATAGCGAAGAAATGGGAAGAACTGGCGTCCGTGGCGCTCTGAGAGGCGTGTGGCATTAACCTTGAAGATCAGAAGAAGACCCGGGGTGCACTGGCTGGCGCTGCGCCCGAAGGGTAAAACTTCAGTGACTCTTTTGGGGGGCGCTGTCTAGTGTGATGCCCCACCTTTATCTGCAGGTGTTTGATGAATTTTCTTGCTCGTTTTTCATCTCAAAACCCTCTAAACTTCAAGGGTTCTTTCCCCAAACACTTAGAATCATCTATAAGAACCTTAATATATGATAGATTCAACCCAAAATTACACTCAAAAACATGAATCTAATCTCAAGAAACCTAAACAACACAACCTACAAGAATTCAAACGAATTTCATCCAGAACTCAAAGGATTTACTTTCAAATAAAACATATTTCATTGAATTTAATCATCATTGGCATGGGGTAAATAACCCAACGCTATGTAATCTCACATACCTCGTCGGGATCAATCCTTGACGAAATACACAAGCTAAACTTGAGCGTTCTTGATGATTATTGAACTTTCTTATCTTTTCACCTTTTTTCTCTTTTCTCCAAGACTTACAGTGAATTTCAACTTTTCTAAATTGACTAAAATCTGAATTTACTCCATTTAAACTCTTAAAAACAAATTAAAACAATTGGTGAGGAAAACACTAAAATACCCTTCCAAAAATCCGAATTAGACTTTCCCTATTCGAATAGGCCAACTTCAAAAGAGCATATCTCACTCATACGAACTCAGAATCGCATAACCACAACGGCATTGGAAGGATCATTCTGAGAGATTTCCTACTATATCTGGAAGTACGCCTAATCATCCTAAGATAGGAGTTATATCCGGTTGAAGTTGACCAAAACTCAACTTATTCTAACTTAACAAAATTTTAGATTTTCATTCTTTCCAAAAACGACTAGTTTCAATTATTAACTCCTTCATAATTATTTCAATTTGGGAGATATTACAATATCTCAGCCTTATGAATATTCGTCCTCGAATGAGATTACTCTTATTAGGCTAAGGGTGTAACGTCAACCATTCGGTTCAAACACACAACAAGCAAATGCAAGAATGACATGCTAACTTATAAATAACATGCCACGAAAAAGTTTAATACCTTTCTTTGGAAGATATTCAGATTCGAAGAGACGTGTATATCTCTTTTTCATATCCTCCTCAGCTTCCCAAGTAGCTTCCTCAATAATTGGTTCGTCCAAAGGACTTGGATTGATGCTACCTCTTATATCTTCAACTTCTGGACTTGGCAATCTAAAATCTAAAGCGGAATCTCTTCATAAGATCATATATCCTTGATCCCAATACATTCAGTTGGTATGATCAATGAAGGACCGCCCATGCACTTCTTCAACATGGAGATGTGAAATACCGGATGAACCACTTCTAACTCTTGTGGTAGCTCTAACTCAAAAGCTACTTTACCAACCCTCTTAGATATTCTGTAAGGGCCAATATACCGAGGACTAAGCTTCCCCTTATTGTCAAATCTCATAACACACTTCATGGGTGAAACTTTTAAATACACCCAATCATCTACTTCAAACTCTAACTCCAATCTACTAACACCAGTGTAGGATTTTTGACAACTCTGCACCATTTTCAACCTCTCTTGAATCACTTTCACCTTCTCAATAACACGATGAACTAAATCTGGCCCTATTATCCCTGCTTCACCAACATCAAACCATCTAACATGAGATCAACATCTTCTCTATAAAGAGTTTCATAAGCAACCATTTAGATGCTAGAGTGGTAACTATTGTTCTAAGAAAACTCGATGGGAGGTGGGTGATCATCCCAATTACCTTTGAAATCAATCACAAAAGCCCTTAACATATCCTCTAAGGTTTAAATAGTGTGATATGCATGTACATCTATCTAAGGATGAAAAGCAGTACCTAAGTTCACCTTTGAACCCAAAACTTTTTGGAATGCTTCGAAAAATGTACAGTAAATTGCACACCTCTTTCTAAAATATTGGAGACTGGAACCCCATAAAGTCTAACCACCTCTTGAATATACAACATAACATAATCTTCTACTGAATGGGTAGTCTTTACAATTCAAAAGTGGGTTGATTTTGTCATTTTATCGACAATCACCCGATTAGAATTATGCTCATTGCAAGACCTTGGTAAACCTGTGATGAAATCCATATTAATCATTTCCCAGTTCTATTCCGAAAATCTACATTATGAACCATACCATCGGGCCTTTAGTGGTCTGGTTTAACTTATTGGCAGTTCGGACACTTAGCAACAAATTCAACAATGCACTTTTTCAAACTACTCCACCAATAGGCTTCCCTCAAATCACGATGCATATTTGTGGAACCCGGATGAATGGAATATCTGGATCTATGAGCTTCTTCCATGATCTTCTCGTAGAGTCCATCCACCGTTGGTATACACAATCCTTCTTGATATCTCAAAAAGCCATCTCGCCCTTATTCAAAAGCCATTGCTTATGAACATTTGCCTTTAATTCAAGCAAAATGGGATCTTGGACTTTCTTCTCTTTTACTTCTGAAACTAATAACGATTCAGCGCCATTCATCACCACTACTCTTCCTTCTTTGGAATCCATTAGTCGGACTCCCAAGCGTGCAAGTTAGGAACATCTTTCTCTAACTCTCTCTTTTCTTCCTCAACATGGGGGTACTACCCATTGACAACATTCTAAAAGCATCAACAACAACATTAGCCTAACCTGGGTGGTAAAGAATACTTATTTCATAATCCTTGAGTAATTCTAACCATCTCTTTTTTCTGAGATTAAGTTTTTTCTGAGTAAATACATACTTCAAATATCTTGTGATGAGTGAATACATCAACATGGACAACATAAAAATAATGAAGCCATATCTTCAAAGCAAATACCACCGTAGCCAACTCTAAGTCTTGGGTTGGGTAATTCTTCTCATAAACTTTCACCTCTCTGGAGTAATAAGCTATAACCTTACAATTCTGCATTAACAAGCAACCCAAACCAACTCCAGATTCATCATGATACACCACAAAACCTTGGGTACCTTCTGGTAAGGTCAAAGTTGGAGCAATAGTCAACCTCTTTTTAAATTCCTGAAAAACTTTTCTCACAAGCTTCAGACCATTGAAACTTCACTATTTTCTGAGTCAACTTGGTTAAAGGAGATGAAATGAATGAGAATCTCTCTACGTACCTTCTATAATATCCAGCCAAATCCAAGAAACTCCAAATATCAGTTGGAGATGTGGGTCTAGTCCCATTCTGTACTGCTTCAATTTTGTATGTATCAACTTTCATTCCATCTTGGGCTCTCATAAAAAAATTTCATGCTGCGAGCCTACACTCTAGGCAGGACAGGCACTTGAGAACCATTGATGGCCCAAAAGTAACCCCTGCCCTGTCTTACTTACTCAATAAAAGACTAAGGATTATAACATTGATAAAATGCACTTAACTCGACTATTTAATAAAATAACTTAGAATTATTAAAAGTCAACATTCAACTTGGCCAAAATGGCAACTCAAGTCTTAACATAGGAAAAATAATATAAAGATAACTGAACTGCTAACTGTCTATGAAGTCTCTAAACAAAGAGCGATGTATATATAAGACCCTCGATCATCCTAACAATGAAATATTGAAAGCAAAATGAACGGGGTCCTCTGGAATGCAAGGAGGCTCACCAACTAACTCTGAATGCTCTACAGTATCAACGAGGCATTGCGTGCTGATCCTGGTTACCTGCATTTGCATCATAATACGATACAGGCCAACTGACATTAATATATTAAATGTACGAGTATGCGAGTTGGAATTCATAACACAACGTAGGCTTGAGATAAGTTTGAAGAACTTACCAGGCTCAACTAACTCAACATAACTTAAATCATTTCATTATAAGGCAATTTAAAAGAAGTGCAATATAAAGAAAACCGTTTCAAACATGATGTCAACTTTATGTGTATGCAAAGATAAACTATAACTCTGAAATATATGTAAAAATACAATAAACTTTGAAAATAAGAATAGCATTACTTTTGTGGAGTGTCTCTAACCAACAACCACCACGTAAGAGCTATTGTGATGATACACAATTTTGCCTCACGCTGCAAGGACCGTCCTATAACTTACCGATGGTATAAAACTTAAACTACTAAGTGGATCCACTATTCTACGCTAAAAAGCACTACAAGAATTATCTAAAAAGTATAACCCTTTTCTACCCATGATGGCTACATTGTTTATGGGAGCTGTGAGTTGTTTGAACTCTCCCCCATAGCGGTGCTCAATTCTACTCCCAAAATATGTTACTAGATCTTGTGTTTAAGTATTATTTCTTTTGTTTGATTTGAGATAATATCTCAAAAACTAAACTCAAAGGATATCTTAAAAATCATAGTTTCCTCTCTTGCTTCATTTAGAAAGTGATTACTCTTTTCTAAAAACTAGCTCAAAGGCTCTTTGGATATCAAGGTTTTCTTTCTTGTTTATATGTGAAAATATTTACTCTTTGGGAACACATAGTCCCCATATACTCATTTGAAGAAATGAACTTCAACTTTTCTCTTTACTTAACTTGAACTACAAGTCTTTAAAACAATCTTAAAGCGTTTGTGAAAGACTTTTGAAAACTTTAAATACTTCTATTGACTTGCTTATACTTTTCTAGACTTGACTCTCAACTTTTCTTAAATTGAAATATGGATTCAAGGTTCATGATCTCATATATATGGATGATTTCGTGATGTTTAGATGTACCCAAGAGTGTTGGAAGCAAATAAACATAGGTACATTGCTAAAGAACTAGTACGCAAAGATGGGGAAGAAATAGGAAGAACTAGCATCCCTGGCGCTCTGAGAGGGGCGGGACGCAAGGGCTTAGAGATCAAAGGCAAACCTAGGGATCACTGGCTGGCGCAGCACAGCAAGGGTAAAACTTCAGCGACTCTCTTGGGGGGCGCTGGCTGGCGTGATGCCCCACCCCTATCCGCAGGTGTTTGACCACTTTTATTGCTGGTTTTTCATCTCTAAAACGTTTAAACTTCAAGGGTTCTTTCCCCCAAAACCTAGAATCGTCTATACCCTTAATATATAATAGATTCACCATGAAATTACACCTGGAAACATGAATCAAATCTCGAGAAACCTCAACAACACAACCCATAAGAATTCCAATGAATTTCATCAAGAATTAAAAGGATTTACTTTCAAATCAAATATATTTCGCTGAATAGAATCATGATTTGTGTGTGAGTGAACAAACCCAACTCTCTGTGATCTCACATACCTCGTAGGGATCACCCCTTGACGAAATCTACAAGCTAAACTCAAGCGTTCTTGATGATTCTTGAACTTTCTTCTTTTTTCTCTTTTTTCAAAGCCCTAGCGTAAATTGAAACTTTTCTAAACTGACTTAAATCTGAATTTACTCAATTGAACTCTTAAAGACGATTTAAAACAATTGGTAAGTAAAATACAAAATTACCCTTTCAAGAATTCGAATTAGACTTCATTTTTCAAACATCCCAACTTTCAAAGTGCATATCTCCCTCATACGAACTTGGAATCACATAAAATTGTCGGTGTTGGAAATATCATTCCAAGTGATTTCCTATAATATTTGGAAGTAAATATTACTCCTCATAATCTAGGAGTTATGACTATTTGTAGTTGACCAAAACTCAACTTATTCTAACTCAACAAAATTTTCAGATTTTAATTCTTTCCAAAAGCGACTGTTTCCAATTATTAACTCCTTCCTATTTATTTCAATTGTGAGATTCTACAACAAATGATATCACCGCCATTCATTTGTCAGCCTTGTCGATGTGGGGGCACATTTCAATTAAGTATAAAAAAATCCCAGTAAGGCAGAAAAAATCTCAATGTTGAGTCTAGTTAAATCTCATTCGTTGGAGAAAACCTGAGCGAGGACACTGAGTCAATAAAGGTTGTGTATGTTATGCCTCTACTTAAGATAAGAAATCTCCCTTCACAAAAATATAATAGAGGGGTACATAAGTTAGTAGGCCTTATAGTGACGTATTTTAAAGTCGTGCGGGCCTAGGGCTAGAGCAAACAATATCACAAGCGGGATGGACTGTGATAAATATATATGAGATAATTCTTTTTTTATACTTTGTTGAATATTCCTAAAAAGTGGTAAATATTAGATTCTTTTTTTATTCCTTTTCCTAGAATATCGAACTTGGTACTTAGTCGGTGGCCTCTGAAACCGTCCATCTTTCAAGACTTCTTTCACGCCTCGTAAGGCTTACCACAAGCCGTCAAAAAGTCTTGTGGGAAGGGAGCCGACCTGGAAACGTTTATGGGCACCATTAGGGGCGTGAAGCTCACCACGGGCCTTCCACTACCTTCGTCGAAGGGAGACTTGCAAGGCAGGTCTGGGGAACCTTCACAAGCCCTCCAATGGACCGTAGTACTCTTCATGGTCCATATGGACTCTGTGAGGAGTTCCATGGTCTACCTTTGGGATTGTGAGTTACCCACTTGACCCTCCCTAGTTGCTTTCTTAAATGAAATGTGTTACAATGCCGATGAAGCGGTACAACCTCTGGAAGATGTTGTGTCCACTGATGACATGGATGAGTGTTTCAGGGATGTAACCTCACCCTATTTATTTTTTTTACTTGTGATTGATGCACCGGGGATAAGACCTAAATTGTAAGTGTGTGGTGTGGTGTGGTATGGGACCTATGCGAACATTTTGAGTTTCTTTGGTGTTTATTTTGATGTGATATTCTGATTGAGTTACTGGAGTTTGGTTTCTATTCTTTTACCAAGGATAGTACCCTTGAACTGTACAAAATGGATTCTCTTTATAAGATTGGGGTAGTAGTTATAATTGTCTGACGTTTCCCTATGAATGATGGATAGCAAACATCTTAAGGGTAATTTTTCAAGGTATTGGTTGTGTCAAAGTATTTGTGCCAAGTCTACATGACTAGATAGTTGCTAGGTTTTGAAAGAATAAGGTGAACTATGCTAAGTGGCTGTTAGGCTCTTTTGTTGACTCAAAATCGACTTAAGCTTAAGAAAGAATTCTTGCATATGCTTAATTAACTTACAAAAATCTATTGTGATCCTGCATGATTTGAACATGTGCCAATGTGTGGTAAGGTTTTTATATTCTACGTTACAACATGATTTCTAGAAATTACATGGTATGTGTGAAGAGAAATACAAAGTATTGCTCTGCTTTAGAAGATAATAATACACCTTGATTTTTATTGTAAAGTTTTCCTTTTTAGATAGTATATCACTAGTTAGGACCTTTGATCTTGTAACCTTTGGATGATAGTCATGTTTTTTGCCTTAATCTTTTGGTGGAATAACTAGTTTTGCACCCTGCTTCCATAAGACTTACAATAACTACTAAATTTGAAGAAAAAGGGTGTGGGGGGGGGGGGTTGGGGGGGGGTTGAGCATAAAAATTAATGTATGGAAGCAACAAGGTGATGGAAAACCCCTCTTAAAAGAATGAGATATGAAAAAAATAGAAGAATGAACTGAACAGTAAAACTTTCTTGATAATAGCGAGTACCTAGTGAAGAAATGATTGTTGAGGAGAGAGGTGAAAATAAAGAGAACAAAATAATGAGTAATAAAGTCTAAAATTGTTGGAAAAATGATTGTAGTATCCCAAAAAGAAGTGTTCATATTATTTCTATATTCATAATTTTAAATGTGTGTTAATATCCAATCAATTTTCTTTATTATCATTATTAGTTTTGGTCGAAATATGGAAATTGGCCAACGTCTCTTCCTTTTAATTGGCCTTCCATCTTTTTCCTTTAATCCTCATAAGACAACCTTTGTAATTCTTAGTTCTTTTGACCGTTAGTTGATGACTATTTTTAGGTGTGTATATATATATATATATATATATATATATATATATATATATATATATATATTGTTCTTATGAAGGAGATAGAAAAAAGAGAGATCACAATATTTATCTATATTTTGTTGGTGCGCTGGGTTTTGTTCTTTGAATCGTTGTTAGTTTCTGGCTCTTAGTTTTATACTAGAAGAGTTTGTTTGAATGTTGGGATACACCCATACGGTGTGAAATATCCTTAAGGACACTGTCTTTCGACACACCTCAAGGTATGAGAATTTCCTACAAAGTTCATGGTGAAGTATAAGTGTTAGTGAATTCCATATAAAGTGTTCGTGACGAAGGAATTTTCCGTAAGATTTACAACAATCTTAAGGATATTACGAACTTTATTCTTGTGGAAAGTTAATTACTACAATAATAGAGTTTTTCCATGGTTAAAAAGAAAGATTAGATATGAAAAGGTTTGATGGGGTCAAACTAGTAGTCAAAGCTTTGTTAGCTAGGGAATAAACTGAAGTTTGGTAATATATGGCTAAAATTTTAATTGTATATCGGGAAAACTATTGTGGCAGCGTGATTGGAATAATTACCGTTATTATTAGCAGAAAAATCATCATTCTATTAGAGGTAATTGTGTATCATTGGTGTTTCATTTCAACGTATTCATACTAATAAGGTATGTGATGATATTATGTCTATACCATAGTGAATGTGTGTTATATCTTAGTAAATATGTATCAAATTAAGCTAACATATCCCCCAATGTAGAAGAATATTTGGAGGAGTGATAATCCCTCTATATAAAGTTAAACTTGATTAATCAGATGATACAAATTGTTATGGTCATTTCTCAAGCGAATCTTGTAACTAATATGTGAAAGTAAGAAATTGAGTGTTAGAGTTTTTGTGTTGTTGAGTACATTTGTGCTCCTACACCCAAATTGCACAAGAATTTTTTTTATATGTGTTGATGATTGTAGAACAACTTTAAGTTCTAAGAATAAGATATTCTTATTAAATATTCACACCTATATATTGGTATTTTCAGAGGTAGTACATGATTGTAGTAGTCGTCAAGTCAATATGATTTTATGTGATTATTAGAAAATGAATGAATGTTCATATGAGTTTGATAAAATAGAAATTGTGGACTATGGTGGTATCATGTGCTTTTAATGTTTAATTTGCTATTATATTTCTTTGAGAAAATACATCAAATCCCCCATGACTTGGCGTCAAAACTTACTTTAGTACTTTAACTATATGGACATTTAAATACACCCTAAACAACTTCGAAGTGAGTAAAATACAACCGTATGAGTAGAATACCACTCTCACCTCCATATTATAGCCATGTAAGTGCCACGTCACTGCAATGTAAGCACCACATCAGTAATTTTTAGTCTTTTTTTTTTTTGCTTATTCATCCTTTTTCTTAAACACTTTTTAAAATACATTACACTAATCAATTAATTTAAAATAGATTTTAAGATAAAAAATTGTGTCAACTTCTTCCACCCATTCTCTTTCACTCTCTGCCCCCTCCCCCCTTCTTTCTTCGTTTTTGATTGTCACCATTTTCAGCCTTCATTGGGTTCTTCTATTTCCCAACAACTTTCAGCCTTCAATAGTTGTGTTCTTCTTCAACATTCAACAATTTTTTTCTTAAAAAAGAGCATTTGTACTTCTTTTGTCTTCAGACCCTCTTCTACAAATCTATCATTGGAGAATGATATTTTCTTAAAGTACTTTTGTCTTAACAACTTAACTGAAAATTGAAGCTTATATAAGAAAGTTGATAGACCCACTTTTTTTGCATATATAATTAAAAATGGGTCACTTAAAATTCAAAAACTTACATTCAATTAGGTGTTTAAATTTTGTGGATTGATGAATGGTTAGTGAGGTGAGAGATGACTTTTAAGGAAAAATGACTTACATGGAAGAAGAAAGGTACAAGAAGTGTTTAAATTGGGAAGAAAATATTTGGGGAAGACAACAAAATAATGAGAAAACAAAAGATTATCTATTTTCTTAAAAATAAATTGAAACACAAATTTCATTTACTTTTAAACAAGAAATTTCACATTTTTTTATAAATTTAACTTATAAAAAAATTAAAAGCTATTAGTTTTATATTGGCCAATAAAAAATGACATGTGTATGATAACCATTCAGATTTTTTTAATTATTTCACGCGCCTTTAGGAGAGTGAGTACACTCACTTTGCCACGTCAGCTCTTAGGGTGTCATTTAATCACTTTAAAATTATTAAGGGGGGTATTTAAAAGCCCGTATAGTTAAAGTAGTAAAGTAAGTTTTGACGCCAAGTTTGGGGGAATTTGATTTATTTTCTCTATTTGTTTTTGATAATTATAATTATAAGGAAAGGAAATGCCTAGAATTATATTTTGTTTCATGTTTGCAACTGGTATATTGCCTAATGTTACTGAATTATATTTTTTTATATGTTTGTGCATATTAATGACACGAGTTTTATGATTTGGAATGGTAAAATAATTTATCTATAATTACGATTTGAAATTGCTTTCAATGCATTAAATTATAATAATTGATTAAGTGGCTAAATGATCATATATGAATTTCTTGTGATGCATAAATTTATGTTATAATTGAGATTATAAGAAAATATATGTTGGTGTTTTTGAGGGTTTAAATTGTTAAAATTAATTCTATCAAATTCCTTGATACTTGTATAAATAATGGCTACATATGAAAAATATTTTAATGTATAGAAATTTATGGATGTTGAATGTTGTTCCTCTATTATGAAATATTTGAAAGGGTAGCGGTTTCTTGCTTAGGTTATGAATGTTATTCCTCTATCAAGAAAAAATTTGAAATTGTAGGGGTATGTTGCTAATGTTGTGCTACTTGATCTAATTTTTTTTTAATTGTATGTTAATAAATGTTGCATATACATATTTGTGGTAATACATCGTGATTTGATTGAATGCAATGTTAGAGTGGGGAAAACTAAAATAAAGTATTGTTGAGTTTTTAAAAGTGAAAATACTTCCAATGTTCTTGTTGTTGAAAATGATATTGATTCTTGATACATTACCTTGAAAAGTGTCTTTGGTAATACATGAGAGGTACGATAAGTACACTACTAAATAAATTGAATAGTTTGTTTTACAAAAAGGGTACAATATATTATGAAAAAGGCAAAAGTAGTTGATACATTTTTTGTGAATGCCATAATATAAAGTTAACTAAGTAAAGAGTTGTTGTGGAGTTGATTAGTGATGAGACTAAGTGATTAAGACACTCTTAGTGTGTATTTTAATTGGAATAAAACCAATTTTTATGTGATTAAATTAAATACATGTGTTTGAGACACAACGTGACGAAATAAGATCAAATCATGCTAAAAAAAGGACATTTCATTAAAACATGCTATTTTACCCTTTGAAAGTCTTATGCATAATCAAGCAAACCATACCAATCATCAAGACATATTCATTAAGTCAAAGCAAGTAACATGATTGTCAACATACTTGAACCCATAATCTAACACAACTCTATCATCAAGTAATAACATCACAAGCATGAATAAGAGTTCATCATATCATAATAAAGCAAGACAACTACTCATGGATCCTCATAAAGTCAACGAGTCCAATGACCAAGCAAAGCCCCATAACCCTACTTAATCAAGTAACCCAACAAGAACCATGACTAATATCCAACTTCACATAACATAACCTTTAAGGATACATAACATCATACTTTTTCAATATGGACCAAATACATGTTCATCATAATATCAATCACCATATAATATCATTTACATGTAAAGTCATCATATTATCATCATTTGCATTCATTATCATATACATACATAATATCAACCTTCTAAGACTTACTTCAAGGCAAACTAGTGCAAGACATAGATAGAGTCCCATAACCCTACCTAGGCTAAGTCAAACCTCTCAAGTCACCCTAGTTTGTTTATACTTCATTACTTTATTTTAGTTTAGGGAACACTTGCCTTAACTGACATAGACCACAAGAGATAAGTGTGTAATCCGGTGTTGTAAAACCTTACACCAATGGAAGGTGGTCTACCGGCCAAAGTAAAATCAAACATAAACGTAGCTTTCTAGGTGATCCACTAGCTAGTCTTCCTATGGGGGCAACATAGTTCAAGAAATAGGAGATAGGTATAATCCCTCTACATTCCACTTGGCGATTGGGGCCTCCTCTCATGGGAATCCATTGGATGAGTATCCCTCATTGGGGAGTCAACACCACATGTGGAACTATAGGGTGAATCTTTCTCAATTGGAAGTCATCACCTCCCATTGTTAAGTTCACTCGGTGCTAAGCTAAGTCCCTTTTGAAATATCTTTAATGTCTTTATTAATCATCATAACTTATTGTAAGTCACAGGGTCTATCCCTTGTATAATCATCATCATCATAGCTCAATAAGAATTGCATGAGTATAGTGCTTTCATTATAATTCATATAAGTAAGGTTAGCACATTTACATATTCATTCATGATAAGGCACATTGGTAGTCATCACCATACTTATAACATTTACATCTTAATCAACCTCACAACCATATTCAATACATTTAAATTCAACATCATACCACCCTATAAATCCTAGCACAGGGCATACTCCAACACAACATCATGACTTAATCACAATTAACCATAATTTGAAGTAAAGAATAGGGATCATTAGACTTACCAAGTCTCCTTCGTAATCCATCATCAAGGTCTTACCATCAACCCTTAACTCAACCCAATTAGGGTATAGTCCCACCATAAAACAATAACCAACATTTTAACAAGGATAATATAATCACTACATCACAATTCATCACTAGTTCATAGCTTAAGACAAGATACTTAGGTCAATTCACAACATACTTCATAACCTAGATCAACTTATCAAGAACTGGCATGATAGGAATATAATTCATCCTATTATATTCATGATTTATACAATAACATCATCTAGTAGTAATTCAATCAATAATCAAGTTAATTGAATACACATTACACCATTAATATCAAGATCATATCCTAGGGTTAAAGGGTGAAGGTCATCATCTAAAAACTAGACCAAACCATCAAGATATATCATCATTAAGTAATAATAAATGTTAATATATTAATTATATCCAAAATAAATCATAAACAAATCAATTCATAACATTAATTTCGAGATTGGGAAAAACCCACATGAAAACTCAACTTTTGAAAATACTTTGAACGAACCCTTTGGGGAAAGGAGTCCCAAAGGTGAATTAGATCCCACACCTTAATGCTTGATGAAGAATTGATGGTGAATTCTTCCCTTTAAAGCCCCTAAACCCTCCCCTAGTTTGGTCTTCAATGGAGTTCTTCAATTAGCGAGAGAAACAAGAGAGAAGGAAGAGAATTTGAGGTTGTGAGTTATGAGAGTTTAGTTTGTATTAATTAGGTTAGGACTTTATATAGGGTGATACTAACTTAATTAGAACTACATAATCCCCCAACTAATTAACTAACCCTTTAATTAATTAATTGGGACCAATTTAGAACATGCAGAAAATTGTACCCCTAGACGAGACCCTGATCGACGACCGTCTGTGAGACGATGGCCACACGACCCTTCCGTCCTGTTGGTCCGTCATTTTGGTCAGAGACTATGCAAAAGATTCCCTTCAAGGATTTGGCTAAGTGTTGGTTTACGGATTGCATCGACGCCCCATCGATCAACACATGCCCCGTCGATTCCCTTTCGTGGGTGCACACTGCCTAGGAAGTCCTTGACCCCAAACGCAAGGGTCCTCCTCAAGGGCCCTTGGTTGGTCCTTGGGGAGTTTTACCCGGAGTTTTCGACCTTGGATCAACTTAAACACATGTTAGACACCATTTCACCAATTTTTATCATTTTCCGACTTCTAAAAGCTAGTCAAATACGCTAAGGCACGCTAGTACCTCCTTGAACTAGTTTTCAGACGTCATGGACGTTATTGGACGTTATTGGTTTCTAGACATCCTAATGACTTATATTCATTAAAAAGGACCGTAAAACAGTGTCTAGACCTTATTACACTTATGTTAGACTTTAGAACATGTCTTAGATTTTTGAAGTGTTACACTCTGTTTCTGAGATTTTTTTTTTGTTCAAGGTTATTCGAATGATCTAGCTCCTAACTTCAACAAAAATAGGGTGTGTAACCCTATGTCTCAAGGAGGTGTATGTAATTGGTCTTCTATCTCTAATGGCAGTAGGTGTGGTAAGAAATATGATGGGAAGTGCTTAGCCGGTATGAGTGGTTTCTTTATTTATGTAAAGAGTGGTCACAAGGTGAAACATCGTCTATTAGAAGCTAGCAATGGTAAGGATAGTAGGAAAGCTTAGCCTAGTGGTTCTTGTTTGGGTTCTCTGACGCATAATAGATCTATTCTTTTCACACTGACAGTATCGTGAAGGTTCCCTTCATGTGGTTAGCGGTATATTGAAAGTATTTTATTGTAATGTTTATGTGTTAACTTTATTCAGGTGCTACCATATACTTTACATTTAACGTGTCCTTGATATTTGATGTGAGTCTTGAAATCCTTTCTAATCCCTTTCATACCTCTACTTCCGTGTGTGATACTATTGTGGCTAAGAATGTTTAATGAAATTGTCCTATTTCCGTTTCTCATAGAGTCACTCATGTTGATATTGCAGAGCTTGATATATTAGATTTTGATGTTATTATTTGGATGTATTATATTAATACATGTTATGCTTTAATATATTTTAGGACCCGACCGGTTACGTTTAAAGTTCCGAACGAACCTATCATGTGAAGGAAAAATCTATGTTCTTAAAGACCAATTTATATCTGGCTAAAATCTAGAAAAAATGATTTTTGAGGGTTACATATGTCATTAGGGTAAACGATATAGATTCTGAAACCCCTAATTTTGAGTCAGTTCCAATTATAAATGACTTTCTGGAAGTGTTTATTGATGATCTTCCCATTATTCTTCCATAAAGGAAAATAGATTTTGGTATTACCTGTTCCCAGATATGCAAACTATCTCAATTCCTGCTTATCATATGGCCCCGCTAGAACTTAAGGAGAAGGACCTATTGAAATATTTGATGGATAAGGGTTTTATTAGGCATAGTAAATCACCATGCGGTGTTTCAGTGTTTTTTCTGTGAAAGAAGGATAGTCTATCAAAATGTACATTGAACATTACCAATTGAACAAGTTACCATTAATAATAAATATCCTCATCCAAAAACTGATGATTTGCTTGATCGAATACACGGGGTGAGTTATATATCTATGATTAATCTCTGGTTAGGTTATCAAAAATTAACGGTGAAAGAAAGTGACATTTAAAAGACAGTTTTTCAAAATATGTATGATCACTATGAGTTTTTGGTGATGTCATTAGGTTTGACAAATGCCCGGGTCGTGTAAATGTATTTTGTAAATAGGGTCTTTAATTAATCTCTTGATATGTTTGCGATCACGTTTATTGATAATATCTTGATTTACTCACGGAGTAAGGATGGTCATGTCGAGCATGTGAGGATTGTGTTGTAAATTCTCAAGGATCGTGATCTATATGCTAAGTTTAGTAAATGCAAGTTTTTGTTGAGGTACATTACTTTTGTTGTCCATGTTGTTTTTATAAAGGTGTTCAAGTTTTGTGTTACCTCGACATCTCTATTCTCTTCTCGTGGAGCTCAAGCTCGTCGACACAACTCCGTGATCAACACCGGAAATGGAAGGGACATTTTGCGTTGGTTGGCCATCATGTCCATTTCCTTCTCAATGATCAAGCCTAAATTAAGGCTCTTCATAGCAATGATACTCACAACAGAGGCCACTTTTTTTGTGGTGGATAATAGAATTGTTCTGGCATGTCATGATCGTGCTGTTGAAAAATCAAAACCAATATCTTGCTTCTATATTGAGGTCCTTTTTCATTATTGGCGCTCTAACATCAATCCACCTTGGGTGTTGTCATATATAAGGGGAGCCATCAAACCTTTTAAGTCATCCACTGTCTGATTTTGGATCATGTTGTGATATTCTTGCATAAAGTCAGTGGCACGCTTGAATACCACATTTATGTCATCACTGCAACATTTAACCTTCTCCACTGACCACCACATAGTAAACTGATTTGAAGGAACTAGCCTTATTTTTCTATTTCAGTAACACATTATCGTAGGCTGCAAAAAATTCCATGACCTAATTATGAATGTTTGGGCCACGAGGTTTAGTGAAAATGTGCAATCCGTGGAACTTGAGAGTATCCCACACGTTTATAAGTTTGTCCACTACACCATTGATAGAAAGTCTCTTTTCCTCAATAATGGTCCTTTGTGCCTCGGACTTGAGTTGATTGAGTGACAGGGAAGAAGAACCTGTACTAGTTGTGCCTGTACTACTGGAGGAGGCACTAGAGCTTAAGCCGGAGCTGTAATCTCTAAAATCCTAGACGGATCATGAAGAGATTTGGAGTGTATCTCTGCTCTTCGAGCCTGCAGAAACTTATCATACTTAGACTCAGAGATGAATGCCTAAGAGTCACCCGTACGAATCACCCTCACTCTCGAAGGTTGTGAGGTGTGACTCATACACACCCTCACAGTCTGAACTACCCTTCTCCGGTGTCAAAACTGCGGGCGCTTTTCCATTTCCTTTGCCTTTACCTCCATTTATAGAAAGTTTTGTTGTGTGTCCTCGGGATGCAGCGGCATCATCATCAATAGTTACTCCACTGGCCTTCTTGCAGAGCATCATGTATTTATGAGACTCTTTGGGTCTAGCCAGTTCTTCAAACAACATAGAAAAGCATTAGAAAAAGTTCAAAAAAAGTGCAGAGATGATGTTGCAAAAACACTCGCCAAACCACATTGATAAGCCAGGTCAGGCTCGACGAACCACTTTGGTGAGACAGGTTGGGCTCGCCGAAAGATCCATAACATAACTCTCCAAAATTCAAAGCTGGTCAGTGATATCTTGGTTCTTTTGGCGGATCTCCGACACCAATCGGCAAACTAAAAGTAGCTGCCCAAAGTTATAGATTATTTTAAGGATTTGGGGCGCAAAATGGCGATCAATAAGGATTTTTGGTAAGTCGCAAAATTAACAAGGCGAGATCAAGCATATTGCCGAAAGTTACAGAACACAAACTGAATATTTAGAGAAATTAAAGGTTATCTAAGGTTGTTTGGCGAACTGCCAAACCACTTTGTGAGCTCAACTAAACTCGCCAAAGGTCCCCACGTGTGAGTTTATCACCCCAATCTTCAAAATCAAGCCCGTAGCCCATGAAAACAAAATTAAAATCCTACAATATGAAATTAAGGTCAGACCCGTACTACCCATGCCCTCGGGGTACTCAGACTTCCCCCAATTTGACCAAAATTGGTCATTTGACGTCTTTTGCCCTCATGAATGACATCAACCAGTACATCATTGGAAAATTTCCAATATTTAGCACAATTTGGGGTAACTCAGGCTTTACCGCACTAGACCCAACACAAATTTAACACAACCCAACAATTTAGACTTGATTTTCAAGCAAATTCAAGGGAATCCGTCATTTACAAGCAAGAAGGCACAAATTCAATTCATTACAGGCAGTCCAACAGGTAAACAATGATAAAATCATACTACCCAACCATTATCAACAACAGTTTACTGATTATATTCGAGTTCAACAACAAATTTATAGTAAGGTGTTTGAAAAACCAACATTCATGCCGAAATTTTAATTGAAATGTTAGGTGGCAAAGTACCAAAACCAATTTGAGCAAAGATGCCATACAAACAAAACTAAGAATGTGGAAAATATGAGCAATACAATATTTGGGTGAAAGTTCGAGAGTTGAAAATGGGAGAAGAATAAGGATTTCAAAATTATAAACCATTTTAGCCTTCAAAATATTTCACTTTTCGCTCCATTTCGTGGAGTAAGTCGCGCCCGCTGAACTAGTGAGCAATTCAACGAGTGCTAATTTTAGCTAGCTGAGTTTACAGAACTCCCAACAATTTAGGGGTTCAAATGGTGGACAAAGTCGAGCTCGTCGACCTGTTTGGCGAATCGTCGACTGAGCCTTTGGCTTGCCAAGTTTTACAGAGTTCCCCACCCAGTTGGGTGTTTCTAACGACAATCCAAGTAAATGATCACCAACATGTTCGACAAATCATCGACTGGACTTTTGGCTCACCTAATTTCCCCTTTTCCTAAACTTTTACTCTTCAACCTACATAGTCAACACTTCTTATTCAAAAACAGATTTTAAAAACATTAAAGACTTGTTTTGCCTCCCAAAAATCACGTTTTTAACGTCATGGCACGATATGTATATGCTTTCAAGTATCATTCTTTGGGTTTTCCAAGGTATCACTTAGTAGGCCCCCTTTTGGACATGGGTTCAATCGAGATGAAATTTGAACCATTTGCGTTTCCAATTGCTTTATTGAAACTGAATGAGAGGTGCCCTTATGATTAAGTGTAGAGATGTATTCTTTCATTTCTTTCAAAACTTTGTCCAACCCTTCTACCTTATTGAGAATGCGTTTGAGCATGTCTTCGTACAAACATTTTCCTAGTCATCTCTTTGATCTTTAGGATTTTGGCGTTAATGAGGTGGGACATATCTATCCTTATCACAATACCTAGCTCCCTTCCAAATAGAATTGCAATCATGCCATTCCCTGTCACACTCTTTCCATCCATAATCTTTATTCCATACCGGATTCCACCAAGCCTTGGGTAATTTGAAGGAAATCCTCCTTATTGATTTGCAAGAAATTTCACTTCCTCATTGTACAAAACTTCATATGTGCTTCATATGGGATTAATCCACCAATACACATATCATTTACACTCTTCAACCCACTATCCATCAAATTATTGACAATAGCTCTAGCTGGGTCATCATTTTTGCCATATTTTGGTCTCTCTTGATCCTTTTTGATATGCTCTTTTGTCATCCTAAAAGTGAGAGGAGACACCTGGTCCTTTCGAGTGTACCACACTCTATTTATCTTGGTCATGACATCAAGGAGTTAAGATGCTACTTCATAAGGTTGTAGCATTATACATCTGGAACAAGTTGATCAACAACTTTTTTATTCACTGAGTCAACACTCCTATAGAATTATTGTTGTAGTATATAATTTGGCATTCCATGAGTCAGAAATTGAAGTACAAACTTCTTAAACCTCAAACACGTCTCGTGGATTGGTTCACCTTCCAAGCGATTTAAACCTTGGATGTTATATGTGTGCGTCTTCATCTTTGACGGGGCAAAGAATCTCACATAGAGCATTGAGGTCAGTTCATCAGAGAGGTGATAGAATCCCTTGGTAACTTAGCTAACCATTTTGTAGCTTCACCCATAAAAAAGAATGGAAAAAACATGAGAGAGACTGATTCGTGAGATACATTCTTGAATGAGAACGGACCAAAAATGTCCATGAAGTTCCGAGTATGAGTATGGGGGTATTCGTGGGCCAGTCCTCCATATAGACCATTCATTTGGAGTTGTAGAATTGTGCAAGTAATATGGATGAGAACATTCCCTTCAATTAAAGGTAGACGCATTGCACCAACACTACCCAATTGGATAGGGTCATTCACATCATTAAGATTCCCAATCCTCTTGCTGGCCCACTTGGCTACCATTACTCCCGTTCAAAGTCATCTTTTCCTCTGCTCAGCACAAACAACACAAACACACACCAAATTAAGTCAATTCAACTGCAACCAAATAGATCACAATTCAACTTCTATAAATGAATTCTAAACACCACCACTCCCCAG
Source organism: Solanum sitiens (assembly GCA_016801875.1). Taxonomy (NCBI): domain Eukaryota; kingdom Viridiplantae; phylum Streptophyta; class Magnoliopsida; order Solanales; family Solanaceae; genus Solanum; species Solanum sitiens. The sequence goes on along the minus strand of JABWTJ010000036.1, from coordinate 2,693,601 downwards.
CGGTGGAGACATTTTTATCAACGTCTCAAGTACACATTGTCCAATTCTAGGTGTAAACGAACGTTAACTAGTGTAACACCCAATGAAGAGTTGATGTCGAACCCAGATGGAGTGGTACATGCATAAATATCAGTAATGAAGTTATAAAGTGGTCTATTCTTTTATATGAATAGAATTTGTCGAAAACATATAAACATGTCTAAGGGGATGACAAAGAATGTCAAATGGAAGGTTTGAATGGTCAATTATCAACTATAACATAATCAAACAAAAAGGAAATAACAATATAGAGAGGAATTCTCGGGATGTGATCGATTATAGGCATATTTCACTATATGGGTAACTGAAACTACTAATAAAGAGCTAAATATCAGTGGACGAGCTAGACTAGAGATAGTTTTCTCTCGAACAACTATCATGATTCAAGTGATTTATTTAGAACATCAACAATCTTAGCACATAAGAACAACCCAAACCTTAATTCATCTACTCTCTCATGCTAGATAGGTAGAATTGAGATTAAGATATACTCTCTTGAGATAAACCACACAAACCCAATAGCTACAATCATTAATCAAAAGCTTTGGTTCTAAAACCTCTTTCTGAAGCAAGCCTAAACACTAAGTTAGAATTGCATTTGCAATTACAATTCATAGATTCAAACACATCTGAAGATTAAACCTACTTCAATTGAGCATTTACATCATTAATTTGCAATACCCACAAGCTAATTTAGCACATAATCACACGATAACACCCCAAAAATTGGGTTTTAGCTACACATTATGATAATTGATAAACATTTACCAAATACATTAGCCATGATCCGGGTAAAGGTTCCCAATTCATTACAATGGTACAAATTGAAGAAGTTTAGAATCCCACTTGAAAATCCTCAACATTAAGCTTAGAAATCCTCAAAGTTTACAATAAGAACTAAAAAACTAAGGGAAAACTCTAAATCTACAATGGGAACTGGAATAACTGGGAGGGAACTCCTAAAATTTCATTTGAATTCCAATTTATAGTTGCCCAAAACATATCATGAAAGTCAATTTGGCAGAATAAGTCGGGCCTGGCTGAGTCATTCAACGATCCTCCCTTTGCTCTCTTTCATCTCCATATTGCATTTGTCATCAACTTCCGAGGTTCTGTAACTTTGCCCGATACAACTTGTTGTCACGGAGTGGATTGACGACTCGATGACTGGCAATTTCTATCGCCAAATTGGGGTTTTCCACAGGAATGGCACGCTGGAACATTAGGCGACCTAGAAGATCCACTCAACGGTTTGCTGAGTTGTCTGGGTGATCACTATGATCTCTTTTATTCACATCTTCAGATTATTTGGTCCTTTTTTCCCAAAATTGTCCTTGGCTTCCTCCTGAACTCATATACCTGAAAATATATTTTCTAACATCAGTTTATATTATAAATTAGGCATTTGAGGAGACATCACTCTTCCACAACAAAGGGAAAAATGGCAACCCCTCCTATATAGTATATTGTTTTCGGCTATCTATAAATATGTGCATTTTCACATGTGTATCCACCAACACCTCTATGAAGATTCTAGCATACCTTCCAGGCAGAGTTGCCGAGGGACATACACAAATTTGAGCTAGTTTTCCTAGCTTGCTTCTAATCTTTGATAGTACTTTATGGCCGTAGTATTCTTTAGGGAATTTAGGTAACGTATGTAGATTGAAGAGTATATTTATTAGCCTCCAAGGTGAATAAGTTTAGTTGCCAATGTTTGATTCTGAGGTAATAACCATTAAGAAACTATGGCTATATTGAATCTCTTTTACCATATTTTCCTCTTCTTCAAAAATTTCACTATGCAGTAGTCATGCCTTAAGTCAGCTAGGACAATTTTCTCTGCGACTTTCCAAAATCACATTAGTCGATTAGAAAAGTATTAGTGGGTCTATAACATTAATTTGATTATAACCATGTAGGCCCAAGGTTGGTATATTATGTTAATGTTCATCATTTGAAAATAAAATACGATCAGTAATTGTATTTTAGAAAAATTAAACATGGATAGGTGCGAAATCGTTAACAGTTTGTGGGTTGTGCTTTCCACACGTATCTATTATCTTGTAAAGGGACACTCAACTTTTAATTTTCTGCTGGAATGATTCTTGGAGATGGCGTATTTAATGCGTCCTTGTAGGAGACTCAATTTATCAAACTTGTGTGTACTGGGGTCAATATCCATTTTTGTCTTATTTGGTTGTTTGGGTGGCTGCGATATTTTGATTGGGGATCTAAGCATATTAGCTTTTTAGAGAGCTGATTGAGATTATCAAAGTTTGTGGCTTTATTAACGAGCCCCCAGTTTACTTGAATGTTTTTTTTTGAAACATTGTCTTTCATTAGAAAAGAAGCTATAGTGAGCTTGAGATTATGTTGAGACTGGTTTGTCATCATTTGAAGCTTCTCAATAATGATTGAGTGTTTGATGTTGTTGAGAGTAGTCTTATAATGAAAATTTCATTTTAGCTCTCATTAAGTACTGTTGTAGACACCCTTGTTGAGTTGATTGTGTTCTTTACTACTATAGGACAAGAAAAAGTTTAAGTTTGGGGGTATTGATGAGTGGTAGATATACACTCATTTGTGGGATATTTAGCTCAACAATTAATATCCTTAATGCCTTATTATGTCTTATTCGAATGGTATTTTGATTATTTACAGCTAAATTATAAAGGACAGGGCAAGGATGAATATTCAAAGAATGAACAAAAATATGAACAGACTCAACATCAAAGATCGGCTAGATAGAAAGGAGGATCTCCAAATATGTCTGGCCTCATCAAAATTTAGGGTGAAAAACACATTCATTAATCAAAGAAGGTCAGTGAACTTGAAACGAAAAAGCGACTCACTGAATAAGAAAGGCAAATATATTGACCATTGTTAAAGATGACAAAACAAGGAGATAAAACGGTAGGCTTGAAAGGTAACCAATGGTTATACTAAGTAATATTCCAAATGTGAAAGCCATACTTGATCGAGCTTAGTAAGTGAGGTTCAAACAATTGAAGCGTAGATCACGAAAAAAGTGAGCTGAAGAGCAGTTGGCGATCCACCCATTGTGATCGGCAAACCCAATTAACGTCGCCCAAAAGGTCACGTATTAAATTTTGGGATTGTTTTTGAGAAATTATAAATACCCGAAAAGAGAGAAAATTTTAAGAGTTCAAAATTTTTGAGTCATGAATAATAGTTGGAAAATTCGAAATTACTTATTTAGAGAGAGAAACAATTTACCATGTGGAGAACAATATTAATTTTGTGGGTTTTCAATTTTATTCTTAAAAATTATAAATTGATGTTGAATTCAATGTGGCGTTGCTTGTAAATTCTTAATTTCATATTACCATTGACTTTTTTCATAAAAGGCACAATTTCTTTACTCTTTGTGATGGGTGTCTAAACCCTATGATCTAGGGGTGCCATTATGGGATTGGTTGTTGATTTAATGTAATGAGTATTTTGTTATTCTCGTTTTGTTGTTTTCATACATGGATTTGAGATAATTAGAATGAGTTTAAATTATGGGTTAAGGTTGCAAACTTAATTCGTACTTTGGATCTTTGATTGATGCACGAAAGATATTGATTGGAGTGCGTAATTAGTCTGTTATTTGAAATTTACGTTTCAGGTCTCTAACTTGTTTAGAAATAAATTTTATAGGTTAGATATATTTTTCCTATTGCCCCATTGAAAGAAATGACAATTAACGTTTCAAAAACATTTCATCCAACTCTAAGTGTCAACGATCGTTAGTTAATATAATAACCCAACCAATGGTTGGGGTCGAGTCCCAAGGGAGTGGTTTTCGAAAATTAACACACAAGTACAAATAATTTCAAATTAGTCATAGCTAAAACACATTTCCGATTTAAAACGTAATAAATCAAATGGGTGACACAAGTGTCAATTATCAAAGGGGGTTTGTATAACTAACTGTCAACTAAAAGCAGCCAAATAATAGAGATATGAATATGGTGATGAGATTTTTGGGATGTGATTGGAATATGAGCTAAGATAAATAACCAGGTACATACTATTGATAGTAAATCGATGCAAATTTGCAACTAAGGTATACTTTAGTTGGAGTATATTCTCTCTCTCGAGCAACTTACCCGAATCAAATTGGTCTGTATCGCCACCAATAAGCCGCAATTATGCCCAGCTTCACCTTAGTCCATGCACTCTCTCGAGCAGACTGTGTGGGAGAGGGTTTAGGATTCACTCTCTCGAGCTAAAACCACAACAACCCAATAACTACCAACTATCGATTTTGTAATTTTTATCTTAAGAACTCTCTCTCTAGCAGGCAAAAGACACGAAGATGAAATCATATTGACATCTACAATCCCATTAAGTTCATATACAACTACTGAACGAAATCACATTTAAACAACAAATTAACTATTAATTAGCAAGACTCAACAGTAAATTCAACTCATATTCACATAATCACACCCCAAGAATTGGGGTTTTAGCTAAGCATGGAAAAGAGATAGAAATCGATACCAAAAGTGTTTTCATCAATTGGGTACGATAGAAATATCTTTACACTCGTCAAATATGAAGATTCTTCAAGACTCTTGTCCAATTACTCAGAGTTGGAAACATTCAAATCTTCAAAGCTCAAGAACAAAGTCTCCCCAAAACACTAAGAACTAAAATTAAAAATATTTGAAAAACAAAGTCTAAAATCTAAAAACTGATATCTGATTACAATTCTCAATGAGTATTTTTAGTTTTCAAATTTATTTACCGCGAAAGGTCATACGGGCCAGTTAGTCGTGATAGGTGTTCAACTCGGCGATCCTCCCTTTGGTGTATTTCATCGACGTCTTTATTTTTCCTTTCTCATCTTCGCATTTTGTAACATTGGGCAATATAGTTTTGCTTTGCAGAACTGTTCGGCGACACGCCAAATGCTCCTTTTCACCTCTGACTTAATCCTCATTTTCAAAGCTCATCACGCTGGAACATTAGGTGAGGATGAGGCCATTTGGCGACTCACCTAATGGATTAGACGATCCTAAGTCCTTTTCTTCATTCTTTCTACTGCCTTGTTCCTTTTTGCTCAATCGTTTCCATGCTTTGTCTCAAAGTCTAAGTACCTAAAACTAAAGGTTTTTCATCATTTATTGAGACAAAATATGTGTTTTAGAACACTAAATCTATCTAAATATATCCCTAAATGAGACCAAATTATAGACTCATCAACATCCTAAGTTAAACTTTTATCTATCCTCAAGTAATACTCAAGTTCAACAGTTCAAATAAGATGTCTCAAACAGTGCTACATAAGAATCAATCATGAATATATACAACAAGACTCAAATTACTCATGCAAGGGTTAATTGTGCACTTAAAGACTCAAGTTGTGACACAACATTATCAAAGATTTTCAAGTTCACGATACTTGCTTCAAATGTAAGTTCAAGCTTAACAAAAATTATCAAATGACCTCACATAAAGAATGATTCCATATTCACACACAATGGTTCATAATTTAAAGATCTGAAATCCAGTTCAAAGTTACACTCACAAAGATGAGTGTAATACATGAATTAACCCATATGTTTGCCCATATTTTCCAATCAACCTTCGTTTCAGTTCATTCAAGATCAAAAAGGTCTTTTCAAGGTTGTTAACGGGGTTGAGTGCAAAAGTACGATCATTTAAGTTTAGTGAATTTTATCCTCATGAAATGTAGTGCTCCCAACACTTCCTTTCCTCTTCTTTCATCATTTTTGTTCGTGCTCATAATTCATCGCATTATTCAGTTTCCAAGGATTTTTCGGAAACCCCAATTTGTTTTTGCATTTTAATAAATTGATTCAACATATTTTTCTTTTTCATTCTTTTCTTATCTTTTCTCTTTTTTTTTTTTTTTTGTCTTAAGGGGTTCCATTGTTCTCAACACCATGGGTTAAAGGAGAATTTTCTTGCACTTCTTCACTTGTCTTCTCTTTTAACCACGAATTTGGCCTAAGTTGGCTATTAAATCAACCACAAATCAAGAGGATTATAGGAAGCTGATTAAGAAAGGTCATGTTTTCATAGAGTTTCTTCCAAATAAAGGTAAGTCTCAAGGGTGTTCGGAGAGGTTCGCAAACTCACAAGGTAGGCTACAAAAGAGGTATGAGTCAAATTGGTGCACACTCTTTTATGGTTGCCTAAGATCATATCATGAGATCACATCACATAGTCAACCAGACAAACACAACAAATTCTAGGTGTCATCGTGCACGGCTCACGATAAGATCATCACACAACACATCGACACTAAAGTCAAACAAGGCTCCACACTTTCCCTAGTGTGCAATGATTATCGCAACAAAATCAATTTGATACTTGGCTAATTACAAAGAGATGCAAAAAAATCACATATTGTCAATGAAAATTTATTTGTTCTCGTCATAGTCGCACGTTCATGTTCGTTCAATTATGAGCAATATTCAAGTCATCGGTATTGATCAAAACCATGACTTAAATTTTCAAAAGAACAGTCACATTCGAGTACATACAAGAGGTGGCAAAAAAATTTGATTTTTTTTTGGACGGGTTAAATCATTTACAATGAAAGCATAAGGAGACACAAACTCAAACATGCAAAAAACTTTATAAAATACAATTTTAAGAATAATGACCCAAATGTATCAACAAAACATTAAACATTAATAGTCACACAAAAAGTTGGCCTCACCCCACCACAAATTAAAATCATTTGTCCTAAAATGAAAATAAAAATTATCCAAAGGTCAAAAAAATAAAGACAGAGAGGGAGGTAAATAAAAATCATGTCTACACAGTCGCTGCATTTGTGTCTGGAAATCAATGCTCGGTGCTTATTCTGGTGTTGAGCATTAGTGCCCGGCGTCGCCTCAGAAGATTGTTCAAGTCTGTAGCTGCCAAAAAGGCATGTATAACTCTATAGAGTCCTCGGGCCCATGAAGGGACAGTCAGGTCTCGGGGATGTCCTTTTGCTGGAAGTGGGCTTCTTTCTATCATTCCCTGTCCTGGAAGGGTTTGTGTCTTTTGTATTTCTCCTGAATAGTTTTGACCTTATATTTCAGGGTGGCATGTTTATCTCAAAATAAATTTGTCTAGCCATGTCTGCACTATATCATGAAAAAGGGAGAATCAATTTAAGAAAAATCATAGACATCAGTTGCCGACAAAATCGAAAAAAAAGTCATCGAGTATCCATGTTACTATCGGCGAATGATGTTGAGACCGCCGAGATTTATTGTGCAATAATACTATAGGGGTGTAGATATAATGTGATCAACAATGACCTTGGCAAGTCGCCGAGTGCCTTTAGAGACATCAGAGTTCTCACCGGAAGTAATAGAAGCACACGACACATACAATATGAAATTAAAGCGAGATGGTGACATTAAGAGAACGGCTAAGTAGTTTTGTGAGCTCGACCCAGCTCGCCAAACGACCCGATGTGCCTATTTTTAACCCAGTTCCTCGACTTCAACCTTACAACCCCCAATAATAAAATCAAACCACACACTAGTCAAACTTAAGCTAGACCCATTATTCCCATCAACATGCAAGCACAACCCCTAAAGATTTAGTTGAGTTTAAGCAATGAAAGACAGAATGTCACTATCAAAATGCTAGATGTTAGATATTGAATTTCAAATTAGGAAATTAAACGAATAAATTCTAACAAAGATGCCTAGCATAATTCAACAAGATTATATCATTGCATTTGAGTAAAATATCGACAAAAAGAACTTAGGGTTGAGAAACCAACCTTGCGTGCAAACTAAACTAAGATTGAATTGCTAGGCAGCAATGTAATCCAAGTTCCAAGCTTAAATCTATAACTAGCACACTTAAAATGTAAAAATAACAGAATAATGTGCAGATTTGAGTTTGAAAAAATCAAAGTGGACAATAGTTAAAGAGTTCAAGAATTTCAACCTTTGTCCTAAAAACCATCCAATTCTCGGATGTTCAATGACATTAGTCGAGATAGTCGAACTATTCTGCATCACACAGAGAAATCACCTACCTTGCTGAGTTTTACTGAACCCCCGTTCAATTTTGGAAGTCCAAACCATGGTAAGGATTAGGATCGTTGACCAAGTCGACGACTCGGCAATAATTTCTTAGGAACGTTGAGTTTTACAGACTATGCCTTCAAGTTATCTTGAGTTCAATGATGGTCTAGGTCGGGGTCGCCGACATATTCGGCGATTCACCGAATGGACCTTTTTGCTCACCTATCTTCTTCTTTCCTAACACTTGCAACACTTTATCCTGCACAACCAACATACCATTATTTTTTTGAAAAAAACAAACATAAAATAATAAAAAGGGTTTTGGTTTCCCTCCCAAACAACGCTTAGTTAACATTGTGGTACAACGTAAATCAACACTTAAGCATCATTCTTAGGGTTTTCCGTAGTATCACTAGGCAAACTCTAAACGGTGAGTAGATGGTAGATATCACTTCGTTTATCTGGGAGTCTTGTAGCTCAATTGTCATGTATGGTGAATTTTTCATTTGATTTAGCATTTCAATGTTCTCTTTTATCTCATTCAACACCCGACCCTATTTTTATATCTTGTGTAGAACTAGTGAGAGGACCTCTCAATTTTGTCCACCCTCATGTTGCGTCATATTTTTACATTTGCAAGGGGGGAGGTATTTGCTCTTATTTTTGGACCTTGATTCCAACTTGACTACCTTCTTAGACAGGATGTCTAGCTGAATCAACAATGCAGCCCATTACTAATCTTTTTATGTTTCCTTGTTGGATTTAACTATTCCATCAAATCGTTGGGCTACTAGTCCATAGGGTTGTTTGAATCAAACAACCTACGAAAAGTTGATCAACAACGCTTTTATTTTATGGCCCAAGACCTTTATAAATAAATTCCAACAACAATTAATTTGACATTCATGATTCAAGCATTGATGCAGTAATGCCTTAAATCTCAGCCACATATCATGGATGTCCTCACTCCCAAATTGTTGGAACGTTAGGAGGTTATCCCTAAGATTTAATATCCCCAGAAAAGGGGTGTTCTGTTTGGTTACCATTTTTACCATTTCCACTTATTTTTTTTTGTTTCAACACAAACAAGCAAAACAAAACTAATACTCAAGTAAGTAGGACTACAACTAACTAGACCAAAATTCAGCTCAACCAATAATTCTCAACTAACACCACTCTCCAGCAGCGGCAACATTTTAACTAATAACGTTTCAAATACATTTCATTTAATTCTAATGTCAACGATTGGTAGTCATTATAATAACCCAACCAAGGGTTGGGGTCGTGTCCAAGGAAACTATTTTCAAGAATTAACAGCCAAGTACAAATAATTTCATATTAGTCATAGCTAAAACACATTTAGGATTAAAAAGATAATAAATCAAAGGGGTGACACAAGTGTTAATTATCAAAGGGGTTTTCTATAACTAATTATCAGCTAAAAATATCAAAATAATAGAGACACGAATATAGAGATGGGATTCATAGGATGTGATAGGCATATGAGCTAAAATAAATAACAGGGTACATGCTATTGATAGTAAATCGATATAAATTGCAAATAAGCTTGACTTTAGTGAGGTAAGTTCTCTCCCGAGCAACTTACATTGAATGCAATTTGTTTCTCTCAAACATCGATAAGCCACAATTATACCCAGCATTCGCCTTAGCACATTCACTCTCTCTAGATTAATGTGTGGGAGAGGGCTTCAGATTCTCTCTCTTGAGCTGAACCCACGACAATCCAATAGGCACCGGCTATTGATTTAGTAGTTTTGGTCTTAAGACGTCTCTCCCGAGCATGCCAAAGACACGAATATGAAATCATATTTGTAACTACAATCCCATTAATTTCATACACAATTACTGAACAAAATCACATTTAAACATCAAATTAACTATTAATTAGCAGGACTGAGCAGTAAATTCAAATCATATTCATATCATCACACCCCAAGAAATGTGGTTTTAGCTAAGCATGGTAAAGAGATAGAAATCAAAAGTGTTCACATCAATTGTGTACAATAGAAAATATCTTTACACACGTAAACGATGATGATTCTTCAAGACCCACTTCCAATTTTTTCGAGTTGGAAACCTTCAAATCTTCAAACATCAAGAACAAAGTCTCCCAAAACCACTAAGAACTAAAATTAGAAATATTTGTAAAACAAAGTCTAATGTCTAAAAACTGATATCTGATTACAATTCTCAATCAATATTTATAGTTTTTGAAAATTTGTGTTGCGAAGGATCACTGGGCGCTATTAGTCAGGATCGTCGATCAACTCCGTGATCCGACCTTTAGTATATTTCATTGCCTTCTTGTTTTTGCCTTCAACATCTTCACGTTCTGTAACATTGGGTGATATAGTATTGATTCGTGGAATTGTTAGGCGACACGCCTACTGCTTCTTTTCACCGCCGACTTAATCCTCTCCCTTAGGGCCAGCACGTTGGAACATTAAGCAAGGATAGGCCATTTGGCGACTCGCCTAATGGATTAGGAGATCCTCAGGCCATCTTTTCTTCATTCTTTCAACTATCTTGTTCCTTATTGCTCAATGGTGTCCATGCTTTGTCTCCAAGTCTAAATACCTGAAACTTAATGTTTTTCATCAGTTATGAGACAAAATATGGGTTTCAGGACACCAAATCTATCAAATCATAGCCCTAAATAAGTACAAATCGTGGAATCATTAAGAGACAATAGTGTAAGGTAATGGGTTATTTAATATAGCACATAAATGAGACGGGAAAGAAATTATGAAATGATAATATGAGATAAAAAGAAGATTAGTGTAATTGAAGATGACCTAGCCTATACATAAATGTTCACCAACCTAAAGTAACACAATTACCGCTATGTGGCATAGATTTCCAATCCCCACACCCCTAGATTACTTGTTACTTGTTTGAATTTATGATATCTTGGATTTATTGGGACTTTTGATTACCAAATCCTTTTATTTAATTTTGGTGGCATCATCCACACACTTATTTTATTGTTAAAAATGAATGAATTTACATTCTAAATTTGTTAATAGAATTCCTTGCCTTGTATAATTTTATGTGGGGTTCGACCCCGATTCTTAGTTGGGTATTTTTATTGACAATGATCAGTTACTCTTTAAATTTTGAAGAATTGTTTGAACATGATCAAACTAAATTTTTTATGTTATGGTTTATATTGGAGTGATTCTGCATGATATATGTGCATTTTTATGAAATTTTCATTTATGTTTGTAGTTTCTCTCCTACTCTGTTCATGCTAACTTGTGTGCAATTTGAGGATAATTGTTTCTAAGAGGGAGATGTTGTAACACCCCTAAAGTTTAAAAAAAGTTGATAAGTAAAGAGAATATGCAAAAAACCGATTGACTAATGCAGGTTCTATGAGTCAAACATATGGACCGTATGAAGTGATACATTACCTATGACCTAGGAAGGAAGTCGTAAACGTAAACTTGAGATTTAGAATTTTTTTCTGAAGATTGGTTTATGGACTTGAGAGGATGAACCATAGAATGTGTGGGAGGTCATATGGAAGATGCTTAGGATATAAATAGAGACCTGAGTTAGGACCTCGGATCTACAGATGGTTTTGACTAGTCTTAGTTGTTTCTACAAATCATATGAAGGTCACATAGAAAGGTTCCAGACTTGGTGAAATGTTGGAGTGAAATTTGGGTTCTATGGATATTTTTTAAGGTCCGTAGAAATTTGGAAGGGTTGTAGAAAATACTTTTGGGGTGAAAGGTGAACGTTAGGATTATATAGTTTGTTCTGCATACGTCCATGATAGCCCGTATAAATTGTTACGGATTGTAGGTCACAACCTTAGGGCTGATCGCCAATTACTTGAAAAATGGTATTTCAGTATTTTACTATGTATCTAATTAATGCCTATAATACATTTTTTTGACCCTAATTATAAGCCCTATAACTACCCTTGACCCTTTGAAATTCCTCTACTCTTTCATTCACTCAAATTCACAAAACCCTTTCCAAAGTTCTCGCCCAAAATACTTTCTCTAGATCAAGGAAGAAGAAGCTAGGGTACTTCAATATCAAGTTTCCTGTTTTAATAATTACATAGGGCTTTAATAAATTTAAGTAGAGAGTTTATCAATGGGTTCCATTCACCAATTAATTGCCCAAAGATTCTTTAATTCTGCAATTCAATTTCAATCTAATTGTTTAAGTTTTCATTGAATTCTCATGGGTTCTTTTATGTTGATTCAATTGCTTAAATTTTATCTTATTATGACAATTTCTATTCAATTGCATGTTTTCCAATTGAAATCAAATAAACCAACGCATCATCTATGATTTTGACTATGAACTCTAATTTGCAAGAATTTATAGAAAATCTATGAATCTATAAGTGACGTTCTCACGAACTTATGCATGATTAATGAAAATAAATTTCCCACTATCTACGTTTCTACAAGATTTGCATCAATAAAATTGTAAAAGGTTTTCTCACATTAGTAATCATCATTTGGTGAGATGTTTTCTCACTTATATTTGATTTAAGATTTAATGAGCTACTCTATGGTTTTTACGCTTGGATTAGTAACTTAATCGTACTTCTCCATGTACTAAGATATAAATATGCTTATAATATTCTACAAGGATTCATCTTAGAACCGAGAGAACTTTGAGATGGATGCTAAAATAGGATGGTATCCGGTATCAACATATAGTTTGAAACTACATGACCCCATATGACTTCCTTAAATGTCCTAGCAAGAGGCTCCACATATAGTATATGACATGATACAAATTTCTACCTTGGAAAGTAGATTCTCTTTTCTATTGTTGGTTAAAACTAATATCTCACAAAATTACCTAAGTCACTTCAAATGCTTTATGAATCTTTCTTTATTACTTCAAGATGCATCGACCATGTTCATGATTTATAATTCTTTCTAAGAAGGTTTTTACGATATTTAGCTTGATCATTCAGTTCATCTTTTTGATATGTCCCCTTATGATCATGTCTCATATTTTATTTGATTCCTTTCATACTTAGTACATTCCATGTACTAATGCATACTTATTTCTACGTTGCTTCATTAATGTAGGGCATGACGATTCCTCTTCTAAAGTTTGTGGCTTGTTGATGATCATATAGTTTGAAGATTCGGTAAGTCCTCATACTCAGAGGACAAATGTCACTTTTATTTCTTTATATATGTTTAGCTTTAAACTTTTATGTCGTGGACGGGTTAAGTCTTACATGGCTCTTGTAGACTTTGATGTACTTCTGCTCATATGTCAAAACTCTTTACTTCTTATGAGATTTCTTGCTTTTCTTTATTATGTTGCCCGTATGTATGTCAAGTGACTTCTATAGGGGCTCTCGGGGTCTTATACACTAATTCACATCTATGGTGTACTTTGGGTCCTGAAAATGGCATGTCTCTAACACCTTTTCAAGAGCCAACATGATAGCTCACGCTAGCGGTAGTGTATGAGTCGTAATTGCATTTCATGGTTGTGTCCTTCAGGAAGTTTGAATTTCAGAACTTGAGTTCTATGAAGTGTTAATATGGATTGTAGAAGGAAAAACGTCAGTGCAAGTGGCTCGTGGTGGGTCATATGGACATAGTCAAACTTCCAAGCTCTTTTGTTTCAAATGATTTACTAGTCATTGAAAGGAATATGGATCATGAGTTTGGGTTTGTGGTTTGAGGTCAAAAAGTTACTTTCCAGTAAGTTGATTCTTAGACCGACAGTACAGTGTGTAGTTGGTTGTACAAACCATAAAGGTAACCCATGGTTATTTTCCAATATTGTTTCTCAAGGTTATTTGGATCATTTCCTACTAATTTAAATCCTACACTACATCATTTTAAACCCTATCTGAGCCTATAAATGTTTCTCTGTGATCCTAGCATCTCCATTCACTCTCATTCTCTCGAAACCCCAAACTCTCTCAAGTCTTCTTATTCAAGTTCTCTCCCAGGGATTCATAGAGATTAACGTCTCCTTTTCTATATTTCAATATAGCGTTTCATCAAGGTATGAAGCAAATTGATCAATGGATTTGTCTTCACAAATTGACTCCCAAAGAAACCTCAATTATCATTTTATGAATCTTACCAAATTCTTTGGTTTTATTATTTTCTTACAAATTCAATTGATTTTCAATTTATTTGTCACGATTGATCTTATTATGAATGATTTGATCATATTTTAATTTTTTCAATGATATTTTCATGTACCGATTCCATGAAAGTATTTTATGATTATGTACTAAGTTATGTTAATATACATGCATAATGAAATCATGGTTCTATGAATCAAGGATTCTTTTAAATAGCTTATCAATTTGCTTAAGTGAAAATTGAATGCTTCAAATCTAAGTACTTCTCATATGCTAGATACTCATAATGATGATATTTTAGATAAGTGTCTCTTATGAGTATTTTACATAATCATGATTTAAAGGAGCTCTTTGTATGGTTATGGGATTAGGCTATGAATGGTTTGGCATTACTATATTATTATTCTTTCACATGCCACGACTATGAATATGATTATGCATGTTTTTCCTTTGGAGTTACATAGCACCGAGTGGACCTTAGGATGAAGGCTCATCCTTTAGTAGAGGCTGAGACCTTTAGACGTAATCCCCTTTCCTAGAAATATATGTGCCCTTTGGACTTAGTCCTTATTGACTCTTTCTAGTGGATCCACTTTAGCTCATGATTATGGTTCTTACCTTTTCAAGTAGGACACTATCTTTTTGGTGTGGAAATGATACACTTAACTCTATGTTATAGATTACATGGTGTATGTCAGTCAAAGATATCTCTGACAAAAGAATTATGATTAGTACTTAGGATATGATTATACTTTTCAGAATATTGAATTGACCATGTACTATATTTTTTCAATCAAATTTTAGTTTTCATATCATGTTTACTTGGTCATTGCATTATCATGTTTTTAGACTTATCATGCTTTTATGTTCTTTCCTCATGTTCAGTGTATTCCGATTACTGACTACCTTAATTTCTTGTGCCTATGTTATTTTATAATATAGATCCTGATGCATCTCATCCTACCTTGAGGTTAGCACAGACCCTGATCAATCTAGCAAATTTTGGTGACTCTGATCAGCGTATCAACTTTCTATTAGTTCTCATTTTTTTGGGGATATCGACACACTAATGCTTTTATGTCATTTCAGATATCTCTAACTTTTCTAATATTTCAAGTGAGCTAGGGCTTGTAATAGACACTCTTATATAGTAATGCGTCTTATGGTTATGTCCCTCACGATGTTGTTATTATTGCACTTGAGCTCTACATATGGTAATACAAACCCTAAAAGTAAATATAGTATATACAAGTGGCTTGTTGTTGGTGATATGGACTTTGGGAAACTTTTAGATTTTTGTTCAATGAGAGGTTTTCTGGGTCATAGAAGCGAATATAGCTGATGGATCTAGGTATAACATCTCGTAACTCGTAATAGCCAAGAATTTTCTAAGAAACTAAAACATCAATTTTGGAAAGAATAGGAAGATCTGGAAAATTTCCTAAGTGTAAAAAGTGAGTTTTTGATAATTTTAAAACGGCCATCACATCTAGCTCAGGATAAGTTAGAGTCATTTCTTTACATGTGTCACATCCGGGTTTACCCCCTAGACATAACCGGCGTCTTCGTCCTCTTTGAGGACTAAGACAAGCCCCTTAGCCTCGTCATAGCATTCATCGATAAAAAAATGTGAAGGAATTTAAAACTTTTTATCTATAACTACTCGGAGGTTTACATAGACGTTTACATACACATAATCATATTTATATCAAGTATACATAGACTTGTTCATATACGAAGATTACATAGTCTTCTACTTTTATTTCACCCATTTATAAAGTAAAAGACATAATAGTCATAAAAGCCGTCTCATCTCATAAACCATCTCTCAAAGACAATAAATCTTGGACATAGCCCTACATCAATACAAGAAGCCACATATAGGCTATATACAACATCGTCTCAAACGAGTAATAGAGTCAATACAGAATTATAGTAACTAAGTAACATAGGAGTAAGATGTCGGCAATGCCCTCAAGAGAGTGAGGACCTACGACTTGGATGATAAGATATCCAAGTCTTCCTTTCAAGCTCCTCGAAGCAGATTCAATGACCGAAACGTAAAATGTTTGGGAAAACAGAAAGGAATGGGGTTAGTAATCCACATGTACTAAGTATGGAACCATATATACAATTACCAATCAAATATAATTAGAAAAGGACATTTAAGAAAAATCATTATATAACATGTATACGAGTGAAGCATAGCAAAGAAAATCATACTAACTATAATCTTCATGAAGTCACAAGTGCAATGATCAAGTAAATTCCCATGCCTCTTACTTAATCAAGTAACCTACCAAGACCACAATTAGCAATTAACCTTACCTAACCTACTCTCCCATTTCATGAAACATTCTTCTTCAACCAAAAGTAACAACCTTGTACTCATAAGCATGTTATTTAACGTACAAAGTCATTTACATCGTATCACTACCTTACATGCATAATATTGACCTCTCAAAGCTCCTATCAAGACAAACTAGTGCAAGACGTAGGTAGAGTCCCATACCCCTACCTAAGCTATAGCCAAACCCCTCAAGTTACTTTGATTAGTCTATATCTTATTCATTCATTTTAGTTTAGAGAACTCTTGCCTTAACCGACATAGACCACATAAGCTAATGTGGAATCCGGTTTCATGAAACCTTACACCGATGAGAGGTGGTCTATCGGCCAAAGTAGAACCTAACATAAACGTAGCTATCTAGGTGGATCCACTAGCTAGTATCCTATGGTGGAAACATAGTTCAAGAACTAAGAGATAGGTATTCCCTCTACATACCTTTTGGTAATCGGGGCCACATCTCATGGGAATCATTAGGTGAGTATCCCTCAAAGGGGAGTCAACATTCAATATGTAACTATAGGGTAACACTTTCTCTAAGGAAAGCCATCACCTCCCATTGTCAAGTTCACTCGGTGCTAAGCTAAGTTCCCATTATACAAAAGTCTTTAAACTTATTAATCATCTCAACTTTGTTAGATAATAGGGTCAAGCCCTTGTACATTCATCATCATAATAGGGCACATCATTACATAACAACTTCCCTATATCATGTACTCCTAGGCAACCTCACAACCAACCTAAACATTTCAATTCAATCATCATACCAACCTATTACCTTAAGCAAGGTATACTTCAACACAACATTATCACTTGATAACAATTAATCACAATTTGAAGTAAGGATTAGGACAATCAAGACTTACCAATACTTTTCCATAGTTCACCAATAAGGGCCTTACCAATCAACCCATAGATCTACCCAATTTGGGTCATCATACCAATGTCATTCAATAGTCAACATAAGAACTAACTTAAGAGAAAGCACTATACCAAAATGCAATACTAAATCAAAGCTTGGTAACATGATATCAAAGTCTATTTTGTTACCCTAGATTCAATACTCAAGAAATAGGCATGAAGAACTTCCATTCATTACAATATATTCATGATCAATGCAATAGCAACCGTTAAAGATTATTTAAACAATAATTAGATCAATTACATCATTCCAACCCAAGTCCATATCAATCTCATACCTAGGGTTAAGGGTTAGGGGTCATCACCCACAATCTAAACCAAACTACATCAATTCATCATAATCAAATTAGAATATATGATAATTTACTCATTATAACCCAAAGAATACATGAACAACTCAATTCATATCATCAAATTCGAAATTGAATGAAACTCATATGAAACTCAACTTTTGGAAAATCTTTAAAGGAGCCCTTTGAGGAAAGGAGTCTCAAAGGTGAATTAGATCCCATACCTTAAGGTTTGATGAAGTTTAGATGGTGATTTCGTTCTAAACCAGCCCCCAATGATCCTCCCAAGCTATCCTCCAATGGAGTCTTCCAATAGAGAGAGAAAGTAGAGAGAAGGAAGAGAATTTGTTTAGAGATTGTCTTTAGGCTAATGAGGGTTGGGGTATTTATAGGGGGGATTAAGTCAACTTAATTAGTCTTACCTTAACCCCTAATTACCCCTAAGACACTTAATAAAATAATTGAACTAAAGGCTAAGTTCTGAAAACATGACAGACCCTCCACGACGACACCCCGTCGATGGGCCATCGTGGGCGTGACGGACTGCCCTCCCTCCGTCCTGCACTTCTGTCGTCTCGGTCAGAGACTGTGCAGGCGAGTATTACTGACCGGAGACTAAGGGTGGCACGACGGTGGCCTCGATGGCCCGTCATGCCCATGACGTCTTGTCATGCCATCCGTCGAGGCATCCTGCCACGAGGGTCCTCCTCGAGAGCCCTTGGTTGGTCCTCGGGGAGTCGTACCCTGACTTTTCCATCATGAAACCATCCCGCACTATGTGTTACACCTATTGTTACAAACTTTTACTCAATTTCCAACTCTTTAACTTGGTCAAACTAAAAGAACACTCTAGCCCTTTCATGAACGAACTTTCCGGACGTCATGGACGTTCTTGAATGTTTTGGTTCCAAAACACTTTAACGACTCTCTAAACGCCTAATTTGGCTAGTAAAAATGGTTTAGACTTTAAGAATCATGTTTAAGTCTTACCACATGACTTTGGGATTTTGAAATGTTACAACATGGTTGGAAAGCCTTGGAGAGATCTTTTCAACGTCGTCGAGTTTGCATATTTTATATATCATATGAAGGAGATATGCCTATAAGAAGTTGGGTTGTTAGATTGAGGAAGGACCCTATCCAGATTTTTGTAAGGGTAAAGTAGTGTTTTCACCCAACTATTTCCTTATTAGTTTTAAGGGTTTATTAGGAGTAAAACTAAGCCTTGATTCACTTTTAGAAAAGTTATTCACGCTTAGGGCTTGGGAGAAAAGAGAAGAGAAGAAGGAGAAGGAAAAAGGTCAAGAACCCTAAGGCTTTGCAAGTGGAATTCGTCGGGGTGATTCCTATTAAGGTATGTGAGATCTTTCTGTGTTGGTTTTGTTCACCCACACACCAACTTGTTTAATTTAGCGAATTTTGAGTACGTTGAATGATGAACATTGAAGTTCTTGAAGAACAATGGTGAAGTCTTGTTTGTTGAGTTATGGTATGCTTTTAGTTGATTTGATTCGTGTTTCCAGGTTATTTTTCGAGTCAAATCTATTGGGTATTGAGGTTATTAGTGATCTTAAGTCATTGGGGTGAGATCCATGGAAGTTTAGAAGGTTTTTAGAGATGAAAAATGGAGAAGAAAATTTGGAATTCCCGTCTGAGAAACCTTGGGGCGCCGCGCCTGCCAGAGCCCCTTAGGAAAGTCTTTGTCCAACAAGCCCTGGTGCGTCGTGCCAACTAGAGCCTCTCAAGACAGCTTCTGCCTATCAGGCTCTGGAGCTCCACGCCTATCAGAGAGCCAAAGACGCCTGAAGACCCCGTTCTTTCTCCATCTTTTCGTACTAGTTCCTAAGTGATGTAGCCACATTTCTTAGTTGATTCCAACACTCTAAGGTACATTTAAACATCATGAAATCATCCATAAACATGAGATCATGAACCTTGAACCCAAAATTCAATATTAGGAAAGTTAAGATCAATAAAAACGAAGATAAGAGTCAAGTCTAAAAGTTAAGAAGCAGGTCAAAGTAAGTTCTTAAAAGTTTTCAAGTGTCTTAAACAAACATTTTACCTTTGTTTTAAGGCTCAAGCTACAAGTTGAGCAAAGAGTAAGGAGTTGAGTGAGATTCTTAAATGTTATAAGATAACTAAGTATTCCCTAAGAGTTAAGTTGCATGTCAAGTAAAGAGTAAAGAGTTGAGTACATTTCAAAAAAGTTATAAGGGAATAAAGTAGTTCCCTAAGAGTTACAAATGTTTTAACATTTTGAGCAAGAAAGGAATCTAGAATTCCAACAGAGCCTTTGGCTAGTTTTAGTAAAGATAGTAAATAGGAAACCATGATTTTCAAGAGAGCTTTTAAAAGCAATGTTTGAGCAAATTACCTCAAACCAGAGAAGAAGTTGTTTTTAAAACATATGAGCTAAGTATTTTGGGAATAGTATTGCGCACGGATATGGGGATGCAAGTTCATATTAATTCAAGTCCCCATAAACCATGTAGCCAACATGGAGTGAGGAAGGGTCATACTTTTCAGATGATTTATTAGTAACTATTAGCATAGACTAGTGGATCCACTTAGTAGTTCAGATTCTCTACTGACAGTAAGGTATAGGACAGTCCTTTTGCAACATGAGGTAAGACGTTGTACCATCGCTTAGGCTCATAGTGATGGTTATCGGTTAGAGAATCTCCCACAAAAATATATTACTTTCATATATAAGTAACGTTGAGTTTGTCATTGTATTTCTTTAACGAACTAAGTTGTTTACATTGTTTTACAAGCTTTATATATATATATATATATATATATATATATATATATATATATATATATATATATATTGCATATGTCATTACTGCTTTATATTAAGTTTATTTTTTCATGAGTTGAGCAGAGATACGGTAAGTTCTTCTTAATCCTTTCAAGCTTTAGGTTGTCGCTTCGAATTCCAACTGACATAGTCGTACATTCAATGTACTAATGCCAGTTGGCCTCCATCGTCTCATGATACAGACGCAGGTAACAGGACCAACATATAATGTCTCCTTGCATCCGAAAGTCTACTTTATCTCTTTCAGTATTTTCATTATAGAATGTTGTGGGGTTTGTCCCAACATTCATCTAGTATTTTTAAAGGCTTCATAAACAAATAGTATTAGTTCTGGGTCTTTTCATTTCATTTGTAAACGATGAGACTTAAGTTTCATTTTGGCCATACTATTACATATTAAGTATTTCTCTTGAGAATGTTCCTCATTTTTATAATTAAGTTAAGCTAAGTCTTTCGCTAAGTTAAGAAAATTAGGCCAAGGGTTAGCAAAAGACCAGAGATGGTATTTAGGTGCCGGCCACGTCCAGGGTGTAGGCTTGGGGCGTGACAAACTTTGTATCACAGCACAAAGTTCAATAGTCCTATGAAGCCGTGTGTGTAGAGTATTAGCCATTGGTGTGAAGTGCGCCACATCTATGATTAGGAGGCTACAACATTTAGGAATTTCTCACTTCTTTCATATTCCTTTTAGTGCTTTAGAGTTTATCCCTAAAAAGTTTCCCTCTAATTTGTGCTTGCGCGTGTTTCAGATTATCATGCCTCCACGAAGAGCAGCAAGAGGTTGTCCATCTAGAAGGAATATTGAAGCGCCAGAGGTACCTAATGCACTGAATCTGCAACCTTAAGGGGAAGATACCAATATTGAGTTCTATGAGGATATAAGGATGTTAAACCAAGTGGTGACTAACCAAGTTGGGTAACAGAGAGGAGCTCGACAGGAAGAGGCTGACACCTCGAGGATTCGTGTATTCCTGAGAAAGAATCCTCCCAGTTTCACCGGTTCGAGCACTACTGAGGATCCAAAATACTTTGTGGAAGAGTTGAAGATGATCTTCGATGTGATGCATGTCATTGGTGTTCAGAGAGTGGAGCTAGCTGCATAACAACTGAAGAATGTGGCTACAACTTGGTTTTACCAGTGTAAGGAGGATAGAGATGAGAATGCACCACATCCGAATTGGGCTTGTTTTGAGGAGGATTTTTTAGTGCATTTCTTTCCCTGAGAGCTGAAGGAGGCAAAGGTACATGAATTCCTTACTCTAAAACAGGACTCTTTGATTGTTCCTTAGTATGGGTTGAAGTTCACCTAACTTTGTCTATATGCTCCTAAGATGGTTAAGGATATGAGGAGTAGAATGAGTTTGTTTGTCGTTGGTTTAGGTCGTGCATCTAGTAAAGAGGGTAGAGCTACAATGTTGATCGATGACATGGACATATCCTGATTGATGGCTTATGCGCAGCAAGTTGAAAAAGAGAAGTTGAGAGACAAAGAGGAGTACAGGAACAAGAAAGCCAAGACTGGGAATGAGTCTGGGCAGCTGTAAGGTCGTTCGAATTGGCAACAGTTTTAGAAACAAAAGAGGCATTCACCATCATCAGCTAGTGCACCTGCGCCCAGTAACAAAGGTGTGTATAATGGCCAGAATTCATATAAATTCAAGGCTAGACCAGCCCAATCCCAAGGTAGTGTGGCATAAGGAGGTAGTTGGGCTCCTACATATGGTAGATATGGTAGAAACCACGTCGGTAAGTATTGTGATGGCTAGACAGGTTGCTTCAAGTGCGGTCAAGAGGGTCACTTTATGAGAGAGTGTCCGAAGAATAGGCAGGGTGGTGGAAATCTGAGCAATAGAGCCCAATCTTTATTAGTTGCTCCATAAGACAGGGATGCACCTAGAGGAGCTACTTCCGGCACTAGCAGAGGGAGTAAACCACCTCTGCGCAATCACTAGCCGCCGAGAGCAAGGGAACTCGCCAGATGTTGTCACGGGTATGATTTAAGTCTTTACTTTTCATTTTTATGCTTTGTTAGACCCAAGAGCAAGTTTATGATTTCTAACTCCTTATGTTGCAAATCAGTTTAAGATTCTTCCTAGAAAACATTGTGAACCCTTCTTTGTTTTTACACATATTGGGGAGTCTATTCTAGGGGAAAGACTTTATCGTAATTGTCCTATTTATATCAATCCCAAGGACACCATGGCTGACCTAGTGTAGTTAGACATGGTAGATTTTGATGACATCCTAGGTAAGGACTGGCTTCATGCATGTTATGCATCAATAGACTTTAGAACTCGAGTAGTCAAGTTTCAGTTTCCTAATGAATCACTTATAGAGTGGATTAGTGTTTAAGTAGTGCCTAAGGGTCACTTCATTTCGTACCTTAAGGCGAGAAAGTTAGTTTCAAAGGGCTTTATCTATCTCTTAGTCCGAGTTAATGACGCAAGTTCTGAGGTAACTTTCCTTCAGTCAATTTCTATAGTAAAAGAGTTTCTAAAACTCCTTCGTGATGATCTACCTAGAGTCCCTCCTGAGACAGAAATAGACTTCGACATTAATATCATCCTAGATACTCGTCCTATCTCCATTCCGCCATATATAATGGCCCCAGCAGAGTTAAAATAGTTGAAAGAATAGCTGAAAGATATATTACATAAAGTTTTATTAGACCAAGTGCCTCTCCTTGGGGCGCTCCGGTCTTGTTTGTGAGAAAGAATGATGGTTCCCTTAGGATGTGTATAGACTACCTCTAATTTAATAAGGTTACCATCAAAAATAAGTATCCTCTTCCAAGGATAGATGATCTTTTCGACTATCTTCAGGGTGCTTCCCGTTACAGCCCTCAAGATAAAGCATGTTAAATTACAGCCTATCAGGTATTTTATGAGTTAAAGGGGTGTTACAATTATGAATATTAGTATAAGAAGTCAGTTTGAGGAGTTTGGAAGTCAAACGTCAAGGACCGACCAAGATGTTCAGAAGTTAGCCTTTGTGTGTGCTAGTGTGTTCTAGTGTGCCTTTGCATGTTTTAAGTGTTTTTTGGTGTCCAATTTGGTATGACAGGTTTATAAGACGTAGATCAACATGTTTAGGGTTGAAACAACTGGGTACGAATCCCCAAGGACCACCCTAAAGTATCCTTGAGGAGGACCCAAACCTTGGCAAGAAGCTGCCAAAAACAGACGAAACAATGCCTCACCATCGACGCCTCGTAGTCCAATGTATACCTCGTTGATTTGGGGCGTAACCCCACACTTAGTGGTGGGAGATTATCCCCCTTTGTAGAGTGTCTGATCAAAACCATGGACCAGCAGTACGGTCCATTGGTTGGTTGACACTCCGTCACTTGTGTCCGTCGATTGACATCTGCAACTTTCTGCAGGTGTCTTGGCCAAGGTGGCGATATTTTGGAAAATTCACCTAGGGTCCTAATTAAGTCATGGATGCTTATTTTAGGTATTTTATGGTATATTAAATTAGTTAAGATTCTAAAACCTAGAATTAGACCTCATTATTCAAAATCAAAACCCCAAGATGAAAAAAAGTTCTATTAATACTCCATTGAAGCTTCAAGCAAGGTTGAAGCTAGGATTCAAAGTTCTTCATTATTTATCCATCAATTTCATTGTAATTCTTCAATTAATGTATTGTGATTTCTTCGTTGATTCTTCTCTCATTCAAGGAGCAAATTACAAAGGACTTTCAAAGATGATCAAAAACATAGAAATCCTATTTTGAATTCTAAGCATGGGTTCTTGCATGAAAAGGTTTAAATAATGTTTTATGAATTAATTGATTTTAATTGGTGGTTTTAAGATCAAAACTTCCATGAACCCATGTATTCCTTGAATTCCTAATTTTGGCTCTAAAGTGGGTGAATTGAACATGGCTTAACCTTATTGAATTCATGTGTAGATTGTATTGGGCTATGGAATTATGTATAGATACTGATAGAATTGCAAATTACATGCCTTGTAATGATCATCTCTATAATTTATGTAGCTGGATTATTGATATGGATTGATTGTTGGCTTAGTATTGTGTACATTGATATTGGTAAGAGCTTTTGTAAAGTGAATTGGTTGAAAAGGCTAAGGAATGGTGATGATTATGATTGGAAGGTGGTGAGTTGACCCAATTCCTCTATTTAGTATAGAATTGATATTTAATTGTATTGATTGGTATGGTCCACTTATGATGGCGGTGTTTATGTTATATATGAACATGGCCTTGTCGACATTATTATGTGAATTATTGTATTATCATGTTATAACTTGTATAATTGATCAATGTGAAGGATGATATGGTATATGTGCATGTGTGAGGTGAGAATATGATTCATCTAAATGATTATATGTGAATATGGTTGACGATAATGGGTCTCTATATGTTGGTAGGGTATCTTATTAGATAGACTTAGTTGTCTCTACTTGGTACTTCATTGTTATTGAATACTTGATATGATGATGTTGTATCTTGATTGGTAGACTTAGGTCCCCCTACTTTATACATGAAAGTTATGTGATTGTGAACTCTTGACTTAGTAGGATTAAGAATATGGAAAAGAAGGTCAAGAATATAGAACTTTGAATAATAAAATAAGGTTAAGAATGAGGAGCTTGAATATAGAAAAGAAGGTTAATAGAAGCCTTGAAGTGAAATACCATAATGGTGTCCTTCTTGAGTGGAACAATGGACTTAGGGGTAGGTTGGCTGGAACGACATGAAACTATCTCTAAGGAAGTCATAAGAGCTATCCTAATAGTCTTTGGTTGGCAAACCTAGTGGACATATCCTTGGAAGAAAAAGTATTAAGAGTTGGTAGAGCATAGTGATGGTACCTTCTCTAATACACCTAGGGAATGATTACTCTATGAGAAGAAAGGCAAAGCACCGACTGTATATTCTTGTAGTAGTAGCTCTACTCAAGCTGAGACTAGAGTACAAATAAACCCTTGATATTCCTTAACCATGTGCCAACATGGGATGTGTCCTAGTTCTACCCTTGCCAAGTGGAACACTTTCTACCGGGTAGGGTAGACTCCGGATTCCATACCTATCTAGCATGGTCTTTGTCAATTAATGCCTATTCTCATCATATGGGATGTCACTCTAGTTATTGGATGAGTTCTGCAATGTGTGGGTAGTGGAATGGGACGCCATCTACACATTGCACGAGTAGGCTCTGATGATGCTCGGTGAGTTCCCTAGGTCCTCCAAGACCATTATGTGAAGTCCTTTATGTGATTACTTGTCTCTCAAATGGCTTTAAATGAATATTTTTGACTTCATGAAATGTGTTGAAATGGAAGGTTAATGTCTCACTTAGGTGGAGAGTCTAAATGATTAAAAGGGGTTACTTGATGAATATGGAACTAAGTATTATTCTAATGTGAAGAAATCTTACTTTTGGTAGTCTTAAGGATTACTTAGGTGTGCTTGAAGAGGGTGTATGGGCGGTCTTTACTTGTCTTACTTAAGTGAGTCTGAGGATAACCTTTGGTAGGGAGTCTAAATGCTTATATGGATACTAAATTATTATGGTTATAACTTGTGGATTACTTGAATACGTCTTATATTGACTTGAAAATGGTTCTTATACTTGTTTTATGAGATTCATATCAAAAGAGCATGAAAAGTATATTTCAAAGTAAATTTCCATTTTAGCATGGTTTTTTGCTTGTTCACCATACTTAGTGCATTCAGTGTGATAATTCCATATGTTCTATTTGTACAAGTGTAGGTGGCAAGTGAGGCTTCTCTTAGAAGTTAATCTTGGGAATAACACCCTCTCGAGATTGGTATGTCCTAATATGATTCGAGGACATGGATTATGTTTAGTTTCTTTTCTAAAAGACTTTGTAATAGATTATAGTTTTCTTTTCAATTGATGTAAGGGTTGTAACCCTAAGATTTATATGAGTCTAAGATGGCTATACGAGACTTAGTTCTTTCTTATATTCGCTAAAGGTTTTGGACTATTGTTGTGAAAAGTTTTAATTCCACACTACTTTTCATATATATGTAATGAATGATGTCTAAGAGCTTGTATAAGACGTCCGAGAGGTCGAATACACCATGTAACTTCTTGGGGGTGCTCCCCGGTCGTTACACTTCCTTCTTCTCGAAAATTGATCTAAGATTAGGCTATCATTAGTTGAAAGTCAGGGAATGTGATATTTCAAAGACAACCTTTAGAACCAGATATGGGCATTATGAATTTTTGGTCATGTCCTTGGGTTTGACCAATGCACATGCAGTATTCATGGATCTCATGAATAGAGTCTTCAAACCTTATTTAGATATGTTTGTTATTGTCTTCATTGATTACATACTAATCTATTCAAGGAATGAAGAAGAGCATGCTAGTCACCTCAGGATAGTTGTACAAACTATGAAAGATAAGGAGTTATATGTCAAGTTATCTAAGTGTGGTGAGCCTCTTTGCATCCAGAGGACTCCTTTATAGCTCTCACTCTATTCATTATAGAATGTTGTGGGGTTAGTCGCAACATTCATCTTAGTATTTTTAGAGGCTTCATAGACAAATAGTGTTAGTTTTGGGTCTTTTCATTTCATTTATAAACGATGAGACTTAAGTGCCATTTTGGTCAGACTATTACATTTTGAGTATTTCTCTTGAGAATGTTTCTCGTTTTAATAATTGAGTTAAGTTAAGTCTTTCGCTGAGTTAACTAAGCCAGGCCAAGGGTTCGCTCAAGACCAGCGATGGTCATTGGGTGCCAGCCACGTCCAGGGTGTAGGCTCGGGGCATGACACTAGGTTTGTGGTTCGAGGTTCAAGAGAGCTGACCAATAAGAAAATTCATGAATGGATAGTACGGTCCATAATGGGTTGTAAGGACCGTTAAGGTAACCCGTTGTTACTGTGGTAGTTGTTTTGCAGCGTTATTTTGGTTTTCTATTAATCTTTTGCTTGATCGAATATATATATATATATATATATATATATATATATATAATACTCAAGTATTGATAGAATATATTTATAATAATTATATTGTTTTATAATCTAGGTTCTAACACATCTTATCTAGCTCACGGCTAGCACTGGTTCTGATTTCTCCTGAAGCTTTTTGCAAGTCCTCATAGTTTGGGGGGCATTTCCACACTTATGGTTTGATTGCATTTCAGAAATCTTCGGTTTTATGATAATTCAAGGATATAGGGCTTGTCCTAGCCCCTTTTATATAGTAGATGCTTGTTGTCAGATATAGTATTTTTGTATTATGTTCTTTGTATTCAGATTATGAATAGGAAGTTGCGAAACATTTAAGAAACTTCACTTCTTCCATACCTCTTAATTTATGTTATTAATTTGAACGCTATAAATGTTTCCATCTAACTTTTATTCAATTTGTTTCATAATATGGCACCAAGAATATCTCCTATGAGAAGGATTGTGAATGTGGAGCCTAAAGCTCCATAAGATCCCATTGATCCTTCGTCTAGGAAAGTAACACATGCTGAATTTAGGGTTGTTTCTATGTATTTTTACAAGCCATGATTGTTCAAGCTAACAGAGAGGTTGTAGCTCCCTTGAACCCAAATGTGAATACGATTGTGACTTCTATTCGAGACTTCATGAGAGCATCCACGCCAGTCTACTTATACTAAAGTTGACGGGCTTCAATGAAAAATTAAAAGTATGTAATCACGAAAGATATATCAAAATTCTAGCCCAAAATAATGGAGATTTGATGACACGAAGACTAATAAAAGAGGTCCAAAATATTGAACGCTTAAAGTAAAAATTTCCTACTTTCAATGTTTCCTCGTTTAAAGTGTTACTAGTTTAAAAAGTTCCCTAAATTAAAAGTTTCCTAGTCTAAAACTTCCTAGTTATTGTTTCCATAATAGTAGGATTTAAATATCATTCCTTTAATAGGTTTTCCCTAAATATATAGGGGTTTATTTTATATTTTAAGAAAAGAGATGATTAATATTATTTGTACAATTTCACTTTTTACATATTTGTTTGTGGTTACTATGGATTTATCTTACAACCTTATAAGAAGGATTATTATCTAAGAGGCAAGATTAATTTTTAATTTGATATTTGTCTTATTCGTAAATTAAAGAAGGTGATTAGTCATATACTAATTGTTTGCTCTAATTTCTTTGTAATAGGGATTTAGATCACTTTTCATCTAAGTTCTTGAATTGACTTTATTTGTGTCATAATAAATATTAATCTATTAATTTTGAATACTAAGATCAATTAGGATTCTTAGCACTTTATCTTGAAATTGGGGATTTTATTCTAATAACCTGATTCTGATCAAGTGGTTTTAGAATGGTTCTGTCAAGGTTCCGTTCTTTATAATCTTGGGGGTTTTAAAAAATGTTTTTATAGTTGCTAAGTTGAGGCAAAAAATACAGGAAAATTACAAAAAAAAATAAAAAAATTTAACGCTTATTTCAACAAACTCCAGATTTGTTTTAATTCTTGATTTATAACCTAAAAACAAAAATCAAGAATTGGGAAATTTGGATGTTTTTTCCTTGTTTAACAAAGTTCTCTTTTTTCTTGTCTCATTAATCCCAATTTATTTGGATATTGATAACTTTCTTTCATTCTACATCCTACATTTAAAAAGATTGTTACTATAACACCTCGTATGCTACAACCCCAGAAATGTTGATTTTTACAAGTTTCAGGGTGGCACCGACGGGCACCACCCACGGCCCGTGCTGGTGATTTTTGGTTCACCTTCTCCGTCTCTCTCTAGAACCCCCCAGAAAACATTCTAAGGGTAGACCCACGACCGAACCTTCAATCGTAGGCCAGGCTACGGTCCGTGGTTTAGACACCCCCTCTAAATTAATTAATTAAGTAACCTAGGGTAATTATTAAAGTACCCCTAAGTTGTTAGGACCATAACCAACCCTTTGGACCATCCTAGGTTAGGTACTAGGTTGTCTCTTACTTGACTTAACCGAAATCTGGAAATTGCTTAGTGATTTCGGTTTTGTCCATTTAAATTAATTAATTAAGTTGCTAAATTAAGTAATTAAGTAACCTAGGGTAATTACTAAATTACCCCTAAGTTGTTAGGACCATAACCAACCCTTTGGACCATCCTAGGTTAGGTACTAGGTTGTCTCTTACTTGACTTAACCGAAATATGGAAATTGCTTAGTGATTTCGGTTTTGTCCATTTAAATTAATTAATTTAGTTGCTAAATTAATTAATTAAGTAACCTAGGATAATTACTAAAGTACCCCTATTTTTTAGGACAATAACCAACCTTTTGGACCATCCTAGGTTAGGTACTAGGTTGTTCTTAGTTAGTTACACGGTTTGGTGTCACCCGACTAGGTCTTAGGTTGTCAGGTCCCTAGTTAGTTAGCTAGGAATTAGTACCGGTTAGGGAGTATGGCCCCACGTGGGCTGACCCGGACGCGTGCCTGCCCCCAACCGCCCTAACTGAATCGGTTAGAGTGGTCCCCTTAGCCGTTTGCACATGTGCTTGCACATGTGTAACTATTTTGGAAGGTTCATTTGGAATGTTTACTTATCGTCCCAAGGTTCCTTACTATGTCCTTGGGAACTGCTTAATCTACATTATCATTTTAGATGGTTATATGCTATGGTACTAGGCTTGACACTTAGGATGCCTATGTACCCCCAATACGCATTTTGAAGACCTACTAGGCTCTTCACTGGACATGTAATTTTTTGGAATAACCCGATTCTGATCAAGTGGTTTCAGAATGGTTCTGTCAAGGTCCCGTTCTTTAAATCTTGGGGGATTAAAAAAATTGTTTTATAGTTGCTAAGTTTAAGCAAAAAAGACACAAAAATTACAAAAAAAAAAACAAGAAAATTTAACGCTTATTTCAACAAACTCCACATTTGTTTTAATTCTTGATTTATAACCTAAAAACAAAAATCAAGAATTGGGGAAATTTGGATGTTTTTTCCTTGTTTAACAAAGTGGTCTTTTTTCTTGTCTCATTAATCCCAATTTATTTGGATATTGATAACCTCCTTTCATTCTACATCCGACATTTAAAAAGATTGTTACTATAACACCTCGTATGCTACAACCCCAAAAATGTAGATTCTTACAAGTTTCAGGGTGGCACCGACGGGCACCACCCACGGCCCGTGCTGGTGATCCGTGGTTCACCCTCTTCGTCCCTCTCTAGAACCCCCCAGAAAATATTGTAAGGGTAGACCCACTGACGAACCTTCGATTGTAGGCTAGGCTATGGTCCGTGGTTTAGACACCCCCTCTAAATCCCCTCTGAGTCACGACCTACGTCCGACCAGCATGGACAGTCATCCGACCCACAGTCCATCGGTCTGTTCCGTAGGTGTCCCCTGACAGTAGTTCAGTAATGGTTCATTGATTCATCAAATCATAGAAAGAAATTAGAACGTAAGAGAAGAAAGAAGTCAAGAACCCTAGTTCATGAATGTAACAAGGTTCCATCAGTTCCAACCCTAAAATTGAAAGATTTCTCTATGGATTCGTCACCAGGTATGTGGGATTTCACTAGTGGGTTCCTTTCACCCATTAGGTCCCTGGAAAATTGCTAGATTCTTGATTCCCTTATTATTATCTAGACCTACTGTTTTTAAAATTTCAGTAGATTATTATGATTATTTCCTTTAATATTCCTAATCAATTTATCTTGATTTTTAGTATGTTTTAGTGTAAATTCTTCATAATTCAGAACCCTATATATGTAGTTCTTCTAGTTCATGAATTGCACATGTTAGGTCAATTTATTCAATTTTACATGCTCCAGTTATAAATGTTTCATTATCAGTACACCAATGTTGCATTTTCAGTTAGCACGACAGTGTTTGAGCTATCCTAAATTTACATCATTTCAATTATATTTTGCAAAATTACATAATCATTTGGGAGTAACTTAAAACATAGTGTACAACGGTCAGTCACCCTCAAGTCCCAGAACTACGTGCCCCGTAGGTTGTAAGTCCCCTTTGTGGACGTCATTTTTGTGATCACAAAAGTCATGCCTCTATAACCGTGGTAGAGATATTGGGTCCTCTCGATGAGGCGTATACATGAGACTCTACATTTAGGTCATGTGATTTTATGTCGGTTAATAGTAGCTCCCAGTGTTCATTTAAATTGTATCATTGCATTAACCTTGTTACTGTATTCAGTTACAACAAGTTATAAACTTTTTCAATACATTCAATTAGTTCATGTTCGGTATATTCAGTATTCAAATCATGTTCAGATTATAATATTGCTTAATTTTTCTATTCAGTTATGTTACTATTCAGCTTTACTCTATCCTACATGCTAAATGCCTTTTAAGTACTGACACATACTCAACGCTATATCTTATCGTGATGTAGGTTCATGTTCTCATCTTCCAGAGCACGCATAGATCGTTTCCCGATCTTCAGTTCAGCAGGTACAGTTGTAAGGCCTCATTCTTCGAGGACAAGTGACATGATTATTTCCCTTTTTTTTTGGTCTTCAGTCTTATGGTTTTACTAGATTTATCTTGGGCATGTACCAACACTTTACTTCACTTTAGAGGCATATTTCAGACAGAGTTAGATTTAGAGTTTGATTTTTCAATAGTTGTTTATACTCTAAATTTTCATATATTCAAATAGTATGGATATTCCCCAACATTTAATTTTAGATTACGTCATGATTAGTTTCCGCAAATATTTATTACTTCAGTTTACTTTACTTGCTTATAATATGCCAGCAGGGTTAGCTTGGGGGTCACTTGTGATCCTAAGTCTTCGGTTTACTTTACTTGTGATCAAATATTTATTACTTCAGTTTACTTTACTTGTTTATAATATGTCAACAGGGTTAGCTTGGGGGTCACTTGTGATCCTAAGACTCGTGTCTGCGTCCTGGGGGTAGATTCGGGGTGTGACACTTACTGATAAGTTTTCTATATACATCCTAAAGTATCCATCAAAATGTAGTAACTTGAGTTGGAAAAGACAAGAGATGTGAGATCAATAGAGAGCGGAAAAAAGTAAAACTAAGAGATATTTGTTTTCTAATTTTTTTTAGATGTTTAAAATAGGTAAATATATCGAAACTTGAACTCAAAATGATATTAATGTTGTTGATGATGATTAAATTAATGAAGGAGAAGAATGTCACCATACCTAATATAAGGAGAGAAACTATTTTCCAAACAAGGTGATGGATAAATGGTAATATTGGCTCTATGATTATTGATAGTGATAGTTTGACTAATGTGGTAAGTTGATAACGTGATATGTTGAGGAGAAGTTGAAACTTACATACATTTAACACACTATTCCTTCCTAGTGAGATGATTGAATGATTTTTAATAAGGATAAGGTGACTAAGGAATGCCTGATTTCTTCCTCCATAGGCTGATGTTCTGATATTGTTCTTTGTGATGACATTCAAATACAAGATTGTCACATCATTCTTGGGCGGCAATGACATTTTAATAGGAATGCAAATCTATATAGGAGAAAGAATAGAGTTTCCCTTGAGCTAAACAAAATAAAATATATACTTGCAACTTAAACTCAGGCCAAAGTTATGAAGATCAGAAATGCATGAAAGAAGCAATGAAGAAACTTGAGAAAGAAAAGAGTGAGAGGAGAAAGGGAGTTCATTTTGACATTCCTAGAGAGGAAAAGGGAGAGGTTGTATTGGGTGAAAAGAATAGGATGTCAACTGAGAAGTAAATTGAGATTGAAAGAAAATAAAATAGAAATGGTCATGAGGGAAAAAAAGAAAAAGGAGATAGTGAGTAGAAAGATAAAAATAAGAGAGTTTGAGTGAGGTTATTTCTCTCTAATCTTTCTACCTTTTATTGGTAGTTGATTTGACTAGCTTATTAGCACCCATGGGAAAGTTTGCATTGAAAAAACAAATACATTGGATGAAAATAATCCTTATGGTCGATACTACATGTTTCATGGAACGAATGCACGCTAATGCGAACCATAAAAATAAATAGAAATATTTTGGGATTGCCCAAGATAAGGCTTGTAACAGAAAGTTCAACAAGGCAGTTGTGCAATGAGAAACGAAAAAGGAGGATATGTTATTCCCTTGCGAGTTGGTTTATTCACATTATTGGTAATTGTAAAACACCTAAAATTTTCTTGGAGGTAATGAACTACACTGTTAATTCTTATGTTTGTGACTACATGATTTTAAGGATGATGATATTTTACGATATAGTAAGTGAATAACTTCAATAACTAAGTCCAATAAGATTAATTTTAGCTCTTTCCATATTAGAATGACATAGTTGATTGTGGATTTCCACTTGTGAAAAAGAGGTGTGATGTTTGGGCAAGGGAGATTGTAAATGATTTATTTGATTTTTCTATTGTTCTAGTGTTAAATCGAGTTTTGTCT
The DNA here is from genome assembly GCA_016801875.1 of Solanum sitiens. Classification (NCBI taxonomy): domain Eukaryota; kingdom Viridiplantae; phylum Streptophyta; class Magnoliopsida; order Solanales; family Solanaceae; genus Solanum; species Solanum sitiens. The sequence goes on along the minus strand of JABWTJ010000036.1, from coordinate 2,659,656 downwards.
GATAATATGTTGGAATATGATATTTTCTATGAGATGAGACATAATTCTCGATGTCCTACTGTGCGTAAACTTAATAAGGTGTTTTTTTACTAATGAGGAGGAGGTACATGACTATGACCACTTCAATGCTTATGTTAATAGCTTGTACATAGAAGATTTGGTGAGTGGTATGATTGATGATGCTTGAATATATCATAAAAGTGTCATATTTCACGCATGTTCTAGGGATCTTATATCATATTTTTCATGCCCATTAGAGTACTTTATTGATAAAACTAAATTGAAGTTGTATGTATTATTCACAATGACACCCTAACACGGAGTTTTGTCACGACCCAAGGGTACCCCTAAATTTAACAAGGCGTTTAAGACCCCGAGAGTCCCTATACAAGCCACTTAGCATATCATAACATAAAGTATTAAAAAGGCACGGGAAACAATAAAAGTCTTTCATAAAATGAGCGAAAGTCTAACAACATTGTTTAAAACAATCTAACATAAGAGATAAAGTCTTGAGACGCAGCCCATACAATAGTTCAACATGAAAAGAAAGACATAGAAGAGACGGGGGTGATCTAATCCGAATACAATCAGGACTCACAAAATCTTCACTTCCTTGATCAACTAAGAACCTACCAACAAGTATGTGAATAAAGAGTATCAAACACTACATTTTGTAATGAAACGTAGACAAGAGTATGCATTACAACAAGAACGTATATGATAGCTTGCATATACAACTTAAACATAAGAATTAGTAAACATAATACATAATACATAGGCATAATCAATACATAATGAACATTATAATGAAAGAGGATTACTTCCTTAAATAACCTCACTTAACCTTAGCAAAGGTTAGGTCATCCACCTCTACTCAAGCCTTTCTTACATCATGAAAGGCATGTCTAGCAACACTTCAAGCTAATCATCTTCATAACATAATCAAATTGTTCATACTAACATTTAAAGACATAGGGATTCACCTCTTTTCCTAGACTATAAAGGCCAACGATTATTCGCCTCTTGTCTTACTTACTTTTAGACTATGGGTACTCGCCTCCACAATCTCATCATATGCCATGGGTACTCGCATCCAGACTATTTCATAATGATCATGGATAACGTGGGGAATCACCTCTTTTTCAATTCTAAGGATTATGGTAAATCATACCATATCCTTAACATAATGAGGTAGTCGCCTCTAGACTCATCATTGATTAAGCATTTCAGTCTAGATTCATTTTAGGTGAGAAATCCTTTCAAACTAGAATAATTTACCATAGTAAACATTCCAAGTACATTCAATCATGCCTATCAATTTATTATGGGAAGTATGCCTTCCCTAGTTCATCAACAATTCATAGAATAGACTTTACTATAAAAGCTCTAGTAATCTCAGTTCATCTTATATGCTTCAATCTCAAGACAATCTTTATGTACCACATCAATCCTATATGAATACACCTAAATCCTCAGTTCCCTTAATTACGAAATAAACCCACTTACTTAAATTTCATCTTTCTAGACATGTGTTGGGCATGGGAAAATGTATATTCTTCCTATAAATATAATTAAATTGGTTCAATCATAAAGAATCATAATCCACTCAATTGGATCGAAACCCAAAACATTAGAAGAAACTCTAACTAAAATTAGGGAAATTCTTCTTCTAAATTGGGGAAATAATGGGGGCTCCATGAAAGAAATGATTTAATGGATGAAAAGCCATTTTACTTAGTCAAAAATCCCACAAAAGCTTGAAGGTTAGGAAACTTGATCTTGACCTAGCTTCAATTTGTTACTTCTTCTCTACCTTTTAGAGGGAGATTATTTGAGAGGAAGATCTTGGGATTTTCTTTTTGGTTCTTGAGATAATGATTTAATGTTGGGGGGAATTGGGGAACAAAATATTTATATACTTTTATAGGTTAAGAGTAAAACGATGCAGTATTGCATTAAGATAACCAAGAAAAGAGACAAAGGACCCTAACTGAAAAATTAAGAAACCTTCACGCTGGAGTTCACAAAAAAAACATGGCGACTTGCCAGATGGAGCCTTTATCTCGCCTAAGTCTACAGTAGCTCATCCAAAGAGACAGTCCACTATGGTGATGTTAAAGGACTCTTGGCGATGCGTCAACTGGAACGGTGAGCCCCGACTTGGCTCTCCTAATTTTTCCAGTGTGTTGGGCCATGGGACAGTCCAGTAGGTCACTATGGGTGCACTCGGTGATCACCATGTCACTTTGGCGACCACACTTCCCCTCGCCATGTTGTCTTGTAAAGGAAATGTTTTCCTTCAATAATTCCCTAGGTATTATAGGCTCAGTAATTCTTCCATTGACCGTTACCCCCACATACTTAGCCCTAGTTTAGCCTACTAGATTTTGGGGTATTAAATTATCTCCCCATTCGGATCATTAGTCCTCGAATGGAATCCTTGGAATATTTCAAAACGAAACGGCTTGAGACTAGTTGCCCATCATGCATGCAACTTATCAAAATGTACATAAACGGGGAGGTAACATCAACTCCAAGCTAAACATACTCAATAAACCATTGGGAACTATATCTAACAACCCAATATGTATTAAATTTCAGATTTTTTTCATTCAAGGAGGAACTGCCATATCAAAACATAAGATCAATGCCAAACACAATCTCATGGAACAAAAATACAATATATATACAAAGAATATATTCAAGGAGGAAATCCCCACTTTAAGCTAAGACTTGTTCAACAAATCATCTCTTGAAGTCTATAAGCAACTCATACTCAATACTCAACAACATGCGGAAAATAAATCACAAAATCCATTTTTTTCCAAAACTTAAGCTTTTTCATGAACATGCAAATTTAAGGAAATCATTGAAACACATAAAACATACATGACTTCAAACAAGATCAACCCAGAGGAACTCATTAACTCAATCTAGAATAGGAGGAAAAAGATGTGGATACCGGACATCATATCATCCTCGGCCTCCAAAGTAGAACCCTCAAAAAGATAGTTTCTCCATAACACCTTCACGGAAGCAACCTCTTTGTTCCTCAATATCTTGACTTGACGATCTAAGATGTCAATCAAAACTTCTTCATAAGAAAGGTTCTCTTTCACTCCCAACCCTCCTAGGGGAGTTATGGATGTCGGATCACCAATATACTTTTTCAACATTGACACATGGTAAACTGGATGAACCAACGCCAACTGATTTGGCGAATCAAGATCCTATGCAACTTTACCAACATGCCTCAAAATTTGGTATGGGCCTATAAAGCGGGGACTAGGTTTCCCTTTTTTACCAAACCTCAGTACACCCTTCATTGGTGAGATTCTCAAGTATACTCAATCAACCACATAAAATTCAAGGTCTCTCTTTCTAATATCCACATAAGACTTTTGTCGACTTTGGGTCATTCTTAACCTCTCTCTAATAAGTCAAACCTTCTCTATAGACTCATGAACTAACTCGGGTCCTATCAAAACAAAATTACCCACCTCAAACCATCCAATAGAAGATCTACACATACTACCATAAAGAACCTCAAACCGAGTCATACCAATACTAGAATGGTAGTTATTATTATAGGCAAATTCAATCAAGGGAAAATGGTCGTCTCACTTTCCCTTGAAATCTATCATGCAATCCCTAAACAGTTCTTCTATAGTTTGGATTAATTGTTATGCTTGCCCATCGACTTGGGTCTGAAAAGTTGTGCTAAGTTTAACTTTCCTGCCAAGACCCTTTTGGAAAGACTTCCAAAACAGTGAACTAACCTAAGTACATCCATCAAAGATAATGGACAAGGGAACTCCATGAATATTTACCATATCTCTCAAATACAACTTAGCGTATTCTTCCACCGTATGGGAATCCTTAACGGGAATGAAATGGGTCGACGTCTTCATTCGATCTATTGTAACCCAAACCCAATCATATTGATGCCGAGTATGGGGAATTCCCACACTGAAGTCCATTATCAAATCTTCCCACTTCCAAGTAGCAATGCTAATATGTTGGGATAAACCTACCGATTTCCGATGCTCAAACTTCACTTGTTGACAATTAGGACACTTAGCAACAATTCCCTCAATATCTTTCATCATTTTTTCATTCCACCAATAAATCTCACACAAATCATGGTACATTTTATTAGCTCCCGAGTGAAAGAATACATAGAACTATGGGCTTTTGACAAGATTTTGTTCTCTCAAGTCATCCACATTTAGAAAAAACAAATGACCTTGATACCTTAGGACACCATCTCCCTCTTGGTATAAAACCTCTACAGAGTTCTTTAGAACCGCCTCTTTCAATTCAATTAAGGTCGGACGAAGACAGTGTTTTTCTTTAACACTAGCCATGAAAGACAATTCAGAACCATCATGAACCATAATGTCACCCTCGGTAGAATTCACTAGTTCAACCCTCAATAAGGACAACATATTAAAATACCCCAAAAACTAGTAGACAAAACTAAAGCCTTAAGTTAAGCTTCTAAAGTTTGGGATGAGGGTTAGGGTCGTATACAAGACTTCCCTCACTTAGAATGAGGGGTTTAAGGGTTAAATGTCAAGGCACATGTTACACCATATAGTTTAGAAGACCATCTACTATTTATATAAGGGTTGCAATGGCAAGTGCCAAGGCAAGGGGAAAAGGCCTAAGCCAAAGGCCAATGCTTCTCCAAGATTGGAGCACACTGCCTCAAGTCCACGACCACCACCACGACAAGTAGTGTGGACCACATATCATGGTGTGTTTCATGAAGACAAGGTAGTAGCTCCCTAAGATCTACCTCAAGTGGTTTATATTCATGAGCCACTTCACGAACAATGGTCTTGACCATGGTTCGTCGGAAGGCTCATGAAGAGGCCTTAGCATGAGGGAGGCCAAGACATTTTAGCCAAGCATTGACCCAAAGTGAAGTCCATCACCACGACTAGTAGTCTTGACATAGAGTGTGAGGCCTCGTGAAGGTCCTTTAGTTTTGTGGAGGCAATTTCTTTAGGCCAACTCATTGGACCATGAACCAAGAGCCATTTCACAACCTGTGGTCTTGGCCACTGTTCTTTGGAAGGCTCATGGTCATGCCATGGATTTTTAGAGGACAAAACAAGTGGCCTAGATACATGCCCAAAAATCAAGAGCAGGACCACAGTCAATGGTGAGGACCACTACCCGTGGTGTCTCTCGTGAAGCTTGGTCAGTTGGCTGCCAATTGGAGGAGTTTTTAGGCAATTAAAAACGTGGTATTTATTGGATGGGGTTGTTTAACCTAGTATTAAAACCCATATATAAGATATTTTATTCTTTTAACCACCCAATTAAGTCACTTTTTCACAAGACCCAAATAAAATCCCCAAAATACTCTCCAGTCAACTATTTCTCTGTCTAGAAAGCTCAACACTTGAGGAAGAAGATAGAGCTTGAAGCCTAGGTCAAGAACAAAGACACCATTGTTGCAAGCTTAGTAAGTATTTGTGTCCCATGTATGTTATCTCATTCATATATGGTTTCTTCCACCCATACAGACCCCTAGATTCCCCCAAATTGTGAACATAAAAACCAACTTAGTTAGGGTTTTTCCTATGTTGTGGGTAGAGTTGGTTATGATTCCAATTGAGTGGCCAATACATAATTATGAGTGATTTAGTATTGAATAATGATAGTATGATGAATTTATGTGAATTTCGTTGTTAACCCTAGTTTATTTGGAAGAATTGATATTATGTGGGTTATGCTATGAGAGGTGAAATTAAGGATTCATTGGTGATCTTCTAAAATTAATGTCATGAATAGTAGTTGTTCAATATTACAAACATTTAAACATTGGTTGGACTAGACTATAGAAGCTATGATGGATCATGACTAGCAAAGCTGAAATTGAACCTTTATGGTGAATTATTACTAGAATTGCTTAATTATGGAGCTTATAACTATATTATCTTGTAATATAAATATGTATTATGATTGTAAAAAAAAAAATTAAATCTTTGAGAGAAAGGCTTGTGGTTATAAATGATCATAACTCGGGCTTTAGAGTAAAGCTAATTTGATGAACTATTAATGTTAAGGCTTTGAGAGAAAGAATCTATATGAGAATAGGAGGGTAATAAATAGAATTGTGATGAAATATCTTTACCTACCTAATGTACCGCTTAAGTGGTTCAATGCATAAAGTGATACAATCACGTGAGTAGGATGATATCCATCTTTGATGCATGAAGCCTAGGTGTGAAGATGGAAAGTAGGCTTTGAACCTCAATGAGGTCAAGTATGAGACTATGTTCGTTGTAATTAAACTACTTGAACTATGAATACATCGATGTATAATGTAGTAATTATATATATTTTGATGTGATATGATTAGGAATATATCCATGTCTAATGTAGTCATTCTATATGTGATAATTTAATATGAGCTTTGACCCTAGAAAAGGGGAAAGATATGATAGTTTGCATGTTGTATGAAGTTTAGTACATCTTTTAGAATCACTTTGAGAGTAAAGTGAATATGCTCATGACCTAGTTGATGTGTTGTTGGAAGGTCAATTCCATAGTCACACATTGCATGAATATGATTGGAGGTAAAGTTTTATCACCTATAGTGATTCTAAGGTTTGAAGACTTGTCTCACATGTTGAATCTAGGAGATTTAATATGAGTTATGTTGAATTGAGTGTCAATACATTCTTCCATAAATATGAACTTAATTCAATAATTAAAGTGAACTCAATTTGACTTAATGCCTAGCACCGAGCAGATATGAATATGAGATGGAAGCTTCTACACTAGTTGAGTCTTGATTCCCCTTGAAATCTTTTACACTAGTTGAGTTCAAATTTTCCAAATGGGATCCTTTACACTGGATGAGTATGGGTTCCCATAGTAGGTATCTCATTAGATGGGACCCTTCTACCTTAGTTGAGTCTAGGTTTTTAATAGAAATCTCCTTATCCCATGACTATGTATCAACATAGGTTTGTTAGCTATTGCATCCACATAACCTAAGAGTATAGTTCTACCCTCGACAAGTAGAACAACCATTTTTCGGTGTGGGGTGTAAACAAAATTCCATGTTTGTCACGACTGGAATCTAGACCCCAGATGAGACCGGCGTCGTTGACCTCTCAGAGGTCGCAGACAAGCCTACTTACGTCATTCTTACATTACATAGGTTAATTTTAGCGGAAAATTTGAAACTTTTTGTTTCCTAACATACTTATACAAACATTCTCATAAATACATAATTGTTCACCATCAACCATCTAACATTAAGAGATAAGCAACTGAAAGAAATAGTTCAATTCTTATAAAGCGTATAATTGCCAAAATGGCACCAATACATAGTCTGAATAAAAACAGGAAAGAAACGCTAGTGGAACATGCTCCACTAACTCAACTCTAAGACTAAGCTAGAATATAAAACAGTAGCATCCTCAAAGACATGAGGACCTACCAAAACAGGATGAATGCTGGACGTCCGGGTAACTGCAACGATGATCCTGTAGCTCTATCGTTAATAGTAGAGTTTGTATAGGGTTAGTACACACTTGTACTAAGTATGGGTATATGCAACCACACACCAAGGACATGCATGAGAAAGAATAGCTCTTCCCTAACAACATGATTTTTGGAAAGTCAAGTCAGTGGACTTGCCAAATTGAGATTAGGAAAGTTTTCGAATTTGGATTAGGTTTCCAAATTTGGATTAGGAAAGTGATACCATGAGAATAACATACATCATCATACTCTTCACATTTGCACACAGCACATAACATTTACACATAGCACATATCATATAGCATACAGTACATTTTGCATGTAGCACATAACTTCTTTCATATCATTCATTCATATGCCATGAGACCTTGGAATCATGGACTTGACATTAAAACATCCCAGAAATGAGGGCTCAACAGATGGGACCTCAACTAGGGAATCTTCATTAACAAACACAGAGTCTGCTTCATTCATTCATACGTACTTCATTTCATTTTATGCATAGGCCAGTGTAACCACCAGCTATACCTAGGATGTAGTTTTAAGACTTTCATTAGGTTCGTTGTGCAATGACCAAGAATGACCTAATATCATTACTTGAATCTAACTCACCTTTCATTATCCTATCCTAACACCGTTGGTATCATTCATTTCATTATGTGCATCATTTGAGGCTGGCCTCATTCATTCATTGGGAACTTTAAATTTAACCGACATAGATCATGTGAGCATCATGAAATCCAGTGTCTCCCCCACACTGAAAAGAGGTGGAATCACCGGCCAAGGTGACCCAAAAACATGCTAGAGTACATGGGAATTTAACCCCGCCAGATCCCTATATTGGCAGTATAGGTTCGAAGACTAGGAGATGTATGCAGACCCATACCCGGCAAGCCTGACAGTCTCATTTCATGAGAGTTACGTGAACCCCCACAACCCTTTTTTTCTTTTTTTTCATTAACATCACATTGCCCTTTTTCGCCAAAACCAAGAGGTTATGGGATCAAACCCCCACAGCCTCTTTTATTTATTCTTCATTTTCGCTGGGTATTGGGAGGTTGTGGGTTCGAACCCCCACAGCCTCCTTGATTTTTCTTTTAATTTTGCTAGAGGCTGTGAGGTTGTGGGTTCGAACCCCCACAGCCTCCTTATTTTTATTTTTATTAAAGTTTACTTAGTTAGGCGCTTGGCAGTGAGGTTGTGGGATCGAGCCCCCATAGCCTCACCTTATTTTCTTATTTAATTCTCCTTCTCCTTTCCAGCCTTGAGGTCGTGGGTTCGATTCCCACGCCTCACATTGTCTTTTCTTTAATTTCTCTTCTTTCATTCGCTGCCTGGAGGTCGTGGGTTTGATTCCCACACCTCCCATTTATTTACTTAAATTATCATTCTCTCCTTTCCCAACCAGCAGACCCTTGTTCGAATCCCCCCAACTCCATTACTTCTTGCGGGATTAAGGTTTCACACGGGTGAGGTCACAGGTTCGAATCCTGGTGGCCTCACCCCTTTAAATTAATTTAATTTTTTCCAGATTTCTTCATTAACTTTAGCCTAAACTAAAATTGTATTTTTGGATGGAACTTTACCATCTTATTAACTTGTTTTCATCAATATTTTCACTTGAAAACTTAGGACAATTCATGAATCGTTTGATACTTTTTTGGGGGAGTATTTTCATGGATTCGTTAGCCAAAATGTTGACACTCAAATCAGCCCCATCTCCATTTTAATGAACATCACGATTACATAGATTTATACACGTAAAATGACAACCAAAACCATATCAAACTTGAAGCAATAAATCGTAAACTCATTTACAATGAGTTTACAGTGACATTTTGCACATACACACACTTGCACAAACATTCGAATACATGGTTGTCTTTCCTACGATTTCAAGTATACAATCAAAATCATGTTCATCACGAAGTCATAACATACCTAAATCTACCAGCAATCATACCCAACCTACGATTTATCGGGAGCTAGTGACAGGGGCATGCAAAAGGGGAAACAACTTAGTTTTGGATTAAATTCGTCTGAGTCCTAAGGGTCTCTTGGGAAAGGGACCAAGAGTAAGAAGACCCATACCTTAAATTTTCTTGTTCAACCACGAAATTGCTGTCCAAAATCCTCTCCACAAATCAGTCCAAGCTTCCTCAACGTCCACACCACCCGACAACAACTTCTCTTTGCCTTAACGTTTTGGTTACTTTGTTTTTCTTAAAATTTCGTGTGAGTTTTTCAAGTGTGAAGAACTCTTGATGTATTTTCAGTTCTTCACCTTAATTTTGCAGAGAATAAACGTGAAAGAGAAGAGAGATGTTGACGTGAGAGAAGGAGAGAGTTAAACGTGCAAGGTAGTTTAGGCTTAGGTAAGGACTTAGTCAACTAGGACTCTTTCAAACTTTTGAATAAAAATATGATTTTTCTTTTTCTTAAATCAGCTAATAAATATTAATTTATTACATTAATTTACCAACATAAATTAAAAACAAATTTAATCATTGCTTCTAGTGGGGCTCGAACCCGAGTGACACCCCATTTGCGAAAATGGGTCACTTCGGGTCGCCACAACCCAAATTGCTTTATTTAATTAAATTAATTAATTAAATAATTAATTCCTCAGGGTAATTACAATATTACCCTTGGCCTGGAAAAGACCATTTTACCCTTGGACCCTCAAAACTTGAAATTTCTTCTTTTAAGTCCGGTAAGGACTCCTTCGATTAAATCTTCGTTTTCGTGAGCCTCACATGGTTGGTTCCAACCTTTCCAAGCTCAATTAGCTCCCCAAGTAAGTTGGCTTGGTCGTAGTAAGGGTTCTGAGGTCTGTTTCTATGCGTATCAGTCTGTGGGGACCTTGGTCTAATCGCAAGCATTCTTGAAAACCTAAGTCTTGATCCTATTTATTTTTAGGGTTGTTACATTATCCCCCCCCCCTTAGGAACATTCGTCCCCGAATGACACTACTACTTCACGTTGTAATGCCAGTCAGATCATAATAAAATCACTATACCCAGTCAATCAATAGCAACAAAATACGGGGCAATAAGGAAACATAAGTTTAAGAGTATAAAGTCTAACCTCAAGAGCTGAACAGGTGAGGGTAGCCGGCTCTCATGTCGGCCTCAGCCTCCCACGTAGCACCCTCAACAAGATGATTTCTCCACAATACCTTCACTGTGGCAATCTCCTTGTTCCTCAGCCGCTTGACCTGTCTGTCTAAGATCTCAACAGGTACCTCCTCATAAGATAAGTCTTCACCAACCCCCAAACCTTCAACAGGTAAGATTGATGCTGGATCACCTAGGCACTTCTTCAACATAGAGACATGAAAGACTGGATGAACAGAAGCTAGTTTTGTAGGCAATGCTAACTCATAGGCCACCTCACCCACACGCTTTAGGATCTCATATGGCCCAACATACCTCGGACTCAGCTTCCCTTTTCTACCAAATCTCATCACCCCTTTCATAGGCGATATTTTCAAGTAAACCTGGTCACCAACGTCAAACTCTAAGGGTCGCTTTCTGTTATCAGCATATGACTTCTGCCGACTGTAAGCAGTAGTCAACCTGTCCCTAATCATTATGACCTTCTCTAAGGCCTCATGAATGATCTCCGGACCCAAAATGGATGACTCTCCAACCTCGAACCACCCAACTGGAGATCTACACCTCCTACCATACAGTGCCTCAAACGGTGCCATCCCAATGCTGGAGTGATAGCTATTATTATACGAGAACTCTATCAAAGGCAGATGGTCATCCCAGTTACCTCTGAAGTCAATCACACATGCTATCAACATATCCTCCAATTTCTGTATGGTGCGCTCTGCCTGCCCATCTGTCTGAGGGTGAAAGGCAGTGCTAAGCTTCACCTGCGTGCCCAAGCTCTTCTGGAAAGATCTCCAGAAATGAGAAGTAAACTGAGCTCCTCTGTCTGAAATAATAGACAAGGGAATCCCATGCCATCTCACAATCTCATCAATGTAGAGTCTCGCATAATTCTCGGATTTGTAAGTAGACTTCACAGGGATAAAGTGGGAAGACTTAGTCAATCTGTCCACAATAACCCATATAGAGTCGTGCTGTCTCCTAGTCCTCGGAAGCCCAACCACGAAGTCTATATTAATGGCCTCCCATTTCCATGTCGGAACCTCAATAATCTGAGTAAGACCACCAGGCTTAAGATGCTCTGCCTTAACCTGCTGACAATTAGGACACTTGGCCACATATTCTGCAATGTCCTTCTTCATGCCATCCCACCAATAAATCTGCTTGAGATCATGATACATCTTGGTGGAACCTGGATGTATAGAATATCTGGAACCATGGGCCTCTGCAACAATTCTGGTCCACAAATCATCCACATCTGGCACACACAGCCTGTCCTGATACCTAAGTATGCCATCACCTCCCAAAGCGAAAGACTCATTCATCTTCATCAGCACTGAATCCTTCAGCTCCATCAACACGGGATCTAGATGCTGACCCCGCTTGACTTCAACTACCAAGGATGATTCAGAACTAGGATGAACTGAAACATCCCCACTAGTGGAGTCAACCAAACGCACACCCAGTCTGGACAGTCTGTGTACATCTTTCACCAGCTCCTTCTTCTCATCCTCAACGTGAGTTGTACTTCCCATGCTCATCCTGCTCAAAGCATCAGCTATAACATTAGCCTTACCTGGATGATAGTGCACATTCATGTCATAATCCTTCAACAGCTCCAACCATCTCCGCTGACGTAGATTCAACTCCCTCTGTGTGAACACGTACTGGAGACTCTTATGGTCTGTGAACACATCTACATGCACTCCATACAGATAATGCCTCCACAGCTTCAGTGCAAACACCACAGCTGCCAACTCTAGGTCATGTGTGGGATAATTCTTCTCATGAACCTTGAGCTGTCTGGATGCATAGGCTATCACCTTACCAACCTGCATAAGAACACAATCCAAACAAACTCTAGATGTATCACAATAAATAGTGTAATTCTCACCACACTTAGGCAAAGTAAGCACCGGGGCTGACGTGAGTCTGTCCTTGAGCTCCTGGAAACTCTTCTCACAAGTCTCCGTCCATTCAAACTTGGCTTTCTTCTTAGTCAAAGCTATCAATGGGGCAGCAATGGAAGAAAAGCCCTCCACAAACCTGCGGTGGTAACCAGCCAATCCCAAAAAGTTGCGGATATTAGTAGGAGTAAGAGGCTTTGGCCAGTTCTTCACAGCCTCAGTCTTCCTGGGATCCACCTCCACGCCCTGATCGGACACAACATGACCCAGGAAGGTCACTGATCTCAGCCAGAATTCACATTTGCTGAATTTGGCATACAACTGATGCTGTCTAAGTACCTGCAAAGTTAGTCTCAAATGCTGTTCATGCTCTTCCTTGGTCTTAGAGTAGATGAGAATGTCATCAATGAATATTACGACGAAAGATTCAAGGTATTCACGGAAGACCCTGTTCATGAGATCCATAAATGCAGCAGGTGCATTCGTGAGACCAAATGACATGACTAAAAACTCATAGTGACCATAACGGGTACGAAAGGCTGTCTTTGGGATATCTCCATTCCTAACCCTAAGCTGATGATACCATGAACGAAGATCAATCTTAGAAAAGAAACTAGACCCTTGGAGTTGATCAAACAAATCATCTATTCTGGAGAGTGGATACTTATTCTTTATAGTGACTTTGTTGAGCTGCCGATAATTGATACACATTCTAAGGGTTCCATCTTTCTTCTTTAAAAACAACACTGGAGCGCCCCAAGGGGATATGCTCGGCTGAATGAAACCCTTGTCAGTGAGATCTTTTAACTGCAGCTTCAACTCTTTGAGTTCAGCTGGAGTCATTCGGTAAGGAGGAATTGAGATTGGTTTAATATCGGGTTCTAAATCGATACCAAAGTCAATCTCTCGAAGGGGAGGGACTCCAGGCAAATTATCAGGAAACACATCTAAGAACTCCTTCACTACAGGTACTTAGTCTATGGAAGGAATGTCATGATCTAGATCATTAACACTCACAAGATGACACAATAACCCCTTGGACATCATTTTATTGGCCTTAAGGTTAGAAATCAAGAGGTTAGGATGACTCGAATTATACCCCTCCCAGACCAACTCTTTTTCATTAGGAAAGTGAAATCTCACCACTCTATTACGACAGTCCAAGCAAGAATAACAACTGTGAAGCCAATCCATGCCAAGAATAACATCAAAATCATGCATGGGTAACTCAACCAAGATTACACACATAGTTTTTCCACTAACAACTATTGGGCAATCCTTGTATACTCTATCAGTTCTCACATTTACTCCTAAAGGTGTACTAACCACTATAGGATCATGCAGAACTTCAGGCAATGTCTCAAAAGTAAGAGCAAGCAGAGGAGTTACAAAGGAAAGTGTAGACCCTGGATCAAGTAAAGCATAAACAGAAGTTGAGAACACTTGCAGCATACCTGTGACTACATCAGCGGACTTCTCCTGCTCCTCTCTGCCTTTCAGGGCATAGAACCTATTCCTCTTAGGAGGCTCGGCTGCTGCTGCACCCTGTGGATTAGACCTAGGCTGAGTATTACCTCCAGCCTGACCTCTGTTCTGTGGACAGTCTCTGACCATGTGTCCACTCTTACCACAACCGAACCAGGCATTAGTCCCCTGTCTGCACTCTCCACTGTGAGCTCGGCCACACTTAGCACAATTCTTCTAGGGCGCTGCATATCACCTCCATTGCCCTTCTTGGGATCAGGTCTGCCTCCTCTAGGTGTAGCACTCTTTTGAGGATTAAAATTCCCAGAACTTTGTTGCCCCTTTTTGAACCTTGGCTGCTCACGGACGCCAAAGTTGTTCCTGTGGCCTCCATGACTGGGTCCTGCCTGATCTTGAGGCCTAGGCCTCCTAGCATCACGAACACCTCTCTTTCTGCGGCTGTCCTCTACCTGTTGGACATGCACCATCAACCTGGAGAGATCCATATTTTCATGGAGCATTGCGGATCGACACTCCTCCTCCAGGTCTCCATTGATTCCTGTGAGGAACTTGCTCATCTCATTCCTACTGTTAGAAACCAGGGAAGTAGCATACCTTGGTGATTTCAACAAAGTTCAGTATTATCCTCATTCTTGCTATTAAATATTAGGGAAAACAACATACCTTGACAGCTTAACAAACTTCAGAGAATACTCCCTGACTGTCATAGAGCCTTGTTTAAGGTTGATGAATTCCTCAACCTTGGCCTCCCTCATCTCCCTGGGAAAGAATCTCTGCAGAAATGCTGTCTTGAACAGAGCCCATGTGACTGGCACTCCACCTAAGACACGGCTATCTTGCCACATCTTGCACCAAGTCTGTGCAACATCCTTGAGCTGATAGGAAGCCAACTCAGCCTTCTCAATATCAGTGGCCCCCATAGCCACCAGGATCTTATGAATCTTATCCACAAACTCCTGGGGATCCTCTGATGCCCTAGACCCTGTGAAAATAGGAGGATTCATCCTCGTGAAATCCCTCAGCCTGTCAGCCATGCTACGAACCAGTGGGTTCTCCCTCTGAACATCCTGCCGGTTGACCTGGGCAATCATAGCCTGGGCCTGCATAGTAATGGCCTGTGCCATCTGGGCCAGAGATGCCCTCACCTCAGCATCAGTCAACCCAGCTGGATTAACTGGCACAGCCACTCCTTCAGTTGGAGCCTGGGGTGGAACTCGGTTGCCCCCAGCAGCTGCTCCTCCTCTCCTCTGACCAATAGCTCTCCTAGTGTTCATTCTCTGAAAACAACAAAAATTTGATGTTAGACACGCTCATAACACCAAGAAATTAAACTTTAGGAGAAGCACAATAAGATCAGAAAAAGGGAAGTTTTCCTACGCATCATGTAGTCTCTAATCCAGGATAGTGGTGCACTTCACTACCATGACTTAGAAACTACTCAATGTGGTTGATGTGAACTCATTATTATCGGAATTTAACCTAGTGCTCTGATACCAACTTTGTCATGACTGGAATCTAGACCCCAGACGAGACCGGCATCGTTGACCTCTCAGAGGTCGTAGACAAGCCTACTTACGTCATTCTTACATTACATAGGTTAATTTTAGTGGAAAATTTGAAACTTTTTGTTTCCTAACTTACTTATACAAACATTCTCATAAATACGTAATTGTTCACCATCAACCATCTAACATTAAGAGATAAGCAACTGAAAGAAATAGTTCAATTCTTATAAAGCGTATAATTGCCAAATGGCACCAATACATAGTCTGAATAAAAACAGGAAAGAAACGCTAGTGGAACATGCTCCACTAACTCAACTCTAAGACTAAGCTAGAATATAAAACAGTAGCATCCTCGAAGACATGAGGACCTACCAAAACCGGATGAATGCTAGACGTCCGGGTAACTGCAACGATGATCCTGTAGCTCTATCGTCCACCTGTGCCTGTACCTAAAATAGTAGAGTTTGTATAGGGTTAGTACACACTTGTACTAAGTATGGGTATATGCAAGCACACACTAAGGACATGCATGAGAAAGAATAGCTCTTCCTAACAACATGATTTTTGGAAAGTCAAGTCAGTGGACTTGCCAAAGTGAGAGTAGGAAGGTTTCCAAATTTGGATTAGGAAAGTCAATGAGCTTTCCAAATTTGGATTAGGAAAGTCAGTGGGCTTTCCAGATTTGAAATAGGAAAGTTATGCCATGAGAATAACATACATCATCATACTTTTCACATTTACACACAGCACATAACACTTACACATAGCACATCTCATATAGCATACAACACCTTTTTGCATGTAGCACATAACTTCTTTTATTGTCATTCACTCATATGCCATGAGACCTTGGAATCATGGACTTAACATTAAGACCTTCCAGAAATGAGGGCTCAACAGATGAGACCTCAACTAGGGAGTCTTCATTAGCAAACACAGTGTTTGCTTAGTTCATTCATACGTACTCCATTTCATTTCATTCATAGACCAGTGTAAACACCAGTTATACCTAGGATGTAGTTTAAGACTTTCATTAGGTTCGTTGTGCAATGACCAAGAATGACCTAATGTCATTACTTGAATATAACTCACCTTTTGATTATCTTATCCTAACACCTTTGGTATCATTCATTTCATTATGTGCATCATTTGAGGCTGACCTCATTCATTCATTGGGAACTTTATCTTTAACCGACATAGATCATGTGAGCATCATGAAATCCAGTGTCTCCCCCACACCGAAAAGAGGTGGATTCACCGGCCAAGGTGACCCAAAAACATGCTAGCGTACATGGGAATTTAACCCCGCTAGATCCCTATATTGGCAGTATAGGTTCGAAGACTAGGAGATATAAGGACACCCATACCCGGCATGCCGGACAGTCTCATCTCATGAGAGTTACGTGAACCTCCGCCCTTCCCGAAAGAAGGCATCACCGCTCATAGCTAGTCTATCGGTGCTTAGTATAAAGTTCCATTACATTCATCTCATACGTCATGGAAGATGGCTTCTAGTATGAGGACATCATAGCTCATTAGATGATTTCTCATCTCATCATTCGTATTGAGTTTGTTAAGCTCAATACTCTCATTAGAGTGTTCATAGAGACTGGTCTCTTCATTATCTTACACTCTCATAGGTGAGTACGTATTGGTAACATTTACTTAGGCTCATTTGAGATTGCTCTCATCGTTTACATTAGCCTCATATCATGTTGTCACCACATTCATCATCATTAGCACCTTTGCTTTTCATAGTTATTCACCTCTTATTACGTAAATGTTCATTTCATCATATGCCAATGTACTTGGCCATTTGGTGTGTTTCACACCCTCACTTAACCCTTCTAGGGTTTCATTATTTCATTGTTCATTTCATCATTTCATTGTTCATCTCATCACATGTCAATGCACTTGGCCATTTAGTGTATCTTAAACTCATACTTAACCCTTCTAGGGTTCATCATCTCATTTCATACATCTTAGGTTCACTTACTTTTGAACGTATGTTAGACTTATGTGTCTATACATACAAGCCATGAGGCTTCATTCATAGTTTGTCTAAGTGATTCATGTTTACCCAAGATTATGTGGTACAAGACTTATGCATCTTGTAGATATGCCAAGATATTGATTTTGATCTTTAGAGGCAGCATTCATTAAATATTTACTTACGTATGACTTATGTGTCAATACGGAACTGGGCAAGGGAACCCAATTTCCAATCCCTTAGGCAACACTTAATCCTTTGTATTTTTCAAATTTGGGGGACCCTAGTTCGATCCCCATCAGCCCCATAATATTTCCTCTCTTTTTCTTCTCTATTTTTCGTCCAAGGCATGGAGGTTGTGGGATCAATCCCCCACAAGCTCATTCTTTTTCTTTTAATTTATCTATTGACTTTCTCACCTATCCAAGAGGTTGTGGGTTCAATCCCCATTCACCTCATTTTATATTTCTCCTTTACTTTCCTCCTAACTCTCTCATCTATTCAAGAGGTTGTGGGTTCAATCCCCACTCTCCACATTTATTTTTCTCCTTTATTTTTCTCCTAACTCTCTCATCCATTCAAGAGGTTGTGGGTTCAATCCCCACTCTCCACATTTATTTTTCTCCTTTATTTTTCTCCTAATTCTCTCATCCATTCAAGAGGTTGTGGGTTCAATCCCCACTCTCCACATTTATTTTATTAATTTAAAATTCCCCTCTTACTCTCTTGTTTGGCCAAGAGGTTGTGGGTTCGAATCTCACACCTCTCATTTGTTTTTCCAGCTTTCATGTAGTGAGGTCTTGGGTTCAATCCCCACTGACCTCACATATTTTAAATATATTTTTAAACCCCTCCACCTTAAGTATTATGGCCGAAAATTCCATCACCAAGTGCTGGAAATTTTATTAAATTTTCTGGCCTTTATTTAACAGCATTCATACATTCGTTTTGAGGTACTTTCACGATTCGTTTAACACATTCTTAGGTGTAGATTCATTGTTGTTTTAGCTTAGATTTTTATACAAATCAGCCACCTTACACTTCATTTAACATCACAATTTACACACCTTATGCACAATAATTCCAATCATCAAACAAGCCATTTTAAGACTTCAAAACGGAGAACAAAAACTAACATTTTACACATTGCACCACATCATTTTCGGTTGACATCATTGAACATGCTTGTTATTTCCAAACATAAAATCACAAGGAACATCATATTTCACACTTATCTACCAGCAACCATACCAACAACATGATTTCTAAACCAATTTAGATTGAAATCGGAAGGAGACTAGGGACAAGGAATTCAATAATAAAGGGGACAGCCCTAGTTTCATACGTTGAATTTTGTAGAAAGAAATTTCTCTTGGAGAAAGGATTCCAAGAGAGAAAACCCATACCTTGTTGTAGCTTTCCACACCTTCCAAGTGCTGCCAAACTCCTCCCCTAAACCTTCAACACAAACCCGTCGAGAAGATGATGCAAAGTTTTCGTATCCTAAGTTAGCTTGCTTGCTTGTATATTTTTGTTTTGTAAGTTATTTGAGTTTAGAGAACATTTGATTGCTTTCTAATGTTTTTAACTTCTGTTTTTGCAGCCAAGAAAAATAATTTGATGAGAGAGAGAGAGATTTAGGCTTGAGGGAGAGAGATAGTGTGAGATAGTGCATCTTAAAACTAGGATAGTTGGCAAGACTTAGTCAATTTAAAAAAATACATTAATTAATAAGTAAAAAAATAATAAATAATAATAAGATCTGATTTTCCTTTTTACATCAGCCATTAATTATAAATTTATTAAATTAATTCACCAATAATAAAAAAAAAGTCATATTAAATCCTTGCTCCCACCTAGGTTCGAACCCGGGTAGAGCAAGACTTCATTTCAAGAGACCAATTTCGGCTCTCTCTCCCCAAATTGCCCCTCCAATTTATTAAATAATTAATTAATTATATATTTAGGGTAATTACGATGCGACCCCTAGCCTGGTAAAAGACCATTTTACCCTTAGACCCTCAAAACTTAAAATTTCTTCTTTTTAAGTCCGGTAAAGACTCCTTCGATTAAATCTTCATTTTCGAGAGTTGTACTTGGTTGGTTACAACCTTTCCAAGATCAACTAACTCCCCAAGTTAGTTGGCTTGGTCGTAGTAAGGGTTCTGAGGTCTGGTTCTACGCGTATCAATCCGTGTGAACCTTGGTCTAATCGCAAGCATTCTTGACACCTTAAACATTTAGCTTATTCATTTTTTTAGGGTTGTTGCAGTAAGTAGTGAGGACCATGACCAGTGGTACATCTCGTAAAGCTTGGACTATAGGCTACCAAGTGGTGGAGTTTTTAGAAAATTCCAAACGTGGTCGTTATTGGAGGGGTCCGTTTTACCTATTCTTAAAACACCTCGATAAGATATTTTAATCTTTTAACAATACAATTAAGTTACTTTTTTCTCACAGTACCCAAATCAAATTCCCACAATATTCCCCATTCAGACATTTCTCTCCAGAAAACTCAACACTTGAAGAAGAAGATATATCTTGAAGCCTAGGTCAAGAACAAAGACTCCATTGTTGAATCTTAGTAAGGTTTTGTATCCAAGGTATTTTATCTTATTAATCTAAGGGTTTTTACACCCATAGAGCCCCCTAATTTCCCCCAATTGTCGAGATAAAACCCAATTTAGTTAGGGTTTTTTCCTATGTTGTGGGTAAGGTTGGGTATGATTACAATTGAGAGGATAATACCTTATTATGCCACAAAAGATGAAATTGAGGAATCATAGGTGATCTTCTAAAATTAATGTAATTAGGAACATACAGAAATGAATTGAACTAAACTTTAGTATATACGATCGATCATGTCAATTAAAGTTAAAATTGAACCTTTATAGTGAATTATGACCAGAATTGCTTAAAGATGAAGCTTGTAACTAGATTATCTTGTAATGTTGATATATATGATGATTGTAAAAAAAAAGTAAATCTTTAAGAGTAAGGCATGTGGTCATGAATGATAATCACTAGCGCTTGAGAGTAAAGAAAATATATGAATGCTAAAGCTTTGAGAGTAAAAATTTGTATAAGAATAGAAGACTAATGAATAGATTTGTGATGAAAGAGTTTTACTGCCTAATCTACCTCATAAGTGGTTGAATCCATAAACTGATAGAATCACATGAGTTAGGATGATATCCATGTTTGGTGTATGAACCCTAGGTGTGAATATGGTAAGTACGCTTTGAACTTCAAGGAGGTGAAGTTTGAGATTACGTTTGTAGTAATTAAAACTACTTGAACTATGAATACATACATGTCTAACGTAGTCATTCTAGATATGTTAATATGATAGGATTTTATATATATATATATATATATATCAATGTATAATGTAGTCATTCTAGATGTACTAGATGTAATAATTAAATATGAGCTTAGACCCTAGAGAAGGGGCAAGATATGATAGTATGCATATTGTATGAAGTTTAGTACATTCTTTAGAAACACTTTTAGAGTAAATTGAATATGCTCATGACCTAGTTGTAGTTTTGTAGAAAGGTTAATTCCAAAGACACACTTAAGCATGAATATGATAGGAGGTTAAAGGTTTGTCCCCTATTGTGATTCTATGGTTTGAAAACTAGTCTCACCTATTTAATCTAGGAGCTTTAGTATTAGTTATGTTGGATTGAGTGTCAAGACATTTTTCCACAAATATGAACTTAAGTCAAGAATTAACGTGAACTTAATGGGACTTATTTTCTAGCACCGAGTGGATATATATGAAATGGAAGCTTCTACGCTAGTTGAGTCTGACTTTCCCTTGAAATCTTTTACACTAGTTGAGTCCGACATTCAAATTGGGTTCCTTTTACTCTTGTTTTAATCAGGTATTCAAAGTAGGTATCTCATGAGATAAAAACCTTATACCTTAGTTGAGTCTGGGTTTCTAGTGGCAATTTCCTTATCACATAACTCTATGCTCACATAGGCTACTTAGCTATTGAATCCATCTATGCTAAGAGTATAGTTCTACCTTCAGAAAGTAGAATAGACCCTTTTTACTATGGGGTGGACACCGGACTCCATGTTAGTTCACATGTTCTATGTAGGTTAAGGATTATATCCCCAATATTGTAGTCACATGAATATGAATATGAGATATGAACTATAATAACTTAAGGAGCTTTACTTAGTATGGATGAGAGTATGGTATCTTATTTATGAATTGAACAAATATTCTTTGAAGGTATTTATGATATTTTCCATTTAGGTTTTATGATCTATGTAATTAATATGTTATGTGGCTTATACTTATGATGTGTGTTTGATGGATTGGTTTCGTAGTTTCCTTCCATGTATGATAGACTAAGGGTGATAGTTACCTTGTCTATATGAAGTAAGCGAATAATGAGACAAAAGGAGGGTAAATATGACTATGATGACTACAAGGTTATGTTTAGTGTGAATGGTAGTATGGGATGCCTTTCATGGATTGCACAAGTGTTCTTTGAGATTACTTAGGTGTATAGTGTCCTTATTGTTCAAATAACCTATGACTTGACCATGTATATAGACTATGTTTAAGTACCCTTATGATTTTAGGTTACATGAGCGTAATCCTATCATGGTATAAATGACTAGAGTTGAATAATGCTTATATGATGCTTATGTTGGAGAGTTTACTTATGATATAGATATTGTCTCTTAAGCTTATAAGTGATGTTTCATGAAGTATTTCATATGATTATGGATTATGCCTTATATTGACTAACCATTGTCTTATGCTCTTATAATTATGCTAGCTAACATATTTTGTACATTTTGTATTAATGCATACATTGTCTACGCTCTAATCAAATGTAGGATTTGGAGACTTTAGCTCGATTCTTGAAGATAGGTTTCTAGGGAGCAAGGATTTGATGATTTGGTGAGTCCTCATAGCTTCAAGGACATAACCCATTTCATGTTTTGAGACTATTGTATGGGTTGTGTCACAAGGCTTATAATACTAGTCTAGTTTATATTGTTTAGACAGAGTGTAGAAAGACTTCCGCTTGCTTTTATAGAGATTTTGATTGTATGGATAATGTTTTAAATGTTTTGTCTATTTTTATTATCTTTCATGATATGCCAAGGGTTTGTATGAGACCACTTTGGGGTCAAGTACACCATGTTACATCTAGGGTAGTGGTGGCAAATGGGCGGGTTGGATCAAATGTAGGCGGGTTGAAAATGGGTAAACATAAAATGGATAATCATTCAACCCGCCCATATTTGATATGGTTAAAAATGGGCTGGGTAATAAATGGGTTGGCTAAAATACTAGTTTACCCATATTTCATGAATAAATAGTTCTTTACTTAAGAATTCAATATGAATAAAATATTTTAGTCTTTTCTTTTAGATAAAATCTGTTGAAATTTTTTTATTAAGTTTTATTTTATTATAAAAGTAAAAAATAAGAAACTTTTTTAAAAAAAATCGTGGTTGGGAGGGGGGGCTGATAGAGGGCTAGCGGGGGGGGGGGGTCAGTGTAGGGTGAAAAAAATTTGAAGTTAAAATTTTTTTTAGACAAACTTAATATTCTTGAAGGGTGGGGGTTGGTTGGGGATAAGGGGATGGGGTGGGGGGACGATGGCTGGGGTGGGGTTGGTCCAGGGTAGGGTGAAAAAATAAATATTTGAAGTTGAAAATATTTTTTAAAAACAAACTTAATTTTTTTGGGTGGGGGTGGGGGTGGGGGTGGGGGTGGAGGGGTGTTAGGGGGACGATGGTAGGGATGAAAAAAATGATATTTTGAAGTTGAAAACATTTTTTAAAAATAAACTTAAATTTTTTTTTTTTTTGGGGGTGTGTGTGTGTGAAAAAATGACATTTTGAAGTTCAAAATATTTTTAAAAAATACACTTTTTTTGGGGGGGAAGCGTGTGGTGGAGGTCGAGAGTTGAATATTAATAGGGACCCACACATGAAAG
Organism: Solanum sitiens; assembly: GCA_016801875.1. Classification (NCBI taxonomy): domain Eukaryota; kingdom Viridiplantae; phylum Streptophyta; class Magnoliopsida; order Solanales; family Solanaceae; genus Solanum; species Solanum sitiens. The sequence continues at coordinate 2,636,160 of JABWTJ010000036.1, read as the reverse complement.
TTTTGAAAAATTGCTTCTCAAACTTGGTAGCAGAAGGTTTTTCGAAAATTTAAAGAAAACTTGCAATACCCATATTTGACCCGTAGTTTATCCATAATATAACCATATTTTAATGGGTAAAATATGGGTATAATCCCAAATATTACCCATATTTAAAAACACTCTTTCAACCGTTATTTGAAGGGTTATTTGGGCGGGTCAGTGAAAAATGGGCTTAAATTGCTAGCACTAATCTAGGGTATCCACTTCGTCGTGACACCTATGAACATCTCGAACCAAATCACTCCTCTCTTTTACATGTGCAACACTACCCATGGATAGCCGACTAAGGACATCCACCACCATCTTTGCTTAACTTGGCTAATAGAGAACACCCATATCATAATCTTTCAATAACTCAAGACACCTTCTTTGGCGAAGATTTAGATCATTTTGGGTGAACACCTATTGAAAACTCTTGTGGTTGGTGAAAATATCAACATGGACACCATACAAATAATGCCTCAAAATCTTTAAGGCAAGTACAACCACCGCTAATTTAAGATAATGGGAGGATCGCTCTTCTCATTAAACTTTAATTGCCTTGAAGCATATGCAATCATCTTACCATTTTGCATAAGCGAGCATACATCCCAACCCAACTCGAGAGGCATCACAATAAATAACAAAACCATCCCGCGGAATTAAGCCTATGTTTCAACTCTAGGAAACTTTTCTAACAAGATTTCGACCATATGAACTGTGCCTTCTTTTGAGTTAAAGTCGTCAAAGGAGAAGTAATGGAGGAAAACTCCTCAACAAACCTTCTATAGTAATCGGCAAACCCAAGAAGCTTCTAATGTTTGTTGGTGATAGAGGTCTAGGCCAAATCTTGACCACATATGTCTTAATAGGATCTACCTAAGTACCCTTACTTGAAATAACTTGGCCTAGAAAAGCTACGGAACTTAGCCAAAACTCACATTTTCTAAACTTAACAAAAAGTTGTCTTTTCCTTAAGGATTTACAACAAAATCCTCAAATGATTAATGTGATCATCCTCACTCCTCGAGTAAATCAAATTATCATCAATGAACACAATCTCATATATATAAAGGTACTTTCTAAATACCCTATTCATCAAGTCCATAAATATTGTTGGAGTATTTCTCACACCAAAGGACAGAACCAAAAACTCATTATGACCGTATCGGGTTATAAAAGCCATTTTCAAAATATCTTCCTTTTCACCCTCAATTGGTGATAACCCAAATGAAGATCAATCTTTGAGAAATAACTTGCCCCTTGAAGTTGGTCAAACAAATCATCTATCCCCAATAGGATACTTATTCTTAACGGTTACCTTATTCAATTGTTGATAATCGATACACATTGAAGGCACCCATATTTATTTCCAACAAATAAAACTAGAGCACCCCATGGAGAGAAACTCGTTCGGATGAAACCCTTATGCAATAAGTCCTTTAACTAATCTTTCGACTCCTTAAGTTCTATAAGAGCCTTTCTATAAGGAGAAATAGAGATTTGTTGTGTGTCCGAAAGAAGTCAATCCCAATTTCTATTTCTCTTTCAGGCGGAATACCGAGTTAATCATCGGGGAAAATATTCAAAAACTTTTATACGATAGGGATCAACCCTAAGAATATGACTTTCGGACTCCATATTACTCACCCTCATTATATGGTAAATACAACCTGTATAAATCATTTTCCTAGCTTTAATGCAAGAAACAAATCGTCCATTTGGAATAGAATAACCCCCCCCCCCCTTCCACTCAAGGATAGGTTCATTTTGGAATTGAAATTTTACTACACGAGTTCAACAATAAGTAGAAGCATAACAGGAATGTAGCCAATCCAACCCAAGGATGACATCGAAATCTATCATGTCATGTTCTACCAAATCAACCAAAGTAATTCTATTGGGTAAGGAAATATGACATCATCTATATACCCTCTTAGCCACCACATTATCACCAATAGAGGTAGAGACTTTGAAGTTTCTAACAATACATTGGGAAGCATATAGAATCTCATGTCCACATCGGAAGTCACAATGACAAAGAAGCACCACGATCAAGTAAAGCATGCACATCATGTTGAAAAACTCCACATATCATTCACCACATTCGGGGAACTCTCGTGATCACTTCTAAATTGTAGTGCATAGAAACGGTTACTCTTACTAGCATTCTCATTCAAACAACTTGGACCGGATGAAGGATAGGGTAGAGCCCTACGGTGACCATCTCCATTATTATCAGCAACCGAAGGAAACTTCCTTTTTCTTTATCTGTTTTCTCACATCCAAAGCAAGCATTGAACCCCGCTTAGCGCTTCCCATCATGATTTCTCCCACATTAGGCACAAGTAGGCATTGAAGGCCTATAACCATCTTCTTGAGGTTTTGTGTTAGACAACCTGTCATTGTAAGGCCTTGAAGGGGCACTAGAATAACATTAAATGGATAATTTTTGTTGATACCTTGAACGACCCCGTTGATGTACCATGAGTTCACGGTTTTTATAATGCATTTCACTTAACAATTGTGTTTGTATAGAGCCTTTTTGTATTGGTTTTCACAAGTTTTGTTTCATGTTTTGCAGGAAAGATGTTCAGGCAGAAAATGAATAAGACTACTAAAAAGTGAAGAAACAGACTTACAAAGGCAATAGACGATCCATCATTCAATCGACGCTCCGTAGGTGATGATCGTATATTAGCATCCCAGGAATTGGAGGAATCATGGAATTCTTACCAAGTGTGGAACAACATAGTTTGCGACTATGAGGGTTCCAGTACTTGATACTTAAGGAGTCTAAGTGCGGAGCTACGGAGGAGAATCGATGAACCATATAAGATTCTAAGGACCGTGTTGTTTCGTTTGATTCAGAGAAGATACAATCCGGAGGCTGAAATATTTTTCGAATTCCAGACTGACGGGAGAAAACCACGGATCGTCAATCGATCGACGGCCCGTCAATTGGTCTCGTCGACTGAAGTCTCGTGCCTGAACAAAACTTTCCTTATTTGAATTCATTTTTCATTAATAATTTGTTTTCAATAAATAGGGGATTAATCCTCATTTTTGGGGTTAGCTACTACTACTCTTGTTCTTGTTTATGCTTTGGATATTAGTTTTTGAAACTTTTGCAAATTTTCCGGATTTGGTTTTGAAGATTTTGGTTTGAAATACAAGTGCAATTTATGGTTTACTATTATTATTACGTAAGTTCATGATTTCTTCATCTACAAACATGAATTGTGTTCTTGCTAATATGGGTAACTAAATCCATAACTAGGGTTGTGGGAACCATGAGTGATTAACAAAGTATAACTATTAATTAACCAATTTTTTAATAGTCTTTTTGCATCTATTGATAATTCTTTCGCTTAGAAGTCTTTTTGATGAGTGCAAGCGTTAGAACTCACCTTGTTGCTACTTGCCAGACCAAGGAGGTAGTTCATAAGAAAAGAATTATCAACATAGATTTAGTGTGATACTATCTAATATGCTAGTGTCGATTGGTGTGAAGTAATAACTAACTCATACGTCGATTATGATGTCTAATATGAGGTAATGGTAAGGGTTAGTAAATTATACATATGTAGCTAGAACAAGGTGCGGGGTGAAATTCTCTAGATGCCGACAAGGAATTTAGGATACCTAACTTATCATGACGTATATAATACACTAGAAAGGATTGTTATTACTAGTACTACTGCGTTATGAACTTGTGGGGAACACACATACCCTACTTACTTTATCATCTTGCTAACAAGCAAAGTCTATTTGTTTCACTTGATAACCACACAATTGAAGGAATTTGTTTCACAAACCCCCCCCCCCCCTTTTACTTCATTGTTTTAGAAATACCTTAAATAAAAAGATATAATCGTGGGTTAAAATTAAGTCTAAACCATATTCCTTGTAGGATCAACCCCAACCTACTAGTTGGGTTCTTTACTTGAAAACGATCGCTTACTCTTCTTAAGGGAGGTGAATTTGAGTGTATCAAATTTTGATGCCGCTGCAGGGGAATTTGGCTTTTAGATTAATTTTAACTACATTATTGAACGTTAGTGAACTATTTCCTAATTTTACTTTTTTGTGTTTTTGTCTCTCTCAAGTCTAGCTCTAGTATATGCCAACTACACGGAGTCGAGGGGAACCACTCACGCCTTACGATCCCGAATTGAATTTCACTTTGTGGAGGATGAAGAATCAAGGGATCCTAAGTAACCCAAACAGAGGGAATGTAGGTGATAGAGCAGGTTTGTAGCCTTCAATAATAGTCGTTGCAAACAATTAAGCGCCCATTGAAAATCACTTAGGAGATGCCTTGATAGTGAAACCTCGAGCAACCCCACGACCTCAGAATTATTATAAAGGCAACGTGAACAATGCAGACTCTGATGGACCTCTTCTACCCCCTGCCCCTATGGCACACATTCGTGTTGACAAGTAGCCTGATGCAGATGCTCACCACTAGGGGTTATTTTTGGGACTGCCATCAAAAGATCCACATACTCATATAGCCAAGCTAAGGGCAGTTTGCAAAATTTGTGTGGGCAGACCAGATTTAGACATGAACGTCATCGGGTTGTGAGTGTTATGTCTATCATTGAGAGGAGAGGCTTCTATGTTGTTCACTGAGCTGCCCTACAACTCAATCTATACTTGGGATCAATTGAAAGAAGTGTTTTTATCAAGGTACTACCCGGTGTCCAAAAAGCTCAACCACAAGGATAAGGTGAACAACTTTGTGGTATTACCTGGAGAGTCGGTGAGTAGCTCTTGGGACAGATTCACTATATTTATGAGGGGTGTCCTGAATCAACGCATTGATGATGAGTCACTGAACGAGTATTTTTATAGAGGTCAGTAGTGTTTGATACTATTGTTGGTGGCTCCTATGGAGAATGAACCTAAGCTGAGATTACGGAGAAGTTGGAGAAGATATCTTACAACAACAAAGCCTGGAGCACTATAAAGTCGGACACTCGGTGAAACATATTCATTGTTAAAGCTACCAACAATCCAGTCGCAGATGAGATTCTTAAAGAGATGGCACAGATGAGAATTGAGTTAGGGTTGGTCGCGAATCATGTGAGCGGGGGCGCATAGAAGGTAAATGCGGTAATGTATTTGACTCAACCACCAACAACAACAAAAGAGTATTACTATGAAGACGATGCATATGGAGTTAATGATCAAATGGGGGCTGCCAAAAAAATTCCAAAGTTTCCAATCCGGATAAGTGGCACCAAGGTTAAGGAAACCAAGGTCGTAAATATGGTAACTAGAACCGAGAGGGCCTTTTGTCCGGGATGGGAACTACAATCGCGACAACAACTTCAATTGGAACAAATATGGTAACAGGAACGATCGGCTTGGGATATATGTTCCTCCTTAAAGTCGGGAAGCTACCCCTAGGGAAGGTGGAGGTATTATGGCACGGATTGAGAATATGATACAGAAGATGCTGAGGAGATTTGATGCAACTAATAAGAATGTCAAGGAGATGAGAGGTGACCTGTCTTGCATTGGAAAAAAGGTGGATGCACATGCGGTCTTGATAAAGCATCTTGAGTTACAGATGACTCAGTTTTCTACTAAAGTGAACTCACGCCAACCTGGCCCTCTTACAAGGAACTATATGCAGAACCCAAAGATTGATGGGCATTGTATGTGAGTCACTACTTGAGGGGGTATGTAATTCACTACTAGAGGAGGTAAGTTGACCATTCATCCACCTATGTTGTCTTTAGTAGAAGGTGATATGAGAAAGGAATATATTGTGGCAGAAGCTAGTGGAGAGTTGGGTGAAGCAACAATGAAAGAAGCAGAGTTATCTCAGCAAGTGGTCCCCATACCTAGACCTCCACCACCATTTCCACAAAGATTAGTGAAGAAAACGGAAGATGGTAAATATCGCCGATTTATCACTATGCTGAAACAACTCACCATCAATTTCCCGTTGATAAAAGCTCTAGAGCAAATGCCTGGATATGCTAAGTTTATGAAGTATATGGTAACAAAGAAGAGGTTGGTGATTTTTGAAGATGACGACAGAATGCAACATTGTAGTGCTATTGCTGCAAGGTCTCTTGTGTAAAAGAAGGAGGATACAGATGCCTTCACCATTCCATGCACTTGAGGGTTGCTACATTTTGCGAAGGCGCTGTGTGGACTTGGTGCGAGCATAAATCTCATGCACATGTCCATTATAAGAAGTTAGGCTTGGGGAACCAAATCCTACTACGATGCGGTTACTGATTGCTGATTGAAGTGTGAAGAGTCCCATAGGTGTACCATGATGTGCTTGTGAAAGTGGAGTCATTCATCTTTCCGGCCAAAATTGTGATTCTTGACTTTGAGGTTGATTTTGAGGTCCCCCATTATTTTAGGGAGACCATTCCTGTCCACTGGGCGTGCATTAGTCGATATGGAAAAAAGCAGATGAAGTTTAGGTTGAACAATAAAGAAGCAACTTTCAATATATGTAGGTCCATGAAGTAGAGCGGTGAGATCCAAACAGTATTTGCAATCACCTACAATGTTGAGAGTGTATCAGATGTGAAAATTGAAGAGCGACTAGGTGCTGAGTTAGTAACAGTTGTCATCATGAATTTTGACAGTGATGTTATTGAAGAGTATGATTCTTTGGTGGCCGCACTTGACAGAAACGAATGGAGTTCTGCATGAAGCATCACAATTCTCCACCTGCGAGACCATCTATTGTGGAAGCACAGAAATTAGAGCTTAAGGCTCTACCACCGCATTTGAGGTATGTGATCCTTGGTAGAGATGACACTTTGTCGGTGATTATTGCAGCTGATTTGAATGGAAAACAAGTAGAGTGCTTAGTGGTGGTGTTGAAGAGGTTCAAGTGAGCCATTGGATTGACTATTGCGGGTATTATTGGGATCCCTCTCGGTATTTTTCCCACAAAATCGAACTCATGCCAGATCACAAACCTAGTACTGAGCACCAAAGAAGGTCGAATCTACCTATGCAAGAAGTAGTTAAAAAGGAGATCATCAAATGGATGGATGCTGGGGTCATTTATCCTATTGCCGACAACAATTGGGTGTTCTATGTTCAGTGTGTGCCTAAAAAGGGTGGGGTGACTGTGGTACCTAATGAAAGGAACGAGCCTGTTCCGATGCATCCCGTGATCTAATGGAGATTTTGAATGGATTACCAAAGTTGAATGCATGGACAGAAAAAGACAATTTTCCCATGCCCTTCATGGACCAAATTTTAGATAGAGTTGCAGGCAAGGGTTGGTATTGTTTTCTTGATGGCTATTCGGGCTACAATCACATCTCTATCTCCCCAGAAGACCAAGAAAAGACAATCTTTACTTGCCCTTATGGGACTTTTGCATTAAAAAGAATACCATTTGGGCTGTTTAAAGCGTCGGTAACCTTCTAACATTGTATGAGGTTGATATTTTCTGATATGGTGTAGGACACTATTGAGGTGTTCATGGATAATTTTTTGGTGGTTGGCGATTCCTTTGATCGATGTTTGAATAATCTGGCCGAGGTGCTCAAGAGATATGAAAATTGCAATTTGGTGCTAAATTGATAGAAATGTCACTTTATGGTGAAAGAAGGTATAGTGTTGGGCCATCATATCTCAGAAAAGGGGATAGAGGTTGATCGATCAAAGGTTGAGGTAATAGAGAATCTTCCACCACCCATCTCGGTCAAAGGTGTGAAAAGTTTTCTTGGGCATGCTGGTTTTTATCATAGGTATATCAAGGATTTTTTGAAAATTCCACATCCTTTGTGAAAACTACTCGAGAAGGACTGTAAGTTCTATTTCAATGAATCATTTGGAGAGTTCAAAGGGAAGTTAGTTGTTGCGCCCATTACTATTTCGCCAAATTGGGGTGAGCCATTTGAGGTAATGTGTGATGCCAATGGGGTTACACTTGGTGTAGTGTTGGGACAAAGAAGAGATAAAATTCTTCACCCTATCTATTATGCGAGTAAAGCCCTGAATGAAGCCCAAAAGAACTACACTGTAATTGAACAGCAACTTCTCGCAATGGTGATTGCATTTGAGAAATTTTGATCCTATTTGTTGGCACCAAGGTCATAGTGCATACCGACCATTCTGCTTTGAGGTATTTGATGGGAAGAAGGACGTGAAGCCAAGGTTGATCAGATAGGTACTATTGCTTCAAGAGTTTGATTTTGAGGTGAAGGATAGAAAGGGGACAAAGAATCAAGTGGCCGACCACTTGTCTAGGTTGGAGGATGAATCTATGCACGAATTGGTGGAAAAGGCTGAAATTGATGATGCGTTCCCAGATGAGCATGTTTCGGATGCTTCTCAGGATCTGATCCCATGGTTCGCAAACTTTGCAAGCTATCTGGAAAGTGATTTTGTCCCATCGGATTTGAATTTCCACCAAAGGAAGAAGTTCCTGCATTATGTGAAAAAGTTCTTTTAGGACTTATATAGGAGTTGTGCTGATGGAATTATTTGTCGTTGTGTACTTGAGGTTGAAATATTGAGTGCTCTGGAGATGTGTCATTCATCGCTTGTCGGTGGGAACCATAGTGGTATTCGAATTGCGCATAAGATCTTGCATTGTTTGTACTATTGGCCCACCATGCACAAAGAAGCTTATGATTTCGCCAAATCATGTGATCGTTGCCAATATGATGGAGGGATTTTAAGGAATCAAGAACTTTCCATAAATCCCATTCCGGTGATCGAGCTATTTGATGTATGGGGCATCAATTTTATGGGCGCGTTTGTGAGTTCTCATGGTATGAAGTATATTCTTGTGTGTGTCAAAATGGGTGGAAGCAATTGCGCTCCCTAACAATGAAGGGAAGAGTGTCACCGCATTCTTGAAAAAGAATATCTTCTCCAGATTTGGTACACATAGGGACATTATTAGCGACGGGTGTTTTTACTTTTGTAATATGTTATCCAAAGCGCTGCTAGAAAAATATTGTGTTTGCCACACTGTGTCCACTCCTTACCACCTACAGACTAGCTGGCAAGTTGAAGTTTCCAACCGGGAGATAAACAGATTCTGGCCAAAACTGTAAATCTCAATAGAACGGATTGGTCAAGCAATCTAGATGATACTCTTTGGGCCTACCGCAGTTCATACAAGACCCCCATAGGTATATCTTCATACCAACTTGTATTTGGGAAGGCTTGTCACTAACCGGTCAAGCTAGAGCATCAGTGTCAAATAAAAAGGCTGAACTTTGATTGGACAGGAGTGTCAGAATAGAGGCTAACTGAGTTGAATACGCTTGATGAGTTTCTCCTAAAATCCAATGAAAGTTCAGCCATCTACAAAGAGAAGATGAAGACCTATCGTGATCAAAGAATTGAAAAGTAAGAATTTGCGATTGGTGATCTTGTGCTTATATTCAACTCTGGGTTGCGCTTATTTCTGGGAAAACACAAGTCCAAATGGACATTGTCATTCCTCATTACCAACGGGTTCCCTCATAAAGCGGTTGAGCTTGAGAACAACAAAGTCACAAGGTTCAAAGTAAATGGACAAAGGATTAAGATATATCTGGGGTATGCAGAAAGTGTTCACGAAGTGGTTAAGGCCCACCATATTTATGAAGTCTGAGTAATCAAGAGGCCAACGTCGTGCCGCGAAGTTAAATCATGCGCTGCTTGGGAGGAAACCCAAGGTGTACACTCTAGCCAACGATAAGTCTTGTTTCCTCTAAAGAAAGAGTTTTTATTTTGTATAAGTTTCTCTATGTGTTTCATTTTCTTTGTCTTTGTCTGCTAGTGCTGGCTAGATATTAGAATAGGGTCCGTGTCTATAAAGTGTATAGAAAATACAAAAATAATGGCCTAACTATTGTTACATGTGCAGAAGGCCAAATCAAAATCTACAGAAAATGGTCTGGTGTAGTGGTCTATGGACCCCATCGACGGTCCGTCGATTGATCGACGGACCGTCAATGGTGTCCGTAGATCTCATGTAGGCTTCGAAACTTTTCTAAGTCTAAGATTGATCGATGGACCATCGATCGATCCAGGAGCGTCAACAGGGTCTAGTGGATCCAGTCTTCCAGTGAACCGACCCGACCCAGCCGCCTATTATTAAAACACACCATTCAAATTCTTCTCCCCTATCCATTTTCATTCCAAATTCCTTCCATAACCCCCCCCCCCCAATTAACTTCTATCCTAAATCACTCCCCAAATCATAACCACATCTCTAAAAACCCTCTGTCTTATCATTTTCCCCAAATCCCTACCATCTCTCTCACACATTCTCTAAGTTTTCATCTTCAGAAGTCCGATGACCGGGTTCGGCGAGCGTTGGCTTTTTCTTTTGGTCACACATCTTTGTTGGCATATAACCACAACACTCTTCACCGCCTGAAAGCTAATTCGACTTCCCCCTCACTCTGAATTCGTGTTCATATTTATATATATGAAGTCGAAGTGGGTTCTTGACCTTGGGACTGAATCGAGTAAAATTACATGCTAATAGTTACCTAGTAATTACCCTTGGGATGATTGACAGTGATTGTGTAGCATCTTAACTACCCAAAATATGTGTCTCTACATGTCAGTTTTGATCTAGGGTTCCATACTATATACAAATTAGGGTTAGAAAGTTGTACAAAATTGAAACCTTAGGAACGACGAACCAGCATATTATATGATCAAAAGCTTGTATAAATTTGATTGCTGATTAAACTTAGTAACTATAGAAACTCATAAGTTGAAAGGAGGCCTGAAATTTGGCACATGTCTCAATCACGAGACCCCGTCCACGCACCGTTGTTCTATTGAGGGAACGTCGATTGGGTCCGTAGTTGTCCACGCTAAAAAATCAAGCATAAGTGTCAAACGACAGATGTGGTCTATGGTTCGTCGATTGATCAACGGGCCTTCCTGTACATCTGTCATTTCTATCAGAGAGTATGTTTCATCACACCAAATCGACGGAAGGGTTTCACGGACCGTAGATCAATCTACTGACGATCGATGGGGACCGTCAACCTGAACTGCAACCTGTAATTTTTTAATTTTTATTTTTTTCGAGTGTGTTGTAAGTTATTTTGGTACTAGCAATTTCTCCACAGGTATCATGGCTCAAAAGAAGAGAGTGGTCTACTCCAAAAGGGGAAATCCAAGTCGTTTGCCCCGTTGTATCGGTTGATTGATGAAGACACCGACACAGAGAAGTACCAACCTTCGTTCCTCCAGGCACTAAAACACCGACGACATCCTCCTGAGCAACTAGGGGCACCCCTCGGAAGGTAAATCCCGACGTAGTCACTACCTCCCAATCTGATAGGAGAGCACACTAATCGACTCACCAACTAGAGTTGCCTCCAGTTTGGAAGGTGGCTCAGTGTTTTACTTCGAGTCCGCCACTACTTCAGGCTGGGGTCTGCCCAGTCTTCAGGGTCAAACTCGACCACCGCATCCGGTTCACACTCTCGGAGGGGGGCATCTGATCAAGACATAATGAACAAAAACCCTCATCTGAAGAGGCCACTAGCTCGGAAGCTGCACCTGCACCCCAAACATATGAGCCTCTTCGGATAGCCGGTGAACCAAACAGGTGGTGCGTCGAAGGGCAATGGAAAGTTTACTATCACGACCCGAGAGTATACCGTAGATGAAATTGTATTCTGAAATCGTGGCACGTCGTATTCCATATCTATGAGGTCTCACACAAGCCCTTAGACATCATCATTGCATAACATGTATGAAAAGTAGTGCGGAATTAAAACTTTTCACAAACATCGAACAACATTTCAAAATATCTTTTATAGAAAATCATAAGGAAAGACTAAGTCTCAAGTCTCCATCTTAGACACACGAATATCTTGTGACACGGACCATACACCAAAATATAGAAATAGCTAAGTCTATTACAATGTTTTTAACAAAGAAAACTAAACATAGTTATGTCATCGAATCAAATGAGGACATACCCTAACTTTACTTGAATGAATACTAATGCCCAAGCTTCACTTCAAATACTCCTCTCAAAAGCCACCTACACCTTTCGAGATAGACAAAATATATCGAATTAGTACATTAAAATGCACTAAGTATGGTGTAATGCATAAAATCTTGCTAAAAGGACATTTGTATAAAACATGCTCTTTTTGGAGAAAACCTCATAACATAAGTATAAGAGCCACATTTAACACCAAGAGTCATATATAAGTCACATTCCAAGTAACCCACATATTAGCATTAGCAACACTTCAAACCATATAACATATAATCCTCCTAACAAAGGTTATCCTAAGACTTACTTAAGTAATAAAAGAAGCGACCACCCATACACCCTCTTCAAGTACACATAAATAATCTTTAAGACTACCTAAGATAATATTATTCCCATTTCATCAATTAACTTTCCTACCAAGAGTTACTCTAAGACTCACCTAAGTAATACATGAGGAGACCATCCATACACCCTCTCTAAGCCTACATAAGCAATCCTTAAAGCTACTCTAGATAGGTACTTATTCACTAACATGCTTATAACCTAAGTCATTATGATCATTAAACCATTTAAGAGTCATTCAACAATTAAGGACTTTCACATAATGGTCTTGGAGAAGACCTAGGAACCTACATACTAACATCTTTAAAGCCTACTCGTGTCATGTCTAGATAGCGCCCATTCCACTACCTAAACATTGTAGAACCTATCCAACACTAGCATGTATCCCACATGATGAGAATAGGCAATAACCGACATAGACCATACTATCTATGCATGGAATACGGAATCTACCCTACTCCGATGGAGGGTATTCTACTTGCCAATGGTAGAACTAGGACACATCCCATGTAGGCACATGGTTAAGGAATATCAAGGGTTTCTTTATACTCTAGTCTCATCTTAATAAGAGTCACTCCCTAAGCATACTCACTCGGTGCTAGCCTTTGTTCTCATAGAGTAGTTCAATCAAAAGGGAATATGAAGAGGTACCATATAGTAGTCACTACCAAATCATAATACATCTTACCAAAGAGGGTCCACTAGGGCTGCCTTACAATGGTTAAGAGGATACCTCAATGACTTTCCTAAGGATGATTTCATGTCATTTCATCCAACCAACCCCTAAGTCCATCATTCACACAAGAAGGATACCAATACGACTTTCAACTTTAAGGATATCATAACCTTCTATCTAGATTGAAGGTTCCACATAAATGACCCTCATAACTATGATCAACGTCATGTTTTAATCACACCTATACATACATGACTAAGGTGCTTTAGCCTACTAAGTCAAGAGTCATATTCACATTCTTCATGTATCAAGTAAAGGGACTTAGGTCTACCAAAACAAGACACACACATCTTCTTCTTATCACATGTACAATATCATTCAAGAAGCACAAATGGACAACCAAGTCAACTATAAGTTACCCTATTCACTCCTAAAGAAACATTAACATAATCCATCACAAGTCTCATATAGTCAATTAGGAAGCATCATACTTCTATATCAAGTAACACACTGAAAAACATCACTATAGTCTATCATGATCAAATAATAATCAAATAATAGAACACATACTTTCACCTTACACACATACATAATCATAATCATACTTCACATAGGTCAACTTAACAAGTTATAACATGATAATACCATAATTCATAAAGTAATGCCGACGAGGCCACATTATTCCCAAGTATATCACATAAGCACCGCCACCATAAGTGGACCATACCAAAAATCACAATTGAAACACCTATACTGCACAATATACAAGAGTTTAGGTCAACATACCACCATTCCAAAATCAACATCTCCAATCCATAGCCAATTCAACCAATCCAATACACAAAGGCTCTTACCAATATCCATAATCACCAACTCAAACAAATAACCAAAATACAGACTGATCCAAGATAATACAATATGAACTTCTTCAATTTAGGACAGCCTACATACAATTCTAACATTCTTCTTACATAATTCAATATCCCAAAGTAAACTACATAATAATTCAATACAATAGAGACATGATCAAATCACCCATAAACTAGTCAAAATAAGGATTTCATGATTTGCATGGTTTCATAGAGTTTTTGACTTAGAATCATCAAATTAACATCAATTCAATCATAAAACATTACTCAAAATGTTTTATGCAGGAACCCATGGCTAGATATCAAAATAGGACAATTCATCTTTTGAGAAATCTTTGGAAAACACTTTGAATTTGGATCCTTGAAGAAAGAAGATTCTAGGATGAAAACCATACCTTGATAGATGATTAACCACGAATAGAAGGAGACTTGAAGGAGAAATCAAGTTCCAAGCTCCCACCTTGCTTCAAGCTCCAATGGAGTTCTAGAGAGTTCTTCTTAGGGTTTGGGTTTTGATTTTCAAATAATGAACTCCCCTTAAGGTTCAAGACTTGAAAACCCACTTAAAATACCCAAAATATCCTTAAGTAACATCCCAAACCATTTTTAGAACACTAGGTGAAATAACCAACTTACCCTTTCTTAGGCCGAGACCCTACAGAAAACTGCAGGTCTCAAAACGACGACCACAACTACGAGGCGTAGACCCATCGACGTGCCATACTGGTAATCGTCAATTAGGTCAGAGACTCACAAATGGGAGCTTAATATCCCTAGACTAAGTAACAACCTACGCCCTCAATCGATGGGGCGTCGACTGGTCTAAGCGGCATCGAGTGCCTCTATCGTTTGAGATTGTTTTTGACAGTTTTAGCTCCTAAGTTGGGTCCTCCTCAAGGATCCTTAGGTTGGTCCTTGGGAAGTTTTGCCCTGATGTTTCCAACCCAATACACTTGTATACATGTTACGAACCTCTCACAACAATTTCAACCAAAATGAACACGTAAAACATGCCAAGATACACAAGCACGTCTCAAGCCTAAACTATCTAATGTCTTAGGCATTCTTGAACATTTGAACTCCAAACACTACCAAACATCATACACTGCCTATAAACACCGTTATAGACCACTTTAGGACTTCATAATCTCGTGACATAAGTGTTAGGCTCTAGTTTCTCCTAATTCATTTTAGAGGTGTTATATTTATACAGATGCGAAGATAGTCAACAAGAAGGGGGTGATGACCCAACTAGTTACTGAGGAACGACGAGTCCTCATAGGGATTCTACATACAATGCCCGAGGTGCACTGACTATTCAACTTCCACAAGTGCGACTAGATGGCACAAGAATTGGGCTCATATAGAGAGGAGTTTATGAGGGAGTTCTATGCTTCCTATGCTGGCACTCTCCGAGGGTCCATCCACAAGAGGGACATACACACAAAACAAGACCCTCGCTCATACACCATTGTCCAAGGATGTCGGGTAGACATATCACGAGCCACTATTCGCTAATTTCTATGTGGCCCCACCACTAGTCTAGACTGGAGCCTCAACACTATGGAGTTTGATTACATGTTGGACATTGTCCGGGGAGGTGAATTTAAAAGAACTAGTAAGAGGCGGTTAAAAGGTGGCTAGCCCAATACTTTACGATAGATGATGAGCGGGATGACAGTGCCATAGAACCCCGAGGGCTTATCAAGAAGGCTATACTGACTTTTGTGGCCAAATTTTTCTTGTTGTTGGTCCGTAATAGAGTATCCCCCACTAAGGCTGAAAATGCACTCACGTGGGACAGGGAATTCATATTGACAGCACTCGTAGAAGGTTTGGAAATTGACTTCGCACAGATGATGTTGGTGGAGATACACGAGAGGGCGTTCAATACCTCCACGACTTACACCTTTCTATTTTGATCTTTCAGTTGCGCAGGGACGCCGGAGTGCCAATCTTTCACTATGATACACTCTGGTGAGCGACCGAGATATTCGATATAGGCCTAATAAGATATGAGGCTAATATGACGGCATCCCGTGGAGGGCCACGGGTCGAGCTTCCTCTATTAGGCAAAAATCTTGCAGACACGGTGGAGCTAGCTCAAAGGGTAGACCCCTCTACACCAGAGTACGCCGACCCACCCTAACCTCTTCTTCATATGTAGCCAGCAGGCCCCCAGCTCGTTCAGGTCCACACCACCAGCCGCAATAGTATTCCTCTAGCTAGATTCCAGAAGCTAGAGGCGCAGATGGCCACCCTTCTCTATCATATAAGATCATGGATACAGAAGTCCATAGGGAATATAGAGGACCGCATAAAGAAGTGGGTGGCCAAGTAAATTGAGCAGCAAATTCAGGTGGTTCACAAACGTCTTGACGCATTTCAGCTGCATATTCTGGCACGACCAACCTCTACCACTGATCTCACTATCATTTAGATTGAGATGGCTAGCCTACAAGAAAATGTTGATGCTATATTCAAGATGCAGGGGACTGAGTCGGAGCATGCCCCCACAGAGCTAGTTGGAGATACTTTTCTTGAGCCCTTGTTCAAGGCTCTTACTGAGACACAGCCTGAACCCCATGTTTGTGGTAAGAGTCACCATCCTAGACGCACCACTGAGGTCGGTGATGAGGCCTGTGCCAGAAAAAAGAGTAGAAGGAGCTGAAAGAGGCTACGAGGACCTCGTTAGTTGAAGAGGAGATACTTCAGAAGAGGGTGCAAGAGTTAGCTACTGGGGCATCAAGTTTCGTGCCGGTGAGAGGAGCAACGAACACTATTGATGGTGTTGATATAGTGGTGGATAGCACTACTGATGGTGTCCTCCTTACAAATATGGGAACTATTTATGCTTAATTAATTGTTGATAATGCGTGCTCCGAGAAACCGGACCCACACGCTTGTTGTAGGTCTTCGGCGCTATGCGCCATAGGTTTGCTTCACCTACCATCTTAATTTCTATGATTTTTTGTGCATTGGGGAAAATTGCACTCTTTGTTGTAGGGAGTGGTGTAAATGGAATGTTAGTGATAGGTTGAAGTCTGAGTTGCCCAACACACACTCCTCTCTTGGAGTTTACTTGCTTGTGTTCTTTTTCCCCAAGAAGCTGCTTAAATTTCTGTTGAACCGTCATGTATTAGTGAGTGTATGTGTAGAAGCATGAAAGACTGAAGCATGATGGCTAATGAAAAATGTTACCCCATCAAATTATAGTGCTTGCAGGTATAAGTTCAGATAAGTTGAATGCGTAGGCTCTAAACATGACATGAAAAATCCCCAACTGCATGACCTTCAACTAAAACTTGAATTTGAAATTCTGATAATCTAATAGTGCAATGATGTTCCAAGTGAGTGTGAGGATTTTGAGTGTTCAATGGTTGGTGCCTAACTAGAACTTGCTCGGTTAGTCCTGCTAAGGGAATCTACTCTAGAAGCTAGGAAGTGATCATAGGCCCTTGTTCGAAATAGCCCACATCTAGCTTAAAAGAGGTTGACCAAATAAAATAAATGTCCCTTTTGATCCAAAAATATTGATCCTATAATAGACCATTTTTTTCTCACCAACTCACCTTCCCAGGGTCTAACGTTTTGTCCCCAGTCCCTCCTTGGACATGTGCACCTAGACTTAGGCCAAAAGCCTAAGTTGAGGGTGACGAATGCAACAAAAAATGACCTCGACTTGGACCTAACCCAAAATTGGGTATTGTGCACCTCGACTCGTGGAAAATCCATGAGTTGAGGGTGGCTATTATGAGAGAAAACCAAAAAATGGGCGTAAAAAGAGTTGGATGTTGGAAATAAAAGCATAAGTTAGAGAATGATGTGGCTTGGTGAAAATGAAATAATAGTTGAAAAAAGAAAAAAATAAAAAGAGAGAAAAGAGTTTTCTGAGGAAAAGATACAAAAGTGAAAGTCACATCTAAGTGTGAAATAAGGCAAAGGAAAGAGGAGAAAAGAAATAGGGGGTCAACAACAATAACAAGAGGTGGAAAGCTTAGTCGTAATGTAAAAAAGGACAGATACTCACTAAATGTACCCAAATGTACCACACCTGATCCTGAGCCGACGTTACTAGCCAAGAAAGTCCTACCGTGATCCTAGAGTGTGGTGAACCTAAGGAACGAATATAAGGGAAAGCATATGGTATGTAGCACTAACTGTATTTGAACTCATTCCTGAGCGTGAGTGCTGAAATAGATTCTTGTACCCAAAATTCATAATGACTGTGTGAAAACTGCGGATTTTAGTTGAAGTGAGGGCACTTTTACATTATCTGAAAATTGGTGTCACAACCGGGGAGCACCCCCTAGAAGTGATACATCTAACTTGACCCGTCGGAGGTCTTATACAAGCCCTTAGATATCATTCATTGCATATATATATGAAAAGTAGAACGGAATTAAAACTTTTTCTTAAAAACATAAAGCGGAACTCATTTCACAAAACGGAAGTCTTTCTAACATTTGTCTCAGAAAATATCCATGATAACATGAATAACAATGTCTCGGGATGCAGCCCACGAAAGTATAAACATAGTTAAGAACATAAAAGACAACATATGGGTGGTGTCCTCGGATGTTATGAGGACTCACCAATCTTCACTTATTGAAATCCTTGGAAACTGTACCCTTCAAAGAAACTCAATGTCTTCAATACCCTACATTGGATTAGAATGTAGGCAAAATATGCGTTAGTACAAAATATACCAAGCATGGAAACTATCTTACCAAACATAAGATATCTCAAAGGGTTAGTCAACAATAGACATAAGCATAAGAGATAATAACATAACATAACATGAATCGCATATGTATAATAAATCATCATAAAGAATATATAAGTTCATACTTAAGCTATTATCCTTCTTACTCAAATGAACTACTTCACAAGCCACCTCCAAGTATACTTGTGCAAGGTATGTGAGGCATCCCATTCTACCTCACACACTAAGTATATCTTATAGTCATCATATCCTCTTTTATCAACTATAGGTGTCCCTAGTAGACCTACTTCACATTGACAAGGAACTATCATCTTAAGTCAATCATGTCATGGAAAGCAACCATAGCCACTACCCAAGCATATCTCACATAGGGGTCATATTATAGGTAGCTTGAAGTCATACTTATGCCATGTATGGATGACATCCCATACTACCATCCATACTAAGTACTTCTCTAGACTAACCTAATCCAAGCTAAATTATATTGTACTCTTGCCTATTAAGCTTAACATACTAACATAATAGACCTTCTATCATGGAGAGCGCCTTAACATACAAACCAAGCTAACAAGGAAGGATACAAAAGTACCAACCTAACCACCATGCAACCAATCATGTAGATGCAAGCTAACCATAGGGGAACATGAATCCTCAACCCTAAGCTACCATGAGAAACTATCTCAAGCTATTCAATGAAATACACATTGCATGCAAATCAAGCTACCATTAGGAGAGTATAGGCCTTTCCCAAAGCTACAATGAAGTGGTTTTGGCCAAACCAAGTCAAGCTACCATGATCAAGTATCCTAGAAACACAAGATCAAGCGAAACATGGGAGGGATTGATTCCTCCATCCCAAGCTACCATGAGATTGATCACATCAAGCTACCATGGGTAATTCAACTCAAGCATCCATGAGACCTATTATCTAAGGCTATCACATCTTGGTCTTATCTTACCAAGTCAATTACGCAAGAAGTGACTATTCAATACAACTTCAAGTTATTCTAGTTCATCATGACTTGATTCATTTTAGGTTCTTAGGTCAACCTAGAATTCATCTATGTGAGAGAACTTGCTTCCCTTAGCTTGTTTATGTCTAACTGTAAAGAAGAAGGATAACACCTCATCACAATCCCATCATACTGACTTCATCCTCAAAGCCCTAACAACAATGATATACAAATCCTATAATCAAAGTTAACCTCATTCTATCATGATCCATGTCCAATTACGAGTTATTTCATACAATTAGATCATTAGAAGGTAATTCTAGTCATACTTGATCACTTAAGTTCAATTCCAACATTACAAGTCAAGATCCTTCTTAATCAATTAGGCCTAGTTCACTCATATCTAGGTGATCCTATTATGATCAATTAGCATACAATACAATTGAATTAAGAAGATCAACTTAGAACCTTCAACATTGATTCTAATGGCCTAAACCCACCATGATCACCTTAATCATCAAATACTACAATTAATCAAGAAAACCACATTAAAACATCACATAATCATCATATGAACATAATTGAATGCTACCCACTAGATTGGGATCACAATCCAGCCTTACCCACAATGCAATCACAACCCTCTCTAGATTGGGGTCTTTTGGATTCACAATTAAGGGAAACTAGGGGGACTCCATGAATGGAAGAATACATGGATGAATAAGATTCACATACCTTATATTAGAGCCTTAAACCCAGCTTCAATCTTTGGTGAATTTCATCCTAGAAGCTGCCTCCAATTTATCTTCTTCTTCTATGCTGCTCTTGGGAGAATTCTAGGGAGGGAGAAGTTTTGATTTGGAGTCTAGAGTCTAAATGGCTCTTTTATTGTTTAAATATACTAAATATACCTATAAAGACCTAAAATAACTGCCCATGCATTTATTTGGACGCTAGATGAATTTACCAAACTACCCCACCCTTGGCTGAGACACCAGTAGAAATTGCACATCTCAATCGACGAAGGCCATCCACAAGGCATTGACCAGACGATGAGCCGTACTATAAAGTCATCATTTTGGTAAAAGTTTGATTATTGGTGGCTTAATATCTCACATCTAAGTGTGGATCAGCGACCTTCATCGACGCGGCTTGCCTTGGAAAATAGAGCATGGATTGCTACTCGTTGGTTGGGATTGTCTTGGGCAGTTTCATGCCAAAGTTTGTGTCCTCTTCAAGGAACCTTAGGGTTGTCCTTGGGGAGTCGTGCCCAGATATTTCAATACTAAACATGTTCTTCTAGATATTAGAAACATCTCCTATCAATTTGGACTCCAAACAACCCGTAAAACATGCAGAGGCACACTAGAACACACAAGCTCATCTAAAGGCTAACTTTCGTACGTCTTGGACATTTTTGGACATTTCACTTCCTAACTCTAACAAACTCAACAAACTGACTTCTAACACTATAATTAACCATTTTAAAACCTTATCAACTTATGGCACACATGTTAGGCTCTATTTTGACCTAATTCATTTTGGGGTCCTTACAATTGGTACCTTGGTGAGAGGAAAAACAGTAGAGGTGTCTGTTGTATGGTGAATTTGTGTCATGATATGATCTGCATGAGTTAGATTTTTGAGACTAAGACGTAGGCCTACACTCAATCAAGAAAGAGTCGGGATAGATATCCATGTGATTGCTAGAGCTTAAAGTGTATGCTGTCATACAGGTGTCGTTTAGGGTCATAGTGTGTCGCTTGAGGACAAACAACGAATTTAAGTTGTGAGTGTTGATGTACCGTGAGTTCACGGTACTTTTAATGCATTTTACTTAAGATTTGTGTGTGTCTAGTGCCTTTTTGTATTGGTTTTAACAAGTTTTGTGTGTTGTTTTGCGGAAAAGATGTTCAGGCAGTAAACGACGAAGACAATTGAAAAAGTGCAAAAACAAACCTATAGAGGCAATTGACGATCCGTCATCCAATCAATGCTCCGTAGGTGATGATCGTACATGAGCAGACGAGGCATTGAAGTAAATCATGAAATTCTGACCAAGTGTGGAACCACCATTGGCATCGACGGCCCATCGACAGATCGTACTAATTAACGGTAGTTTGCGACTGTCAGGGTTCGAGTACTTGATACTTGAAGAGTCTAAGTGTGGAGCTATGGAGGAGCATCGACGGACCGTATATGGGTTGATGGACCTTGTTGTTGATCCGTCGTTTTATTGAGAGAAAATGCAATCCGAAGGCTGAATTATTTTTCCAAGTCCTGACTGACGGAAGCAAACCATGAACCTTCGATCGATCGATGGCACGTCAGTTAGTCTCATCGACTAAGGCCGTGTGCCTGAACAAAATTTCCTTATTTGAATTCCTTTTTCATTTAGACTTTGTTTTCTATCTATAGGGGATTAAACCTCGTTATTGGGGTTAGCTATTACTACTATTGTTCTTGTTTATGCTTTGGAGATTAGTTTTTGCAACTTTGGCAAATAATTGATTTCAAGATTTGGTTTTGAATCTTTTGGTTTGAAATCAAGTACAATTTCTGCGTTAACTATTATTTTTTGTAAATTCATGATTTCTTCACTACAAACATGAATTGTCTTCTTGATATTACGGGTAACTAAATCTGCAACTAGGGTTTTGGGAACCATGAGGAATTAACAAAGTATAATTAGTAATTAAGCAATTCTTGAATATTATTTTTGCATGCATTAATAATTCTTTTGCTTAGAAGTCTTTTAAACGTGTGCAAGCGTTAGAACTCGCCTTGTTGCTACTTGTCGTACCAAGGAGGTAGTTAATAAGAAAAGAATTATCAACATAGATTTAGTGTGATACTATCTAATAGGCTAGTGTCGATTTGTGTGAAGTAATAACTAAGCCATACATCGATTATGATGTCTAATATAAGGTAATGGTAAGGGTTAGTAAATTATACACATGTAGCCGAACCAAGGTACGGGGTGAAATTATCTAGATGCCGGACCAAGGATTTAGGCATACCTAACTTATCGGTGATGTAATACACTATGAAAGGATTGTTATTAATAGGACTACTGGGTTATGAACTTGTGGGGAACACACATACCCTAGTTACTTTCTCATCTTGATAACAACAAAAGTGTATTTTATTTCACTTGATAACCACACAATTGAAGAAATTTGTTTCACAACCCCCCCCCCCCCTTTTACTTCATTGTTTTGGAAGTACCTTGACTAAAAAGATATAATCATTGGTTAAAATTAACTCTAAATCATATTCCTTGTGGGATCGACCCCAACCTACTATTTGGGTTCTTTACTTGATAATGATCACTTATGATTCTTTAGAGAGGTATAATTTGAGCGTATCACTTGTCCACCTAATCTAAAATGTGAATAGTTACAATCATCCATTCATGCTCTCTTTGCCTCTCTAGATCTTTCCTTGAGCTTTTCTTCTTTAATTTTTTGGGCATGCAGCATAAGGTGAGTATTGTCCATGTCATGGAAAAGTACAGTGGCGCGGAAATCTTTGACTAACATGATGGATACACCTGCTACAAACTTACTCATATTGGCCCTACGATCCACCACAATAGAAGGGGCATATTTGGATAATTGAGTGAACCTCAAGGCATACTCACTTATACTCATATTTCCTTGCCGAAGATTGATGAACTCAAGTACCTGGGCCTCTCTTATCTCTAGAGGGAATAATTTATCAAGAAAATCACTTCTAAATCTCTTCCATTCTATGGGACCCGCTTCCACCGATCTCGCATCTTTCCACTGATTGAACCAAATTTGAGCAACCCCCTTGAGTTGGTAAGCGGAAAATTCTGCCTTCATTAAAGTCACTTCGATAATAGCAAGCAACATAGACCTCATCGATAAAATCTTTAGGGTCTTTCTCTATTTTGAAGACATAAAATTTTGAAGGGTTCATCCTTGTAAAATCCTTCACTATTGAAACCTCCATACCCACATTTGGGTTCACGATAACTACCACATATCTATTGGCCTATGATATCACGTCTTGAGCAAATACTTGGAACGCAACCTAAACTCCACATTTCTTACATATTCATTCAATCGGTCAATCAGAGCTTGAGGAGGAGCTTGGGGAGGAACCTCTTGATCAAAATTGTCTCCCTCCATCCTTCTAGCATCCCGTGTAGTAATCATATCCTAAAACCCAACGTGCACGGATTCAGAGAGAGACTTATAGAGTTATACTCCATGACAGAACTTAGACAAAGTGAGATTTCCTAAATAGGTAACAGTCTCTCATTCATATATGTGGTACGTTTCACACTAATGAATAGATCTCTACTAAACATGGTTTGCGAAATCCTCGAACCATTCTAAACCTTATGCTCTGATTACCAAGTTTGTCACGACCCAAGTTTACCCCCTAGATGTAACAAGGTACATAAGACCTCTAGAGGCCTCATACAACTCACTTACAATATCATAACATAAAGTAATAGAAAGGTGCGGGAATTTAAAATATTTCAATCATTCAAATTCTTATATAAAACGAGCGGAATTCTATAAATATTATCTCAAAAAATCTAGCATTAGTGGTAAAATCTTTGGTTGCCTTACATATATTAGTCCAACAGGAAAATAAACACATAGAAGAGAAAGGGAGATCCAATCCTCGAATAGAATGAGGACTCACCAAATCTTCACTTCCTTGATCAACTATGAACCTAGCCACAAATGTGTGAATCAAGAGAGACGGACCCTACATTTTTATAAGAAATGTAGGCAAGAGTATGTGTTAGTACAAGAATGTATTAAATATGATAGCTTGCATAAAAACATAAACATAAGCATTAGTCATAATAAGACACAAGACATAGGCATAATCAAGACATGATGAACATCATAATTAAAGATGATTACTTTCTTAATGACCTCACATAAACTTAGCCAAGACTTTCCTGATCCGCCTCTAGTCAAGCTTACATCCTAGAAGGCATGTCTAGCAACACTAAAAGTTAATTATCTTGATAGAATAATCACATTGTTCATAATTACTTTTAAATGCATGGGGATTAACCTCTTTTCCTAGCTTATAGAGGCTAATGGGTATTCGCCTCTTACCTTACTTACATTAAGATTATGGGTACTCACCTCCATAATAACATCATATGACACGACTACTTGCCTCCACATCATTTCATAAAGATCATGGGTAGTCGCCTACATTTCCATTCATCATAATAAGAACTTGGGGAATCACCTCTTGTTCAATTCTAAGGAGTATGAGAAATCACTCCATATCCTTAACACATGGAGGTCAAGAGTAGTCACCTCTAGTCTCATCAGTCATGAAGCATTTAAGTATAGATTTATTTTAGGTGATCAATCTTTTCAACCTATAATAATTTATGTGAGTAAAACTTCTACATTCATTCAATCATGCCTATCAAATCATTATGGGAAGCATCCCTTCCACACTACATCATCAAAAATTAATAGTCTAGACTTTACTCTCAAAGCCCTAAATATAGTAATTCATCTTATATGCCTCAATCTCAAGACAATATATAATGTACCACATCAATACTTATTTAATACACCTAAATCCTCAATTCCCCCTTTAATGGAATAAACCTACATACTTCTATTTCATCTTTATAGATATGGGTTAGGTATGGGTACATGAAATTTGTTATACCTCAAAAATCCAAGGACCTACAATAGAGTCGCACCTAGTGTCTAATGTGTAAAATGGTGTTTTCGGGCTTAAAAAGTGAATGGACGTGATTAGAAAGCATTAAATCCTAAATGTGAAGAAAAGACCATGACGTCCGGAGACGAGTGAAAGTGATCTACTGTGCTTTTAGATTTTGTAAGGGGTTTGAAGAGTCGTATGAAGGTCAAACTTTGTGAAAATACTTAGGGTACACCTAAGAGAGTGTTTAGGTTAAAAACATACGGTTACGTCTCCCCAAGGACCACCCTAAGGGTCCTTGCGGAGGACCCAACCATTGACCCTAAAAGTTGTCAAGAAACAGCTTGGAACCACGAGGGGAAACGACAAGCCGTCTATCGAATCACGCCCCATCGATAGTGGTCGTAAGTCCACACTTAGAATCATCCCCCTTTGTCCCCAAAATGGACCCTCTGTCCCAAACCACGTTTGACCAGGACAATGTGTTTTCTGGTCGACGGGGGCGTCGACGCGGTCTCGTCGTTTGACCCCAACTTCACTACCTCCACATGACTTAAGTGGGGGTAGTTGACTAATTAGTTAGTTAATTTATTAATACTTAGGGACGGTTATAATTATTTATTTTAGATTTATTAAAGTATCCTATGTCATTAAACTAGCCTAACACCCCATAGCTCTTAAAACCCAAAAAGCTCTCATCTCTCTCTAGTTTCTCTCACTACTCCAAAGACCCCCATTGAAGAAGAATACCAAGCTTTCTCTTGGTCTTCAAGATCAAGACTTTCTCTCACAAATATCAAAGGATTGTTAAGGTATTTAGGCTATTGACTCTTGGGACTCCTTTCCCTTAGAGGCTCTTCAAAATTTGGATTTCAATGTTCTTCAAGAACCTAGATTTCATCCATTTTCGTGGGTCTACTTTCTAACTTGAATTGTTTAGTATTAATTCAATTATTAGTGATGAATTGTGTATGGTTATGAGTGGATTGATGTATTACTTTAGGCTTTGACCTAATTACCTAAAAAGACCAATGAATACTCCTCTTCTCCTAACCCTAACTTGTAAATTAGGTTGATTATGATTAAGGGAGATGAAATTGAATGTGTTCTTGCATAATTTAATATTATATGATGATTATGATGATTGAATTTTTGGGTGAATATCATGGATTTGGGGGTGATGTATTGGATGAGATTTTTTGGAAGTTATTGGTAAGACTTTCAGTACTTTCTCATCTTAGAGCCTAGGAGCTATGAATATTTTATATGAGGGGCTAAACTCCTAAGACCTATATTATGAATTAACGTTAATACACTTCAAAAAGGGAATTTAGCTTAGCACCGAGTGAACCTGACAATGAGTGGTGTCCCTTCCCAAAAGGAAGATAGGTTCACCAAATGTTCTCATGAGGTGGAAACTACAATGCGAATTAGGATAATGAGGGTTTCTAGTAACAACGTCCTAGTTCCTTAACTATGTGACCCCATAGGAACCTTATATAATGGATCCACCTAGACGCTATTATCATGTATATGTACTACCTTGTAAAGTAGGATGCCCTCCTTTCGGTGTGAGGGGTTGATATCGGATTCTATGTTTATCTCACATGGTCTCATGTCGGTTATGGCGAATTTTCCCAAAAGTAAAATGAATGAATGAATGTAAAAGATGAACAATAACTAGGATTACTTAAGAGGTACTAATTAGTATAGGTAAGGGTATGAGACTTTACCTATACATTGCACAAGTGGACCTTGAGGGGGGTCCTAGGGTGGGTTCTCTATGTACATATGTTATGAATGAAATGCATAAAATTGATCCTATATAATGTTGGTCTCATATGATGTTGGTCTAACTTGATATACAAGATGTTGGTCTAAATTTCTATCTATGAGATTAACTACACTTTCTATGATGTTATATGATGTAAAGGCAATGCTTATGGTCTCTTTGCTAGTTGAATTTGTTTATGTGGGGTTATAGGGCCATATATACATTGCACTAGTTGACTTGAATTGGGATTATGAGTAAGGTCTTATGATGTATTGATGAAATGTTGCTTATGGCTTTATTATGATGTTACTCTTGATCATGTAATATGATAATGTCTTATTGTTGTTATGTTATGGATTTTTCTATGTTCTTGGAATGTCCATGAAATCTTTTAATGTTAACTTGGCATGCTTATAAACAAAATTTCCCTTTGTGCATATTTTGAAATGATTTTACTTGCATATGTTTCCATACTTAGTACATGTGGTTTGTACTAACCCATATTCTCATCTATTTTCTACACAAATTGTAAGTCCGGGCCATTGAAGACATTCAACTCCTTTCTTGAAGAACTTGGATTGATAACCCCAAGTTGGTGAGTCCTCAAGTCCGAGGATGAAGAAGAATAATTCCAGTTTCATATTTCATATTTCAAAGACTTTATTGTAATTATTATTATGAGTATGTAATGATGTAAGGTCTATGTCCCAAATCTTTTACTTTTATGTTAGATGGTCGTATGAGACAGTTGTAGTCCATTTTGATATTTGTGAATTCTAAGTGAACTTCAAATGTAAAGTTTTAATTTCTCTGTATTTTTACTCTATCGATGATGCGATGATGTATGCTAAGGGCTTGTCTAAGACCTCTAAGAGGACAAAGACGTTGGTTACGACTAGGGGGTTCTCTCCGGTCGTGACAAAATTAATCCTATAAACTTATAGTTCTATCAATTCAATCATAAACAATAATCAAACTAAGATAAGTTCTTTTTAAACATATGTATAAAAGAAAATATTTCATATAATTAGCCCCTTCATTATTATAACTAGTAATTACGGTTTTATATTAGCGGCTTTAACTATAACCTCAAACATATTTATTGGTCTGAGCAAGATACGACTTATTTAAATTGAATATTTAAAATGAACAATTCATAAAAGGAAATCCTTCTGTGGTATTACGTGTATTATATAGTTACTTACGTTACCAATTGTCAATTCTTGTTCATTGTTATTAAGATTCATGTCAATTCAGATTAATATTAAGGTATCGATATTGCCTATTTTTTTTCTACTTTTACACAAAAAAAAACTGATTGAAGTTTTTCTATTTGGAATCACGTTAGGTCTAATTCCTATTTTTTTGGTTGTATTATTCGTAACTGCATATTTACAATATAGGCGTCGTGATCAGTTGGACCTTTCCACTCAATTGGACCGAAACCCATAACATTATAAGAAACCCTAACTAAAATTGGGGAAATTCTTCTTCTAAATTGGGGAAATTATGGGGGATCCATGGAAGAAAGAAAATCCATCATACGTTAGTCACAAAGCCCACAAAAGCTTGAAGATTGGGAGACTTGATTTTGACATAGCTTCAATCTCTTCCTTCTTCTTCTACCTTCTAGAGAGAGAATATTTTAGAGGAAGATCTAAGTTTTTATGTTTGGTTATTGAGAGAATGACTTAATTTTAGGGGAAATTTAAGAATAAAAGGCTTATAGACTTTTCTAGTTTAGCAGTAAAACGATGTAGTATTGCATTAAGAAAACTATGAAAAGACACAAAGGACCCTAACTTAAAAACTAAGGGACCTTCACGCTAGAGCTCGCCAAGGGAACTTGGGAACTCGCCAATTGGACCATTTGGATCCCCTAAATTTACAGTAGATCATCCAATGAGACAAGATACTTTGGTGATGTGGAAGGGCTCCTGGAGATGCGCCGACTGGATGGCGAGCCTCGACTTGGCTCACCCAATTCTCCAATGTATTGAGCCATGGGAGATTTTAGTAGGCGACTGTGGGTACACATAGGCTCACTCCCTTTTCCATGTCTTGTTAACCCCACACACTTAGACCTAGTTTAGCCTACTAGATTTCGGGGTGTTACAAGTTTGTTGTGTTTACATAAGAAGGAGAGTTTTCTATTTGGTATATGGTGTTCATATGCTTTGTGAGGGTGTATTTATACAAGCCAGTATTAATTCGGTTAAGTGGACACATGTTCACTATCTTGTTTTGTTCCTACAATTGTTTCGTTGGACTAATGGGTGTTGCTTACTAATGCATGCCTTGTTGATTTTAATATTCTTAAATTGGAGAATGAATTGTTTACAACAAGAGGGGAATTAAAGCATCCATGTCAGCCTTATTGTACGAAAGTTGATGGGTTACATAGAAAAATCAAGAATTTATGAAAGCTTACTATTTTTGCGCTTTTTTGCCCTTAAGATATATCATCTTGTTATCATTTCTATACTTTATTTTAGGGGGTGAACTTATCATTTTGGTTAATTTATGTGTATATTTTAAAAAAATAAGTAGAACCTACTTTTTAATCTTTATTAATCAAACATCTAGAAAAGCTTTTGTCGTAAATTCAATAAAATTATAGATCACATGATAAAGGCCAAACATGTATATTGTATGTTGAGGATAGGAGGAGGAGGAATTTAGGAGATAAGGACTCAAAAGGTCATTCAACTATTGATAATTATCAAACGAAGTCATATTTTTTGTACCAAATTTAAAAGGTCACTCATGTTTGTTTATATATCTTTTAAAGTCACTCTATAAATACTTTATCAATAAATTATGATATGTCATTTTATTTTGTTTACACGAACTTTCTTTCTTTTGCAATCCATGTTTCAATAAACTACGATCCTACCCTAACCTAACCCAAATAAAAAAAAATGTGCAATAACATGTAAATTTTATAAGAGTAGTATTTATTTTTACGAATAAAAATAAATAATATCTCATATTTAAAAGAGAAAATATTCATTCATATAAATTCATCAATAATTATTCGAATATACAATGTTATATGAAATTAGCTTTCTACATTGCAAAAAAAAAAAAAAAGATAAGTAGTTAAGAAGCAATACATGTGCTAAAACTTATCAAAATATTTAAATATTTACTGCAAATATGTACACTGATACTTACATTAAACAAATATAAATATGTAAGAGCATTTGTCGAGAGAAAAAATTACAATTACCATTATAATATACTTTTAATTTAAGTTATGAGGTAGGATTAGGTTGAATAATTGATTACTATAGAGTAGTTTGAAAACAAAAATTTGTATGGACTAAATTTTCTCATTCAAATATTTAATATGGTGATTTTTGAAAGCGTACAAATAAAGTTAAGTGACCTTCTAATTATCAAAAAAGAAGAAAAAATATGACTTTATGGAATGATTATCAATAGTTAAGTGATTGTTATATCATTGAATACAGATAACCTACTAAGTAAGACAATCATACTGAATTTCATCACTTCTCTTTTTGCCAAATTAACTTTTAAAGTCCCCCCCCCCGCCCTACCCACACCCACACCCCTATATATATCTCCCTCACATTTTAAACTTTCCTACCTTTCAAAAGCCTCTGTAATCACTCTGAAGAAAAAAAATACATCCTCTCAAAATCTCCAAATTCCTTCAAAATTCGAATCGTTACGGATCAAAACAGACACAATATTAAGTGTTTTTTTCTTGATATCATCACCAAAGAAACCCCCCCCCCCCCCCCCCCCCCCCCCCCCCTCACCCTCTTGTAACTGTTGTTTTTCTTATCATTTCAAAACACACCCCAGTTTAAAAAATCATCCAAAAATCAGTCGTTTCATTTCCCTCCGTTTTTGTTGTTTTGGTGAAATTTCAATGGGGAAAGATATTGGAGAGAATCTGACTTCACCTAATCATCCAACAATCGAATCCGATGAGATTGAGAAAAAAATTATCAATTTTTCATCAGTAAAACTAAAGTTGAAGAAAAAGAAAAAAAGGAAAAGGGTGTGGGTTTGATTGAGGGGCCACCCAATCGGATCGAAGTTGCTCAAACAACTATCACTAGTGCTGATTCAGATTCAATTGTATATATTGTTTCTTCACATAGTAGTGGCTATTCATATTCTGGCAGGGACAATTGGTCTCCTTTAAAAGGTGAGTCTGGTTCTTTAATTGGGTCCATTTGCTCAACTGAGTAGGAGAATTTTGAAAATATAGTTGCAGAAGAAAGTAATCCTATTCAGTATAAGCCTTTTAAAATAACGGTATGATTCAAACTTTTAACTTCTTTAATGTTATAGAATTTTACAGTTTTAGCCTTTTTTATGACATTAAGTATTACACCACGAATTGTGTAGTGAAATGGAGTGGGCTAGTGTAAGAGGGATGATCTAAGAACATAAATAATTCACTGATTTAACCCACTTTGTCAGTCAACAACATTGTCGATTTCAGCCTTCCATCACTAAGCCAAATTTAGGACTATTTTGGTGTTAACTCAAAAAATAAGCAGCAACATTTTGAGACTAACTCTTGGACATTTTTAAGCAACATGAAACAATAAGCAACAATATAATCATGCCACGAAAATATAAAATGAGACAAAGGAAACCAACTTTACAGAAAACTTCATTTCCAACTTGTACTAATAAAGTGAATACAAGAACACACCAAAATTGTACTGATGCTTCAATATTTTGTATCTTTTGTTTCGTGATCAACGACACTAACCTACAATTTGAGTGTCTACGAATCGAAACTAGTAAAGTGACCCAACCAAGGGTTGGGGTCATGTCCCAAGAGAGTGGTAGTGAAAGTAGTAGCTACTTAGAATTTCGTTCTAAATAGCAATATCTCAAGACATTTTCGAATATTAAAACAAAACAACTTAAATTGGTGACACAAAAGTGCCAAATATCAAGAAGAGGTTTTGTCACAAGTAGTAAAATATCAAAAATAAAGAAGAAAAAAAGTATGGGAGAGAGTTCTTGGGGTGTGATTGCAGTATATGTTGACACAAACTAATGGGTACATGCTTTTGATAGTAAAATTTGCAAGACAATGGTTAATAGGCTATGCTTTAGGTAAAAGTAAATTCCCTTTCAGGCAACCTACCCCATATCAAATGGGTTCCTCTTGGACACCCACTCGTCTAAACTAACCTGCCTACGCCCTATGCACACCCTGACCTTTTGATAGACAGTTCTTGGATATGGGATAAGGGCTCACCCTCTCAGGCTGAACCTCATGTCGATCCACTCCTTAAGACATCAGTCTAGTGGTCTTGGTTTTGCGACCTCCCTCTTAGGCAAGCTGAAAAAACATGGCTCATTTTGTATTTCCAACTACAAACCCATTAAAGTAAACCACAACCACTAGGTTAAATCACCATTAAAATACAACAAATCCTATAAGCAGCAAGACTCAACAATAATATCAACGCATACTTGGTAAATCACACCCTAATAATGAGGGTTTTTAACCACACATCAAGCAATAATAAAATATACTTAAAATGATAATGGAATCAAATGTGTATAAGATATTATACCTTAAAATGGCAAAGGAAGATAAATGGAGAAGTTCCACTTCCAAGATTGGAAAAAGAAATATTTTCAAGCTTCATCAAAACCATCTCAAAAATTGAGAGAATAATGCCAAAAACTTGAATTCTAAAACTGGAAAAAGAACTTCATGTTTTGTCTCCAGAATTCTATATCTAAATAATAAAAGATATTAGTATTTATAGGCTTCAGATTTAGTGCCGGTGGATCCATTCGGCGTCTTTAGTCGTGAATCACCGAGTGATTCGGCGATTCGGCCTTTCTCTGGTTCGTCGCTGTTTGTGCCCTGCCTTTTTGTCAACGCATGTTGTGATGTTGGGTGTAATAACTCTACTTCATAGTATTATTCTGCGAAGCGCCGACTGCTCCTTTTCGTCGCCTTTTGATTCACTTCCTTGAGGGATCACTTGCTGTAATAGAAGGCGAAACTCAGCTATATGGCGTATCGCCAAGTGTGTCTGGCGATGTGCACTTTCCATCTTCAACTTTTTTTTTCTGTTTTGTGCTTGAGTGTCCATGCTCTTACCAAATTCTCAAATACTTGAAATTCAGAGGTTTTTATCAGATATCAAGATAAAGTATACAATTTAAGACACTATTTGCATTAAAATAAGGCCCTAGATGAGTCCAATTTGGGGACAC
This sequence comes from Solanum sitiens, assembly GCA_016801875.1. Classification (NCBI taxonomy): domain Eukaryota; kingdom Viridiplantae; phylum Streptophyta; class Magnoliopsida; order Solanales; family Solanaceae; genus Solanum; species Solanum sitiens. The sequence goes on along the minus strand of JABWTJ010000036.1, from coordinate 2,602,912 downwards.
GTCAATACCCCCAACCTAAACTTTTACTTGTCCTTAATTAAAACTTAAATTTAGCAGTTCAAATAGGATGTTTCAAATAGTGCTACACAAGACTCAATCATGAATGTACGCATCAAGATTCAAACTACTCATGCATAGTTCAATTGTATACTCAAAGATTCAAGTTCTGACATACCATTACCAAATATTCTTTAGTTCAAAATACTTTCTACTAATGCACTTTCAAGATCAACAAAAGCAGCTACATGCCCTTACAACAAGGATGATTTTCTTTTCACACATGTAGATTTATTAACTTAGGATCAGGAATCGTATGCAATGATCACACTCACAAAGAGGAACACAATGCATTTTTTCACTCATAGGTTTGCCCTTATTTTCTAATTGACCTTCAGTTCGGTTTACTCAAGATCAAAAAGTTCTTTCTAAGGCTTGTAACGGGGCTCAGTGTTAAGGTATGGTCATTTTAGGCTCACTAACTTTTCTACAATGAGACGTTATTTCCTTAAGCTAACCCTTATATTCCTTCCTCAATCGTTGGTCAAGTGTTTTTAGGTTATCTTTTATTTCCCTTCATGAATTACTTTGAAACCCGACTTCTTTTCATTTCATGCATTTATTTCACGACTTTTCCTTTCTTTTTCTTTTTTCTTTTCTTTTTCTTTTTCTTTTCTCTCTTTTTATTTTGTATGGAGGGCTTCCATTTCTTTGCAATACCATGGGTTTGTGATGCTTCTCATGCACTTCTTGGCTTCTTCTTTCCCATCTCACCACACCCCCAACTTAGGCTTTTGGCCTATGTTGGCTATCTACTTCTAACACATCTCAGAGAGGATTATAGGTAGTGGATATATTAAGGTCTAGGTTTCATCAAGGTTTATACAAGAAAATATAAGAATCAAAGGGTGTTCAAAAGAGTTTCACACACTCACGAGTAGGACACAAAATAGGTATATGTCAAAGTTGGTTCACACTCTTAAGAATTTCCTAAGATCATGTCAAGAGGATACCTTTCTAAATCAATTAGACTAACCGTGCGAATTCTAGGTTACTTCATGCACCGTTCAAGGTAAGCTCATCATACAAGGCAGTGACACTTAAGTCAAACAAGACAACACAGTTTCGCTAGTATGCAATGATTATTGCAAAAGAATCAATTCGATAATTGGATAATAACAACGAGATGCAAAGAGTTCACATATTTCCTATGTAACTTCATTCGTTCTCGTTGTAGCCACACATTCATGTTTGTTCAACTGAGAGCATTTTCAAGTCATCTGTATTGATCGAAATCGAGACTTAAATTCTTACAAGAACAACCACTTTCAACACAAGAGGTGACAAAATTTTCGAAAGTGAATATTTTCGAAGGGTAAAAATTATTATGAAATTAGTACCCAAAAGAGAGCCACAAGCTCAAACATTTGCGAAACCAATTTAAAACACAATATAAACAAACAACCCACGTATAACAGACATATACACAAAACATAATTCATAGATAGCACGAAAAGTGTGTGTCTCACCCAACCAAAATCAAAAATTATTCGTCTTCAAATGTAAACGACAACATCCCAAAGGTCAAATTAAAGAGATGTAGAGATAGGGATAGAGAATATCCTGCTTAGGTGGCCTCAAGGTTAAGGTATGGTGGGGATGTTGGGTGCACAACCGAGTAATTCATGAAGCTTTTTACTACTCTTCTCAATTATCAATGAGCCTATCTTCGACCCATGTTCTCGAATTATCTATCATCCACCTTTTTGTGCATTGTCCTGTAGTTTGTCTAGTCCATTTCAAATTGGCGAAAATATTTTAAATTCTACACTATTTGGCGCATCGCCAAATGAATTGTTGCTTCGCCGAGTTCTTATAAAACATCCCAACATATTTAGATTGTTCCAGTGGCGGTAGTCGTTGGGGTCGCCACTGTAGTAGGCGATTCGCCAAATCGTTTCTGTGTTCATCAAGTTTTACAAACTCCAGATTTTGATAATATCTGAGTTAAATGGCGGAATAGATTTGATTACTAGTATCTTCGGCGACTTGCTAACCAGGTCTACTACTTTCTATTTTGCACCTCTTTAGCATTTGCCACACTACAATCTGCAAAACTAACATACTATTATTTTACCAGTGCGCAAATATAATATACTATAGGGTTTTGGATTGCCTCCCAAACAGCTCCTTAGTTAACGTCGTGGAACGATGCAAGTCAATGTTTACCCTTCATCCTTGGAGTCACCCATGGTGTAGTTGGGTGAATCCTCGGTGAATTGTGGGTATTGACCTGTCATTAAGTTATTTATCTGTGCATCTTGTAGCTGAATTGTCATAGAGTTAACGTGGTTGTCTCATTAAGCATGTCGATGTTTCCTTTCATTTTCTTCAGCTTTCTATCTTGCTCTTCAAGTTTCTTTTGAATGTATGAAAGGGGATAATTACTCGACCCAACCCATTTCCCTTCTCCTTGGGTGCATTCTTGAAGGGCAAAGTTTTTGTCCTTTTCCCTTTATTTGTCTTCCAAGCCCTCTACTCGTTTGGACAACATGTCTACCTGTGTCACTATTTTATCCCACTTGTATTTCTTTTAAGACTTTTCGATTGTTTCAACCATGTTGTCAAGTAGGGTTTCAACAATGTTGTATGGTTGACTCATCTTTTCGCCTTCAAAAAAGTGTTCAACTATTTTTCTATTCTCGGGATCTAACCCTCTGTAGGAGAAATCCAGCAATGTGTTATCTGGCATTCCATGGGATAGGTATGTTTGCAATATTTATTTGAACCTCAGTCGCAATTCTGTAATTGTCTCTCCCCATCCGGTTTGAACATCAACACATTATCCTTGAAGTTTAATAACTTCAACAGAGGGTAATCTATGTGATATCCATAATGGTCATCCATTGTTGTTTCCCTGTTGTAGAATGCATATAAGTAAACAAAAACAAAAATTAAGGTTAGTAAACCTACATACAAAGAACTAAAAATTATAGTTAACTACATTTTCACGTGACACCACCCTCGGCAGCGGCGCCATTTTGAAGCTTCAATATTGTGTATTTTTGTATATTTTCTGATCCACGACACTTACCTACAGTTTGAGAGTCTAAGAATCGAAGCTAGTAAAGTAACCTAACCAAGGGTTAGGGTCGTGTCCCAAAGGAGTGGTAGTGAAAGTAGTAGCTACTTAGAATTTCATTTTAAATAGTGATAGCTCAAGAAATTTTCAAATATTTAAACAAAACAAGTTAAATTAGTAACACCAAAGTGTCAAATATCAAGAAGAGGTTTTGTCATAAGTAGCAAAATATCAAAATAAAGGAGAAAACAAGTATGGGAGATAGTTCTTGGGGTGTGACCGCAATATATGTTGACACAAACTAGTGGGTACATGCTTTTGATTGTAAACTTTGCAAGACAATGGTGAATAGTCTAAGCTTTAGGTTAAAGTAAATTTCCTTTCGGGCAACTTACCTTATCAAATGGGTTCCCCTCGGACACACACTCGTCTAAACGAAGCAGCCTACGCCTTATCCACACCCTGACCTTTCGATATAGGGTGATTGGATATGGGACTAGGGCTCATCCTCTAGGGCTGAACCTCATGTCCACCCACTCTTTAGGACATCAGTCTAGTGGTCCTTGTTTTGTGACCTCCCTGTCGGGCAAGTCGAAAACACATGGGTTGTTTTGTATTTGGAACTGCAAACCCATTATATTAAAGCACAACCACTAGGTGAAATCACCATTAAAATACATCTAATTCTATCAGCAAGCAATACCTAGCAATAATATCAACACATATTTGCTATATCACACCTAAAGAATGGAGGGTTTTAGCCATACATCAAGCAATAATCAAATATACTTAAAATGATAAAGGAATCAAATGGGTATAAGAGATTTGACCTTAGCATTGCAAAGGGAGGTAAATGGAGAAGACCCACTTCCAAGATTGGAAGAAAAGATTTTTTCTTCAAGTTTCCTTAAAACCTTCACCAAACTTAAGAGAGTAATGCCAAAAACTTGAGTAATAAAACTGGAAAAATATATTCATGTTTTGTATCCAAAATTCTATATCTAAGTAATAAAAGAGTTTAGTATTTATAGTCTTCAGATTTAGTGCTAGTGGATCCATTCGGCGTCTTTACTCGTGAATCGCCGAGTGATTCGGCAATTCTCCCTTTCTCTGTTTCTTCGCCGTTAGTGCCCTGCATTTTTGTCCATGCATGTTGTAATGTTGGGCAGAATAACTATTCTTTGTGAAATTATTCGGCTAAGCGCCGACTACTCCTTTTCATCGCCTTTTGATCCACTTTCTTCAAGGCTTGCTTGTTGTAACAGAAGGTAGAACTCAGCTATACGGTGTATCGATGAGTGTATCTGTTGATGCACACTTTGCATCTTCAGCACTTCTCTTACTTTTTGCACCTAAGTGTCCATGCTCCTACCAAATTCTCAAATATCTGAAACTCAGAGATTTTTATCAGATATCAAGATAAAATATACAATTTAGGACACTATTTGCATTAAATAAGGCCCTAGGTGAGTCCAATTTGGGGACTCATCACGTACTGACCTTGGCACTATAAGATCACACTAGACCTTAATATAGGTTTGACACTCTTATTAGTATTGCATAATACTTAGAACAATCAAACCCGAAATTACACCATAGGCAGCCTGCACATTTATAATACTATGTGCAGCCACGAACGGACAAGTGATGTAGTTAAAATAAAACACTTATGGCCTTAGTCTAATTCTCTCCTATATAGTTGAAAGCCCACAAATAATTAGTATATTAAAAATAATTCAAACAATTAGGCGCCAAAACCAAGATCCACACGAAATAGGATAATGTTACAAGTTTTGTAACCGTCGGTCATGTGTTTGGCATGTGTTTTGTAACTGCCGGTCAGCTTTGACTTTGATTTCCTTTTGGACGAGTTGCTCCCATGTTTAACAGTGCCAATCTTATACATTTCAGCCTTGTGTTTCTCCCACTCAATGTTATGAAGCCACATTCACAAATCTATGCCATTGCTTTACCCCATGTTGGTATAAATGCCCTTTCATTGTTTCCTTGTCTTTGATGGTTGTCTGCCCTTGTTATTTTCTTTGAATATGAATTTCATTCCCGCACGACATTGTTATGATTTTCAAGTCAGCACCAATCTTCTTTGTATTCAAGTCTGTGGTCCTCACTTGTCACTTCGAAATCAGGCCATGGTGCGATTGTGCACACCTTAACTTTGTCAACAGACCATCATCAACTTAGCCTTGCATGTTTGTTTCCTTGGATTATACAAATGACAAGGTTAACATGTTTAATACATTGTCCATGCTGCCATTTCATTAAGTGACTTAGATCAGGGGTCTAACAGCTAGCCACTTTAAAGCTCTTCCAAGTTATACAAATTATATTGTTAGCCTCTTTTATGAGATATTGAGCAGTAAACTACATAGTAAAATAGCACAAGATAAGAACTATAAAGATTTTTTAAAACGATACAATTTAATGTGAAATAGCATGGGCTAATAACTTTTAAATTCTTTTAAGTGATATATTTTATGATTTTAGCATATTTTTATGACATCTTAATCATGTAGTAATATACTCTAGGATAACCATTTTTAACCTCTTTCAAGTAATATATTTTACAATTTAACCTATTTTAATGACATCCTAATCAATAAAACAGTTATTAAAATAAATACGGTAGGGATAATCACTCTTTTAGCTCGTTAATTGAAAATTTTCACTGTTACGATAAAAGTTTCAAGTTTAAAAATATCTACTTTTCAGCATGGGGCTAACTAATATTCGGTATACTTTGCATTTTCATACATTACTAAATAACCTTTCTACTTCCACAAGTTTAGCCATACAGACTACCTTGTGGGATCAGATTGAGTTTATTGTTGCTGTTATTGTAGAAAATTCATACATACATATATATAAATATATATATATATATATATATATATATATATATATATATAAAATAAAAAAAACTTCCTAGTTCTACTATATTTTCTTGTGGTATTCTACATATTAACTCATTATTTTTAGGGCATTGGCATACGTAACTTAGGCAACACATGCTTTTAAAATGCGGTTGTGCAATCTTTAATCCACACCGTTCTGTTGCTTCAGCTCCTTAGATCGATCGATCATGTATCTCCATGTCAAAGTAAGGATCTACTTAAGATTTTTCATTTTATTTTTTATCCATTTTTATTTTCTCTTACCTTATCTTATCATAATTTCTTGTTGCAACTTATAATTACGGATTTTGTGTGGTGTGCATCAAAGAGCTTATTGACATTTCGATATTTTATGGGAGATTATTTGTCTGGCCAACGAAACTTGTCAGCTAATTGAGAAGTATATCCAAACCTAGTTATTTATTATTTTCTTTCTAAATTTTACATTAATTTGCTTTATAGAGAATATTTAATTATCAATATGTACCTTATATATCATTGTGTTTCTTGACATTGTGAAGATATCAGATTTTTCGTCATACTTCAATGTGAACAAACAAGAAGATGCACACGAATTCCTACAGTGTTTTCTCAATATACCTTGAAATTTGTTGTAACTACTTAGAGACAAAAGACAACATTGTGAAGGAGGCCTTTGGTGGCTGCCTTGTGAGCAAGGTAAGCATTTGCATATTTGTTCTCTCTCTATTTTATCTTAGAGTTTTTTCTACTGTTGTTTTAGTGTTTTGAAATATTTTGTAAGGATTATACTTGAGCCGAGGGTCTATCAGTAACATCCTCTCTACCTTCGAATGTATGTGTAACATTTGTGTATACTCAATCCTCTCCGGACCCCACTTGTAAATATTTTATTGACATTGTTAGTCTATATTTTCAATTTTCAGCTCCGTTGTAGCAATTGTGGTTATTCATCTGTCACACGCGAGCCTCTAATCGACTTAAGCTTGGAGATTGAGGACGTTGATAGTGCACTTTCTGCAATGGAATCTTTCACTAAAATCGAGAAAATTGAGTTCTCTTGTGAAAGGTGCAAGACACAAGGACCATTTGAGAAGCAACTCCTCGTTGATCATTCCCCTGCTGTTGTTGTCCTACATTTGAAGCGATTCAAAAATAACGGGTTAGTTGTTCAAAAGGTGGAAAAATATGTTTCATTTCCTCTATAATTGGACATGCTTCTTTATAGTAATGACATCAATAATGTGAGTTGTAACACTTCCAAAATACAAGACGTGTCGTTAAGCCTAACTTAGGTGTCATGAAGTCTAGACACTATTTTTAAGGTTAGTTTAATGAATATAGGTCATTTAGGGAGACTAGGAACCAAAACGTTCAAGAACGTCCATGACGTTCGAAAGTTGGTTCAAAGAAGTACTACTGTGCCTTGGCCTATTTGACTAGTTTTTAAGAGTCGGAAATTAATGATATTGGGTGAAAATGTGTGGAAACACGTGTTAGAGATGTTTCATGGTTGAAACGTCCGGGTACGACTCCCCAAGGACCAACCAAAGGCCCTTGAGGAGGATCCCTGCAGGATGAGGCAACACTGCCTGGGCAGTGTGCATCGACGAAACAAGGAACGGCTCGTTTGTGGATTGACGGGGCGTCAATGACACCGTCGTCCCACACTTAGCCAAATTGAGGAAGACTTCACCTGCACAAGTCTCTGAACTCATCGACGAAGTGCAGGACGGAGGGGGGTCTGTCCGTCAACTCACAGACGGCCCGTTGACGGTGTCTCGTCTGTGAGGGCTGGTGAGTTTTTCTGCATGTTTTGTTATTAATTCATTTAATTAATTAAGTGGTTTAGGGGTTAGTTAGGGATTAAGGGGAGGCTAATTAACTAACTTAAAACCCATATATTAGTCCCAATCCCAATTAAACTAATTAGAACTCAAAAACACATACTCTCTTCCTTCTCTCTTCTTTCTCTCTCTATTTGAATTCACCATTGAAGACTAGCAAGGAGAAGGGTTTGGGGTCTGGAAAGGGACAAATTCACCATCAATTCTTCATCAAATGTTAAGGTATGGTATCTATTTACTTTTAAGACCTCTTTCCTCAAAGGGTTCATTCAAATTGATTTCAAAACTAGGGATTTCTAATGGGTTTCATCCAATTCCGAATTTGAAGTTATGAATTGAGTTATTGATGTTTCCTTTAGGTTATTATGAGTTGATTAACATGTAGTTTAACTTGATTGTAGTAATTGTTGATGGTCTTGCCTAAATTGAAGAATATGTTCCCAAGTCCCTAACCCTAGGTTTGATCTTGATGGGAATTATGTTGGGATATATTCAATTGACTTGATTGTTGGTTAAATCATTACTAGATGATGTTATTACATTGGTCATAAACAAGTTGTGATGAATTGTAGTCTTTCATGCTAGTTCTTGATAGGTGATCTAGGGCATGTTGATTTGACTTAGTCCTAAGCTTTGATCTACTATTGAATTATGATGTAGTGACTCTTGTAGACTTATGATTACATTAGTTATTGAACTATGGTGATTTGATGAACTAATTGGGTTGAACTAAGGGTTGATGGTAAGACCTTGATGATGATGAATTGTTAAGACGACTTGGTAAGTCTTGTGACCTTATCCTTTGTTTCAATTATGGTTAATTGTGATTAAGTCATGATGATTGTGTTGGAGCATGCCTTGTTTAGGATTGATAGGGTGGTATGATGTTGAATTGAAATGTCTTGTTATGGTTGTGAGGTTAGTTAAGATGTAAAGTAATAAGGGTGATGATGATTGCCAAATGTGCTTTATTATGAAAGACTATAAAGTGTTAACCTTACTTATGTGAATTGTGATGAAAGGCTTCTACTCATGCAATTCCTATTGAGCTATTATGATAATGATTATACAAGGGATAGACCCTATGACCTAAACTAATCTATGATTGATGAATAAAGATATTAAATACATTTCAATAAGGGACTCTAGCTTAGCACCGAGTGATCTTGTATGTGAGAGGGTGAGACTTTCCCACATAGGGAAGGTAGGGTTCACTACGATTCTCACGGGGTGGATAGCCTCATGACCCAAATAGGGTGTAGAGTTATGTTTCCTATGATACCCCAAGTTCCATAACTATGTTGACACCATAGGAATACTAGCTAGTGGATCCACCTAGAATGCTACGTTTATATTAGGTTTTACCTTGGCCGGTAGACCACCTTCCATCGGTGTAAGGTTTTACAACACCGGATTCCACATTAGGTCATGTGGTCTATGTCGGTTAAGGCAAGTGTTCCATAAACTAAAATGAAGTAATGATGTACAGGCTAACTAAGGTGACTTGAGGGGTTTGACTTAGCTTAGGTAGGGGTATGGGACTCTACCTATGCCTTGCACTAGTTTGCCTTGATAGGAGCTTTAGGAGGTCAATATTATGTATGTAAATGATGATAAAGGTAAATGACTTATTATGATGATTATGATGATTATGAATATGCAGTTCGTCTGTATTATTAAAGTATGAACTTGTGTGTGTTGAAGGTTATGTTAAGTGAAGTAAGTTACTAATTATGATTCTTATTTGGTTACTTGATTAAGTAGGGTTATGGGGCTTTGCTTGATCATTGCACTTGTGGCTTTATAGGGAATGTGATTGGTTGTCTTGCTTTACTATTCATATGATTAACTCGTATCCATGCTTGTGATGTTATTATTTGGTGATTGAGTTATATAAGATTATGGGTTTAAGTATGTGAAATGTATGTAGTTGCTTTGATTTGATTGAACATGTCTAAATGGTTTGTATTGATTGTTGATTGTGCATAAAGAGATAAATTGGCATCATTTAACTAAATGTCCCTTTTTAGCATGCTTAGTTGTTATATGTGCATATGGTCTCATAATTAGTACATGTGGCGTACTGACCCCATTTCTCCCTTTTTCCCAAATACTTTAGGTTCCGATCGTTGAGGTTTGGTTCGAGGCGATTGAGAAGGAGGCTTGGATACTCTTATCATCCAAGTGGTAGGTCCTCATTTCCCGAGGATGATGCCGATATTCTACCTATGGATTTTCTTAGATATTATGACATCTATGTTTACTCTATCTATTTGAATACAAAGTTGTATAAAGACTATATGTGGCTTACTTTTATTGTTGTAGGGCTATGCCTATGTTGATATTATTGTACTAGATGGTTTATGAGATGAGATGGATTTTATGATTCTAATTCTATCTTATATATGTGTATGAAATAAAAGTAGAAGACTAAGTAATCTTCCTATATGAACGGGTCTATGTATACTCGATATTAATACTGTTATGTGTATGTAGAGGTCTATGTAAACCTCCGATTAAGATATAGTTAAAAAGTTTTCATTTTTCCGCATATCTTAGCCAATGAATGTTCTGATGAATAATAAAGGGCTAGTCTTAGTCGTCTAAGAGGGCGATGACGCCGGTTACGTCTAGGGGGTAAACCCGGATGTGACATGAGTATCTTCATTATACTTTTACAAATATTTTATGTTTTGTCAGCAGTTACATGATGTTGATTCAAAATTTTTCTTTTCTCAACAGGAAGAAATAAATATGTTCTCTACGCATTTATAGTGCATTTTGGACCTTTAATCAGTTCAGGACACTATTATAACTTTATTCGTTGTGCTCCAAATTAATGGTAAAAATTTGATGACGAGAAGGTACAGAAAATAGTAGACTTTTGCTTATTTTGTTAGAAAGTTTGTGTGTTCATGATAACTAACTTGATATTTTGTTTGATTGTCATAGGTTGATTATGTTCAAGAAGAACATGTTTTGGCAGAGCAGGCATACATTTTGTTTTATGCAAAGAAGGGTACTCCGTGGTTTTCAAACTATATCCAAAGCCACAGGCCATTCCTATGTCTGGTTAACCCCACAGCTTCCAACGATGTTTCAGATGAGCCAACTCTAATGCTTGATGTGAACAATGTTGAGGATAATGATTCACATGGTAAACTCATCTTCTACAGTTACTTATTCCAAAATTCATGTTATTACTTGCTAAATATAAAAAGTTTATCACTCCCTTTTTGTCCATACACAATATTCTACTATTAGAAAATTCTTAAGTTTTGTATATCGTTATTGTTGTTGAGTTCACTATTTGCAAATAACAATCTACCAGAAATAATCTCTTTATATGTACGAGGTAGAGGTACGATATGTATACACTCTATAGTAAGTTTGTTGTGGCTGTTGTGGTTGTTGTTAACTTTCACGAATTCAACTTTTTTTGTTTTTCAAAGTAAGATATATGTTGAAACAAAATTATCAGAAAACGATCATCTTCCACTCTGAATACACATCTTCTTTCAACTTTAATCAAATTGTGTTCACATACCAACTAAGTGTGTTTTTTATAGCATTAACAGATAAGGTTTATTGCAAAGATCAATTGCAAGACGTCAAAATAAAGCAAGATGAAGAATTGATGGATGCCTTGATCTGCGGCTCACATGGAACCTCTTTGAACGAAAAGAAAAGAAAGTTGGAAGATTGAAGATTGTTTTGTTGGCAGGTTTACCTTATTGGTCTTGTGTATTCGTTTAGTCCTTATGTTCCTTAAACAATTGCTTGCCTTTTATGAGAAATTTGTGACATATGTTGTCACATCAAATGGTATTAACCATATTTCGTTTTGTTCTCGTTTCATGTTATAACAGGAACATTCTCAAATTACTCCAAGTGGGACTTCTCAAAGTCAAGAAAAAGGATGAGGTAGAGGATCAACCCGCTGTAAGACATGGGTCCGAGGGCGAGAAGTCGTATGATTGGTGTTCCAAAAGAGACACAAAGTATGTTAAGGAATGTACGGACCATTCAAGGCAAATAGAAAAAGATCTAAGAGAGTTTAATTCTGTGAAGATGGATCTCCTTGATTGTTTAATCGAATTCCTCCAAATCTTTGTCATGAAATTTGAAAAGCTTATTGAAAGTGACTCTCAAATACAAGAGATGGAAGGATACGATGTTTTGTATCATTCCCTGCCAGAATACTGGAAGAATGAACTAATGAAGTTAGAATCGATATTAGGGATAATAAAGAATTATAGAAGTATTATATAAAAATAGGAGTTAAATGGGTAAAACTTCACACAGTGTGTATCCACATACTCCCTTTTTTCATCAGAATAATTTTCTTATTTATTTTAATTTTTATCAAAATTTTGAAGTAAACATCTTTAATTGTGATTTAATATGAATATATTAGTTTTATTCTCTTTTATTTTCTGATAAGTGAATGATTATTCTATTGTACAATATCATATGGTGTTTAATAATTAGACATCCAAATATGTGTTATAATCTAAAATAAATTAAAGTACAAATTAAGAAGTTAATTTTAAATTTTGGTTAAATATTTAATTCGTAGATGATGAATGGATGCTTACGTGTCTTTTCGATTTTACATTTAACTATGAAACCTTTATGAGAATTGATTTGCTTGAATGTGTATGTCACATGCCTAATTATTAAAATTCTTGCCTAATTATATGTCAATAACAGACATGGCATCAAAAAGTATCATTATAGACTTAAACAAAGGTGAAAAGGTTGATGGTGATAATTATGACAACTGGAGTCGAAAAATATGGTATGAGTTGGAAGAGCAAAGGAAGGTATAAACCATGTTTTGAATCAACCAAAAGATGGTAATACTGCACAACGCATTAGGGTGATGTCAAATATGGTAGCTCAACTTAAGAGTGTTGGCCACGTTTTATGAAGATGAGCAACAAGTTCAGGCAGTAATTCGTTCTCTTCTTGATAAATGAGAACATCTCAAGGTTAAATAGATTTATAATGATAGATCAAAACTTTTTTGTGAAGTTGAACACCATGTTGAACTTGATGATGAGTGCTTTGGTGCTGCTAAAGCTGATTCTAATGCCTTTGTGGCAGATTCAAGTGATACAAAATTCTTCAGGCTTCAAGCGTAAGAAAATTTGGAAAAAGAATGGGAAAGACAAAGACACTGAAGAAGGACCTTCTAAGAAAACCTAAAAAACTAAATTCCAAGAAAGGAATTTTTTTTTAAAAAAAAAGAGAGACAAGTGCAAAATAAAATGCTACAATTGCAAAATGTTCGGGCATTTCGCTCATGAATGCAATGAGCCGAGAAGTAGCATTTCTAAACGCACCTCAAAGTGCAACATATGGTTTCGAGCACTTCTATACAAACTAAATCTTATCTTATGTGGATTGTAGACTCAGGATCCACCGACCATGTGAGTCGAGGTCGAGAACTGTTTGTGGATTTTCATCTAGAGCAAGGTAGATCTTCATAGGAAATAATGTAAAACTAGAAGTCGAAAGGATAGGCACTTGCAAAGTAGACTTGCATGGTGACCGTTCTTTGATGTTGCATAAAGTGCTATATATACACCAGAGATTCGACAAAACTTAGTATCTATGGTGTTAGAATAACTCTAGATAATGTTCTATATTGTTTTGGACTAAGTTATGATTGTTTTATTGTTTTAGATAGTAATCTTCAACTTATGACTATTATGTTGAGTGTTGTGTAAGGGATTCTTATTCAAATAACAATGTTGTTGATGTTATTACATTGCATGCTAGATTAGGTCACATAGGGCAAGATCGAATGAATAAGTTGGCAAAAGAAGGGCATTGTGGTTCTTTCACCAAAATTGAAATGCTATGAAAATTGCTTGATAGATTACGCGTAAACCATTTGGGAGGCTAAGAGAGCTCAATTCCCACTTCAGTTAATTCATTATGATATTTGTGGTCCAATGAATGTAAAGGCAAGGTATAGTGCTACATATTTCATTACATTTATTGATGATTTGACGCGCTTTGGTTATGTCTATTTGATTTCTCATAAATTTGAAGCACTTGAGTGCTTTAAAAGATATATGAATGAAGTTGAAAATCAATTATAAAAACATAAAAGCTTTAAGAACCGATTGAGGACGTGAATATTTGTCAAAACAATTTGAAGATTTATGTGCTGAAAAGGGTATTATCAGACACTTAACATTTCCTTATACACCTCAACAAAATGATGTAGTTGAAAGAAGGAACAAGACATTATTAGACATGACAAGATCGATGATGGCGCTGGCAAATTTGTCTCTCTCTTTCTGGGAAGACGCATTAATGATTTCGTCTTACATATTGAACAAAGTTCCTTCTAAATCAGTGCCTTCCACTCCTTATGAACTTTGGACTAGTCATAAGACAAACCTGAATGATCTACGCCTGTGGGGTTGTGCAGCATGTGCAACTTACATTAAAGATCATTTTAGTGACTTTTGTAAACTAAGTCCAAAAGGAAATAAATATAAGGTACTCTGAATTCTCCAAAGGGTATGTGTTCATAGATTAATTGGAGGATGGAAGTATTATTAAAATTGTATCACGAGATATCAGATTTTTGGAAAATGATTTCCCAAAAAGGGTGAAATATATGAAGTAGAACCTCTGTACGAAATGTTGAATCTAGAAGATCAGATGAAGTTGTCAAATATACTTGATAATTCAATGGATCAGGAAATGATCCCTGGTCCAAGTGGGAGTTATGAATTCCAAAATCCTATAGAGGAATCTAAACTTCAAATTTGTAAGAGTACAAGAAAAGGTGTACCTAAATGATCTTATGAGATTAAGGATTATGTTTTCTTGGTACCTCATACACAATGGGATGAACCTAATTCTATAATAGAGGCCTTATCGAGCCCTGAAAAGGATGATGGTTAAAAGCGATGAAAGAAGAATTAGAGTCCATGAAAACCAACAAAGTCTGGGTCTAGTTGACCTTCATAAGGAACGTAAAGCTATTGGGAATAAATTGATTCTTAATGTTAAACATAAATCGGATGGGTCAATAGAAAGACAAAAGCAATATTGTTTGCAAAAAGGTTTTACTCAAGAAGCTGGAATAGACTATGAAAATAAATTTCACCAGTTGTGAAGTTTACATCCATACGATTACTTTTAGCTATTGTTGCACGTTTAGATTTAGAATTGCACCAAATGGATGTGAAAAATATTTTTCTCAATGGAGAATTAAACGAGGAAACCTACATAGAACAACCAATAGGTTTCGTTGTTAAAGCTCAAGAAAAGGAAGTATGTAAATTGAAATGATCAATTTATGGCCTAAAGAAATCTTCAAGGCAATGGTATCTAAGATTTCATAAGGAGGTGATGTCATTTGATTTCACCATGATCGATGAAGGCCGTTGTATCTATATGAAAAAGTCCAATTGAAATTTTGTAATTCTTTCTCTTTACGTAAATGATATTTTATTGGTTGAAAAGAATTTGGAGTATGTAAAAACTGTCAAGTCATGGCTATCACAATCATTTGATATGAAAGATTTGGGTGAAGCATACTACATATTGGGTGTTAGGATTCAAAGAAATTACTCCAAGAAATTTTTGAGTTTATCTCAAGAAACTTATATATTTGAAACATTTTTAAATGTATAGTTACAAACCCATGGATACTCCTGTAGCAAGGGCTGAACTTTAAGCCTTGAAATGTGTCCAAAGACTAAAAAAGAAAAGAAAGACATAACTCGAGTTCCTTATCCTAGAGCTGTCGGGAGTTTGATGTATGTTACGATGTGTACTCGCCCAGACATTTGTTAGGCTGTGAGTCTAGTTAGCAGGTATCAATCCAATCTTAGAAAAGATCGCTGGAAAGCAGTAAAGAGAATATTTCAATATCTGAAGAGATCACTGGAAAGCAGTAAAGAGAATATTTCAATATCTAAAGAGAACTGCAGATGAGACCCTGTGTTATAATGGATCTGATTTATTCATAAAAGGTTATACAAATGTTGATTGGGCTAGTGACCGGGATGATAGAACATCAACATTCGGTTTTGCTTTCTTACTAAATGGTGGTACTATTTCATGGAAAGTAAGAAGCAAACTTGCAAAACTCTTTCAACCATGGAATCTGAATTTGTGGCATGTGTGTCTGCATTACAAAAAGTTGTTTAGTCAAAGAGATTATTTGAACATTTAAATAGAAGAAAATAATTCTAAGGGTTCAATGATTCTATATTATGATAGTCAAGCTACTATCGTGTACATAAAGGATCCTAAGTATCAAAGAACAACCAAACTCATTGACATCAAGTATAACTTTGTGAGAGACATAGTGGCAAGTGGAGAAATAACTTTATAATATATTCATACACATGAAATGATAGTTGATCCTTTTTTCAAGAAGGTCATCTCTAGAGACTTGTTTGAAAAACATGTTAAAGCTCTAGCTTTATGTAGAGTATGATGATATTTCAATATTGTAAACTGACTTGATTATTATGATATTCTCTTCTATATCAAAATATTGAATTTATGTTTAAATGTAGTATGCATGTTATAATATGTAAGATATAAAATGTGTGAACAAGTCGCGAGATTAGATCTCTCACACGAGCAATCACCTCTTACATCGGGGAACGTGAAGAGATGAGTTTCACCACCATTTTATCACTTGTTTTATGATCCAGACAAAAGTTTCTCCAAGACATGATCTTAAGGATCATTGAAGAGAGAAACTAGGGTTAAACATCTGGAGGTGCTTAGACCAAAGTCTGCACGATGTTGAATAATCAAAAGAATGAGACACATACACCAATTTAAGGTGTAAACATCGTAGCACGTGTTTCATACCAGGTGTGTCTAGCAATCAATGGGTCAATGAAAGAATATTCCCTGAGTCTTCGTTGTGTGAGACCCATAAATGTTAAATTAACTTTTCAATGAAATACCCTTTGACCTTTTGTTGTTTCTTGAAGTTTCATTCGGTGTTGCTACTTTAGCATGTTACTAATAGCCATGAGCGATTCGGCAATATACTAAATATTTAGGAAAGAAGTTGATATGGAACATATAGATTTGAGTAGAAATGGAAGATGATTAAATGAGCAATTCAACTTGTATATATAAGTCGTCTAGTACACTCAAGTGTAATAGTGTGTATAAAGTTAAACATGAACTCGAGTTCACCTCTTTAAGAGGTTGAGAGATCGAATAAGTAACTACTAAAGTTGTGAATGACATCAAGGGTATAATGAGTAATAGTGTCCTTTAATAGTAGTGAATTGTTTCCACAATTGATTGAATTCATATATAGGACTTGTAAAACCTTAAGGATAGTTTCTTCATGCTCACAGGTCGCACAAACTATTTATCGTATGAATTGTATGTCTTATTGATATAATGTTGACTTAGGTCTTGTCCACCATGTGCCAAGTAGGAGATGTAAGTTTTAGGTCGTGAGTTGCCTATGTGGACCGACCCGACCCGAACCTATCTGTTTTATGTCTTATCCAATTGATTAATTAATTAATTAGTTTTGGATAAATCCTTTTAAAAAGGATAAGGCAGAACAGTTACAAAGTAACTGTTCAACCTCTCCCTAAAATACTTAACGTGAAAGTTAAAAACACAGAGGAAAGTGTGTGAAACAAAAAAACAAAAACCAAGCGATCAGTCAAGAAATAAAGAATTGACTTTCTCAGACAAATTCATCAACACACAAAGTAGACTTCTAGTTTGTGAACACAGATCTTTATTTCCTAGTGTTTCAAATATAGACTTGAGCACCAACCTATCAAAGAAGCATATCGACGACTTCCGCTGTGAATTACAAGGTACACAACTCGCTGTTGATTTAACTTAATATTCCTTCAAGTTTGATAGGTCATCAAGCAGGTCATCACAAGGAATTCAATAGGGCCTTCTCCCCTAGCCACTGTTCAAGGACTACGAACGGCTAGATGATACGTGGTGCCTATGACGGGCTGTGAAGGCCACCGTCAAGTGTGTCCGTCAACTATGAACTCTAGGGACTTCTGCATCTTTTCCTAATTATTTTAAATCAATACTATGTCATTTGTTATTCTACCCAAACCCCTATATAATGATTTTTACCCAAGAAATCACCCAAAATCAATTCATCGCTCGAATTCTCAAAGATGATCTAGTCATCCTCTCAAATATTTCTCTCGATAGAAACATGGAGAGAAACGCTAGGGTTTCAAATCAAGTCTCCAATTCCTTAATTGATTTCAAGTTTTTGATTCAAGGTAAGATAATCTTCATCTATGGAGTACTTTCCTCCATGAGTTTCTAAATTCCTCAGTTTTCAAGCTATAAATCCCCAATTGAAGTTATGGTTTTCTTCTATGTCACGGGGTCCTTTCAATGTTGATTAATATGATTGTTTTATAAGATATTATGCATGAATTAAGATAATTCCATGTTTTGAAAAGATGATTCCCATGAACCCATGCATAATCAACGTTTTCTTAGCCATAATGATATAATGTGGATTTTGAATCATGAAAGATGAGTTATGAAGATATATATGTTCTTTATGAAACTGACGAAAATTGTTTTAAGTTTCATTGGTAGTAAAGCATATATAGTTTTGTATGTTGTTGTATGCTGTTGTTGTGACAAGATTTCTCACATACTACCAAATACATGCATGTGAAAAGGTTTTCTAACATAAGGATTCTTATGTGTTGAAAGGCTATCTCAAATAACATAGAATCAGGTTGTAGGAGCTATTCTAAAGGAACTTAACTTTGATAGGTTAGTTGGTGTGCCTTCCATGAAAAATAATTCAAGTAAAAATTATAACTATTCCGTGGGATTTATGCTTTGCAGCGAGAGAATATTGAGATGGAAGCTCTCCCATAGCTTGAGGTCACGTTTCTAGTACCAATCTCCTTGTCCGATACCTATGTGCTACAATACGAAGATTCTCTCGGATAGATATTAGTTAGTGAATCCACATAAGCTAGAAGTTAAAGTTCTTGTCTTTTCATGTAAGGACATCCCTTTTCGGTGTAGGCAAAACACTATATTCTGATGAGTCAAGTATTTCAACTCATTCAGCGCTTCATATTCAGAGTTTGGGTGTCCTCAATGACTATCTTATGCTCTAAATAGATGTTAAAATTATAATTTGCAGCAATGAAGGCAAAAGAGCAAGGAAACAACATTACTAGGAAAAAAGGAGCAAAAAATCTGGAAAAGATGAATAAAATCAACGTTGATACTTGCCAAAGCCACCCGGCGAGTCGCTGGGTGGATCTTCAACTTGCCAAAAGTTACAGCAGGCCTGCCCATAAAAAAGACCAACTCAGCGAGAGAAATGATGGTTTGGCAACGCGCCAAATGGGTCGGCGATGCCAACCATAACTTCCTAAAGTTACAGCAAATAAGTGATGAAAAGCGTAGACAAGAAGGCGATCAAAAGGAGCACTCTGTGCATCGCCGACCTGGTCAACGATGCTCGAGTTTTTTCACCGAGTGGCTCCAAATCTTAAATTCCCATAATGTATAATAGCAATTTTCAAAAGAAGACTAAAGACATCGTGTGTTTTGAGAAGTTCCCACATAGTCCAACCCTAGGTTTTTTATCATAAACATTCTAAACACTTTTGTACACTTTTTGAGTAGAGATTTAGGTTGGTTTTGATTTTTAGCTTTAATTGGAGCATTTGAAGACTCGTAGATTATTACCCAATATGATGCAGAACATAGTTGGTAACAATTTCTTGCTTTTTATGATATTTTGCTAAAAAAAACCATTAATATGAACTCTATGGGACTTAATGCCTAGCACCGAGTGGATATAAATATGATATGGAAGCTTCTACACTAGTTAAGTTTTGATTCCCCTTGAAATCTTTTACACTAGTTGTGTCCAGCATTCCAAATGGGTATCTTTTACAGTAGATGAGTCCGGGTTCCCAAAGTAGGTATCTCATGAGATGGAAACCTTCTACTTTAGTTGAGTCCGGGTTTCTAGTAGCAATCTCTTTATCT
This sequence comes from Solanum sitiens, assembly GCA_016801875.1. Classification (NCBI taxonomy): domain Eukaryota; kingdom Viridiplantae; phylum Streptophyta; class Magnoliopsida; order Solanales; family Solanaceae; genus Solanum; species Solanum sitiens. The sequence goes on along the minus strand of JABWTJ010000036.1, from coordinate 2,583,062 downwards.
AATAACTGTGTTACCATATAGGTTACTTAGCTATTGGATCCATCTAACCTAAGAGTATTGTTATACCTTCGGCAAGTAGAACAACCCATTTTTGGTGTGGGGTAGACATCGGATTCCATGTTTGCTCACGTGGTCTATGTCGGTTAAGGCTTATGTCCCAAATATCGTATTAGTATAAATAAGAATATGAGATATACACAATGGTGACTTAAGGGTCTTTACTTAGTACAGATGAGAGTATGGGATCTTATTCATGCATTGCACAAGTATGATTGTATCTATGGTATGTTCCTTTTAGGTTTTGTGATTTGTGTAATGAATATGTGATGTTGCTTATCATCATGATGTATTTTTGATGGATTGTTGCTCTAGATGCCTTCCATGATATGACTGACTAAAGGTGATAGTTCCCTTGTCTATATGAAGTAAGCTAATAATGAGACCAAAGGAAGGTAAATATGACTATGATGACTTCAAGGTTATTCTTCGTGTGAATGGTATTATAAGATGTCTTTCATCCATTGCACAAGTGTGCTTTGAGGTTACTTAGGAGTATAGTGCCCTTATGGTAGAAAACCCTAAGAATTGACCATGTATATAGACTATGTTTAAGTACCCTTATGCTTTTAGGTTACATGAGAGTATCCCTATTATGGTATAAATGACTAAGAGTTGAATAATGCTTATATGATTCTTATGTTGGATACTTTACTTATTATTATGATATTGTCTCTTATACTTATAAATGATGCTTTATGAAGTATTACATATGATTATGGATTATGGATTATGTCTTATATTGACTAACCCTTGTCTTATACTCTTATTATTATGTCATCTAACATATATAGTACATTTTGTACTAATGCGTACTTTGCCTACATTCTAATCAAATGTAAGGTATGGACACATGAGTTCGATTCTTGGACATAGTTTCTAAGGAGCAAGGAGTTAAAGATTTGGTGAGTTCTCATAGCTTCAAGGAGAAAAGCCATTATTTCCTCTATGACTTTTATTTCATGTTTGGAGACTATTGTATGGGTTGTGTCCCAAGTCTTTTAGTACAAGTTAAGTTTAGATGGTTTGAGAAAAGTTAAAGTGTAGAAAGAATTCTACTTTCTTTTATAAATATTTCAATTGTATGGATAAAGTTATAAAATTTATGTAATTTTGTATTATATTATGTTCATGATATGCTAAGGGATTGTATGAGACCCCTTCGGTATCAAGTACACCATGTTACATCTAGGGTGTACCCCTAGGTAGTGATAAAGTTGCTAAACTGAGCATAATATTTAGAATGGTTCTAGGATTGCCTCAAACCACGTCTAGTAGAGTCTTGTTCATAAATATGAAGCGCACCACATTTAAGAATAGGAGGCTATTGGATGCTTAATAAATCTCACTTTTTCATTCTCTAAGTTGTGCCATAGAATTTAACTCTATAAGGTCTCTCTCAAATTCCTTTATCCGGTGGTCTTTAGGATATGACCACTCGAAGGGCTTATGCTACAAGGAGTAAGAGATTAAGGTTGGTTGTGATGCCAATTATGGCTAGTGACTAGATAGACTTTGATGTTGTCTTTAGTATGAATGGGTTATATTATGGTTATGTGTATTTCATGGTAGAACCCGACTTAGTCATGATGGGCAATAGGGTGTTTAAGTAATGCCTCGGAGAGTTAACTGAATAGACTCCTCTAAGAAGGGTATAGTGTAATTTAACTTGGTTTAGAATCATTTTGTGTGATGGATGTGAAAGTCCAGTGATGACTTGCTTCGACCTTAGAATTGAAAGAAGTGTTGCTCAAAGGAATTTGTATAGGCTTGCTCCCACGGGGGAGATAATATTCTTATATAGCAAGGTCATTGAATGTCCTTGCTATTCACGAGTTAGGTTTGCATGAATTTTTCACCTAGTGAGGTATAGTGAGTATGAGAAGTTTAGTCCCCGTTTGATAGGCTCATATTAGATCTTGAGTGGTGTTATTAAGGTTGATTCTGAGCTAGAGTTTCTTAAAGAGAACCTCTCTAAGTTAGATTACCGGTGGGTATATTTGATGGGAAAGTTAAGAAATAGAAGCATAAGAAAGGTTTTTTGAAGTAGTATGGAGTGTCCTTTAGTGAGGGTTTTAGGTGAGGGTTATACTTGTGAGGCCCAGGCCTAATGAGATGTCCCGATATCCTTATATGTTTTCCTTGTATTCCTTCATTAGCATTTAAGATCTTGAGATGATAAGTTCCTCTTGATTTACTTTTATATGAAGTAATGTGTGATTTGTATGTTTCCATGATATCTTTATAAGGTGCATATTCATGAAAGCTTATGATTTATAAGAAAATGAGTTTGCATTGTTTTATTCATGTTGTAGTGTATTTGAGTAGAATTGCATATAGAATTCATGAGATGAACTAATGAGCATGTCTTAGTTTGGAGTTGAGAGACTCCTCGTTGAATAAATGCTTTTTGATGGTAAATCTCATTTATGCTCTATGAGAGTATGTTGAGCGTGTTATGGTTAGGAGATGGTTTTTTCTCCTTGAACATGACTAGGGATGAGAATTTCATGCATTTTGGGTTGTTAGATGTAGTTCCTACTCCATTGTGTTGCATTGAATATATTTAGTTTGGAGTTGAAGTTTTCCTCCTTCATTTTGATGCATAGTTATGATGGTCTGCTAGTCCAGAGTCATTTCCTATAAGAAGTTTTTAGAATTGTCATTCGAGGAGGAATTATCTCAAGGGGGAGATATTGTAATACCCCGTAAACTAGTAGACTGAACTAGAGCCTTAAGTTAGGGTTCTAGAGTTTGATATGAGGGTTAGGGTCAGAGACAAGACTTCCCGCACTTAGAATGAGGGGTTTAGGGATTAAACTTCATGTAACGTGTTACACCCCATAGTTTAGAAGACCATCTAGGGTTTAATTGAGGGTTACGAGGGTAAGTTCCAAGGCAGGGTGACAAAAACTAAGCCAAGGGCCAAGGCTTCCCCAATCTTGGAGCACACTGCCTCAAGTCCACGACCACCACCATGGCCAGTAATGTGGACCACGGCTCATGGTGTAGTTAGTGAAGCCAAGGCACTAGATCCCTAGGGGATGCCTTAAAGTGTCTTACCTTCACGTGCCACTTCACGACCAGTGGTCTTGAACACGGTTCGTGGTAAGGCTCGTGGAAATCCCTTAGAATGAGGGAGGCCAGGAAGCTTTAGAAAAGCACTGCCCCAAAGTTCAAGGCCATCACAACGAACAATGTTCTTGACCATGGTTCATGGGAGGCCTCGTGAAGGTCCCTTAGATTTGTGGAGGCAAGTTCTTGAGGCCAAGTCATCGGACCATAAACCATGAGCAACTTCACGGCCAGTGGTCTTAACCACGGTTTGTGGGAATGCTCATTGTCATGACATGGATTTCTAGAGGTCAAACTAAGTGTCCTAGCTATTGGTCCAAAGACCACGAGCAGGAGCACAGTAAGTTGTGAGGACCACAACCTGTGGTTCCTCTCGTGAAGCTTAAATAGTAGGTTGCCAAGTAGAGGAATTTTTAGGAAATTCAAAATGTGGTACTTATTGGATGGGGTCATTTTACCTAGTATCAAAACCCCTATATAAGATATTGTAAGCTTTTATCCATACACTTAAGTTTTTCACAAAACCCAAATCAAATTCCCAAAATATTCTCGAAGATAGATCTTGAAGCCTAGGTCAAGAACAAAGACTCCATTGTTGACAGATTAGTAAGGCTTTTTATCCAAGGTATGTTAGATTATTAATCTATGGGTTGTTCCACCCATTATCCCCTTAGATTTCCCCCAAAGATAAAACAAAATTTAGTTAGGGTTTCTACCTATGTTTGTGGGGTAGGTTTGGGTATTATCCCAATTAAGAGGATAATACCTAATCATGATTGATTTAGAATTCAATTGTGATATTATGATGAATTTATGTGAATTACATGGTTTACCCAAGTCTAACTGGAAGAATTGATATTATGTGGGTTTATGCCATGAGAGGTGAAATTGAGAATTCATAGGTGATCTTCTAAAATTAATGTCCTCTGTAGTAGTTGTTCAAGATTAGTAACATGTGGACATAAATTGAACTAGACTTTAGTATCTGTGATGTATCATGACTATTAAAGTAGAAATTGAACCTTTATGGTGAATTATGACTAGAATTGCTTCAAAATGAAACTTGTAACTAGATATCTTGTAATGTAGATATGTATGATGATTGTAAAAAAATAGTAAAGGCTTGAGAGTAAGGTTTGTGGTCATGAATGGTAATCACTAGGGATTGAGATTAAAACTAATATTATGAACTATGAATGCTAAGGATTTGAGAGTAAGATCTATATGACAATAGAAGGCTACTGAATAGAATTGTGATGAAAGATATTTACCTACCTAATCTACCTCTTAATTTGTTGAATGCATAAAGTGATAGAATCACATGAGTTAGGGAGATATCCATGATTGGTGTATAAATTCTATGTGTGAATATGGAAAGTAGCCTTTGAACCTCAAGGAGGTAAAGTATGAGATTATGTTCGTAGTAATTAAACTACTTTAAATATGAATATATCTACGTCAAATGTAGTCATTCTGGATATGTTATGTGATAGGATTATGAATATATCAATGTCTAATGTAGTCATTCTAGATGTGATAATTAAATATGAGCTTTGACCCTAGATAAGGGGCATGATATGATAGTATGCATGTTGTATGCAGTTTAGTACATTCTCTCAAAACACTTTTACAGTAAAGTGAATATGCTCATGACCTAGTTGTAGTGTTGTTGAAAGGGTAATTCCATAGACACACTTAGGCATGAATATGATAGGAGGTGAAAGGTTTGTAACCTATAGTGATTCTAAGGTTTGAAAATTAGTCTTACCTATTGAAACTAGGAGCTTTAGTATTAGTTATGTTGGATTGAGTGTAAAGATATTCTTCCACAAATATGAACTTAAGTCAAGAATTAATGTGAACTCAATGGGACTTAATGCCTAGCACCAAGTGAATATATATATATATATATATATATGAAATGGAAGCTTCTACGCTAGTTGAGTCTGACTTCCCCTTGAAATCTTTTACACTAGTTGAGTCCAGCTTTCCAAATTTGTTCTTTTTACACTAGTTGTGTCCGGGTTCCCAAAGTAGGTATCTCATAAGATAGAACCTTCAACATTACTTGAGTCTGGGTTTCTACTAGTAATCTCCTTATCACATAACTATCTTCCCACATAGGTTACTTAGCTATTGGATCACCTAAGCTAAGAGTTTAGTTCTACCCTCGGCAAGTGGAACAACCCTTTTTTTGTATGGGTAGACACCGGATTCAATGTTAGTTCACGTGATCTATGTCGGTTAAGGCTTATGTCCCCAACATTGTAGTAGTATGAATAAGAATATGAGATATGAACTATGGTTACCTAAGGAGATTTACTTAGTATGGATGAGAGTATGGGATCTTATTCATGAATTGAACAAAATATTCTTTGAAGGTATCTGTCATATTTTTCTTTTAGGTTTTATGATTTATGGAATGAATATGTTATGTGGCTTATGCTTATGATCTATGTTTGATGGATTGTTTCCATAGTTTCCTTCCATGATATGATATACTTAAGGTCATATTTCCCTCGTCTATATAATGTAAGTGAATAATCAGACCAAAGGAGTGTTAGTATGACTATGATGACTACAAGGTTATGCTTAGTGTGAATCGTAGTATGGGATGCCTTTCATGGATTTCACAAGTGTGCTTTCACGTTACTTACGAGAACAGTGCCCTTATGGTAGAAAAACCTAAGACTTGACCATGTATATGGACTACGTTTACGTACCCTTATGATTTTAGGTTACATGAGTGTAGTCCTATTATGGTATAAATGACTAAGAGTGGAATAATTCTTCTATTATGCTTATGGTGGAGACTTTACTTATTATATGATATATTCTCTTATGCTTATAAATGATGTTTCATGATGTATTTCATATGATTATGGATTATGTCGTATGTTGACTAAACCTTGTCTTATGCTCTTATGATTATCCTAGCTAACATATTAAGTACATTTTCTACTAATGCATATTTTTCCTACATTCTAATCAAATGTAGGGTTTGGAGATTTGAGTTCGACTATTGGAGATAGGTTTCTAGGGATTAAGGAGTTCAAGATTTGGTGAGTCCTCATAGCTTCGAGGACAAAACCCACAATTTCATTTGTGTTTTATTGCATGATTTAGACTATTGTATGGTATGTGTCCCAAGGCGTTTAATTCAAGTTGAGTATAAATGGTTTGAGACACAGTGTAGAAATACATCTTCTTGCTTTTATAAAGATTTTGATTGTATGGATAAAGTTTTAAATTTGTCATACTTTTCTATTATCTTTCATGATATGCCAAGGGCTGTTTCAGGGTCAAGTACGCCATGTTACATCTAGGGTGTACCCCTGCGTCATGACACCTATGAACATCTAGAAATAACTCATTCTTCACATCAACATGTGCAACACTACCCATGGATTAATGACTAAGGGCATCCACCACCATATTTGCTTAACTTGGCTGATAGAGAACACACATATCATAATCTTTCAATAACTCAAGCCATCTTTTTTTTCGAAGATTTATATATTTTTGGGTAAACACAAATTGCAAACTCTTGTAGTCGGTGAAAATATCAACATGGACACCATAAAAATAATGCCTCCAAATCTTTAAGACAAATACAACAGCCGTTAATTCAAGATCGTGGGAGGATAATTATTCTCATGAAACTTTAGTTGCCTTGAAGCATATGAAATCACCTTTCCATTTTGCATAAGCGAGAATACATCCCAACCCAATTCGAGAGTCATCAGAATAAACAACAAAACCATCTGTCCTTCTGGTAAGGTCAACAACGAAGCGAACTAAGTCTATCTTTCAAGTCTTGGAAACGTTTCTCACAAGCTTTGGACCATATGACCTTTGCGTTCTTTTGAGTCAAAGTCGCCAAAGGAGAAGCAATAGAGGAAAACTCCTCAATAGACCTTCTATAGTAACCAGCCAAACCCAAGACGCTTCTAATGTGTATCGGTGATAGAGGTCTAGGCAAATTCTTGAGCGCATCCATCTTAATAGGATCCACCACAATACCCTTACTTGAAATAATGTGGCCTAGAAAAGCTGCGGACCTTAGCTAAAACTCACATTTTCTTAACTTAGAGTTGTCTTTTCCTTAAGGATTTAAACACAATCCTCAAATGATTATGTGATCATCCTCGCTCCTCGAGTAAATCAAATTATCTTCAATGAACACAATATGAATATATAAAGGTTCTATTTAAACACCCTATTCATTAAGTCCATATATGTAGTCGGAGCATTCGTCAAACCAAAAGATATAACCAAAAACTTATAATGATGGTATTTGGTCTTAAAAGTCGTTTCCGAAAAATCTTTCTCTTTCACCCTCAATTGGTGATAACCCAAATGGAGATTAATCTTGGAGAAATAACTTTCCCCTTGAAGTTGGTCAAACAAATCATCTATCCTCCGAATAGGATATTTATTCTAAATGGTCACCTTATTCAATTATCGATAATCGATGCTCATATAAAGGGACATATCTTTCTTTATAACAAATAAAACAGGAGCACCACATGAAGAGATACTCGTTCATATGAAACCCTTATCCAATAAGTCCTTTAACTAATCCCTCATCTCCTTAAGTTCTACCAGATCCATTTGATAAAGAGAAATAGAGATAGGTTGTGTGTCGAGAAGAAGGTCAATCCCGGATTCTACTTATCTTTCAAGAGGAATACCAAGTAAATCATCGGGAAAACATTTTAAAACTCTTTTATGATAGGAATAAACTCAAAAATATGAGTTTCAGACTCCACATCTCTCACCCTCACCATCATTATATGGTAAATACAACCCTAAGAAATCATTTTCCTAGCTTTAAGGCAAGAAACAAATCGACCTCTAGGAATAGAGTTTCCCCCCTTCCACTCAAAGATAGGTTCATTTGGGAATTGAAATTTGACTACACGAGTACTATAATCTATAGAAGCGTAACAAGAGTGTAAACAATCCATCCCAAGGATGACATCCAAATCTATCATGTCAAGTTCTACCAAATCCATCAAAGTAACTCTATTGGATAACGAAATGGGACATCTTCTATATACCATCTTAGGCACCACAGAATGACCAATATGGGTTGAGACTATGAAGGTTCTAACAATACATTGAGAAGCATATCAAATCTCATCGCCACATAGGGAGTCACAATGACAAAGTAGCACCAGGATCAAGTAAAGCATACACATCATACTGAAAAACTCAACATGTCAGTCACCACATCCGGGGAACTCTCTTGATCACCTCTAGTTTGGAGTGCATAGAAACAGTTTCTCTTAAGAGCATTCCCACCCGAACTACTTAGACTGGATGAAGGATAGGGTTGAGCCCTACGATGACTTCGTTATTTTTTATCCATTTCCCCCCTTCCAAAACAAGCATTGCATCCTGCTAATTACTTTCCATTATGATTTCTCCCATATTTAGCACAAGTAGGCATTGAAGTCCTATTACCATCTCCTTGAGGTTTTGATTTAGAGCCCCTCTCATTGTTAGGCCTTGAAGTTAACTAGAAGAACCTTACCCGGAGCACTTTTGCTGACACCTTGAACGGCCCCGTCCACCGGACCTAGAATGTGAATAGTTACTATCATCCATTCTTTCTCTCATTTCCTCTCTAGATCTTTCCTTGAGATTTTCTTCCTCAATTTATTGGGCATGCACCACAAGGTGATAAATGTCTATGTCATGGAAAAGAATAGCGGTGCGGAATTCTTTGACTACCATGATGGATACACCCGACACAAACTTACTCATATTGGCCTTACGATCTTCCACAATAGAAGGGGCATATTTAGATAATTGAGTGAACCTCAAGGCATACTCACTTATACTAATATTTCCTCGCCCAAGATTGATGAACTCAAGTATCTTAGGCTGTCTCATATCTTTAGGGAATAATCTATCAAGAAAAGCACCTTTAAATCTCTCCCATTCTATGGGACCCTCTTCCACCGACTTATCCTCTTTCCACTAATTGAACCAAATCTGAGTAACCCCCTTGAGTTGGTAAGCGGCTGATTCCGCCTTCTTTATCAGAGTCACTCCGATAATAGCAAGTAACATAGACTTCATCAATAAACTTGTAAAATCCTTCACTATTGACGCCTCCACACCCACACTTGGGTTCAGGGGAACTACCATCTCTCTATTGGCTTGTGCTATCACGTCTTTAACAATTACATGGAACGCGACCTAAACTCCACATTTGTTACATTCTTATTCAATGGGTCAATCACAGCTTGAGGAGGAGCTTGGGGAACAACCTAAGGAGAAACCTCTTGATAAAAAATGTCTCCCTCCATCCTTCTAGCAGCTCGTCTACTAATCATATCCTAAAAACCACCGTGCACAGATTTAGAGAGATAATTATAGAGTTAAACTCCGCGACACGACTTAGAAAAGTGAATAAGTGAGATTTCCTAAATATGTAATAGCCTTTCATTCATAAATGTCGCGCGTTTCACACTTATGAATAAACTCTACGAAACATGGTTCGAGAAATCCTAACATCATTCTAAACCTTGTGCTATGATTACCAAGTTTTTCATGACTCAAGGTTACTCCCTAGATGTAACAAGGCGCATAAAACCTCTAGAGGCCTCATACAAGCAACTTAATTAGCATATCAAAAAATATAGTAATAGAAAAGGTGCCGGAATTTGAAATATTTCAATCAATCAAAGTCTTATGTAAAACAAGCAAAAGACTATCAATATTGTCTCAAAAAATTTAACATAAGTGATAAAATCTTAGGACGCCTCCCCAGAGGCGGATCTAGGATTTGTAGGTAGTGGGTGTCATATCGTTAGGTTAATTGAATGATCAAACTGTTACTCGTTAAGTCTCAACCGTTTATAATTTTTCGTTACATATATCATATTATAATAATGTCTATTAAAGTAAAATGTTGCCCATGGCTATGTGTTAACACTGATTTTTCATGTGTGGATTACGGGTTCGAATCCAAGCCCCAACATTTTTATTTTTCAAAAAAAAAACAGAAAATACATTAAAAATGAGCTAACAAAGAATCGAACTTGCGACCAAGAAGCCAAAAATTAGGTCCTTAACCACGGGCACCACACGCCTACTTGTATCTAGGGGTGGCAAATTTATTATTCATATGCATTTTGCGCAGATATACATATATATACATGTAATGCTTGCGATTAGATCAAGGTTCACACGGATTGATACGCGTAGAACCAGACCTCAGAACCCTTACTACGGCCAAGCCAACTAACTTGGGGAGTTAGTTGAGCTTGGAAAGGTTGGAACCAACCATGTAGGGCTCTCGAAAATGAAGATTTAATCGAAGGAGTCTTACCAGACTTAAAAAGAAGAAATCTTATGTTTTGAGGGTCCAGGTGTAAAATGGTATTTTCCAGGACAAGGGTAATATTGTAATTACCTTAAGGAATTAATTAATTAATTCAATTAATTCAATTAAAGGACTGGTTAGGGTTGGGTCGACCCGAAACAGCCCGTTTCGTGGTGGTCACTCCACCCGAGTTCGAGCCCCAATGGAAGCAGCAAATTGGTGATTTAATTATTATTTAAAATCTGATTTTTGTAAGGGCATTATGGTCAGTTCACTAAACTAATTAAATCAGATTTTATTAATTTAATTAAACCCTATTTGATTAAGTCTTGAATTAGACTCCTAAACCTATGGTAACACTCTCCTATCACGCTTATCTCTCACTCACACGTTCAAACTACACTATTTCTCTCTGCCAATTAACGTGAAGAACAGAAGCCATAACAAAAGTTCTTCACACTTGAAGAACTCACGGAAAACAAAATCTGAGAAAGCAAGCTAATCAGAAACGTTGAGGCAATGGGAGGTTCCGTCGAGTTGGTGGTGAAACTTTAGGTGAGTTGGACGTGGTTTTGGAGAAAGATTTGGGCAGCAACAGCGTTTGAACAATCAAATAAGGTATGGGTTTCTTCTCTCTTGGTCCCTTTCCCAAGAGACTCCTTAAGGTTCAATATATTCATTCCGAAGACTAGGGTTGTTCCCTGTTGCATGTCCCTGTCACTAGCTCCCATTGAATTATAGGTTGGGTATGTTTGCTGGTACAAAGTAGGGATAAAATATGTTTTCGTGATGTTTATATTTAAGTATGCATGTTCGGAATTATGTGAATATTGAATATGTTGTCCGAAATCATGTGAAAAAGTGATGTGTGTGTGCAACATGTGGCAGTGAACTTAGTCACTGTTGGAGGCGTGAAATGGACTGTTTAATCCTTGTATTTTATGTGCAAAAGTTGTACACAACGTGATGTTTATTGTAATGAATTGTGGCTGATTGAATAATAATCTTTTAGCTAAACAAACCTATGAAAAATGCGCCTAAAAATGTGTTAAAATGGTCTATGAATATCCTTAGGAGTTCAAGTGAAAAAGTTGATAAAAATGAATTGAAAAATGACCAAAATTTCCAGCAACAATGCATCGTTAATTTAGACTAAAGTTTAATAAAGGAATATGGAAATTTAATAAATTTTAAAGGGGTGAGGCCACCAGGATTCGAACCTGTGACCTCACCCGTGTGGCTACTGTAATTCGCGAAAAAGAGATGAAAAATGGGGCTGGAGGGAATCGAACTCGAGCTACTGGTTGGGAAAGGAGAGGGAAATAATTTAAGTAAATAAATGGGAGGCGTGGGAATCGAACCCACGACCTCCAGGCTGCGAATGAGAGAAGAGAAATTTAAAGAAAAAGAAAATATGAGGCGTGGGAATCGAACCCACGACCTCAGGGATAGAAGGGAGAAGGGCGAAATTAATTAAGAAAACAAAGTGAGGTTGTGGGGGCTCGATCCCTCAACCTCACTGCCAAACGCCTAGCCTAGGGGAGTTTTAATTAAAAAATAAAAATAGAAGGCTGTGGGGGTTCGAACCCACAACCTTACAGCCTTAGCGAATATAAAACTTAAATAAGGAGGCTGTGGGGGTTCGAACCCACAACCTCCCTATTCCAAGCGTATATAATGAATAAAATAAAAGAGTCTATGGGGGTTTGATCCCACAACCTCTTGATTTAGGCGAAATGGGACTATAGTATGTTAATGAAAAATAAAAAGGGGTTGTGGGGGTTCGAACCCACAACCCTTCGGCCAAATTAAGGGGAAAACCAAGTAGAAAACTAAAGATACAATGTTAATGTTGGGGTTCAATCTAGAGTCCCAATATCATGGAGATTAAAAATAAAATCAATGAAAAATGTAAACGTTATCCAAGTGATTCGAACTTGGGTTTCCTTTCCCAAACTTCCGTATTGATACATAAGTCATACGTAAACAAAATATCCAAGAATAATGCCACCTACTTAGATCGAAATCAAGATCTTGGCATATATACAAGATACATAAGTCTTGTACTACATAATCTTAGGAATGTATGAATCACTTAACGAACTATGAATGAAGCCTCATGGCTTGTGTGTATAGACTCATAAGTCTAGCATACGTTTAAAAGAAGTGAACCTAAGATGTATGTAATGAAAGGATGTAACCCTAGAAGGGTTAAGTACGAGTGTAAAATCACACTAAATGGCCAAGTGCATTGGCATACGATGAAATGATTATTATGTAATGAAATGATGAAACCCTAGAAGGGTTAAGTAAGAGTGTGAAACATACAAATGGCCAAGTGCATTGGCATATGATGAAATAAACATTCACGTAAAAAGGGGTGAGTAATTATGAAGAGCAAATATGCTAATGCTAATGAATGTGGTGACAACATGATATGAGGCTAATGTAAAAGATGAGAACAATCTCAAATGAGCCTAAGTAATTGTTACCAAAACGTATTCACCTATGAGAGTGTAAGGTTAATGAAGAGACCAGTCTCTATAAACACTCTAATGAAAGTATTGAGACTAACACACTTAATACTAATGATGAGATGAGAAATCATCTATTGAGCTATGATGTCCTCATACTAGAAGCCAGCTTCCATGACGTATGAGTTGAATGTAATGGAACTTTATACTGAGCACCGATAGACTAGCTATGAGCGGTGATGCCTACTTTCGGGAAGGGCGGAGGTTCACGTAACTCTCATGAGATGAGACTGTCCGGCTTGCCGGGTATGGGTCTCCTTATATCTCCTGGCCTTCGAACCTATACTGCCAATATAGGGATCTGGCGGGGTTAAATTCCCATGTACGCTAGCATGTTTTGGGTCACCTTGGCCGGTGATTCCACCTCTTTTCGGTGTGGGGGAGACACTGGATTTCATGATGCTCACATGATCTATGTCGGTTAAAGTTAAAGTGCCCAATGAATGAATGAGGTCAGCCTCAAATGAAGCACATAATGAAATGAATGATACCAAAGGTGTTAGGATAGGATAATCAAGAGGTGAGCTAGACTGAGGTAATGACACTAGGTTATTCTTGATCATTGCACAGCAAACCCGATGAAAGTCTTAAACTACACCCTAGGTATAGTTGGTGTTTACACTGGCCTATTAACGAAATGAAATGAAGTACGTATGAATGAATGAAGCAGACTCTGTGTTTGCTAATGAAGACTCCCTATTTGAGGTCCCATATGTTGAGCCCTCATTTTGGAAAGTCTTAATGTCAAGTCCATGATTTCAAGGTCTCATGGCATATGAATGAATGTTATAAAAGATGTTATGTGTTGTATGCTATATGATATGTGCTATGTGGATGATGTTATGTGCTGTGTGCAATATGATAACTATGATGATGCATGTTACTATCATGGCATGACTTTCCTAATCCAAATTTGGAAAGCTCATTGACTTTCCTAATCCAAATTGGAAAGCTCACTAACTTTCCTAATCCAAATTTGGAAGGTTCACTAACTTTCCTAATCTCAATTTGGCAAGTTCACTGACTTGACTTTCCATAATCATGTTGTTAGGAAAGAGTTATCTTTTCTCATGCATGTCCTTGGTGTGTGCTAGCATAAACCCATACTTAGTACAAGTGTGTACTAACCCTATACAACTCTACAATTTTAGGTGCATGCACAGGTGGACGCTAGAGCTACAGGTTGACGCTGAAGCTATACGGACGTCGAGCATTCATCCGGACTTGGTAGGCCCTCATGCTTTCGAGGATGCTGCCATTTATATTCTAGCTTAGTTTTAGAGTTGAGTTAGTGGAGTATGTTTCACTAGCGTTTCTTTCCTGTTTTATTCAGACATTGTATTGGTGCCATTTTGGCAAGTACATCTTTGTTACTATATTATACTATTTCTTTCATTTGATGATCTTAATATTAGATGGTTGATGGTGAACAATTATGTAATAATGAGAATGTTTAATAAGTATGTTAAGAAATAAAAAGTTTCAAATTTTCCGCTAAAATTAACCTAGATGAAGTAAGAATGACGTATGTAGGCTTGTATGCGACCTCTGAGAGGTCAACGACGCCGGTCTCGTCTGGTGTCTAGATTCCGGTCGTGACAAAGTTGGTATCAGAGCACTAGGTTAAATTCCGAAGATAATAAGTTCACATCAACAATATTGAGTAGTTTCTAAGTCATGGTAGTGAAGTGCACCACTATCCTAGATTAGAGACTGCATGATGCGTAGGAAAATTTCCCTTCTTCTGATCTTATCGTGCTTTTCCTAATGTCTGATTTCTTGGTGTTATGAGTGTGTCTAACATCAATTCTTATTGTTTTCAGAGAATGAATACTAGGAGGAACGTCGTTCAGAGGAGAGGAGGTGCAGCTACTGGGGACAATCAGGTTCCACCCCAGGCTCCAGCTGAAGGAGACAGGACACTCACTACAAAAGACAGGCTAATTTGCAGAGGTTTATTTGTGGGTTTTTTAAAAAACTCCACTATAAAATCATTTTATAGAGTTTATTTTAACCCCTGCGATATAATTTATTTTTTGACGGTTTTATAGTGAAGGCTTGTGATAACCTCGCCGTAATTAATTATGATTTGTGGCGGTTCTATTGTGGAGGTTTATGATAAAATCTGCAAATTACATTAAATTGTGAAGCTTTGTAAATGTCACAGTTCATTAAAATTTGTTACACTTGTACAAAATAGAAAATAAGTAAAAAAACAAAACTTGAAACATAGAAAACACTTTAGAACACAAGGTAATCATGGAAAGTAGAAATACTTGATTATATGCATTGCATGTTTAATTAGCATGAGAAGAGTAAATTAAGTTGTAAAATAAATTGTGGTATCAACATACAAACAATTTAGATATTTAGGTTCACACTTTAATTTCAAGAGAACGAATAATAGTTGAAAAGTTACTCCTATAATATGTAATTGAATGTTAAATTAAAAAATTTATTGAGGGATATATATATATATATATATATATATATATATATATATATATATATATATATATAAGGTAAATACATTTCCATGAGATGAATATTTCAAAGAAGTGGATGTTGGATGTGCAGTCATACAAGATTATGTAAAATTAAAAACTAATAACCTTCACCATAAGGTACTAGTAGCACGTTTTGACTTTAAAATGAGAAATCATTTGCGATGAATTAAGTATTATGTTAATAAGATTAAGATGTCAAAATCTAAATATAATTAAGTTGTGCCTTTAAATTTTAATATTTGACTTTATAAATATAAATGTATAAGTTTGTCTTTATCTAATAATTAATGAACATAAATTTATTAAAATGTGAAATTCATCTAATGTTATATCAACAAAATATTATTAAATTATAAGAATATATGGTGTTGTTGTGATGAATGAAAATATGAAATAAAAATAATAAACTAAATCACTGTAATCAAATTACTTTATTATCTTTTTTGACATTTGTTTGATGTGAAATCACTTGTTAGAGTTTTTAACTTTAAGTTATCAAACATAGTTACTAATTGTGTCAATTTGTCATGAATTAAGATTTATGATGTTTTGTAACTTGAATATTTTAAATGTAGTCTATGTTATAAATGACAGAACTTAAATTTCTTAATGAAGAGAGGGAGTTGGTTGGATGGTAAGCACCCCTCACTTCTAACCCAAAGGTTGCGAGTTAAGAGTCACAAAGGGAGAAAAAGGGGCATGAGTTGGGTTGCGAGTTCGAGTCACCAAGGGAGCAAAAGGGGTGGGAGCTCCTACAGAGAGTAAAAAAAAAATTAGAAGCCTTTCGAAAGAATTGAATAAGATATTGAGACTATGTTATGTGGGTTATAAACCCTTCTAGAGTGTAGTTTTTAAAGTTCTAATATCATATATAAGGGGTTACAAATTACCACAAATAGATTTTAAAAATCACCACAAATTACAAATTCATTTTGTGGCGGACTTAATGGATGTTCTATTAAATCATCACAAATTGCTCGTGGCAAAGGTAATTGTGGCAGTTTTTAAAACAACCTCAATTAATTTTTTGTGGGCAAATCGATAAAAAAACCTCCACGAAATGACCCTTTTATTGTAGTGACTTTGGTGATGTGGAAGGACTCTTGGAGTTGCGCCAACTGGACGGCGTACCTCGACTTGGCTCAACCATTTTTCTAGTGTGTTGAGACATGGGATAGTTTAGTAGGCGACTGTGGGTTCACATGGAGGATCGCCAAGTCACTTTCGTGACCATACTACCCCTCACCATGTTGGCTTGGAAAGGAAATTTTTTCCTTCAATAATTTCCTTGGTATTATTGAATAACTCCCTCTTCCATCTCTTGTTAACGCCCACACTTAGATTTAGTTTAGCCTACTCGGTTTCGGGGTGTTACAAGTTTGTTGTGCTTATACAAAAAGGAGAGTATTCTATTGGGTATATTATGTTCATATTCTTTATAAGGGTAGTATATATTCTTATGAATAAAAATATATAATAACTCATATTTAAAAGAAAAAATATTCATTCACATAAATGCATCAATAAAATAGATTATTCAAATATACTGTGTTATATGAACTTAGCTTTCTACATTGCAAAAAAGATAAGTAGTTAAGAAGCAATACACGTGCTAAAATTTATCCAAATATTTAAATATTTACTATAAATATTTGCACCGATACTTACATTAAACAAATATAAGTATGTAAGAGAACTTGTCGAGAGAAAAAATTACACTTTCCCTCATAAATATTTGAGAAAATAAGTTTAATTTAAGTTATGAGTTAGGGTTAGGTTGAATAACTGATTACTGTAGTGTAGATTGAAAACAAAAATTTGTATGGACTAAATTTGTTCTTTCAAATATTTAATATGGTGACTTCTGAAAAGGTAAAAATAAAGTTAAATGACCTTCTAATTAACAAAAAAGAAGAAAAAATATGACTTTATGAAATAATTATCAATAGTTAAGTGATTGTTATAGCATTGAATACATATAACCTACTAAGTAAGACAATCACACTAAACTTCATCACTTCTGTTGTTGCCAAATTCACTTTTCAAGTCCCCTTTCCACCCCCACCCCCACCCCTATATATATCTCCCTCCCATTTTAAAACCCTCCTACCTGTCAGAAGCATTTGCAATCACTTTCAAGCAAAAAAAAAAACATTAACTCAAATTTCTTCAAAATTCAAATCGTTACGGATCAAAACAGACACAAGCTTAAGTGTTTTTTATTGATTTCATCTCCAAAGAAACCCCCCCCCCCCCCCTTTTTTTTTTTTTGTAACTGTTGTTTTTCTCATCATTTCAAAGCACATCTTTTTTCTTTAAAAAAAAATCTTGCAAAAATCAGTCGTTTCACTTCACTCTGTTTTTGTTGTTTTGGTGAAATTTCAATGGGAAAAATATTGCAAAGAATCTGACTTTACCTAATCATACAACAATCAAATCCGATTAGATTGAGAAAAATAATATCAGTTTTACATCGGCGAAAACTGAAGTTAATGTGGCTTTTTCTACCTAGATTCAATACGATTGCCATTCCAGCCACTGGTCAACCTAGTCTTGGGGATGGCCAGGTGTCGAGTTTTCAAGAAGATGCATTCCCACCCCTTCCGATAAGAACTAATAGTGAGAACCTTACCTCTTTGCCTAAGAGTATTGTTATGTCTAACAAATACAGTGATACATTACAAGAGAATTATGCCAATGTCCTTCGAAATCTGAGCAATTATCCGACGAAGAAGGTTGAACCAATCCCTATGAAGACAATCACTTATACCAATGGAATTCCTCGAGTGATGTGGACCGAGAGAGAAGTGAAAAGGATGAACGTCATTGAGAATCTCCAATACGAAATAGTGGGAAAATTCTCCTATGGTTGGCCGTAACTGGAGGAACTTAGGATGCTTATCCCGAAACAATGCAACATTAAAGGAGATTGTAAGATTGGTCTGTTACGCAATAAACATGTCCTCATTAGACTTGATCAACATGAAGATTTCATTAATGTAATGTCCAAAAACATATATTACATATTGTCTGAGGACGGATATTCAAATTCCATGAGGCCTCTTATTTATGATGAACATTTTCAGGCTACAGAAGAAATTACACAGGCGTTGGCCTGGATATCCTTTCCACATCTCAAACCCACATATTTTGTGAAGGAATCCCTATTTTTGCTGGCAACCGCAGTTGGAAAGCCATTACAATCAGATATGGCCACAATAAACAAAACGAGACCAAGGTGTGCTCGAGTCAAAGTGCAAGTAGATCTTCTGTCAGAGTTCCCAAAGTTTATTGAAATGGAGATTATTAATGAAGATACAAAGGTTTCAAGGATAGAGCTAGTGAAGATTAAGTATGACTTGTTAACATTGTAAGGTTCAAGGACACGATGACGAGGAATATAGACATTTACACCCAGAGCTAAGGACTGATAATGAAGCAGCAAAGGGCCAGACAAAAGATAGTGTAACATTACATGAAGAACAAGAGGAAATCAGTGGACATGAGAGGAAGAATTATCAATAAGAGAGGAGAAGAATAATTAGAAGATATTGGAACCCCATAAATAAAATGCTTACAATGAGTAAAGGTGTTGGCATAAGTGAGGAGGTTAGTACTCCTGGTAGAATTCACAATGGGAATGCATTTGCAGCATTAGAAACCAATGATGAGGATCACCATATCGAATCAAATGAGAGAGAAAATCAGGAGATGCATGAACAACAAATGGAGGAAGAAAATCTTGTTTCGGTGACACGAAAAGATGTTGATCAACAACAAACAAATGAAACCACTAAGGATTGGATCAAGAGGGCTTTTCTTAAACAGCAACAAAGAAATGATGCACAAATAATAAGTAATATTACAGCAGCACATGTACAACATGAGGTTAGTAACAAAGATGGGGACAGTGGTACTAATGGGAATAAAAAATGTGAAAATGCAGTGAAAATAATTGAATATGAGGTTGTTGTCCACCAGCAAGGAGATACATCTGCAACAAAAAAAAAAAAATCAAACTAATGAAAATGGAGAAATAATAGGAGAGGTGCATACAAATGTTAAGAACACAAGGAGGAAAACACAAGGAAAGGAAATAGTGGTGTATCAACAGCCTGAAGATTGGGGAGATGCTTCAAACATTAAACCTCTCCAAACAGTGGCCCCAGTTGAGGAGAGTTTTCCTCCTGCAAATATTCTTCAACTAGATGTGGGTGAAGTCAATAAGATGGAAAGCAAAGTGCAAACGACAGGTGGTCTAGATGGGGTGCAAGCTATCACTGTGGGCAATAGAAGATCTACACCTAATGAGACTTTACATGCTATTGTCACTCATCAGGTCTTAGTTGAGAAGGGGAAAATAACTAATAAGGAGACCATATATCCCGGGAAGATAGTAATGAGGTAAGTATTGAAGACTGTGAAGAAGAAGAAAGTGAGGTATTGGATCACAATATCTGTAAGGAAGCTGGCTTATCTCCTCGAATGATGACCAGAGGGAACAAAAGAAAAGGCAAAAAGAATACTGAGACAAAACCGACAAGGACACAAGCGAAAAGGGGTGGAAAGAGTGTTTCTCAATGAGTCAAAAAGCTTTATTTTGGAATATAAGGTCTGTGAGAACTCAAAATGCATTTCATAGAGTTCAAATGTTACATAGGCACCACAAATTCTTCCTAATTGTTTTGATTGGAACCTTTTCAAGACAATAGGCCGATTAAGAAATACAAAAGAAGGCTAGGCATGCAATATGTTAACTACAACTCCAATGAAGATTTGGGTATTTATTCAAGAAGGGATTTATGTGGGAGTAGTCTCAGACTCGGAACAACAGTTAGCACTACATATCATTTCATAATGGTAACCAGTTCTTGGTCACTGTGGTCTATGCTAAATGTACAGCAATTGAGAGACTGAGGTTGTGGGATGATATTTATACAATAGGAATGTCACGCCACGAGCCTACAACCTGGACGTGGTTGGCACCCAATGA
The DNA here is from genome assembly GCA_016801875.1 of Solanum sitiens. Taxonomy (NCBI): domain Eukaryota; kingdom Viridiplantae; phylum Streptophyta; class Magnoliopsida; order Solanales; family Solanaceae; genus Solanum; species Solanum sitiens. The sequence goes on along the minus strand of JABWTJ010000036.1, from coordinate 2,562,557 downwards.
CCATTGCTAGTCTTGAGCGAACCATTGGCCTTACTTACCTAACTCAGCAAAAGACTTAACTCAACAATAAGTAAGAATCGTTCTCACAAGATACTTAAATTTCAATGTCTTGGCCAAAATGGCACTTTAGTCTCAAAACAGAACATCTAAAATGCAAAATAAAGAGATACTCAAAGCTGATTATCTGACTGACTATCTGTCTATGAAGCCTCTAGAATACTAAGATGAATGTTGGGACTAGTGCTGGCAATTTAAGCCCATTTTTCAATTACCCGCCCAAATAGCCCTTCAAATATGGGTTGAAAGAGTGATTTTAAATATGGGTAATATTTGGGATTATATCCATATTTTACCCATTAAAATATGGGTATATTATAGGTAAACTACGGGTCAAATATGGATATTGCAAGTTTTCTTAAAATTTTCAAAAAATCTTCTGTTACCAAGTTTTTAGGCGATTTTTCAAAACTTTTCATATATGGGTCCCTATTAATATTCAACTCTCGACCTCCACCCCACGCTTCAAAAAAAAATTAAAGTTTATTTTTAAAAAAAAAATTAGAACTTCAAAATTTCATTTTTTCACCCCTACCCTCGACCCGCCCCCCAACCCACCCCCTCACCAGCCCCTTCACCCCCACCCACCCCAAAAAATAAAAATTTAAATTTATTTTTAAAAAATATTTTCAACTTCAAATTTCATTTTTTCATCCCTACCATCGTCCCCCCATCACTCCCCACCCCCACCCCCACCCCCGCCCAAAATAAAATTAAGTTTGTTTCAAAAAATTCAACTTCAAATATTTATTTTTTCACCCTACCCTGGACCCACCCCACCCCAGTCATCGTCCCCCTACCCCAACCAACCCCCACCCTTCAAAACTATTAAGTTTGTTTAAACAATATTTTTAACTTCAAATTTTTTTCACCCTACCCTGGACCCCCTCCCCCCCCCCCCCTCAACCCTGAAATTTTTTTAAATTTTCTTTTTAACTTTTATAATAAAAATAAACAAATGAAGCATTTTCAATAGATTTCATCTAAAAAAAAGACAAATATTTTCTCCACATTGAATTCTTAAGTAAAGAACTATTTATTCATGAAATATGGGTAAACTAGTATTTTACCCAACCCATTTATTACCCAATTCATTTTTACCCATATCAAATATGGACGGGTTGAATGATTACCCATTTTATGTTTATCCATTTTCAACCCGCCCATATTTGACCTAACCCGCCCATTTGTCACCTCTAGTTGGGACAAACCCCGCAACATTCTATAAATGAAAATACTAGAAAGTAATAAAAGAGTCCTCCAGAATGCATGCAAAGAGGCTCCTCACTGACTCTGAGTGCTTAAAATGGATTAACGAGGCGTTGGATGTTGATCCTGGTTACCTGCGTCTGCATCATATGACGATGCAGGCCAATTGGGATCAGTACATAGAATCACTACAACAAATATGATATATAGCTACGCTATCAAATCCGTAGCAAAGTTTTGTCCACTAAAGTTTGTCACCATAAAATTAATTGGTGTCATTGTTAAGTAGTGTTCATCACGAATTTAAAGTTATCAGTGACACATTATTTCGTCACTTATAATGTATCTAATTCATGACAAAATATTTTTTGTCTTATAATTTATTAAATTTTGGACACAAAAAAATTTCATCTAAAAAAATATGTTCTTACAATATCGACAAATTAGAGTTCGTAGTTAAATATTATAAATTTTTCCTATGAAAATTTATATTTAATTATGACATTTATTTAGTCACTAATAATATAAATATTTTATTGTCTCTAATCAATCTATGATTTAATGAAAATAAAAAAATTATCACAAAATATGTAAGGTGTTAAATAGCGACGACTTAAAATTTATAGTGAATAATTAAACTATTTGCTACGAAAAATATTCATAGCTAAATATAATTTTTTTCAACAATTGTTCATAATTACAAGTGACGAGTTATAAAAAGAATAATACAAGTGCTTCATAAGAAGTAGACAGAGTCCATTTTTAAATTGACAAGTGAATATATTAAAACCAATGAATTTGGTCGATTTTGTAAAAACGAAAAAGATCAATACATCAATTTTCATAAATTACGCAATTATAAAATGCATCATTTGAAAAGTACAATTCGGGTTATAGGTATTGTGAGTGGGCACGGTTCAACAATTGGATCACTAATATTTGTTTGTTTAGCACTTTTATTTTTTATTTGATACACTTTCATTGATAAGAACGATAAAAAAATAATTTGTCAAGTTTTTGTGCTAAGTTTTGTGCATGTCAATTGATTTGTGATTGGTAAACTACATAGATTAAGTCGATCTATTTGCATTTGTCTATGAATATGTACATATTTAACAGTAATTTCACGTACGTACGTAGAGTAACTATACAGAGATAACAACGACTTACGAACTTAGACTTTGCAAAGATGCAATATATTTCATGAATTTCTATTAACTTTTCCCATCAGTGTGAAAATTAAAATAAACTAAAAAAAAAAAGCACAAATAAAAGAAATGAACTAACGAGGATTTCAAATATATTATGATGAAAGACAATAGTTATAGATATCGATGTTCAACTTGAACTGATTATTCATTTTTTTAATAAAATCAAAAATTCAATTTTAAATAAATTTATTATTGTACTGAATAATTTTAAAAAATTGCAAAAATAAATAAATAAAATGACAATATCATATTGAATATATTTAAAGATATTTTAAAAAAATACATAATTTTAATTAAAATATAATCTACATTTGAATGAATTGTGGGTGATAAATTTCATGCATTTGTGTATGAGTATAAATAATCATATATATTGTTTATACAAAAGTTAAATTTGAAAGAAGTGAATGAAGTATAAAATAAAACAAAAATGAACAACAAGAGAGAGTTGGTTTTGATGGTAAACACTCCTCACTCCAAACCTTAAGGTTGTGAGTTTGATTCCCCAAGGCAGCATAATGTGCAAGCTACATGCTAGGGTTGAAAAAAATTGGGAAATTTTTCAAAATGTCAATATTTTAACATTTAAGAGGGCTCATTAGCAACACTTCCAATATTTAGTAAAAATGTCAAAATTTTAATTTGTTATATATATTATTTATGTTTTTATTATTTGTTTTTATTAAAAAGATAATTTTTATATAACATGGAGGAATTTAGGGGAGAGATTTTTTTTTAAAAAAATGGAACAAATGTTCAAAAGTCTCATCTGTTACAATTTATCAAAATACACCAACTTCCATCTCTTTCTTCTTCTTTCACCATGTTCTAAAAACACGTCTTTCACCATTATTCTAAAAAAAAATCCAGTATCCAATTTTCTTAATCTTTTTTGTTTCTAAACACTTTCATTTACCAAGATAAATATCCAATTTTCACTAATTGTTGTTATGAAAATCACAGAATTAAAGAAGTACCACATCTATAAAATTTTCAATATCCAATTTTCACTAATTATTGTTATGAAAGTCACAGAATCAAAAAATTCAATATCAATTTTTCACTAATTATTGTTATGAAACTTTATGATAATACGTTATAGTTTTATCTATTAACTATAAAAAAAAAATTAATTTAGAAATTTGTACACATATAGTTTTAGCTTATTTGGCATACTTCTCTCACAGTGTATTTATTTTATTTTTCAGAATTTTGTATCCTTACTTAAGTCGTATTCATTTCAATATGTATATCATTTGTATTTGTATTCATTCTAGTTTTCATTTGTATTTTGTATAATGAAACTTATCTCTTGATTATTTTGTATTCATTCCAACATGTATGTCAAATAAATATGTAGCTATTTAAGAAACATATTTGTATTCGTGGTTTCTTTTAAGTATTTATTTTTCTCTTCAGAATATTGTTTCCTTTCCTAAGTCGTATTCATTCCAATATATATATTATTTATATTTGTATTTGTTCTAGTTCTTATATTTTATTTTGTATAATGGTGTATAAAATATAAAAATAACATGATGGAAAAGTGAGAATGAAATATAAAACTAAAAAAGGATACGAGAATATTTGTTGCCATCATTCTTAAATAAAATACATAACTAGTTGGCTTACCTTTGAGATGAATATAATTAGGAAAAAATAAGATTCATAAACTATGCAACATGAGATTTTGAATGTATACAAATATTAATAGCATACATAGTAGTTTGAATACTAATAGAGAAATGATACAAAAATTTGAAAAAAAATAAAATCTTACACTATTTTGATGAAAATTATTAGTAATTAATGTTTTTTTTCAGTTATTGAAAAACATCCTTTCAGCGAGGTAATTATTATATGAATTATTAACATAATTCTATAAGTAAAGTTGACAAATATTAAATAAAGATAAGAGTTAGAACCATAAAATTTGATTCAAGAAGATGATGACTTGATTTACCCCATTTCTATATGTTTGTTGTAATGGTTGAAACAAAATAAAAAAGAATTTGTAGTTCTCTTTGTTCAATACTCTTCACTATTAATTTTTATTTTTAACAAAGGACAACAGATGTTAAAATGATTAAAATGATATTTTATTTTTTAAAAAATAATACTTTTTTATCATGATCAATTTTTTCTATAAAAATTTTAAGACATGATTTATTTTTGATAAAGATTTGGGCCCCCAAAAGGCATAAGCCTTATTTTACAAAGGCAAGAGCCGGCCCTGGACTGAGCTACTAGCTACTGAGAGAGACAAACCATGGTGGATTCCCAACAGTAAAGGAAACTTGACTGTTAGAAATGCTTGGGAAATGATGAGACAAAGGAAGGACAAACAAAATGATATTATGTTTATTTGGGAAAAAGGAATACCTTTCAGAGTTTCCTTTCTTCTTTGGAGGATGTGGTTTAAAAGAATCCCTATTGGAGAGGTATTAGTTAGATGCAAAATTGCTGATTCTATTATCTGTGTTTGTTGCAACGAACACAATATCGGAAACTTTTGACCATTTGTTTGATGCATGTCCAGATGCCAATTTTCTATGGAGAAACCTGTCAGGAGCTGCAGGGGTACATGGACCATTTATACAGTTGAAGCAAACAATGGACAAATGGTGGAGTGTTGATTCTAATGTTAAATTTAGACCTCTATATAATGTAGTACCAATAACAGATTTGGAAAAGAAGAAATGCTATTAGAAATGAAGGAAAATTATCCAGTTTCACTATGCTAAGAGAAATCAACAGGAATATTCGTGTATTTGCTATGAATAGATGTCCTTGGTTAGTTAATATCCCAAGCTCTTGGCCTTGGATGGTAAAGTTTTTTGAAGAAAATAGCCCAAGGCTCTCTTGGAAAGTAGTAAGATGGAGTTGGCCTGCTGTTGGGGTATTTAAATGCAATACGGATGACTCTAGCAAAGATCAATTATCACTCAGCTCTACAGCTTTTCGTGTGAGAAACTGCCATGGGGATTTAATCTATGCACAGACTGATTGTATAGCATTCTACACTTCATTAGAAGCTGAAGTGAAAGCGTTTAGAAGTGGTCTATTGTATTGTGTGCAAAACAATTATCTCCCTCTTGTGATGGAAACAGACTCTCTAATAATTAAAAAAGTTCTTGAAAGAATATGGGAAATCCCTTGGGGACATAAGGTGCATTATGGAGGAGCTAAAGGATAATGAAGTGGTGGTGACACACGTTTTCAGAGAAGGGAACAAACTTCTGATTTTTTAACTAACTATGTCTTCAGTTTTGCAGGTACAAATAACATTCAGTTTGCATCACTACAAGACCTACCAGTATCAGCTCAAGTAATTCTTCATGGTGATAAACAAGGAACACCGAATCTCAGGATAAAGAAATGTCAAAATGCTAATTTCAATATCTAATAAAAAAGACCTTTGAAACACAGAAAGGGTAGGAACAAGATCATACAGCAGCAGACAGTATATCTGGCATACTGTTAGGGTATATAATATTAATCATGTGTTTAGACATAGTATTCTAATAATTTCAAGATTAAATATCTAAGTGGGAGATTGTTAGGGTATATACTATTAACCATGCATTTAGATATAGTACATTATAACAATTGTTATGGTTAAAAGTCTAAGTGGGAGATTGTTGGAATGTATACTATTAACCATATGTAAAAAAATAATATTTATTAGAGAATAAATATTTGCTCAATTTCAATAGATCATATATTCGTTTATGGTGTTTATTTACTTATATAGTAGATGATTTAGTGTGTAGATTATACACAGAGGATTGAATCATCGGTTCTTATAAGTATAAAGTTTTTTGGTTCACAATCTAGGATGGAAATCGGACATGCCATCGAGTACGATTGTAGCACAAGATTATATGTAATTTATCTTGATTAAGGGAACGGTATAGTTCCAACTTCTTGTGCTTGTATATTTTGTATGTATTGAACGGGACCGAGTAGAGATAGTTGTTTTAGACTGACTGATAAAAATCATATTCTCTAAACTATTAAATGTAACTTATATTCTTAATCGTGATATAACTATTATGATTTGTATATATGAATTATCGTTTTGATTTATTAAAAGGTGAGATTCTGAGATGGGTCAATATTCCTGGTAAGTTGGATGATAATAATATATATTGGTGAAATAATAAGTTAGTTGATGGAATCCATGTGTTATAGAGATTGATTGATACGCCTTTTTGAGAAACTTATTAAGTTTTCATTGTGTCAAATCTTGCAAGTGGATTTATGAATCCGACACATGAAATAAGTTAAGCAGTGCTCTAAAGAAAATTAATCATTAAATTGAATTCGTCAGTAATTTAATTTATTGATTGGTGTCTTAAATCTTAACATGGGGAATTACATAAGTGTTTAATAGGGAATTACGAAATATAATTAGAGGAGTGCAATTACGAATTTCTAGTGGAATGATTTGTAATTTATTATGGTAAGAATAATTCAAATTAATTATTTGGAATTATTTCCATAATAAGAAGTCTCGTTAATTAATACCGTGGTCCCTATAGTGCCAATATTTAACTAGAACTTAGAACCCTATTTCTATACAAAAAGGAAGAATAATATGGGTTTTTTCTAGTCTTCTAGAAAAACAAGGTTTTCTTGTCCTTTTTGGATTAGGAAGAAATCTCTATAAATAGGGATTCTCCTAACCTAGAAATTAGTTTTCTATTCATGCTTACCCACCCAAGTATTGAGAGAGTTCGGATGTGACTTGGGATCACTATAGAAGACCATATATATTGTTTATCGTGTAGATTCGCTTGAATGTCTGTCTGTCTTGTAGTTTCTCTTGAAGGTATCCGTTCATGCTTTAAGAGGTATTTATCGAATTAAATTTCAGTATGTTTATGTGTTCTAGCATAATACATGTTTTAACATTAATGGTATTGGTTATCTATTATTCATGTAAGCAGTAAAGATTCTAATATTCTTCCGCTGTGCATATATATTTTCTAACACATACAACATCATTTAAACAATTGCAATGAGGGTATCTTTATCATGGAACATAATAAATTAGACCAATTGGTTTAAAGTTGGTCTAAGTCCGCAGAATCGAAGAGGTTACCTAATAAGCCTTTAATCGCTGCAGTGGTATTAGCTTCTCGAAGCTCAGCCTGCAGTATTTAAGGTCTGTTAGGTACATCTCCTTAGTAAGTGTCAAGCTACAAAGCTCTCTGTTTGTGTCTTTACCTTGCGGACAAATTGGACGACTGTTACGAGTTGAAGAAGTCTTCATCAGACTGGAAGGTTTTGTGAGAAGTTCGAACACCCTGGTGGATACCGCCTAAGCTCTTGAACATTTCATCTTAATGTTGGCGACTGGAAGGCGGCAGGAGCCATTGATCTTGCTGGAGCTTCTTGTTCTTGCAGATACCAAAGAAGAAGGGGCATGTTTCTTTGCTTATCGTCTTCTTTCCTGTCTGTTGATTTAGTTTCCTTTTGGTTTCCTTTTTATTTTGTTTTTAGTTAGCTTTAGTGGTAGAGATTTGTATTTCTTTTTTGGAAAACTTTCACATATAGCCACTTAAAAATATTTAATTACTCTCCATAGCTACAGTTTGATAATTACAATTCGTAGCTACATGTTATATGGAGGAGAGAGGCAAACGAGACTGGGAGATAGAAGAGAGAGGCGAGAGAGAGGGGGGGAAAATAGTGGGATAAAGGTGAATGGTATATGTATATTGGTTAGATAATTGTATATTATACATATGTATTTGTATATATGGCAAGAGAGATTGGGATAGGGGAAGAGGCGAGCGAGATTGGGAGAGGGAGAAGAGAGGCGAGCGAGATTGAGAGAGGGAGAGAGGCGAGAGAGAGAGGGCAAAGAGTTGGAGAGAGGTGAATTGTATATGTATACAATTGTATATTAAACATATACATTTGTATATAGGGAAAGCGAGATTGGGAGAGGGAGGAGAGAGGCGATCGAGAGAGGGCAGAGAGTGGAGAGAGGTGAATTGTATATATATATAATTGTATATTATACATATGTATTTGTATATTCTGGCGAATTATACATATAAAAAAATGACTAATTATACAAATTCGAAGTCAGCCCACGTAATTAATGTATAATGTTAGTCGCGAGTGGTAATTATAGCAAACTATATCTATGATGAGTAATTAAATAGTATAAGTTTACTTTATTGCGTAAGTTTCCCTTCTTTTTATTGATAAAGGGCCTGACCCACTATTGATTTACAAAAAAAGAAAAAAAAACAACTGAAGTTGGAGAAGAAGAAAAAAAAGAAAAGGATTTGGGTTTGTTTGATGGGTCACCCGATCGGATCTGCTCAAACAATTTTCTCTAGTGCTGACTCAGATTCAATTGGCTATATCGTTTTTGACATAGTAGTGGGTATTCATATTCTTACGGGGATAAATGGTCTCTTTAAAAGGTGATTTTAGTTCTTTAATTGGGCCCATTTACTCAACTAAGCTGGAGAATTTTGAAAAGGTAGTAGCAGAAGAAAGTAAGCCTATTGAGTATAACTCTTTTAAAATAACGGTATGATTCCTACTTTTAATTCATTTTATGTTATAGAATTTTAGAGTTTTAGCCTATTTTTATGACATTAAATTATTACACCATCAATTGTGTAGTGAAATGGAGTGGGCTAGCCACTTTAAAGCTCTTCCAAGTTATACAAGTTATACTTTTAGCCTCTTTTATGAGATATTGAGAAGTCAGCTACATAAAAAAAATAGCACAAGATAATGACTTTTAAGCTTTTTTCAAACGATACAATTTACTGTGATATAGCATGGGCTAACCACTTTTAAATTCTTTTAAGTGATATGATTTATGATTTTAGCTTATTTTTTGACATCTTAATCATGTAGTAATATAGTCTGGGATAAACATTTTTAACCTATTTCAAGTAATATATTGTACCATTTAACTTATTTTTGTGACATCCTAATCAATAAAGTAGGTAATAAAATAAATACGGTAGGGCTAATCACTCTTTTAGCTCGTTAATTGGAAAATGTCACTCTTACAATAAAAGTTTCAAGTTTAAAAATATCCATTTTTCAACATGGGGTTAACTCATATTAGATATACTTTGCAATGTTATACATTACTAAATAACCACTATACTTCCATAAGGTTATCCGTACAGACTACCTTGTGGGATTAGATTGAGTTTTTTTATGTTGTTATTGTAGAAAATTCATACATCATATATATGTATATATATAAACTTCCTAATTCTACTATATATATATATATACACATATACATATATATAGTACTACAATATTTTCTTGTGTGCGTTCTACATATTAACTCGTTATTTTTAGAGCATTGACATGCGTAACTTAGAAAACACGTGTTTTAAAAATGCGGCTGTGCAATCTTTTATGCACACCGTTGTGTTGTTTCAGCTCCTCAAATCAATTGATCATGTATCTCCATGTCAAAGTAAGGATCAACTTAAGATTTTTCCTATTATTTTTTATCCATTTTTATTGTCTCTTACCTTAGCTTATTATCATTTCTTGTTGTAGCTTATGATTACGGATTTTGTATGGTGTGTATCATCAAGGAGCTTATTGACATTTCGATATTATGGGACATTTTTTATCTGGACGATGAAACTTGTCAGCCAATTGAGAAGTATATCAAAACCTAGTTATTTATTTATTTCTTCTTAATTTTACTTTAATTTTCTTAATAGAGAACATTTAATTATCACTATGTACCTTATATATCTTTATGTTTCTTGACATTGTAAAAATATCAGATTTTTCGTCATACTTCAATGTGAACAAACAAGAAGATGCACACAATTCCTACAGTTTTTTTTCAATAAACTTGAAATTTGTTGTAACTACGTATAGACAAAAGACAACATTGTGAAGGAGGCTTTGGTGATCGCCTTGTGAGCAAGGTAAGCATTTGCATATTTGTTCTCTCTATTATCTTAATTTCTTTACTCCTGTTGTTTTAGTTTTTTGAAATATTTTGTAAGGCTTTTACTTGAGTCAAGGGTCTATCAGTAACTTTCTCTCTACCTTCTAGTGTATGGGTAAGGTTTGTGTAGACTCAATCCTCTCCAGACCCCACTTGTAAATATTTTATTTACATTGTTAGTCTATATTTTTCAATTTTCAGCTCCGTTGTAGAAATTGAGGTTATTTATCTGTATGCAAGCCTCTAATCGACTTAAGCTTGGATATTGAGGACGTTAATAGTGTACCATCCACAGTGGAATCTTTCACTAAAATCGAGAAAATTGAGTTCTCTTGTGAATGGTGCAAGACACAAGGGCCATTTGAGAAATAATTCCTCGTTGATCATTCCCCCGCTGTTGTTGTCCTAAATTTGATTCAAAACTAACGGGTTAGTTGTTCAAAAGGTGGAAAAACATGCTTCATTTCCTCTAGAATTGGACATGCTTCTTTAAAGCAAAGACATCAATAATGTGAGTATCTTCATTAGACTTTTACAAACATTTTATCTTTTGTTAGCAGTCACATGATGTTGCTTCAAAATTTTCCTTTCTCAACAGGAAGAAATTAAATACGATCTCTACGTAGTTATAGTGCATTCTGGACCTTCAATCTCTTCAGGACACTATTATAATATTATTCGTTGTGATCCAAATGAATGGTACAAATTTGATGACAAGAAGGTACAAAAAATAGTAGAATTTCCTTATTTTGTTAGAAATTTTGTGTGTTCATGATAACTAACTTGATATTTTGTTTGATTGTCATAGATTGATTATGTTCAAGAAGATGAGCAGGCATACATTTTGTTTTATGCAAAGAGGCCCTTCGTAAATCTAGTTAACCCTAAGACTTCTAACGATGCTTCAGATCATGAGCCAATTCTAATGCCTGAAGTGAACTATGTTGAGCATAATCATTCCCATGGTAAACTCATTTTCTACCGTTACTTAATCCTGAATCCATGTTATTACTTACTAAATGTAAAAGACTTGTCACTCTCTTTTTGGCCACACACAATATTCTACTATTTGAAATTTCTTAAGTTTGGTATATTGTTATTGTTGTTGACTTCACTATTTGCATATAACTATCTACCAGAAATAACCTCTTTATCTGTAGGAGGTAGAGGTAAGATATGTATACACTCTATAGTGAGTTTTTTTGTTTGTTATTGTTGTAGTTAATTTGCACGAATTCAGCTTTCTTTGTTTTTCAAAGTAAGATATATGTTGAGACAAAATTATCAGAAATCGATCATCTCCACTCTGAATACACATCTTCTTTCAACTTTAATCAAATTGTGTTCACATACCAACTAACTGTATTTTTTTATAGCATTAGCAGATCAGGTTTATTGCGAAGATCAATTGCAAGACGTTGAAATAAAGCAGGATGAAGAATTGATGGATGCATTGAACTGCGGATCACACGGAACCTCTGTGAACGAAAAGAAGAAGAAGCTGGAAGATTGGAGATTTTTTGTGTAGGCAGGTTTACCTCCTCTAATGGCCCGAGTAGGAGCAGGAACAAAATGAGTAATTTGATCTCATAAAATAATTGTTTTGATAAAATGCTTTATGTTTTGATATGTGAATTCAAAATTTCGAGTTTATTGATTCAAAGATAGAAATAATATCAATTAGATTTTTGATAAATTATTTATGCAACCAAAATAATTTTTTGGTCATATCTCTTGGTCATATAAAATATAATAGAAGTTACTATCTTGCTAAATAGAGTTTGGCTAGCACCTTTGTTCTATCGAACATGTAATCAAGGTCGGGTAAACAATGCAATTAATAATAAGTAACATTAATAATTGAAAAAGAACATCAAAGAAATCATTTATATTTTTTTTAAAAATTAAGTTGTAATTTGCTTCTAAAATGATTAAGAAAAAATTATATTTTAATAAATACATATAAAGTTTTAGATTTTCTTTTAGGCCTCAACTTATGTTGAGCTGTCCCTATCGGTAATTAGAACGTTACTCAACTTCAGCCTAGTTCGAAGGTTGAAATATTCATTTTGAAATTGATAAAAAAGGAAAATATTATAAATAAGTTAAAATGGATAAAATAATAATTTATTGACAAATGGTTTTCTGTCATAGAGGTTTGTTATCACGTTTATCATACCTTTAATAGATTATTGTTTTAGCATGCATAAGATAGATAAACTTAAAACTCAATGTTTTTCCTGTAATTACATAGAGGTTGGAATTAAAACGAAATCATGCTATTGAGAAATATAAACCTACAAAATAGTCTAATGTCAATTGGTGCGAGGGTGAAAACTAAGTTATATATTGATGTGATGTCTAATCTGAGGTAAAGGTAAGGGTTAGTAAATTACACACACGTAGCCGGACCAAGGTGCGGGGTGAAATTTCCTATTTTGAGGACCAATCACTTAGGTATACATATCGTACCAACTTTTGTAAAACTCTAGGAAAGGATTACTATTATTAGGATTACTGCGTGAAGAGATTATGGGGAACATATATACCCTAGTTTATCTATCTCATTGATAACAACAAAGTTTGGATCTTTCTCATTTGTAACTTAAGCAACAATCAGTTATTTTTTCACAAATCCTCCCCCCCCCCCCTTTTACTTACTTGTCTCGGAAATAAGTTGACTAAACGAATATAATAGTGAGTTAAGTTTGAGTCTAAACTGTATTCCTCGTGAGATCGACCCCAACCTACAAGTTGGGTTCTTTATTTTCAACGATCACTTATACTTCTTTAGGGAGGTGTAATTTAAGCGTATCAATAAGCCTTGAAGTAGGGGGCATTTGTTGATATCCAAATTTTGTAGGATTCTACTAGATGAGTTCTATTTCCATTAGGGTACTTGAAGATTATTATACCCGAAACCCTAGCTCATGCCTATATATAATGTAATATATTGCTTTGAAAATATATCTCAAAAATTCTGTAAATTAATGAAATTTTCACAAAAATCAATGGAGATCAAATAAATCTCAAAGAGGTCAATATCATCCTAGTCCGTCATTTTTTAAAAAAAATTGACCAACATATTGACAAAAAGTGATGATAAAGTGAAACCATCCTTCGTTTCTTTTAAAAATTAGAAAATATAAATTAATTGTAAGTGGGCGGAGTTATCATTAAATAATTAACAAATTATTTTTTAAATCAAAAGCGAAGGGCGACATCACAATCTTCAACAAATAATTAAATATTAATTAAATATATGGCGTAAAAATCCTCCCAATAAAGACGGATAAAGATTCATTGTCCATCGTTTTTTACAAAAAAAGAAAAAAATGATGGACAGCGTCGCAAATTACATCGCCTTTTTGGAGAGACGTTGTATGTTATTTTTAACTCCATTAACTTTTTAGTTCTTTTTAGTAGTGTATGTAATTGATACCAAATAATCATTGAAAGGTCACTAGCTAACACATATGTGTATCTGAATAACTATATCTTCTTCTTTGTGTTTGTCTTCTTCGTCTTATGTATCCATATACAACACACAGGATACATCACAAATTTAATAGTAGATAGATATATTTATGCAGCAAATATACTAGATACATCACAAAGACGATGAATACATTAGTGCCCTATTAGACCAATCTGTAACTATGCACATGTACAATAAATACATCAATACAAGTTTTATAGTGTATAGATAAAACTGATAATTGGATACACTAGATATTTAATATGCGACACACTAGGTGAACTTGTTATACACATAAACATAGTATACATTAGTGTACAACTTATATTGAATACACAAATCATGAAATTATGAAATATAGATATCGAGAAATAGTGGAACGGAAGAGGGAGATAGGTGAGCATGGGAGGGCTTGAGGACCAATGTCTGGTTTTCCGCTATATTTGAAGTTAATGGTGACTCAAATGAACTGGATTGCCATAGGTTGGGCTTGGACCAAACATAATGAGGGTTTATATAAATGTCACCAGTTTAGGAGCTAATTACTTAGATACACTCTAGTTTGAAATATTACATATTTTATCAGATTTTGGTACCTCCAAATACGTCTATATATTTATGTATCTGAGATACATGGAGTCAAATTTAGGCGTAATTTTTTCTAGATACATTGTATCCAAGCGGATTCACATGTAACGTAGACACATACCAAATCTCGATCGCCTCTGTCCCATCCCACTCGCCACTCTCTCATGTATGTGGTATTCCAGGTACATGTAAATTACTCTAGATACATACAAATACATGTATCTGGTATGTATTTAGCGTGATTTTCATGTATTTGAGATACATACAAATCTCGCTCGTCTCTCTCCTTATTTTTGTATATCTTATAGCAAAAATACATATCTCTATGTGTAATATATGTAGGAAATTCTTAATAAGTGGTAAGATGCATAATAATATTTTGAAAGCATACATCATAATAGTATATATGGTAGCAAAATATTCTTAATTATTGTAACACCCTAGAATTTTTTTGAACAAAGACTCAAATCCTTCTTCGTTGTGAGTAGGATTTTACCAACAAATTCAAAATTTCGTAAGCATTAAGGTTAGGTCACTAGATGTAGCACCTTGAGTTCCAACAAGAATTAAAAAGAATTCAGTCATGTCATTTCTTAGTTCTTTTAAATTTTGGGTCAACTTTAAACAACCTTAACATCCAGTATAGCATGATTTAGGAGACCCACAAGATATCAATTGAAAGATCTCTGATTCCTCTTTCCAACGTCACCAAGTTTGCTAATTTTTGAGCTTGTATGAGAAAGATATGCCCTTTTGAAGTCACGCTGCCCATTTAAGAAAAGCCAACCAAAAATAGGAGGGGTATTTTAGTCTTTTCCTTACCCCACTTATTCAAAATGCGAATTACACACAATTAATTCTAAACTGATTAGATTCAGTTTCATTCATCCCCAAAATCATTTAAATTTTTAGAGAGAAGATTCAAGAGGAGAAAAAGTTCAAAGATTCAAGTGTTCTTTCAAAAATGATTTTACCAAGAACCTAGTCTTTGAGGTATGTAAGTTTCCATAATGTTGGGTTTGTTCACTCACACAACAATCATGAGTTTCTTTTGTAAATTTATCATAAATATTGTGAAATTTAATTTTTTGATGAGTTCTTGAAGTTTCGTTATCGATTAAATTTTGATGTAAGATTTCACTTGGGTCAACTTCAAACGACCATATCTCGTAGAATATTAAGAGTTAGTGGCCCATAGACTGTCAAATTAAAGGTATTTAAATATACTTTCCAATGCCACCAATTTCGTGTCAATCCAATTTATGAGTAAAAATTGACCATTTTAGTAACGCGATACAGTGATCTTACGAATTACCCGACGGGAAATCATTAAAAAGGGTTATTTTGTCTTTTTACCTCCAAGAAAATGCTAAAATAATTTCTTGACTAATAAAAGGCTCAAAACAATCAGATTTCATTTTTTAATCCATCATTCTCTTTCTCTCAAACCCTAGGGCAGAAGCCTAAGGAAAAAATCAAAGTAGAAAACTTCATTCAAGATTCTTTCAATCTTTTACAAGATTCTTCTTCAAGGTAAGTCTTTCTCAAAGAATTTAATTTTTTCAACTCAAATTACCCCATACAATTATGAATCACAAACGAAAATCACAATTCTTGGCTATATATATTTCAAGACTAATTCAAGAATCTCAAGAAAGGTTTTCCTGATGTTTACCTTCAAGCTAGGGTTTCAAGGCTTCATAAATAGACGGTTTTGGAGAGCCTTTCAGTTTCAGATATTTTATTTAAAACTCATGTTCATACTCAAAATATTTAGCAAAGTTTCGAGATTCAGTAAACTGCTTTTAAACTTTCTTTCAAATTGATGTTTATGTATGCTTGAGTTAGTCTTTCACTTGCAGTCAGCCATTATGAGGGTTCGCGGTGACCAGCAATGGTTCTCGACTGACGGCCACGTATAGGATATGGGTTCGGGTCGTGAAAAATATAGTATCAGAGCACAGAGTTCAAGTGTCCTAGGGTGTTTATGAAGACATGTCGATAGGATTTTATTTATGGTTGTAAGGGCCCCACCTCTATAAATGAGGGACTACATAAATTTTAGAAAAGGTTCCCTTCTTCCATACTCTTAATCGTGTAATAGAGCTATGTCATAGAAACTCATTCTAACTCGTGTTTTCTCATATCCATTTGACGAACTCTCATACTATATGTGGTTGAAAAGCTAAGTCAGCTCTTTATCAATGAGTTGCTCTTATAAAAATCTTACGGAAGTAATGAGACTCAAGAAGGGCTTGAGATAAGACCATGAGTGAGTTAAGTTTGAGTTTCAAAGGAATGCGCTCATGTTCATATGAATCGTGTGTTCAAGCTAAAAATAAGTTGTACTATCTTCTCTAAGCTATTTTTCAGCTGATATCCTTATAAGGAAGTATGTTTAGAGATTGGGTAGTATTCTCATCTAAAAAGGTAGTAAGATTTATGAGATTATAAGTAGTAATAGTAAGAGTGCTTAAAGTTAGAAAAAAATTTGCAGAGGTTCAGTAATCAAAGGAAAGGAGCTAGTTATGGGGTTGATTATGTTATTGAAATCATGCACCCAGTCAGTTAATAGTGATGAGTTCCTTTATGAGTGGAATAAGGAATAATAATGTTGTAGTTCTCAACAGAAGAAAGAAGAATAGTTACTAGTCTTGATGAGATAGAGTATATTTTAACCAAAATAAAGTTGATGTCAATGTGCCATCGTGTTAGAGGAGACTGAATTCATGTGTTGAATAAGAGAACATAGTATTCATGAAGTTATAGATGTAAGATAAGCTTTATTTGAGAGGATTATGATGTTTAGAATGTTATAGAACTGATTAAGTAATGAAGTATAATAAATGGGCAAATAGTACTTAAGTTGTGAAAAGGGAATGTAGACGAGTTTAGATATGATATAATAGGTCCATAGCTTCCAAGTGTTAGTTTTAGACCTAAGAGGGAGGATGATAAGATGAGAAATCAAGTCCAGTGTTGAGAATAAGATAGTAATGAACTCAAAGAATATGGGAGATATCTTTTCAGAGATCTTTTAGTAGTGGAGTGATGTTAGAAGAAGAAGGTTAATATTCTTATCATGATAAAGATGGAGTGATAATTCCATCCAAGGTTATAAATAAGGAGGAAGAGGAGGTTTTACTATGAAAAATAGTCAAATGAGAGTCCTTAGTTTGTTTCGAGTAGTAATGCGGGAAATTGTAGTTGGTATGGCAGTGATGATGACAGAATGAGAACTTCTTAGGGAGTTGGTTAGTAAAAGTCCATGGAGTTGTTAGAATACTAAGCTTGAATGTGATGTCGCTAAACATTAAGTGGTCCTTGATATGAGCTCAATGTTGATAAAATGTGGTGGGAAAAACTAATATTCTTGGGATGAGATTCCCTATCGAGGTATAGAACCCAAACCTTAGGATTTGGGTTAAGCTTGAATACAATAAGAGTGTGCCATTAGACTCATACCTTGGTTAGAGAAGTCATGTACCCTTGTGAGAGCTATGAGTTGCAGCCAGTGAGGCATGGTATTCCTATTCTTCATGCCCCAAACTCCTTTGTTTCATATAAGGTAACTTCAGAGAGAATGTGACTATGTTCACAACAACATCGTTCTCGATTTAGGTGCTATCACACCCTTTTTGGGCACACAAAAGGGATTTTCTAATTTAAGTGACGGTATTAAATAGGAATTATATTAATTTTTCAGAGTCGTCACTTAGAGTTAAGTTATGGTGTTCCAATTCACTTTTTTCTTTGTAATTCCTAATCTAAAGGAAATGACTCTTTATATGGTCTGGGAACTAGAAATTCGAGTAAGAAATTATGTTGACCGAGGGAAAGGTATTGGGCATCCCTCGAGTCCCGTGGTTCTAGCACGGTCGCTTTTATTGACTTATACTTGACTTAATTTTTATTATTATTATTATTATTATTATATTATTATTATTATTATTATTATTATTATTATTATTATTATTATTATTATTATTATTATTGCTGGTCATGATATGTTCATATTTATTTTATTGTTAAAGTTTTATCGATCTACACCTAGATGCATAACTGCATTCTTGATCTTGACATTTAGAGGCATAAATGTCTTCTTCGCATCACACATTTTAATTTTTTCTAAAAGTGTTATTTTAAATTAATGAAATATAATTATATTATTGGACTAGGTGTCTCATCGCATCCTTGAGTTTATTTTAATGTCTCAAGAAAATGATGTGTAACCACATTCTTTCAATATTATAGCATCAAAGTTCAATACACATAAAATTTGAGAAATTTCATATAATTGAAATCAAGTCTTATATAATCATGAAATAAAACTATATCAAATTAAATCAAATTAAGTATTACCTCTTGTGAAAATTATTCACGAAAAGAAAATAATCCTAATAAGGAACATGAACTCAAAACCAAGAAAGAAAACCTCGAATTCAGCATTTGTTTGTGAGTGGAAAAGAATATAATATGAGGGTGAGTATGTATGTTGTTGTACGTGTGGATAATGGTTTTGACAAGATGTTGAGATCTCCAGAATACTAAATCAAATTTATTCTATTGACAATGAGTATTTTTAGTTTCTGAAACTTGGTAGATTGGATTAATCACTTTGTTCGTGTAATAACTTATTTGTAAATTATTCATGTACTAAGTGTTTGTGTCAATCGAGATGTGTATGTCCTCAAGAAACTTATTACGTTCGAATAAAAAAAAACTAACCAAACCGACAATAACCAAACTGACGGTTATTTTTTTATTGTGTTTGGTTTGGCTTGAAAATTTAAAAACTGATTTAAATTAGTTTGGTTTTTGTTTTAACTAATAACCTCTCCAAACCGAGCCATGAACACCCTTAGTGTTGGTGCGAATATGTTTGGGTGGTTTTTTTTATCGGTGTTGTGTATTTGGGTGTATAGTTATGGTGTTGTATTGGTATTGCGGGTGTCTATTTGTAGTATGAATATATGCTTTGGTATATCAGAATTGGAGTTGAGGATTATGACAATGTGTGTGTGTGTGTGTCTTTTTCTTCTTTTCTTTTTTTGTACGTTATGTGTGGGTGAGTATGAATAAGCGGAGTTGTGTAGACAATGGGGGGAAATGTAGTGGAAAGTGGAGATTGGAAAATATGGGGGGGGGGGGGGGGGTAGTTTAGTGTAGTGGGGTTAAGTAGAAGGTGGGTGTGATAATTTACTATTATTATATATTTTTTAATAATTATTTTTTAAACTAACAAAATTCATAGCTAATAATAAATTGTAAATAAGAATACTAGCTTATTAATAAAAATAAAACATCTTTCTTGTTTTTTTTTAATCTTTTAAAATAAACTTAATATTAAAGAATATAAAAGAAAAATATTTTAATTTATATATCAAAGCAATATTTATGTACTAAAAATGGTGTAAGACCTTAAGTTCGGTCAAAAACTACTTGTCTACAGTGTTTCCCTCTTTGACTGCAAACACGAAGAATTTGCAGATAAACTGGATAATGTGACAAGTTTTGACCGGACTATGATTTGAAAGAAAAAATGTGACTGAGTGGACAACCTATATATCATGGGTTATAAGAGAATCAAGTCACATGTAGTTCAAGGAGATGAAGTGATGAGTTGGAAGTTCAGTGATGTTCCATCGATGCTTCAGGTCGCGGCTCCTATCCTTACAAGAAAAAAATGAGAACTAATAGACAAAAGATAAATAAAAGTACAACCTCCTATCTACGAAGCTTCTCTTGAATGTTGAATTTGAGATATCAATTTGAGATATCACTTTGATATTGGTGAGTATCTTGATCTTGAATGGATTTGATATTTAACTTGTCAGTTAGAGTGACTTTTTGGTACTCTTAAAAATGACAATTTGACGATGTTCTTGAAAGACTACATGTTTTCTTGATTAGAAGCTAAATATAAATAGATGTTAGAAAGTCAGGCTGCTACATGCATTAAAAAAATTGATATTATGAAATGGATCCTTCAGAAGAGTTGAAACTTTGCTCTTGAATTTCAAATCCATGTTTCACTTGAAGAAATTTGAAAATAATCACAAACAAAAGAGGTAAACAAAAACTTTTCCCCATTTTTCATTGGAATTTTTTTGTGAGTTATTAGCAAATGTGAATTTCAAAAAAATTAACTGAGACTAGAAAGTGTTTATCCTAGGGGAAAAAATAAAGGTCTCATACTAGGAAATATTTATCCTAGGAGAAAATAAAATATAAATGTCCTAGACTAGGAGAGGTTTATCCAAGGAGAAAATAAACAATAAAGGTCTCAGACTAGGAAATATTTATCTAAAAATAACAGTCTCAGACTAGGAAGTGTTTATCCTAGGAGAAAATGAAAAATAATAGTCTTAGACTAGGACGTATTTATCCTAGGAGAAAATAAAGATAATGTCTTAAACTAAGAAGTGTTAATCCTAAGAGAAAATAAAAAATAACAGTCACAGACCAGAAAGTGTTTATCCTAGGAGAAAATAAAAAATAACAATCTCAGACTAGGAAGTTTTTATCCTAATAGAAGATAAAAATAACATTTCAAACTAGAAAGTGTTAATCTTAGAAGAAAATAAAAAATAACGTCTCAGACTAGGAAGTGTTTATCCTAGGAGAAAATAAAAATAACGGTGTTAGACTAGGAAGTTTTTCATGGGAGAAAATAAAAATAATCGTCTCATACTAGAAAGTGTTTATCATATGAGAAAATAAAAAATAACAGTATCAAACTAAAAAGTTTTTATCCAAGGAGAAAATAAAAATAACTTCTCAGACTAGGAAGTGTTTATCCTAGGAGAAAAATAACAAATAATTGTCTCAGATTAGAAAGTGTTTATCCTAAGATAAAATAACTAAATCTTATCATATAGGAGGGTAATGCTAGTCCTAATATAATGAGGGTCCTACTAATCAAAATCTCATTATGAGGAGAGGCCTGCTGATTCCATTGTGTAAGAAATACTGCTAATCTAAATCTCATTTAAAGGAGGCTCCTGCTAATTCCAATGTGTAGGAGGGTCCTGATAATATAAATCTCATTAGTCTCATTATGAGGAGGGTCCTGCTAATCTGAATCGCATTATAAGGAGGGTCCTGCGAATCCCAATATGTAGGAGGGTTCTGCTAGTCCCATTATGAAGAGGGACCTGCTAATCTCATTTTGTAAGAGGATCCTGGTAATCCCATTGTATAGGAGGGTCCTGCTAATCTAAATCTGGTTATGAGGAGGGTCATACTAATCTAAATCTCATTATGAGGAGAATCTTGTTAATCTCATTGTGTAGGAGGATCCTGCTCATCTAAATCTTATTATGAGGAGCGTCCTGCTAATCCTATTATGTAGGAGGGTCATGCTAATCTAATCTCATTATGAGGAGGGTCCAGCTAATCTAAATCTCATTATGATGAGGGTCCTGCTTATCCTATTATATAGGAGGGTTCATCTAATCTAAATCTCATTATGAGGAGGCTCTTGCTGATCCCATCATGAGAAGGGTCATGCTAATCTAAATCTCATTGTGAGGAGGGTCCTGCTAATCTCATTATATATGAGGGTCCTACTAATTCCATTATGTAGGATGGTCATGCTAATTTAAATCTGATAATGAGAAGGGTTCTTCTAATTCCATTGTGTAGGAATGTCCTGCTAATCTAGATGTCATGAGAAGGTTCTTGCTAATCCAATTGTGTAGAAGGGTCCTGCTAATCTAAATCTCATTATGAGGAGGGTCTTGCTAATACCATTGTGCAGAAGGATTCTGCTAATCTAAATCTCATTATGTGGAGGGTCTGTTAATCTAAATTCCATTATAAGGAGGGACCGACTAATCCCAATATGTAGGAGCTCCTTCTAATCTAAATTTCATTATGAGGAGGCTCCTACAGATCCCATTATGAGGAGGATCCATCTAATATATATCTCAGTATGAGAAGGGTCTTCCTAATCTAAATCTCCTTATGATGAGGGTCCTGCTAATCATAATTTCCAGGAAGGTTCTGCTAGTCTCATTATGAGGAGGGTCCTGCTAATCCCAATATTCAATAGGGTCCTGCTATAATAATTTTATTACTTAGGAAGGTCTCGCTTAACAGAACCATCAAATAGAATCACCACAAAATTATTATTATTTTTAGCCCTAGTTTGCACTAATAAAATATTATGTATGCTACTAACCTAAATGATAAATACTTATACTGGAAAAAAAAATGCAAGACATTGATGCAATTAAGGTATTTGTTCCCTCAAAATGAAAGATGAGAGGTTGTTGGTTCCCTAAATGTCTCAAGGGTGTTTGTTCTCTCAGGTCAAAATGCCACTAAGATATTTGTTTCCTATAATGAAAGATGGTGCCTCTAGGGTGTTTTCTCCCTAAGGTCAAATTGCAACTAGGGTGTTTGTTCCCTAAAAACGAGAGTGCTTGTTTTTAACAGATAAAAATATGCCCAGTTTTTAAATGGAGAAACTTTGAAACTCCTTTTAATTTATCATTATTTTATTTTAAAAAAATAATCCAATTTTGATTTTTCAAGGATATAAAAACATTTTGAGGACCGATCCCTGTTGTACGTAATTCATATAAATAAAAACTATTTTTCATTTCTTGATTTTTTTACTGAAGACATCTTTTGAGAAACGAATCTTTTCTTGATTAACAATGTTTTGACTTTAGTTGGGACCAACATTTAGTAATATGCACATGAATCACCTTCAACTACTCTCAGACAAATTTGAGGTCAACTTTGAATAATAACTCTAGTTTCAGATGGTATCTCAAAGATTCTTAATTAATAACAAGATTAGCTCATCTTACGTAAATTAAAGGACTCATAACCTCATGTTTAAAGTGCCCTTACAACAAATAAAGTCCCTTTTCACACACTATAAAATAATTTAAATCGTAGGATATTTTTGAAAGTCACTCACACTTAAAAAGATGTTCAATGCATGAGATTCTTATACCATATGTTTGACCCTCATGTAAGTATCCACTAATGTGACAACACAAAAAATGAGGTCAAATAGGACTTTTGATTGGCTCGTAATGTAGACTTAGTGAAAGGTAAGATATTCATTTGAGATAAAAGTGAATTTCCTCCTTAAAATTTGCACAATGCTCTCAATATTTTTTCATTTACGCATGTGACCTTTGTTTTCTTTAAAGTTTCTCCTCATTTATTTTTTTCTCCTCATTTTGTATTCTTTTTGTTGGAATTTTGTTTTTCTCTTTCTAGCTTTTCTTTGTCAGATTCTTTTTTGGACTTCCACATGTTGGGTCTTTCCACTTTTTTATCCAATTTAGATCTTTGGCACTGTGTAGATAATTGATAGTGCGTTCAGGGAGGTGGGACCAAAGTATAGTGCATTTATGCACTCAAAAGGATATCTGCTAAAATGTGATTATTCAAATAAAAGATTTTACGCTCAAACTGAGAGTTCTATGGATAACATGTCATTTCGTAGGCTTGAAAGACACAATCATATCAAAAAAAGTTTATAATCCTTTCCCAAGTTAAATGTTGTTCAAAGTTTCGCCTCAACCAACATTCGAATCAAGTTCTAGATCAACAAAGTCATGTCATTTGAATTTTATATATAAAGCTCATCACACAATGCACATCAAACATAAGTTCAAATTTGATTTAGCCTTAACTTTAAGCAAAACAGTTTCTCAAGTATCAAAGAAATATACCAAGAGCTACCTAAAGAAGTCTATAGGTCACAACAAAGTTGGTCTATCCCGCCAAATAGTTTAACACTTTGTTATTTTTTTTATGCACACTCCTAAGCATGTTGGTACCAACCCAGTCAATTTTTTTCTAAATTAAAAAAAATATCCCAGTTTTTTTATCCTTTCTTTTCCCCCCAGTTTTTGTGATAAGGACTTTTTAGATTTTTCTTACTTGGATTGGACCTCAACATAAGGATGCTTACGTATCTTGTCAAAACAAGAATCAGGTCAAACGTAGTTCAAGATTTTGATATATGAAGCAAAACTTTTGTTTTGTTTTGTTTTATTTTGGAAGAAGGGTAAACCCCTTATATTTTAGAATTAATAAACAAACTTTTCCTTTTTTTAATTTTTGAATAAGGATTAACAACTTCTTCTCTTTTTTTTTGAAATTTTAAATATAAATTACAATACCCGAAAAGAGTTGTCTACGTATCTTATAGAGTTGTGAATCAGGTGTATGTAGTTCGTCCAAATTGGATAATTAAAAAAAACTAAGGTATTGAATTGACTTGAAAAACATATTATTTTTCAAAGAATTATGAAAGAAAAATCTTTCGATTTTTTTAATATACAAAAGAAACTTAAAATAATTCATTTATTTATTTATGTAACTTTTGTTAAGTAGTGAAAAATATTTTATTTTTATTTTATTTTATTTTTTTTAAAAAAGTATAATAACTTCTAAAATAAGAAATATTTTATGTTTTCTCCTTTTTTTCTTATTTTGTAAAACTCGAAAGATAACATTTTCTCTCATTCCACTAATCACACTAAAATAGATCAATTTACCAAGACTTTCTGAATAAATGTATTTTCATGTAGTACATAAAATGATTTAACTGGTAAAATAAGATAGAGGTGCATGTCCTAAATAGATATGGCCCCTATGTCGAGTCCCACTAAGTCAAATGCAAATTACGCAAATAAGCGGAGCTTACTAGGGACAACTATGTTTGTATATCAGGTTTAATAGACTTAAACCTAAAGATATTAGTGTCTAGACTAGCTTACCTGAGTAGACAACTCGAGATGGGGAGGGGCAACTTATCGGTAGCAGTGCTATTCCGACTTCATTGCTAGTCCAACCCCGCCTAAGAAATGTGACTGAAAATACTTCAGTGGGTATTAAGACACTCCATCTTTATCTCAATATAAAGTAGGATACATAGATGCATTCATGTGACCGTGTGTAAAGTGTTTTCGGAAACTTAATATGGTTCTGTAAAAGAGGACAATTTAATACAATTCAAGAACATAAAAACGATAAATGAGTAGCAAGTAGCGCATTCGTCCAGCAAATAATATATCAAATAAAATAATAAAATCAAATAGAAGGAAATATAACAAAATCGAAATCTGGTTCATTCCCCAGCGGAGCGGCCAGAGATGTCACATCCTTTTTGGGCACACGAACAGAGTTTTTCCAATTTAAGTGACACTATTGAATAGGGACTATATTAATTTTTCATAGTAGCCACTTAGAATTGAGTTATGGTATTCCAAGTCACATTTTTTTAATCCATAATCAAAAGAAAATGACTAGTGGGCAAATTGAGGTATCGAATAAAGAGATAAAACAAATTCTTGCAAAGACTGTGAAGGCCAACAAAATTGATTGGTCAAGAAGTCCTGATGATGCTCTATAGGCCTATCGCACTACATTCAAGCCTCCCATAGTTATGTCTTCCTACCTACTTTAATATGGGAAATCATGTTATTTGCATGTAAAACTGGAGCATAAAGCAATGTGGTCACTCAAGAAGTTTGAGTTTGGATTGAGGCGCTACATCGAGTCAAAGACTAATGGATATTAATGAGCTTGATGAGTTTTGCCTAAAAGCATATGAAAATTTAGCCTTATACAAGGATAAGATGAAAAAATGTACCATGATCAGAAGATTGACAAGCGTGAATTTGTCGTAGGTGATGTGGTGCTCTTATTTAATTAAAGGTTACACTTGTTTCCTGGCAAGCTTAAGTCTAAGTGGTCTAGGCAATGTATATTAACTCAAGTATTTGCACATGGAGTGGTTCAACTCAAGAACAGGGAAGGGACAAGGTTTAAGGTGAACGGACAGAGCATAAAAGTCTACTTGGGTAAATTTGAGAGTGTACAAGAATTGATAGAGGCTTATTATCTTGATGAAGTCTGAGTAATTAAGGGTTTCTGTCGTTCCACGACCTTAAATCAAACGCTGCTTGGGAGACGACCCAAGATATGCAATCTAACAAATTATAGGAGTTTATTTTCGATATAGGAGCTTTCTTTTTTTTATTTATAATTTTGTAGTTCTTTAGATAGGTGTTTATTTTTGTTTAGTGTTGGCTAGATGTAGAATAGAGTTCGTGTATAAAAAGTGTCCAGAATATGCAAAAAGAAAGTCTTAATGGTTGCTACGTATGAAGGGACGAAAAGCTTATATCTATGAAAAAATAAAGTTGCGCAATGGTCTACGGGCACCCGTCGATGACCAATTGGTCAATCCACGAACTATGGATAGCTTCCATAGATCGCAGTTAAGTTTTCTAAATTTTTCTAATTGTCAAAGTGACCTACGAAACCCATCGACGGACCATAGGTCAACCCACGGACCGTCGACGAGGTCTAGTAGGTCCAAGTTAGTATTTCTGTCTGACCCAACCCAAACCCCAAATTTGTAAAGTCCTTCACTTTTAACCATTCCCCACTTTCATCCTTTCCCTCAGACCATTTTAAGACCTCCCATTTACCCTAATAATCCCTTAGTCATCCATAAATAACTCCCTCTATCACTCCCAAACGGATTTCAATCAATTTCGCCTTTCATCCTTGCCATTTTCTTCCCAAAATCACCAATTCCTCTAACACAAGATTCTAAGGTCCAGGTTCGGTGTCACTGTTGGTCTAGGAGAATTTGCACGTGATCAGACACCACCATCGTTGCTTATTTGTAAGGTAAATAGATTTCTCCTAAAATTTGAATATTTCATTATTTCAAATTAATGTCACAACGATGAACCTGACCTTGGGTTGTTACATTACTTGTTAAAATGTAGATTTTTAGTGTAGAAAAACCCTTGGAATGATGGTATGTGAGTGTGTAATTAACTTTAATCAAATAATTGGTTGATAGGTCAAATTGGAAGTTTTGACTTGGGTTTCTTTTTGTTATTTATGTTGAAAGTTCAATCGTATTTAATTGAAACCCTAGGAATGATTAACTACCGAAAAATAAGTCGAAATTCATGTTTAGACTTAGATTGGTGGATTATCTGACAAATAGTGTGTTGAAAAGAAGTTGCGATTCAAACCAGGCACAACACTGATCAACAACCACCACCGACGGGCCGTAGGTCAACCTACGAACCGTAGGTCAGGGTTTGTGGATCAGTTGCGCACTAAAATATGGATAAGTGAGGAACCACAATATGGACTATGGCACGCCTCTCAATTGACGTACCGTTCTTCACATCTGTGGTTCCTACATTAGAGACTTAACTTTGGGAACCCTAACTTACGAAGGGGACCCACGGGCCGTCGTTCTATCAACGGACCGTAGGTACCCTCCGTGGGTCACAAATTTAAATACTCTCTAATTTTTTTTGAGTTTTTGTCTGGGTTTGAATCATGTTCAAAAATTATTCGATGAGTCTTATTTTTTGGTTTTGTACTAACTAGTATTCCACAGGTACCATGGCTCGGAAACAAGCTCCTACTTACGCAAGAGGGGGAAAGTTCAAATCAATCTCCCCTTCTCGATGTATGATAGTTTAGGATAACGATACAGAGTATGTCCCGGTCACTACACGAGGCTCCTTCACTGCACCCCAACTTACCAAGAATAGGGCCCAACAGATTAGTTCTACAAGTGACGAGGTTGAGGCCATAAACTCCAATCTAATGAGGGGGCTACACACTCCGATGAGTCGCATTTTGGCTCTCATTCTAATGTTGATTCACGTCATCATCTTCCTCTAATACCTTTATACCACCTAGAGTTGAGCATGCGTCTAATGTCATTGAGTTGAACAGGTGGTGCATTACGGTCCAGTTTCAAATATATGAGAATGGAACTATGCTCAATGAAAACCGGAAGATGAACAATACCATTGTTGAGATGCGCAAGGTTCTTACAAGAAGCCTCCACACTGTGCCCGTTATTGTGGATCTATTTCGGAGGGACAGTTCTGAGTGGATGGTACGGGGTCCACCAAAATATAGTGAGGATATGACTTGGGATTTTATACTTCCTACATTTCCACGTTTCAAAACTTCATATCCAAGAGGGCCAAGACACTGGCCCAGCCTCAACTTTAGTCCACACTGGTGTAGAATTTTCCAGTTGACATCTTTGAGGACATTATTCGCCAGTTCATGTATGTCCCAACCCAAACTCTGCCTATTAATATAGTGGAGTATGACTACACGATTGACATTGTTCAGAGTGGGTCTTTTCAAAGAGATGTTGATCAGACAGAGGCACTGCTTCGATGGATGGCACTTCATATTGCTGAAGATGGGGAGCATATCCAGTGGGTGCGCACTATTAGATTGCCTATCAAAAAGGCAACCTTGAGCTTTACTTTAAATTTCTTTTGGTCTGTGGTTCGTACTAGATTGTCCCCTACACAAACGGAAAATATTTTAATTTGGGGCAGGGCTGTGATGCTAGCAGCTATGATGGCGGGACTAAATCTTGATTTTTCCTGCATCCTGATCGCTCAAATCCACGAGAGGGCCTTTGGACTACTAACAATGTCATTTCCATGTCTAATATTCCATCTTTGTATGGAGGCTTCAGTGCCAATTTGTCATTGTGACAGGTTGCTCTTGGCGACCAAAACAGTAGTCATCAGCCTCATTCAGGATAATGTCAATGTTGCTACACCATTGAGAGATCCACAGGTTTACATACCGCCCATGGGTGTTGATCTTGCTACTGATGTGGAGTAGGTTTAGGCTGATGACTCCACTATTCCAACCCCCTTTGATGCCCAGTCTCCACCCTCTACTGTTACTAGCTATGCCCAGAGCTCACCCGAACCACCCCCTTGTCAAGGTCCAGTGTCATTCCTCTTGTCCAAATTCCAAAAGTTGGAGACCCAGATGGCCACTCTGATGTAGCACATGAGGCCTTGGATGCTACATTATTTTGAAGAGTTTGAGCTAGGATGAAAAAAGATAATAGATAGGAATATCCAGGCCATTCATAAGAGCCTAGATGCTTTTGAGTCGCGAGTTGTAGAGATTCCTTCCCCAACTATTGATGTATCACATTCCAAATGGAGTTGGCTAGGCTCTGGGTTGATATTTATGCCCTACTAGTCCTTACTAAGGTTGTACCAGAGCTTTCACCTGAGGTGGAGGAGGACGAGGAAGTGATGACTGCCTTTTTAGGAGACACTATGCCACCAGTAGAACCCTTCTAGCACCACCGTTCTTCACAACACACTTATGATGTTGATGAGGCCCGACGGGCACAAAAGAGAGAGAGGCAGGATTTGGGATAGTCCATCATTGAGGAGGAGATTAGGCAGCAACCGACTGGAGAGGTTGGTGTTGGCCCTTCAAGTTCGGTGAGCACCACTGTTAGAGAGAGCACCACTGAGGGTGTTCCTACTTTTGGTGTGGGTACTACCGATGGCATACCTAGTATTGATCCAGTGAGTTCTGAGAAATTCGACCCACCTACTTCTTGATGGGTCTTCGGTGAATTTGCGCCACGGGTTTGATTCACCCTATGCTTTGTTTTTTTAGTTTGTGCACCTTTTTTTGTTGGGGATGGGGTAAATGGATTATGAGTGATAGGGTAAAGTATGAGTAACCCAACTTATAATCCTCTCTTGGTTTTTTTTTCTATATTCTTTTCCCTAAGAGACTATTTTATTTTTATGTTAAACCGTCATGTTCAAGATTGTATATGTAGAAGTTAGTAGAAGAATGAAAGCATTATGGAATAAAGAGCATGAAATTGATACCCGTCCAAAAATTTTGAAATCTTGAAATGTGCTAGATCTATAGGATTAATGAGTTGAATGTGTTGGATCTTCATATGACATAATAAGGAACCAGTATGATTGCATGACTTAAGCAAAAACTGGAACTAGGTAATTCAATAATCCTATAATGAAACATTGTGCCAAGTGTGTGTGAGAAAAGTTTGAATGTTCATATCGTATGTGCCAATCTAGAACTTGCCCCGTTAGTCCTGCTAAGATAATATAATCTAGAAGCTGGACAATGATCGTAGGATCTTGTTAAAATAAGTCCACTCAAGCCTAAATAATTCAACCAAAAGAAATAAATATGCCCTTTGATCCAAATGTTTGAGCCTAATGTAGACCACTTCTTTCAATACACCTAATTCACCTTCCCTAAAAGGATTGTTTTAGCCCAGGTCCCTCCATGAACATGCGCACCTTAACTTAGGCCAAAAGCATGAGTTGAGGGTGGCTAATTCAAAAAGTTACCTTGATCTTGGACCTGGTACGACAATGGATATTGTGCACCTCAACTCATGAAAAACACATAAGGTGAAGGTTGCTATAATAAAGGAAACCGAAATAAAAGGGTATGAAAAGAGTTGTGTAGAAGAAAGAAAAAGGAAAAAAAAGAAAGGAAAATATTTGATTGAATCGAAAACATGAATGAAAAAAGCGTTGAAAGAAACAAAGAAAGATAAAGAAAAAAAAAGGGGAAATTAATTTAAATGTCACATCTATGTTGAAGAGAGTCAAAGGAAAGAGCAGAAATTAAAAAGATGTCAAGAATCGGTTGACAAAAGATGTAAAAAGCCAATGTAATGTCAAGGAGGGCAGAAAAGTCACGAAAACGTATCCAAATATATCTTACCTGACCCTGAGCTTACGTTACAAGTTAAGAAATTCCCACAGTGATCCTAATGACTAGTTTGGAGAATCTATGCAGTGAAAATAAGGGCAAGCCTATGGTATTGAGCACTAATTGTACTTGAAGTCACTTCTGAGTGTGAGTGTTGAACGAATCCTTAAACTTGAAATTCATATCTTTTATGTGTGAAAAAGGATTTCTTTTGAAGTGAGAGCCCTAGTTATATTGTTGGAGATTTAGTACCTTGGTGATTGTGAAAATTTTATGTAAATTTTATGTTGTGACGTCTATTGGTCCATCTATGTCATGTCTTGATCCGCATAAGTTAGATTGTTGAGTATAGATGAAAAGATTTTAACTAACTGATGGAATTGTCTGAGAAAGCCATGTAATTGCGTGAGTTTGTATGATTGCTTCTACAATAGTATCGTTTAGAGTTTTAGTGTGTCGCTTGAGAACAAATGATAAGTTTAATTTAAGGGTGTTGATATACCATGAGTTTATGCTATTTTTGATGCGTTTCAATCATATTTTGTGTGTGTCTTGGGCTATTGTGTATTAGAAATAATATTTTGTGTGTAACTTATGCAGAAAATGGGATTGGATGCGGTTGTTGGAGATGAGAGTTGAAAAAGTGCAGAAGTTGCAATCAACAAGTGGCGGTCCTTGGATAGGCAGTCATAGGTCCTGGTCTTGATGTTGAGTTTCAGATTTCAAACCACAGACTGACAGCATGGACCATAATCCAGTCCATAGGTCGTAGGTGATGCATGGTAGGTGGAAGATTAGAGAAGTCTAACCAAGTGTGGAATCGTGGAGTAGACGACGAACCATAGGTCCACCTTCGGGCTGTCCTACACCTACGTCGATTGAAGAACATAAAATTGAGAGTTACAGTACTTGATAACTTTTCCAAGTATTGATCCACGAAGAGGGACCTACGGACCGTAGGTCGACCCATAGTCTGTAGGTTGTGTCGTTGACAAAAGCTGCGTCTGAGCACTTTAATTTCTTATTTCCTTATTTTGTTTCACGTTTAAGTTAGGATTTGTAATCCTTATTTTGGGGGGTTAGATATTATTGTAAACTCTTAGTTTTTGCTCTTTGGAAATTAATTTGCAAACTCTTAGCAATTTGATTTCCAAAATTCATTTAACATAATTTTCACTTTGAATTTCAATTCAAAGTTTGGGTTTTCCTCTATCTGACCGTAAGTTCATGTATTATTTTAAACTAAATATAAATGGTGAACTATCAAGCATGAGTATCTAAATTCACAAATAGGGTTGTGGGAACCATGAGCAATTAACAAAATATGAATTATTACGTAATTATTGAATAGTGTTTATGCATGTATTGTTAATCATTTCGTTTAGAAGTCTTTTTAACAGTTGCAGGCGTTAGAACTCGTATCATTCCTACTTTCTGGACCAAGGAGGTAATGAATGAATAAAGGATTAACCGACAGAGATTTAGTGGATGCTATCTAATAGTCTAATGTCAATTGGAGTGAGGGTGAAAACTAAGTCATACATTGATGTGGTGACTAATCTGGGGTAAAAGGTAAGGGTTAATAAAGTATACACTTGTAGTCTGACTAAGGTGCGCAGTGAAATTCCCTATTTGGAGGAACAATCATTTAGGGATACCCAACTTACCAACTATGCATGTTAAAAACTAGGAAATGATTATTATTATTATTAGGATTACTGCGCTAAGAGCTTTAAGGTAACACATATGTCCTACTTTCTCTCTTATATTTATTTATCAAATCTTTAATCTTGGTTACTTGTTACTTATTAATTCAAACCACCAATTTGTTACTTTAATCACAAACTGCCCACCCCCCTTGTTTGCGTACCGCGGAAATAGTTTGACTAAAAGGAAATAATCGTGAGTTAAGTTTAAGTTAAAGCCACATTCCTCGTGGGATCAACTCCAACCTACAAGTTGGGTTCTTTATTTGACTACGATCGCTTATACTTCTTTAGGGAGGTGTAATTTGAGTGTACCAGTAACCCCGTTCCATAAATAGTACAGCCGTCATTCGAGGACGAATGATCCCAATAGAGAGATAATATAACACCCGGAAAAATTTATGACCTAAGACTCGAACTATTCTTTGTTGTGAGTAGGATTTTACCAAGGAATAAATTTCTTAAGAATTAAGGGTAGGTCACTATATATATCACCTTGAGTTCCAAAAAAATTAAAGGGAATTCATTCAAGTCATTCCTTAGTTCTTTTTGAGTTTTGGGTCAACTTCGAACGACCATAACTTTTAGTATAGGATAAGTTAAAGAATTAATGAGAATTTATTCAAATCATTCCTTAATTCAAGTCAGATTTCACCTTTTAATCCATCATTATCTTCTCTCTCAAACCCTAGGGCAAAATCCTAAGGAAAAATCAAAGTAGAAGACTTTATTCAAGATTCTTTCAATCTTTTTCAAGATTCTTCTTCAAGGTAAGTCTTTCTCAAAGAATTCTATTCTTTTCAACTCATATTCCTCCATACAATTATGAATAACTAATGAAAATCACAATTTTTTGCCATATAAATATCAAGAAACTAATTCAAGAATCTCAAGAAAGGTATTCTTGATCGTTTACCTTCAAGCTAGGGTTTCAAGGATTCATAGATAGACAGTTTTGGAGAGCCTTTCAGTTTCAGATATTTTATTTAAAACTTATGTTTCATACTCAGTATATTTAACAAAGTTTTGAGATTAAGTAAATTATTTTTAAATGTTTCTTTCAATTTGATGCTTATGTATGCTTAAGTTAGTCTTTCACTTGTAATCAGCCAGGTTGAGAGTTCGTTGGGGGTCCAACAATAGTTCTCTGAGTAACGCACACGTTTAAGGTGTAGGCTCATATCATGCAAATTATGTAGATTTTCCAATATAATATGCATGGAAAAGAGTCTGATTGACTCATTTCAAATTTAAAATCGATAATAGGGCTAGGAGTGTTCATGGACGTGTTGATTCGAATTTTTAAAATATCAAATCAAATTCTTTGTGTCGGTGTAAACACATAAATTTTATTGGATTTAATTCATGCAAAATTTTAATTAAATTCATGTTTATTTGGGTTGAATGATCAATTTGGGCTTTACAAATGAACAATATATTTTTGTAACTTCAAGTCCAAGGTCCATTTCACCTTGATGCCCAAACCCATGCCACATGTCACTGTGACTAGGCATCCAAGACAAATAAGGGGATTCCACGTTTCGAAATGACATGGTAGTCCCAATCAAATGCAAAAACCAATCACAATCTGTGAAGTGTTAAAATGTAATCCTTTGGCCAATCATATGCAAACCTTGTCCGCCCCGTACAATTATAAATAAGGGATGTACATGACATTCTAGGGCATTAAAAAAACTCTTCAACAAATATTCTGCAATTGGAGAAAGGTACAACACAAGATACATAGCTTTTCTAATGAGTGGTCAACGGAGTTCTTCACGGAGATCGACTTGTAACAACAAAGGGCTTCCTGACGTTCCGACTGATCAAATACATCTCAAGAAGGTCTACATCATCCTACATTCGAGAAATTGTACTCATGGAGAAGCTTAATAAAGAAGTATCAAGAGAACAACAAAATTGTACTCATAAAGATTCATTAATAAAAAATCACATTTTCTTTTATTTATTTTTCTTGCACTTAATTTCAAGCGCTAACAAAAAAATTTTGCTAAACAATTTGGCATGCCCAGTGGGAAGTTTGTTAAATCTCATAGTTGCACTAAAGCTGCAATGAACCATCATAATGATGTTCTATGAGTGCACTAGGAACATCTTGTCAATACCCAAATGGTCTACTAAATTGTGAGGGATAAAAGGCTCCACAATCAGTTCATTATCCAGCCTCAAAGTGAGAACTTGAACGAAGGACAATAAAAAAATCTCTCTAGGAAGTGGATAGTATTCACTATCATCAATATGAAGCTCTTTTCCTTGTAGTATGGCTAGATTGTGGAGGTTATGCACATTCACTTGCTGAAATAACTTGCGAGCGTCAATGAGGTTAAAATGTTTTGCCATCTTTTCCCCAAAAATCTGCCACATTCTTACACCTCGTTGGGGGCGGGTAACACAATAGTAGGTCTCAAAATACTCACCTATCCATCCATATACATAATGAATGAGAAGTAGTTGTCACAAGAACCCAAGTTTGAAGAAGTGGATATATCTCTGAGGCCGCGATATATGATTGCAAGGACCGAAACCGCAAAAGAAAATATTTCCCCATCAGCCATCAAGACATCAACTTTGAAGATATTAGCACGAATACAATCAATTTTTTTTTAGGAAGCACAAACTTGCAAAGACAACATGCAAGAAAAGTCGGCAGATAAGTCTCGTCTCTGAATGATTCTTCTACCCCTAACTCGACAAAAGGAGAATTCTCTTTTTCGATTCATGGTAAGAATTTCATTTCAATATTTCAGAAGGATCGTGATTCATCCTTGGTTTTGTATAATTCTTGGACTTCCTTGGTGAAGGCTCCACATATTTTCTCGATCCCCTTAACCAGAACTTTGTTGATTCTCGAAAGAAGGCTTTGTAGATGACACCTTTTGTATGTCGGTAGAACGCCGAAAACAACAAGGAGCAACTTCTTGGGAGAAAATACTTCCTTTTATCATCTACATATGTCAACTCTTTAACCGATGGTATAACTTCATCATAAAAGGCACCATGAACAAGTAGACCTCCAATGGTTCTCAAATCCCATAAAAGAAATAGATAACTCTCCGACAAAGGTAGAGATCGTATGGTAGATAGATGACAGTTATTGCAAAAGTCCTGGAGAACATTTTCATTATGGTCAAATGTGAACATTAAAGCAAAAATAGCATCATAATTCTTGATGTTGACCAAAGTCTCCTTGTAGCGGGCAAACACATCTTCTACCCACTCCCAATATCCAGACGTGTAGCGAACCTCACCAAACACAAAAAGAGGAACACGCCAACTGCTAAGATTTTCATCACGGCAATGAGGGATGGTAACATCAACATTTTGATGAGTAGAATATTTCAAGAAGAGAAATTTTTCATCTGTGACGTTGCCGGAGAAATTGTCCAAGATGTCCTTCGTTTCTATTGATGACCATAATCTTACTGAATCCAACAAACTTTGCAGAAACACGAAGTTACAAAAGTTATATGAACCAGTGAAGAATAGAAGAATAGAAGAACGGAAATTAATTCACAAATCTAAAATGTGTAACACATACCAAAATCTGGAAAAAAAAACAGAAAGAAGATCAAGCTCACTGAATGCACCCCTTAAGGAAATTATTCCCCTCTAGTGTCCGAGGTTTGATTTGGAATATATCCTCCAAGATAGAATGATCTCAATCACCAGAGTATTGATACCTAAAACGTTGGTGTCAGCGAGCCACTCAACGGCAGTAAAGTACACTTAGAATATTAGATTTAGAAGTAGTAGAAGAAGTCCAGAAATTCTATTTTTAAAATGAGAGGAAATCCCTCAATTTATATAAAACAAAGGGTAGTGCGAAAAAGTTCTTATTGTGCCTTACCGAAAAGGTCACAAACCTTTGGAAAAGTCACAATCTTTCATAAAGGTCGTCACCTTTCATAAAAGTCATAACTTTTCATAAAAATCGCAACTTTTCATAAAGTCATAACTTTTCATAAAAATCGCAACTCTTCATAAAAGTCGCAACTCGTCATTTTCCATTTACACCTTTTAAACCCCAACATTAAATTCCTTGGTAAAAACAGAATTGGTATCTACATTTTACTTTGAAATATAACTACTTATCTCAACTTAAATAAAAAAAATTGAAATGTATGAACCTTTGTTTCATTCAACTCTTGTCAAAATATATGACTATCACTTGGTCATATTTCAACAAGTTTTGACAAATATCACAAGTTTAGCTCTAAAGTAGCTTGAAACATAATTCAAAGGAGGAGATCAAATTCAATATCAAATCACATGGGAGAATGTTAGACTTTTATTAATTTTTATATGAGACCTAGTCTTAACTAATATTTAATGAAAAGAAAAATCTTGGCCATTATATCATTTACTTGATGAAAGTATAAGTAAAATAACCTCTATAAATTGTACATCTCTCTACTCATTAGTGTTATCATATATTTTCTACTAAGTTAAATATCTCAAATAATTTTTACCAGCAATCAAATATGTAATATCCCTAATTTTTTACATGGAAATAATATTTTATACACATTTTAAATTGAATTAATAAAAAAAAATCTGATATATTTAAATATCTTAGGTATAAAAAAAATTGCTTATAAAAAAATATAAAACTGAAATAAATTTCTAGAAACTACAAAATTAGATCTCTACTTTATTTAAATTTTGTTTATTACTTTGGCATGATAATTAAGGTCAGCTTTATAGTTCAAACTTTGACTAATTATTTGAAAATGAAAAATGTGGGCTAAGCAGTGAAAGAGAAACTTTCTTTTTCCTTGGCACACCATGAACTTTGGGGAATCTAGATTATATTATTTTTATTTTTAGGTTGGCAGTGAATTATTAATTATTAAAATCATTTAAAACTAATAGTTCTATTTTACTGTCGTACCATTTAGCTTCCACCGCCTTTATGAATTTACTTCTTAACTAGAAATTAGACTTGTGTGACACATTTCACATGGGGCTTTTTTTTCTAGAAAGTCTCAATATAAATATATTAAATTGAAAATTAGTGGCGTACTTTTATGATTTTTAATCATGCCGTTCTTATGGACCAGTTTGCTATTTTCTAAAGTTAGGCAGGAGGTATTGAATTATTACAATGCATGTTTATGTATGGTCGAAATTTCATCTGAATAGTTAAAAGTCTAATCTCCATGTTTTAAATTTTATTTTTGAAGTGCGACACCTTTAAGGATGGCTCGTCATTCTGCTTATACGTCTTGGTTTAATCGTGTATACAGTTAAAAAAAAAATGAAATTCTTCATTTTAAACTGAAATGTATTTAATGTTTTAAAATATTCTTTAAATTTTGTGATTTTAAATTTGTCAATAATAATAAAAATAATAATAATAATATATACTCAGTGGAGTCTGAAGAGGATAGAATCAATAGACACAAATCTTATTCTTACCTCTCTGGGATAGAGAAGTTATTTCTGATAGACACTCGGCTCAAAACAAATATAATCATAGCAAGAGTGAAATGAAAATAACGGTAACATAACACCAAGATATATACTCACAGCAACTGAAGTAACAAATAGTAGTGAAAATTGAAGAATAAGATACAACGCGACTACTAACTAATACTACTAAATAAGGAGAAGAGGAGACCGACTCCCTTCCTCTCCCACATAAAAAGTATGACAACACATGAGCTACCAAGTACCTTGTATCCTAATTTTCAACATTTATATTTTCTAATTAAGGTCATGTCCTTGATGCTGGGTGAATTAACAACTCTTTTTAGTTTTTTTCTCCATGTTTATGCTTTGTTATTAAGATAATCTAGCTTAATACTCCTACGTTTAGATTAGGAGCACAATGCAAGAGTAAAGCATCATTCTTTTAGGATTACTAATGTAACTCTTTTCATAACTTTATTTCTTGTTTGTTTATGAATTTTAGTTTTCGTTATCGGATTATGGGTGGATAAAAACACTCAATCTAGGATTATGGCCGTAGTATTAGTATCACATTCTATTACTCTCTCCGTTTTAAACAGAATGGTCTAGCTTAACTTGGAACTGAGTTTAAAAAAAGAAAGTAAATTTTTAACCTTATGGTTCTAAATTAAAGTTACGTCAAATGTATCAAATGTCTTTTAATCTTGTGGCTTTAAACATGCCACATGGAAAATTAAAGTTAAAGTTTTGTCAAAAAAGGAAAGGTGTCATTCTTTTTTTAAAAGACAAAAAAGTAAATGAGGTCATTTTTTTTTAAACGGATAGAGTAATAGATTGTTTGTATTGAGGATTCTTCCATCCATGTTTTATAAAGTCTTTTTGACATTGTTGTTGGAAGGTTATATATACCTATTTTGATTAAGAAAAAAAGTACTTTTTAAAAAATTGAAGTGTTGGACAAATCAAAAAACTGTTTTTAAATAGAAGTAGAAGCGATTTTTATGCTATCGAGAAAAAAAGCTAAAAATTTCTGAATTTGAAGTTTCATATTAGACCCAATAAAATAATGACAAACCAGATTAGATATTAATGAAAGACTAATTAAATATGATGAATTTACTTTAGAAATATTTTCTTCTTTTTTTTTTCATTGAGAACTCATCAACCAAAATATGTACAATAGTATGTACATGTCACCATAGGTTCATAAATTATAAACTAATAAGATGAACTTTCATCTATCAATTAATTTGTTAATATTTTAATCTGGAGTTCTTTTCTTTAAAAGATTTAGAATTTTATAAATCCATGAGCAAGATTAATATTTTTTTATTTTGTAAACATTATGTCATTTGCTTAGACAGAACATTTTACTATTTGAGTAAAATAAGCACTCAAATTGTGGGTTTGTTACCCCTTTTCTTGAGACATACGCAAAGCAATATTCTGTTGTTCAACAGCATTTCTCCCACGTTTAAAATAGTCTGACTTTCTTCTTTCTCTATCTCTTTTATTTTACGAATATTATTATTCCACATTATCATTCTTATATTTATCTTTTTTCCTCCTCTTCTTATTTTTATTTTGTCATTATTAAATATTTTTAAGTCTATCAAATAGTAGAATCTTTTACTTTTTGTAAACTATAATATTGTTGCGTATTTATAAAAAAAGATCAAATTTACTTGGTGTATTCTTTTAATTTCAAGCACTGCAACAAATCAATATTAGTTTAATATCATTATATCAACTTATCAAATTCAGCGCAACTATTCCAATATCATTATATATGTCATGATCCAAAATCGAGGTCATGATGACAAACATCCCGAAAACTCAATTTGTTGTGTAAGCTGAATGAATTAACACATACGAGACTCCCAAAAGAAATTCAGGCCACAACCGAAGAGAAATAAAATACAAGTGATATCATAAGCGTAGAGAACATCTAATACAATTCAAGAATTCATCGTACAACTCACGTTTTTGAAAGAAAGTTAAAGACTGTAAATGCAAGATGGAGATTGTTGGTGATCAAAAAAGTAGGATCCACAGCTTGGAAAGAGAATCACCTGCTAGATTCAATCAACCGTAATGTGGAACACCCTGACTAGGATCTGCATGAGAGAGATAACAGAAGTATGGGTGAGTATGATCTGCATCAGAGAGATAATAGAAATAGGGGTGAGTATGATCTGCATGTACTCAGTAGGTTAGACTGACTAAGTATAAGCAATAAATCAGACTTAAGAAACAAATTATGAAACGTTTAGCACTTTCATACAGAAAAGTTTCATTTCAGCATCGGTGCCGCTAATAAATAAAATAACGACACGAATAAACTTAACACATAAGGCGACAGATAATACTCATACAAACAGGCAAACAAGTTACATAACACAACAAAACTTGCCAATGGAATGCAATGAAATGATCTGGTGGAATCAACGTTGTCGCACAATCAGTCATGATAAACACCTTACCGAGCTTTAGCTTTCATGCATGGGGGATTCGCAGTCATATACAAATCTCGAAATATCCATATCTCATCAACTTGCCACCTAGATTATGGTCAACGATAAATGTAAGGTGTCTAATTTTCTTTATAAAAATAGTATTTCTTAAGTTACCTCATATTTTCATGAGCAATGGTATGATAAATAAGGATGAATGCATCACAACATATACAATAACATGGATCTAAATAGTACAAAATTTCCAAATTCAATAAGTCATGACGGATGTCCTCATATGAGAATAGTCAATTGAACCCAACATTTACCACAGATAACATTTAACATGATCACAAATCAATTTGAACCCCTAATTTTGGCATCTTAATGTCAAAATTTCAAAGTAGACAAGTAAACCCTTCTCTCGAGCAAATTCTCAAATATACAAGTTCTCAAAACAATTAAGGATATAACACGAGGCTTCAACATAGGCTAAGCATCACAAATAAGCCTCACACATGCTAAATAAGAAAGTCTACACTTACCAACCTCTAAATTTCATGCTACAATCTCATTCCACAGTTGAATTCATAAGAAAGATTACCTACTCATGTCAGTCTAAAAAAAGAATAGTCAAATATATCTCGAATGCCAAAACTTCACCCGAACATCTCTATTAAAACCTTTCTTCTACCAAACAATCTCCCAGACTATCTCCAACTATCAAGAACGGAAATGATTCATCAAAAGAGGCCCAATGATACTCATATTGGAAAGGTTAGGAACAGGGGGTAAAACAATCCAGAAATATCTTCAAAAATTGGAAGGTTCAAATCAGTTTTTCATTTGAAAAATACATTCTACAAGTCAAAAGTAAATCTTGGTTGAAGACCCCATTAGAAACAAACAAGAAACGAACTTCAAATCAAGTAATTATAGATTTCCCAACTTTGGGAGAAAACCCCCAAAATCCACATTGAAATCAGGAATGAAAGATATTTTCGGAGGATAAAATTTGAAGAAATAGATATAAAATAGGTAAAATGCACTTACCCAAATGAAATTCCTCAAGATCCCTCAAAAAATCTTCTCCAAAGTTCTCAAACGATGAAAATGGTGGAAATGAGATAAAGGGAAGGGTCCCAAACATCACTGATATGATCTAAAAAAAAGCATCCGCAAATGCGAGGAGTACACTACGAACGCGGCACACTAAATTTCTTAGGTCCGCGAACGCGGAAACAGTGTTGCGATCATGGAACATTGTTCACCATTGAACACATTAGGAACCTCCCGCAAATTCGGTGCTCCAGGCCCACTCGCTTTGCGAACGCACTAGGGGACCCGCGAACGCAGTCCCCTTGCACCAGACACCGAAAAGTAGAAAAACCAAAGGTCCAAGTTTCCGATAAGACCCTAAAAATTGTTCGAGGTTTGCTATAATGGACATGCTACCTACTAAAAATAGATAATTTGAACTCAATGAAATTGTCGGATTTTCAAAAAAAGGTCGAATGACATAATTACCTGACTTCACTCCAGTCACAAGCCCTGCCTTCGGCATCCCCTCCTTGCGGTTAAGGTGACGACTTCGGGCATGGCCAGCTCCCATAGTGTGACGGGCGGTGTTCTGTACCTCTCTTTAGTCTTAACACTAAACTTCTTACTTAAATACCCAGACCTCAACCTAAGGCCTCAAAACTCTAACTAACCTCCTTACTAGACTAAGCTCAATGTTCTAGACGCAATAGAACTGACAGAATCTACATCCGATGCTCGGATCCTAAAATATTGATAAAGTCAAGTATATCACCATAATTCAACTCAAAAGGTTCAAAATCGCCAAAATCTCACCCGATTGTATCGGGGATCACACAATCATTTCGCAAGACAAACTAAGCATGAAACGCTGAGGGAAAGGATAAAATGGTTATTTTACAAATAAAGGCAATTTCACAAAAATGAAAAAATACACTATAAACTTTTTAAAATTTTGAGTCAAATTTTACTATTCTAACTTTGTCATGCTCCAACCGTGCACCCTAGACGTGGCTGAACTCAAGAACCACTATTGGTCCCTAAACGAACCCTTGTTGTGTTGTGGAAGACTTATTCAAGCATTTATAAGTTTAAAAGAATTGAAGGAAAACATTTTAGTCAACTACTGAGTCTAAATTATAAACAGTAATAGTTTTAGAAAAATATAATATCGAAGGGCTCTCAAATAATATCTATCTATGACGCCTCTACTATCTAAAGATAAGTATCAGGAAAAAGACTCATGAATTCCTTAACTAAAAATACTAAAGCAAATTATTAGAGTCCTCTGGAAGTATGGAGACCTCATCAATAGCTGAAGAAATTGGGTGATCTCAACAAAATGCATGTTGATGATCATAAACACTTATTTGCAATTCAAATGAAATTACTACATCAAAAGTAAGGTATGTAATAAGGATAAATGAAGCAATAATTGAACTAAAAATATAACAACATATTCCCGTGATTATGGAAAAGCCAATGGAAAAAGAATTGGGGCCAGAAAATTTTTGACTAGTGACTTGAAAATGTCCAGCTTAGTTCAGATTTGGACGAAATCTGAGTCAGGTAAGGTCTAGAAAAATATGTTAACAAATGGGAGATTTAATTATGAATTTGATCACATGAGTAAATACCCAAGACTTTAAGGAACATGTACAGCTTTACGAAATCGAATTCGGGCGAGTAGAACACCCGAAACTGATCCTAACATGAAAGGGTAATTTTTGAACGTAAAGGATTGAAGGTGTGTTGTGAAATGGGAGATTGGAGCTCAAATTCAGCGATTCTATCTCCGTTCAAGCTACTAGGGCTGGATAACTCCTGCCAGGGTGAGGCTGTTGTGGCGGGACAGTCGAAAACTTTAGTCGAAAAAACTCCAAAATCGTTATTTTCTAGAAAATTTCGTTCTTGAGAGCTAGGAGACGACCCAGGACATTCTTTACACTTTTCCACGATTTCTAGCGCTAAAGATAAGATAATTACTCCTCTAATTCGTATTTTGATTTTTAGAAATTAGAATGTTGGGTAATTATCATTGAGGGAGGGTTATGGCCTAAAGTTGATGGTGTAAAATCCCTAATTGAACATTAGAATTCGGGTTTGACCTTGGGTTAATAATTTTGGAAGAGGCCTGTATCAATAATTTTGATTTTACGTATGGACAATTTCTTAATATCTTGTTCATTCGCAAAAAAATATTTTCTTTGTGTGTCGGTAAAAAAATATGCTTTTGGGGGAAGAGATATTATTTCACCAATCGAGTCACTGATAGTTATAATCCGGGTAAGTTGGGATTTGTTTATTAATCCTTGCATTATTTAACTGTTTTAGACCAAGAATAAGCGGAAAAATTTGGCAAGGAAAGGCTCAAGTGTCTTGGGAGATCTCAAGCTTGATTTCGAGGTAGGTCATGGTTTGATTTCCTATTTGTGTGATATATGTCAATTCTTCATTTTATGCATGCGTGTATGTGAATAGTGAAATATGAATCGAACCTACTGAAATGATTGTGTGAACAACTACATGCAATGAACCTACTACTTGACCATGTGATTATATGTACTATGCATTATGGTGTAGTTGTGATTGTGGTTGTGCTAATTGGATTAAGTGTCACGTTTCGATACATGTATTATATCAGGTGTCATGTTCCGACACATATATTGGATCGGGTTGCACATTCCGACACACACATTCAATCGGGTGTCACGTTCTGACACATTAACAGTTAGGGTGTAGGTTCCATGAGAGGACCACTTGTGATTGTTGTGTTCTTGTTTACCTGTCATTGATATTGGGGAATTGTATGTTGCTCCTAAAATGAGAACTGATCTATGTATTA
Source organism: Solanum sitiens (assembly GCA_016801875.1). Taxonomy (NCBI): domain Eukaryota; kingdom Viridiplantae; phylum Streptophyta; class Magnoliopsida; order Solanales; family Solanaceae; genus Solanum; species Solanum sitiens. The sequence goes on along the minus strand of JABWTJ010000036.1, from coordinate 2,518,010 downwards.
TGTATATGTGTGCTTACTGTGTTGTATTTGTTCGTTGTATGTTGTACTTATGGGAGTAGCCGTGTGATCCTACTAGTACACTGTGTTTTGTGTACTGATATGCACTTGCTCTTTTTTGTTGAGTATAGAGCATCTTCAGGCGGCTACTGACCGCCAGACCTCAATTAGGGGAAACTATTGATCGTGACCGGATTTAAGGGTGAGCAAGTTTTTTCAGGTTGTCATGGATCATTCTTGTTTAGTCCACATTTTTAGGACTCAGACTATTTGTTTAGGCGGTTAGTATTAGCTTTTGGGGTTGCACCCTCTTTTCTTAGACTTGTTAGTTGATCAGATTTTTTTGGTACAATGACTTTCAGTTGTAGGAGTTGAATTTTTGCATTAATTGTTTTGTTAGACCTTCTGAGTTTATGGAAACTTCGTATTTTTTTAGTCATATAAACCTATTTCCGTATCTTTAAATGCTTAACTTTTTGGTAAGTTGCTTAGTTGGGTTGTAGAAATGGATCTTCCATCATAGGATTAGTGTGGGTGTCAATCACGATGTGTTGGATCGTGATAAAAAAAAAAGCTGAAATATAACTCAGCTGAAGTGAAACAGAAACATGAGATGAAATCATTTATGCTTCACAAATAAAATGCAATAATAAAAAATATTGTACTTAACTGAAATATACAAATATATCATTCTTTACTTTACTAGGGAGTTTCTCTAACCGTAAATCATCACTATGAGCCTCATAATAATAAAATGTTTGTTCACGTTGCTAGAACTATTATATTCCTTGTCGGAGTATTGTACAAAACTCAAGTCATGGATCCATATAAAAGTTGTAACACTCCGGAAATATCATGACTTAGACTAGAGCTTAATCTATTTAATAATGTTTATAATTATATTTTCAAACCTATATTATTGTAATAAACTCATTTGGAAAAGGGTAGAGCCAAAACGACAAAGAAAGACCTTGACGTCCGGAAACTAGCTAATTTGAACTAGTTGACGTCCCTATGTTTGGGGAAGGTTTCGAAGTGTCAAATGAAGTCCAAAACTTGTAAAGAGACCTTGGATAGGTAGTATGTAGTATAAAGGGTCCAAAAGTACGGTAACGACACCCCAAGGACCTCCCGAGGGGTCCTTGGGGAGGACCCAAACATGGGTGGGCAAGCTGCCTGGCAGCCTGCGAGCAGGCAGAATTGGGGGCAAGGCGTGCGACGCGAGCTTGACACGCAGGTCACTGCCTCAAGATTTGAGAGGCAGCCTCGCGACGCGAGGCTGACACGCACCTCACTGCCTCAACTCAAAATTTAATAAAATGACGGAATTTGGGCCCGCGACGTGCAGCTACTTCCCAGAATTGTTAAAGTCATATTTTTGGTAATTTAACTTCATAAAAAGACCCATTTAAGTGGAGGGTATTTGGATAATTCATAGGAAGACTATATATGGATATTAGGTCAGTTTTAGACCACTGTTTACACGTCCAAATCAGATTAAAACAATTTTTCTCTCATCTCTCTCAAGAACGTTCTCTTTTCCAAACACCATTGAAGAACAAGAAGAGCTTAAGGAAGAAGACGAAGACTTCAAGCTTTTCATCCAATTTTCGTGGATTCTTTATCTATAAGGTATGGGTTTTTCACTCTTGTGATTCCTTTCCCCAAGAGGTCCTTTCAAGATAAGTTTTCATGAACTTCAAATACTAGGGTTTTTACTTTACAAAACGGATTTTCTTCCTAACCCTAGATTTATGATTTTTTATGAAAAGTAAGTGCTTTCTATGGTCTATTTCACACGAATGGATGAGTATGTGGTTAGTTATGTTTGAAATTTGTGTGAAGCATGTTTTTATCTAGATGATGGTTTCGTATGATTGTTTCTACTACTTGATAATATGAAAACGTAGGGATTGGAACTAACACTAGAATGAACTCTTAAATGACCCTTTCCTTTATCCTACATTATGCATTGATCTTGTATATGATTTGAAGAGTTGTTCTTGATTATGTTATTGAGTATTTCACTATGTTATGGTTATGAATGTTGTAAGTTGAACGTAAATTCTTGAATAAAGGATGTGGAAGCGACAGGTAAGTCTTCTAAAGTTGTGATTACTTTACAATGTTTATGTTAGTCTATAAAACATGATGCTATGTATGGAAATATGTATGATGTTGCTATGTGTATATGTTGGGCTATGAACATGCTAAATGTGAGATCATGATAAGAATACAGAAACGCAAGTTTATGATATCCTCTTGCATGCTTTACACAAGGTGATTATGTTATGTTAATATCACATACGAAGGATTATGATGAAAGGAAATTTTCATCTAATCCTAAATAGCTCATGATCATGTTTATACAAGGATTTAATCTCCTATGACCTATGATAAGTATATGATAAAAGACAACTAAAAGGTTATTCAAGAAAGGGACTTAAGCTAAGCACCGATGAACAAGATATGAGAGGTTTCCCTTCCCTAGTTGGAAGGTAGGTCACAATGACTCTCATGAGATTGAGGCTGCAATGTAACGTGGAACTATGGGTCTCTAATACATCTCCTAGTTCTTGAACTATGTTGCCACCATAGGATACTAGTTAGTGGATCCACCTAGAAAGCTATGTCATGTTTGGTTCTAATTTGGCCGGTAGACAACCTTCTATCGGTGTGGGGTTTTATGACACCGGATTCCATGTTTAGCTCACATGGTCTATGTTGGTTAAGGCGAATGTCCCCTCATGTAAAAATGAAAGACAAGTAAATGGACGTTGACTAGGGTGACTTAAAGAGTCTACTTAGTATAGGTAGGGGTATGGGACTCTACCTAGACATTGCACAAGTTGACTCTAAGGGAAGTCCTAGGAGATTGTTTTTATGTAATACGATAACATGAAATATATATGTTTATGATACATGATGTTATTATTATATGATGTTGGTCATTTGATGAATATATTATTGGGTTATAATGTTGTATGAAGTGATGGCTACTTATGTTACAAGTTGTATGAAGCAAAGCTTTACTCATGGTCTCCAATCTTATCTACTTGGCTGTGTGAGGTTATGGGGCTTCACGTGACCATTGCACTTGTAGGTTGGGGATGGGATCATTGGTAAGTGTTTTGTATGTTATGTTTATATGATATTTTGAATATGAAAAGTTAACATGACTCTATGATAATATGTCTTTGATTATGATCATGCTTTAAGTTGATGGAATCCTTAACTAGTAAATTGTATATGGTATGTGCATTGAAGAGTTTCATATGACTTAGCATGTTTCCTAAAGATATGATAATGATCTTTTTTCATGCATGTCCTTAAATGTTATGTGCATATACCCATACTTAGTACATATGGCGTACTAACCCCATTACTTTATATTACTACAACTGTAGGTTTCGGCCATTGAAGTTTAAGGAGGTCGATTTGAAGAAGCTTGGAACTCTTTCTCCAATTCTTGGTAGGTCCTCATGTTCGGGACGCTATCATTCATATTCCAGCTTATGAAGACTTTAGTAGATATTAGGAATATCCTATTCCCATTATGTTCCTTGGATTCCTTTGTATTAAGGCCTATATTGCATAACTACTATATATTGGCTAAGTCCAGATTTGCACTTTTTAGATGGTTTTATATATGTGAGACAAATTTTTAGAATATCGTATGTCTTATGAATGTTAAGTATGAAGTCTAAGTATACTTCAATTAGAATTTAAAAGTTTTAATTTTCCGCAATTTTTACTGATCATATGTTATGACGAATGCTAAGGCCTTGTCTGAGTTCTCTGAGAGGACGACGACGACGGTCTCATCTGGGATATGCTCTCCGAGTGTGACAAAAGTCCTTCTCAAGAGGCAGTAGAAGTCACTCAAATGTCAATGCAGCTGCTACGTAGTTTATGAGGTTAGGAGTTCTTTGAACTCTCACCCAAATCGATGCTTAACATTACTCCCAAAATATATAATTGAATGCTCATTTAAAATACTCATTGGGTTTAACGACCCGAGAGCACCCCCTAGTCTTTACAAGTGTATTCGACCTCGAGAAGGTCTTATACAAGCCTTTAGCCTTCGTCATAGCATGCATCATAGAATAAAAAGGCGCAAAAATTAAAACTTTTACTTTAGAAGTTCACCTTCAATTCATATATGAAAAATAGAATCTAACTCCGTCACATCATACCATCTAGACATAGAAGTGTAGAAACTGGGACTTAGCCCTTACATCAATAAGAAGTCTAAAAATAGGAAAGTACAACAATGTTTTTCAACATAACAAAGAACTAAAAAGATAGCATATAGGGTCTTGTCCTCGGACTTGAGGACTCACCAACTTGAAGAAGCAAATCCAAGTGTCTTGAGAAATAGCCTTGAAATCTCCACAAAGGCCCGAACCTACAATGTTTGGAAAAAAGGGAAGAAAATATGGGTTAGTACATCACACGTACTAAGTATGGATTCTATGCATAAAAACCATTGAAACATGCATAAAAGGACATTTTAGTCAAAACATGTTTTTTATCAATTAAAAATAATATGCACATAAGTTAAGCATTATAAGTCAATCCAACATAATATCATCTCAACATGCAGACGACCCAAGCAATACTTATGCAATGCAAATAATAGAATCCCATAACCCTATCCAAAGCTAAGTATCACAAAACCAACCTACTTTATAATATCATATTTCATCATGACTTGTCATATTTATAAAGGTCATACATAGATTAACATACATAAGTCGTAATCAACATGATCACAAAAGAACACTACTATAACCATCTCATAGGATTCAACCGTAACACTCCGGAAGTCCAAGACCTAATCTAGAGGCTCACCTGAGTGTCTAAGGTTTGTAAATATGTCTTGAGGTCAAAAATAATATTTATAAGTCATGTAGAAAGTATTAGAGTCAAGACGTCAAGAAACGTCCATGACGTCCGGAGACTAGTGAAAGAGGTGCTAGTGTGCCTTAGCCTATTTCATGAGGTTTTAGGAGTCAAAATTAGATGAAATTTGGTGGAAAGGTGTTAAAATAGTATTAGAACATATTTCAGGTCAAAACGTCCAGGTACGACTCCCCAAGGACCACCCTAAGGGTCCTTGAGGAGGACCCTTCCATTTTGGACAAAAAGTTATCACAAGACAATGTCAACCTACTGTTGCAAGCGATGAGGCGTAGGTCAATCGACGGGGCATCGATGCCTCCGTCGACCAACACTTAGATATTTTTCCAAAATATCCAAAAATATAGTCCCTGAACTTAACTACGGACCTGCAGGACGGTGGGGGGACCAGGACGTCGACTGGCCTACGACCCGTAGGTCGGGGTCTCGTAGGTCAGGCCTGCGTTTCACTGTCTTATTTTAAGTAAGTCCAATTAATTAGTTAATTAGTTAGGGGTTTAATTAGGGATTAAGGATGGTTAATTAAGTTAATTAAGTGACTATATAAACTACCCTAAGCCTAAACTCAACTTAACACCCCACAATTCCCAAACCCAAATTGCTCTTCATTCTCTCTACTTTCTCTCTCCCAAAGAAGACTCCATAGAAGACCAAGATCTAAGGGTTCTAGGGCTTCAAGAAGATCACTTTTCACCATCAATCTTCAAAGAATATCAAGGTATGGGAACCTTTCACCTTTGGGATTCCTTTACCCAAAGGGTTCTTTCAAAATTGGTTTTGAAAAAGATGATTTCATATGGGTTTCTTCCTAATCCGAAATTGATCTTCTAAATTGTATTGTTTATGGAATATTTTGATAATTATGATTATATTATGATGTATTATTGTTCAATTATGCTATTTCTTGATGAATTAACCTAGTATGTGGAATAGATCATGAATTGACCCAAATTCCCTAACCCTAGGTTATGAACTCATGTTGAATTAATTAGTATTGATGCAATTGACTTAGTTATTGTATTAAATACTATTGAATGATGTTATTACAACTATATATGGATGAAATTGGATTGGTTGATGGTAAGACCACTAAGGATGGCTTTTGAAGGAGAATTGGTAAGAGTTTGTGATCTTGAACCTTTACTTCAATTGTGATGGTTTGTACTTGGTGATGAAGTCCAATTGAAGCATGTCTTGTGATTATATTAAGTAGGTTTTGGTATGATTATGTAATCAAAATGTCTTGATTATGTGAAGATGTGAGATTATGTTTAAGATGAAATGATATAAATGTTGTTATGAATTGCCTATGTGCCTTATTATGACATGATGATGATAATGTGTTGATCTTACATATAAGGGTTGTATTGAGAGGACATTCTCATGCAATTCCTAATGAGATAATGACTATGAATATATAAGGGGTTAGTATCTTATGGCCTAAACTAAGTTATGATTGTTAAAAGATGGCTTAAAGACATTTCGAAAAGGGACTCTAGCTTAGCACCGAGTGAACTAGTAGTGAGGAGTGTCCATTCCCAATGTGAGAAGGTAGGTTCATGTCACGACCCGCAAGCACCCCCAAGAAGTTAGGGAGGAACCTTGGGTCATGACCGGGCGTACTTGACCCTTAGGGGTCTTGTACAAGCCCTTTAACTATCGTTCATTACATAGGACATGAAAAGTAGTGCGAAATTTAAAACTTTTCACGAATAATTTAATACAAAAAGGAAGTCTTTCATAAATACTTAGAAACTCTCATCGTCACAAGCCAACTTAAAGACACGACATAATATCTTAGGGACACGGCCCTTTACATTGAAAGAAAATACAAAATAAGTCTTAATAACAAAACTAAGAAACATAGACTATGTCCTCGAATTTATGAGGACATATCAAATCTTGAGAGAGTAGATTTCCCAAGCTTTGCCTTCAAATCTTCAAATCCTCCAACCTATACTTATAGAGTATAGAAAAGTATGGGGTTAGTACAAATAACGTACTAAGTATGGCATATGTAAAAACATGTAAAAAAAGATATTTTAGTAAAAACACATTTTCATGCCAATTAAGTAAAACATTCATGAACAAATAAGTAAAACAACATAAGAATCATCATTTAACACTTAGAGAAGAATTTCCATAATTTTAACCAAAAAGGACCATTTTACAGTAAGCTTCCCAAATTACAGTGAATTCATTTTTAGGCTTTACAGTAAACTGTCCCTATTCCAAAAATAGTGAACTCCCACGGCCAATCAAAGAGGAAGTGAACTCATTCCCGTAGGAGTTTTCCTAACTAAGGTTATCCTAAGACTCACCAAGGTAATACATGAAGGAAGTGTGCATATGCCTCCTTCAATACAAACCAAAGTGATCCTCAAGACTACCCCTTTTCGGCTTACTCACCTCGGAAGAACAAGCCCCCACTCAATGACAAGACATTAGAAGAGCACTCAAGCAACACACCAAGACTTCCCTTTCGGAATGCCTACTTAGTTCAATGAGTAGATAGCGTCCCATACCACCACCTACCCTAAGTAGTACACTCTTTTAGAAGGCTTAGCACCAAGACTCCCCTTTTGGAAGGTCTACTTAGTGCAATGTATAGATAGTGTCCCATTCCACCACCTACCCTAAGTAGTACGTTCTTTTAGGAGATTTAGTTCATTCAATTCATATAACGCTCACCAAGACTCCCCTTTCAGAATGCCTACCTAGTGCAGTAGATAAATAGTGTCCCATTCCACTACCTACCCTAAGTAGTACACTCTTTTAGAAGACTTAGAATTTTCATTACTTTTGTGGGGTTAGCTTAACCGACATAGACCATGAGATCTAAACATGGAATCCCGTTACTTTCCTTATCGGAGAAGGGTCCCGTCACTTGCCTAGGGTGAGGTCTTACTTTGTTTTAACTTTTACATGGCTTTCCCAATAGCTACACCTATGCGGGCGCATAGTTAAAGGATAAGGAGATTGCTACTAAGTAACTCATTCTCTACTAACGAGGAGTAATCATCTCAAGAGGTACATTGGAATACAACATCTCAAACTCATGAAGTGTAACGACCTCTTCTTCATATCCTCTCGGTGCTAGGCATAACTCCCCACCGATTCTCAACATTCATTACTAAAGGTCAAGGATAATTTTTGGACACCACATCTCAACTCACGAAGGGTATCCATACTCCAACCTACATTAGAAAGCTCTTAGGAATAGTGAGGTTGCTACTAAGAACTTCATCTCAACTCACGAAGACTGTTCACCCCAAAACTCCCCTTTTGACTTAAGTTAGCTTCATTCATTCATTCAAGTGTGAGTGTGTGTGTACATGTGAGCACACTTTGCACATAAGCATCATTTCATTTACATTTCATTCTATACAAGCTTATACCTTCTTTCATCACATCACACACTTTAACATGCTTCACATAATCATATAAGTCATTTAGACATAATCCTTAGCATACTTTTCATAACAAGCTTCATAAAACACAATAACAAGAGTATCTTCATTTCCATCTTTCTTCACATAATATGCCTTCATAATCTCATTCACAATCAACAAGTAACTTCACATTCATACATTTCAAGTAAACACCGCCACCAAGAAAGTGGACCATACCACTCAAGAGCATTTCGAAATTAAAGCTAAACAACATAACCAACTTACCCTTTTATCCAAGCTTCCATCACCTATAAAATTTTACTCAACAATTCATTATACATTAGCCCTTAGGGCAGTATCTAAACATCAATAACAACATAAGTAAAGCAAAGCTCAAAGACTACTAAACCAAGCTCATTTAACCCATTTCCTAAGGCACAATTTGATAAAAAGCTTTAACATGATTTCATTAAAGTTTTAACATTAATCACCAACTAACATTAGAAACATCATATTTGAATCATTAGAAAAAATTTCATTCAAGACCCATACTTAGAGTCAAAGATAGAAGAAGTTAGGGTTGAAACCCCTTTTTGAAAATTCATTAGAAGGGACTCCTTGAAAGGAAGAGTGTTCAAGGATGGATACCATACCTCAAATAGAAGAAGACCCAATGATTTTGATGAAGAAACAAGTCCAAACTAGCCCTCCTAGTTCTCCTTGAGTCTTAGCTCCAATGGTGACTTTGAGAGAGTTTGTTTTTAGAGAGAGAGTTTGAATATTGAAATGAGCGGTCTTGTCTAGGTCTAGGACTTAAAACTAATCTAATATAACTTAAAAACCCTAAAAGTATCATCCTATGGACATAAAATACTTGGGGTGAATTTACAAAACACCCCAAGCTGGCAGCAAACGAGACAGCTTTTGCAGGCCCCATCGACGTCTCTCAACGACGGACCATCGATGCTTCGACGTCCCGTTGATGAGGGCTCGTGGTTTGGGTCTGAAAATCCCAAACCTTCAGGAATTCATGTACAAACGACGGACCAGCTCAACGAGGCATCGTCTGGTCTACTGGTCGTCGACTGGCTCGTCGATGGACACTGTTTTTTGGCAGTTTTGGTCTTAGAGTTGGGGTCCTCTTCTAGGGCCCCTCGTGGGTCCTATATGGAGTCGTACCTAGACGTTAAACCCCTAAACATAGTCGTCCAGGTATTAGGAATATCCCACATCAATTTTAAGCAAAACAAACACGTAAAACTCATTCAAACACATCAAGACACATGAACACTCTCTAAGGCACACTTTGAGAACGTCATGGATGTTATTGGACGTTTGACCTCCAAACTTAACCAAACTTCACACACTGCCTAAGGACACTAACATAACTCATTTTAACTTAAATTTAACTCAATAAATAATCACGAAGCTCTAGTTCATCTTAGTTCATTTTAGAGTGTTACAGTTCACTATTGTACTCATGAGATTGGAGACTATAATGCAATGTGCATAAAGAGGGTCCCAAGTATATCTCCTAGTTCTTGAACTATGTTTCCCCCATAAAAATACTAGCTAGTGGATCCACCTAGAATGCTATGTTCATGTTTTAGTACTACCTTGGCAAGTAGTCCACCTTCTTTCGGTGTAGGGTTTCATGACACCGGATTCCACATTTAGCTATTGTGGTCTAGTTCGGTTAAGGAAAGTGTTCCCGAAAGTAAAATGAAGTAACGATGTGAACACTAACTAGGGTGACTTAAGGGGTTTGACTTTGTCTAGGTAGGGGTATGGGACTCTACCGATACATTGCCCTAGTTGTCCTTGAGGGAAGTCCTAGAAGGTTGTTCTTATGTTTTATAAAGTAAATGATATGCATATGTTGACTTTACATGTTGATGATCCTATATGATATGGTTTCATTTATGAACATGATATTGGTCTATATTGCTAGATATTATGATGAATACTCTTAATGCTATGTTATGTGAGTTTAGACATTGCTTATGGTCCTTTGTTGGGTTTACTTGTTGAGTAAGGTTATGGGGCTTTACTTGGTCATTGCACTTGTAGAATTTATGGTGGGTTATGAGTAAGGGTCTTGCATATGTTTTAATGTATGAACTCTTATATGTGCTTTGTTGTTATAGCATGATCTTAGGGTTGTTTTGGTTATGTATTCAAGAATGTTATTATACATGTCTACTTGATTATACTTGATGAAGTTGATCTTGTATTATACATAGTTCTTATGTTAATTTGTATTGATTATGAACATGACTTATGTTATTGTGATCCTTATGTGCTATATGCCCTCTTATGTGTGCACTAAAGGTTTCCAAATGACTAAAGCAAATGTCCCTTTCTCATGCATTCTTTCAAATGTTTTATGTGCATGTTTTCATACTTAGTACAAGTGGTGTATTAACCAACATTTCTATGTTCCTACAATTATGTAGGTTTCGGCCGTTGAGCTTTTAGAGGGCCATTGAAGATAACTTGGATTCTCATTCTCCAAGTTTGGTAGGTCCTCACCTTTCGAGGACGATGCCACTATCTAGCTATTGATATTGTTCTAGTTTAAATACATTTATCTCTCTCCTTTTTAAATTGAAGAATATTGTTGTATATGTCTATATGTGGCTTTATTACAATGAACTAAGGGTTATGCCCGAATGTTGCATTCGATTTAGATGGTTTAAATGTGAGACATATCCTACACTTCCTATGAGATTATATTGTTTTATTATGTATGTGAAATAAAAGTAGAAGCCTATGTAGTGCTTCCTATGCGAGGAGTCTATGTAAACTCTCTATGTATATATTATGTGTAAGCGAGAGGTCAATGTAAACCTTGTAAGATCCCGAAAATGACTTAGGTGAACTAGAGCCTAACATGGTTGTCATGGTGGTCTAAGGTCCTAAAATGGTCTATTTATGTTGTATAGAGGCAGTAGCTAAGAGTTTAGGTGCATTGGAAGTCAAACGTCAAGGGACGACCAAGACGTTCGACGACTAAGTCACCTATGTGCCTCATATGTGGTTCTATGTGTTTATGTGTGATTCATGATTTTGTGAAGTCCTTAAATGAGTTATTATGGTATATATAGGCAGTGTGTCAAGTTTCGTGAAGTTTGGAGATCAAACGTTCAAGAACGTCCATGACGTTCGAAAGATGTGCCTTGAAATGACCTTGTGTGTCTAGGCATGTTTAGTCGAGTTTTACGTGTTTGTTTTGGGTGAAATTCATGTGAGAGGTCCTAAACTTGTATACGGTCATGTTTGGGTTGGAAACGTCTGGGAAAACATCTCCAAGGACCATCCAAGGGTCCTTGAGGAAGGACCCATGTTGGTGGCCAAAACTGCCTAAGGCAGTCCCACCTACGGATGGTAAACGACGGCCAGTGGCTTGGTCGACATCCCGTAGGTGGAGGGCATCGTTTGGTACTTATCATGGGGAGCTACTCCCATTTTCCAGTCTCTGAACCCATCGACGGAGGATAGGACGGTCCATGTGTGGACTGACGCCCCGTCGATGGGCAACTGTCGTTTGGGGCTGTGTTTAGCGCAGGCCACTGTTAAGTTGAGGGGTGAAGTTGTAATTTGACCCCACTCCCAAATAAGAGGTTTGGCGGTTCCTTAAGGGTCTTTTGGGTATTTTAAGTGTGTATTTAAGTCTTTAACACTTAAAAGATATCATTCTTCAAAATCAAAACCCCAAAATCCCTTAGAAATTCCTTAAGACTCATTGAAGCCAAAATTCAAGAAAGAGCTTGGATTGGAGATTTGAGTGGTGATTATTCATCAAATTAGAGGATTAGCATTGTTGAGGTATGTTTTTTGATTCTTGAAACTCGTTTCATCAAGGAACCCAACTTTCAAAGATGTTTTCAAAAGTTTTCAAAGTTGAACTTGACCTATTTCATGATCTACCATGGGTTCTTGCATTAATGATTTTTAAACGTTGATTATGGAATGAATTGTTATTTTATTGATGATTTTAACCTAAATAACCTATGAACCCATGTAATTGATGAACCCTAGTTTTTGACTAATTTATGGGTTACTTGATATTGATCTAATGCTTATGAATTAATGTGTAGTTTCTTGTGGGCTATCTAATGATGTAATAATTGTATTAAATTGATATATAATTTGTCTTAAATTGATAAATCTATATTGAATTGACGTAGATTTCATTAAGAATTATAGTTTATGTATTGAATTGATGTTCATGGCCATGGGTAATGGCCTTATGATATTGAATTGGGTGGTTTGGCATTGGATTAAAGTGTTGAGGATGAAGTGGTGGTATGCTACCCTATTTCCTTTTATTTTATTTTAATTAGACTTAAATTATGTTGTGATTGGTATGGTCCACTTATGGTGGCGGTGTTATGTAAATTGATGTGGCCTTGTCGGCGTTATTTTAAGTATTATGATGATTATGGCCTTGTCGGCACTACTTGAAGTATTATGTTGATTTGTGTAGTTTATTATGTAAAGTATGATCATATCTACCTATGTGAAGTAATGTGAAAGTATGTGTTATTCTATTGATGTTATTTAGGTGATCATGTTAGACTAATGACTATGTGTTGAGGTGTGTAGTCTTAGATTTGATGCATGATTGTTCCTACTTGACTATATGAGTCTAAGATGATTATATTGATGATGACATAGTAGTGTATAGGATGACTTTAAGATGATAATGGTTTTCCTTATGTGCTTCCAGGATGACATGTAAAATGTGCTAAATTGAAGTAATGTTGTGTCTTGTCTAGGTTGACTTAAGTGCCTTACTTGATGCATGTATGTATATGAATATGTGATGTCTTGGCTTAGGAAGCTAAAGCGTCTTAGTCTTGAATGAATGAATGATAGGTGAGACCTTGAATGATGACAAGAGGGTCTTTTATGTGAAACCTTGAACCTAGTGGTAAGGTTATGAAACTTGAAGTCGAAAGCCGTAATGGTATCCTTCATGTAATGAATGATGGACTTAAGGTTGAATGGGTGGAACGGCCTCATATCAATCCTTAGGAAAGTCATGATGAGCTTCTTGTCGCTATAGTGAGGTAGCCCTAGTGGACCTTTCTTTGGTAGGGTAAATTTAATTGGGTTATGAACTTGATATGGAACCCTTTTGTATGAACCTTAATGTGATTTAATCTATGAGAACGAAGGCTAGCACCGAGTGAGTATGGTAAGGGAAGTAGTTCTAGTTAAAGAATGAGACTAGATTACAAAGCATGCCCTTCATATTCCTTAACCATGTGCCTACATGGGAAGTGTCCAAGTTCTACCATTGGCAAGTAGAACAACCTCATCGGAGTAGGATAGAACTCCGGATTCCATGTTTTGCTACCATGTTCTATGTCGGTATTTGCATATTCTTATCATGTGGGATACTTATTAGCATTAGAGAAGTTCTATGAAGTTTAGGTGGTGGTATGGGACGCTATCTAGATATTGCACAATAGGCTTTGAAGGTGTTAGTAAGAGTCCCTAGGTCTTCTCTAAGACCATTACTTGAATGTCCTTTATGTGGTAAATGTTTCTTAATGAACTATTGAATTAATGACCTATGTTAAAAAGTATGTAAATGCATGAGTACCTAATCTAAAGTGACTTAAGGATTCCTTAGCTAAAGTGTGAAGAGGTAATATGGGATGATCTCTTCATGTCTTATCTATGGAAGTCTTGAGAATGACTATAGTTAGGGAAGTTGGTTGTTATTTTTGACATGACCTAAACTTAGGAAGTCTTAAGGATTATTTAGGTAACCTTGAAGAGGGTGTATGGGCGTTCTCTTCTAGGAGTATTTAAGTAAGTCTTTTTGATAGCCTTGGTAAGAGAATGTCATATCTTATATGTTATGTATGTTGGTGTATTGTAAGTGTGTATGTGTCTCATTATGAGTAATCTTGAGGATCGTTTAGGCACATTTAGAGAGGGTGTATGGGCGGTCTCTCTTTGTGTGACTTAAGTGAATCTTAGGATAGCTTTTAGTGGAATAAATACATGCTAGATGGTGTCTCATATGGAGGTAAGTGGATTCACTGTAACAGTGAAGCACTTCACTGTATAGTGAATTGAGCTCACTGTAAGATGGGTTCTAAAATTATGATATTCTGTCTAAATGTTATATTATGTGTTTCTAAGTTGATAAATGTTGTTCTTATGATTATATTATGATATTTAAAAGAAAAGATGAATGTTTCCAATAAAAGTCCGTCTTCATGATTTTTATGCATTATGTCATACTTAGTACATGGGGTTGTACTAATCCATGCTTTTATCTATCTCTATAGTTGTTGGTAGGTGAGGAGCATTTGGGAAGGAAGACTTGGACCGTAGCATCGTTCAAGAGAAGTTGAAGTATGTCCTCAATTGACTCGAGGGCATATATAGATGTCTTTTATGTTTTCTATTTTGAAGTATTGTAATAGACTAAGTATTTCTAATTCGTATGGGCCGTGTCCCAAGTATTCTCGTGTCTTAAGTTTGATGAGATTGAGACTTAGCATTTCCTATGATTTTATATGAAAGAGTTTTTAAAGACTATGGTATGTTTTGTGAAAAGTTTTAATTCCGCACTACTTTTCACTATGTATATGCGATGAATGATATGAAAGGTCTTGTATAAGACCTCCGAGAGGTCAAGTACGCTGGTTACAATCCAAAATTATGCCCTAACTTCTAGGGTGTGGTCTTGGGATGTGACAAACCTCAATGTAGAAGTAGATGAAAAGTTTTAAAGTTTCCGCAACTTTACCTATGAAATGTAATGATGAATACTAAGAGGTTAGTAATAGTGCTCTCCGAGGACGACGACACCGGTTACTTCTAGGGGGTGCTCCCCGGATGTGAAATCAACAAGTGCAATGTGTAAGAAAAGTCTCATTCCCTCACACTATGTAGAACCCCTTAAGAAATCCCTAGTAAGAGTTTATAAATATCCTTTATTCATTTACTTTTACATTAGGGAAAAAGGTTACAATAACCGACATTAGACCATGTGAGCTACATGTAATACGGTGTTCTACTCCCACATCGAAAAGAGAGATTTACAGTTGCCTAAGATTTAACCTTTCGTACATAGCTATCTAGGTGGATCCACTAAGCTAGAATCCTATGTAGACACATAGTTAAGGGTCAAGGAGATTGTTGATAGAAACCCTAACTTGCTAAACGTGGGGGCTTTCATCTCATGAGATGACATATACATTGGGAATTCGTACTTGCTAAACGTGAGGAAATCCATGTGGGGAGACGGACTTACTAAACGTGAGACCCCATCTCATTCACATGCCTTTTTAGGTGCTAAGCATATATTCCCTTTTAGTAATCATATTTAGTAAGCATGTTTAGTCATCACATAAGTTCACATTAGCCTTTACTAGACTCTTATGTAATCATAATTTATCATAGGTGTTCATAAGTAAGAACAATCCTTTCACTTAGAAACAATAGCAAGTGAGTAAACCTTTCAATTTAAGTACGGACACACGACCACCATTGTGATAGAGAGTGTATTTGGGGGGGGGGTTTGTGGGAGGAGTCTAAGTACGGACACACGACCACCATTGAAGGCGCGTGATTCCATTTTCGGCTCGTCAACTGCCCTCGTAGTTCCAAGCTGTTTTTAACAGCTTTTAGGGCCAAGGGTAGGGTATTCCTCAAGGACCCTTTGGATGGTCCTTGGGGATCCGTACCCGTACGTTTTGATCCTAAACACGTGGTATTATGTACTTAAAGTAGTTTTACAATATTTATCCTCATACGACCCTTCAAACCCCATGCAAGACCTAAGGACACACTAGATCATTTCCACTAGTTTCCAGACGTCATGGTCGTTTCTTGACGTCTAGACTCTAATACTTCCAAACCAACTTAATTACATTAATTGGGGTCTGGAAACATTATTTAACTCTTTTTAAGTCATTATTCATTATACAAGGCTCTAGCCTAGGTTATATAATTTTCGGAGCGTTACATTGGGTTGAGATAATTACTCAAAAATAACCTCTTTAAGAGGTAACTGAAGCTATCTGAAAACTCTTTATACTTTTCATAAAATGATACTTTTTATTCGATGTGAAAATAATACATTTGACTCCATTTAATTATCCTTAAACTCTTCTCACAAATCAGGCCTTAAACTCGCTTTAGTTTTAAAAATCAATATAAGAAAGATGTCGGTTTAAAGATTTTCAGTAAAAACTTCAACAAAATAGGGTCCATGTGGAAATTCAAGCATACACAAGAACTCAATAATTTTAATGCAAAAAATATTGCAATCTCATAACATAAGGATTTAAAATATCGGAACAAGAATATAACTCATATCAAGAATTCCATGAAACTGGGTTAGAATCCTAGATTGAACTTTTATTAATTGAATTGAGATGTAGAGCATGAGGACGAACTTAGTCCAACACTATGATTAGCCTTACATACCTTGAGCGCTCTAAATTCTTGAGAATCTTTGAAGAAAAAGACACCAAGAACTTGTTCTTGAACCTTAGAGATGGATTTTCTTGAAAACCTATGGGTTCCATGAGTAAAAAGTTAATTTGGTATTAAGATGAAGAAATTATGAAATTCCATGGTCAAATAGCCTTAGATGATGGATGAACCTTGGAGGAAGTTAGTTTCTTGAAAACTTCTCTTTCTAGGATAAATATATGAGCTAGGGAGGCGAACTACATCTTTGGGGGATTTTAAAAGACTCCAAATGTGCGCACTGGTGCAGAAAGAATCTCAGGTGCGTAGCCAACTGCACAGGAAGCTATTGCCTCGGTGCGCTAGCACACGGATATTGTCTCGATCGCACGGCAAGAAAGTGTCCAGTAAAGTGGGCATAACTTTTTACTCCAAAAATTCAATTGATGCACACTTGGTGGCTTTGGAGAGAAGACTTATAGACCTATAATTTAATATGCTAAGGTCCATGTAGTTCTTTATATGCTAAAGATAGGGTTATTTGAAGTTGACCCTAGCTAGTACGAAAAACTTATCAGATAGAAAGGCTTTGAACTTGACTTAGTGGTAGAGGTCTTTTATGACCCTAAATCACTTTTGATACTCTTGCTACACTTGGTAAAGGACCTTAAACACATTAGCAAGTAGTACATCACCCGAGTCAAACTCATATACTTAAGATGAACGATTTGGATTGTTGGAGTAGAGTTACGAGGTCTACACACTTTATATTATATGTTTTCATTATTTATTTTCGTATTTTATAAGTCTGCGTACATCCTACCTTCTTGAAACTTCACTTGTAAAATTACATTGAGTATGTAATATTTATTCAATTTATATATGACAACAATAAAAAAAAGGCCTCCCCATGAAATTTGTGTTTAATTAGGCCCTCAAACAAGTTGAGACGGTCCTAATATTAATACAACAAAAATAACATGTGTACTCGCATGTCGAGTGTGAAAAGAATAGTGTACATTAATATTAGATTTATATTCTCCAATTCTAAAATTAGCAAAATTAACCAGCTTGGCTAATTGACCTCAAATATACCACAATGTTTGCTCTAAAAGATAGCATCTCAAAATAATTGTCGCATAACGTCATATCACTATTAGAGTAATTCCGAACTAATTCTTCGCTTAAATGCTCCTAGCGAACTAAGTTTTCTTTGCATGAACTAATTATACATGTGCATGTTCATACACGATGGATACGATTTCATCACTTAAATATGGTATAAACTAATAAAAACTTGTTATAAAATGATAAAGTAAGAAGGAGGAGAAAATAGTAGGAAAGACTTCTTATTCCTCTTGAATTATATTAACGGATTGAGGTATATTCTCTTATCAATTACAATGAAGAAAAATCTTAAATAGATATCTGAGGTGATTTTTCTTTTACTTAGAGGAAAAATGACTTGATTCCTAAGTAGCAATTATCCTTATATTTTCCCAACGAAATTTATATAATAGACATTTACTATAATACAAATATATTACAAAGACTTACTGCTATTATTGAGATAGAGTAAGAGCTATTCCAGGGATATAATTTTAACTTTTAGTGAACAACAAATGTTAAGTTTATATCACTCATTTAAAATTGTAATTAGCTATAGTTTTTAATTAAAAAGTCTAAAAGTGAAATTTATGTACACTATATTGATATTTTAAAGAATTAACCACACATTCTAATATATATAAACTAATGTTAAAAACAATTTCACATTATTAATAAATTTCATAATGATTGTAGCTGATTATTTACTCTCTTTTTAAAAAAAAGTTTTCACATCAAATTTGCTACGAATAAATGAGTTTATAACAACTCATATGTCATTTAATATTGTCATGAGTAATTCGCTTTTTCATTGTCGGCCATTAGAATTTAATGTTACATAGGTAGTTTGCTTTATAGAGTGCAGGGTTAATATAGTTCTAAAGTTAGATGAAAAGATGTAAATGCTGAATGCGTCAATTTAATGTTGTAAGGATAACTATAACTTTTTTTTCTTTTTAGTATATAAAAATGAGGGAAAAGGCTCAAAATATGCTATTGAATTTTTAGAGAATGTTTATTTATGTCATTTGCTAAAAGTTTAGCTCATTTATGTCATTATCGTTAAAGAAAAGGCTCATTCATGCCATTATTTTTTAACGGTGATTTTGCAAAACCATTTTTGACACGTGATCAATTATAATTCGGCCACGTCATTAATTTTTTTAATAAAAAAAATCATAATTTTGAAAAAAAAATTGAATTAAATTCTTTTAATTTTTTATTAAATAAATTGATGACGTGGCTGAATTATAATTGGCCACGTCATCAAATTTTCTAATGAAAAAATTAAAATTCTGAACAAAAATTGAATTTTTTTTTTTTTTTTTTATTAAAAAAATTATGACGTGGCCGAATTATAATTGATCACGTGTTAAAAATGGTTTTGCAAAACCACCATTAAAAAATAATGGCATGAATGAGCCTTATCTTTAACGGTAATGGCATAAATGAGCCAAACTTTTGATTAATGGCATAAATGAGCCTTTTCTGAGGTTCGATGGCATATTTGAGCCTTTTTCCTAAAGATAATTATAAATTTATAGTCTTAAAATATGAGGAAAAAAGCAAATATATTGAAAACTTATAATGCAAGATACATATAATCTATTTCTATGGGCCGTTTTAGTTTAAATACAAGTTATGATGATATTAGTATGATGTGACTAGTTATGATGGGATAAGTTATACTAAGATTATTTCTTATTAATTTTTGGTTTGTTGTATTCAAAATAATATGTATTGCATAAATTTTAAGGACAATTATTTATCTACAAATTATCTTTCATTTTTATTTAATTGTTTTATATTTTCTTTGCAAGTTTTAGTTATTTATTCTTTTTTTAAAAATTCTATTTTATTTAGCTTAAATAATTTTGTGTGTGCATTCCTATGATGGTACCTTATATATTTAAAAATGAAACTTTTTATTTATTTAGCTTAAAAATAAAACTTTCATCTTAAGTTTGATAGGAGTCGTTTGGTGTGATGGATAAAGAGAGTTGATCCCATGATGAATTTTTGTTATCCTTTATTTCCTTGTTTGGTTGTAAAGCTTGGAATAACTTATCTTAGGATTGTAAATTAGTATCGGGATAAGTTATCCCTCACATAGGGTGGTAATAGTAATCTCGGGATAACTTAAATTATTTCTCACATTGGGTGATATAGTAATTTCGGAATAAAATAGATAAATGACAAATATATTCCTTGAACCCTTTTTATACATTAATTTTCACATTTATGTACATTTACATTATTTTTAAATATCATGTATAATAATTTTTCACTACTCCTTATTTTTATGATAATTATTCATATTTTTCTATTAAAAAATTACACTACATAAATATAATCTTTATTTATGAATTTATTTGATTAATTTTTATTTTTATTTATATTTTGATTTCTCATAAATATAAGAATTATCAAATAAATTTATAAATAAAAATTATATTGATATAGTGTAATTTTTAATAGAAATATATGAAGAATTATTATAAAAATAAGTAGTGAAAATTATAATATATATATATATCATTCTTCATTCTAAATAAGTGATGATTTCGTCGAACAACCAAGGATCTTTCTGTAATTTTCCTTCTAATCTGTCCTATGAGCATACTACACGTGGTTTAACACATAACTGATAGGTGGGTTTTCAGTCTTTCACTATTTATAAATTGATATCTTACACTGCTTTTTCCCTTTTGCTTCACTTCAGCTCAATGTTCCCTTTCTCCTTCAGTTTCTTCTCTCGGTCTATGCTATAAAATAAACATATAAATTTCGTAAGTTTTAAAATTATTAAAATAATTTTAATTATTTATTTAATCTTATCAAATAAATTAAAATTTTTAAAATCGTATAATAAATTATTACAAAGTTATTTATTTTCCACTTAAATAATTGTTTCATCAATATATTTGAATAAAAATGAAACACCTTTCATGGGATCTTCAAGATTTTATTACTCCACAATCGTAAAGTGTGAGTTAAAGTGAGTATATATTGGTTAGACTAATAAATTTTATGTCGGTGACACTAATAAATTTTAAAAAATAATGATGTGATTATAAATTTTATTTACATGTGAAATAAATGGTTAGTAGGTATAAATGTGGGATTGTTTTAACAAAATATAAATTTGTGGATCAATTTTTATATTAAAATAACTCAAATCATAATACCGTATTTTCACCAAATGACTCCATATCATGGTTTTTGGAGAATATGAAATCCTATCTTATGATATGGAATCATGAGATGGAATCAGCGTAAAAGCGTATGTCCAAACGCTAATTCCATCTCACGATACCATATCGTGATATTTTATCACATGGCCAAACGCCTACTTATTGTAACAATTACATTGTTATTGTTATTTTATTACAGATCGACTCCTTCCGCTTCTCAGATAGTTGAACTAGGGGTGGACCTTCGAACAAGAAGTTTGTGTACTGCTTTCTACAACCTTGGGCTTAGTAGAAAAATTAAAAATGACTAATATGTTTTGGTCTTTCTACCAAGCTCTTTGTGTAATCAAACTAAATGTAACATAAAACATAAATATATTAATATTAAGTTTAATCATCTCTTTATTATTTACGTGTCTGTATTTAAAGCCCATGCCTTACACGAACACCTTTTAACTAGTATATATTATAAGGAGAAGAATAACTTAGTCTAAAATTAATTATTAATTCTAGAGTAAATATGTAAAACTTACCCATCAAATAACATATAAACTTAATCTCAAACATCAAAGGAAGCCTGTTTGTTTTATTGATAAGAATGGACAAATAAAAGTAAAGGAAGACAAGAGACGTAGCAGGAAAGTATATAGAAGAAATGTCATTTATCACGTGCTGCTTTAATTAATACTTAGCCGTTTGCCATCTTTGTAGACATGTCCATTTACCACTACGTACTTTCGGAAAGTGACGGCTATTTATGAACCAATTATATTATTATTATTATTATTATTATTATTATTCATGTGTTAAAAACGTGGCTTTTACTTTTTTTCTAAATATACCCAGCCACCCACCTTGTACCCCCACCCACTACTTGTATGTATATATTCATCATTCAAAATCCTCTTTCTTATTTCATATCACAATCCAAGAAAATGAGAAGAAATTGTAATTTGGAGCTTAGGCTTATGCCACCTTCTCTTTCTACTTTTTCTCCTAACATTTGCAATAATAATAATACATCCTCCTATTTTTCAATGTAAGTCTTTAATTTTATTTTTAATCATTTTCTAATATTACATAGTGATTATAGTCATTGTACTGATTATGTGTTTGTTTACTAATATATAGGGAGGAGGATAAAGAAAGCACAGAATTAGAGAAGAAATCTGAGCCGTTAACCATATTTTACAATGGAAAACTTGTGGTTTCTCATGTTACTGACCTTCAGGTATATTTTTTTTCTCTTTTCTTTTTCTGTAGCTTATTGTTATTTTTGAGGTGTATGGACGGACTTATGTGAACCTGTACGTCACTCTATCATGAGTATACATGATTAGGTTTTTTTTTTAAATTTCTTAGTATGGAAGGATCTTTGTACGCTCATGAACGAACCTTACGATATTGAATTAAATAAATGGCCAAACTCATAAACAGATTTTTAAAAGATTCTTTAACTGTGTAATTTTTTTATTGCATCATTGAACTACTCATAATTAATTCTTTTTAAACATTGTTGGTTGATGTAAAATCAGATTTTGTGAGAGTATTGATAGAGAATACATATGTTATTCCAGAACTCATTAGTCCAATTGATAATGAAACTGTTCGAGAGTAGTTCTGTTTTACTCAAATCATTTGAACACATTAGAAAATAAATGACTTAACCCAACAAATTTAGGGATCTGTTTATGTACTTAGCCTAAATAAAATAATTATGTTGTTACTTTTTTTTGTAATTTCTTTTAAATAGACATGATATAAACTAAAATTAAAGAATATTTTTGATATATTTTATATATTTTAAATTTAAAAGTATAAAATCATATATTTTTAATTCTATATCAAATTAAAATAAACAAATAAATTGAAGCATAGAGGCAATAGAGACATTTTTTCTTTAGTGTAAAGTTTGTTGAAATTTCATGACAAATATCGAACTTTGGTAGAGACATGATTTAGTCAAACAAGATGCATGTTTTTTATTCATGATAAAATCTTTATTTTGATTTTTAAAAGAAATTGTAGCCATTAAAAAGAACAATTTTCATTATCTTAAATAATTTATTTAAGATAATTAAGATTGGGATTCAAATTATTTCACCAACCACACTTGCCGTTAATAAATGACTTTTGTTAATTATTCTAATTTATTTATTTTTGTAAGCGCAGGCTAAAGCTATAATATATCTTGCAAGTAGAGAAACGGAGGAGAAAACAAACAAGAGTCTGTCACCAATATCTGAGCCATCATCACCTATTACAACCTCAAACTGTGAAGAAATCTCTACAAAGATTTCTACAAAAGAGAAAAAGTAGAATTGAAACAACTTCGCCATATCATCACTAGCTTAATTTTGTTCCATTATTTGTACATATTTTTTTGTATTTTTGGATCTAGAAATTAGCATATCACTTATTTTATACAAAATTTTCTTATTTAATTTTCTCTCTGTTTAGCTTAGAATAACATTACTCGTGTGGTGACAAGAACATAAGCATATTGACAAAAGATGAAAATCAAGGAAGGATTTAGATGTGAAATCAATCATAGATATTATTGTAGATTTGTATGTGCAGTGAAGAAGAAGATGAAGAAGAAGATATGGAAGAAAAAGAAGAAGAAGAGTAGAGAAACGAATATTTTGTTATTTCAAATCTTGAGTACTTACATTGTTGATCTCATATTTATAATAGTTGTGATATCTGATTACACTTTTTAATTCTAACAAACTTACAGTTATTCGTAACTAACTAGCTAACTAATTATTGAAAAGTAGGTTACACAGTAACAAAGTTTAGGGAACATATATAAGAACCAGGTTCATGTATTTGATTCTTCTTTGTTGTTCTCATTCTCAACACTCCCCCTCAAGCTAGGAAGTGAGAAGATGTTCAGAACTCCTAGCTTGGTGCTGAGATGTTGCAAATGCACTTTTGTAAGTCCTTTAGTAAGCAAATCAGCTGGTTGATGTTGTGTAGGAATGTACTTGGTAGATACTAACCCTTGTGTGATTTTTTCTCTTATAAAGTGACGATCAATCTCAATGTGTTTTGTCCTTTTATGATAGAATGGATTGACTGCAAGTCGTATAGCAGATTTGCTATCAGTATGTATGTTGATAGGTACTGAAACTTCAATGCCAAGCTCCTCAATTAAACCTTTCAGCCATATAATCTCTATTACACGGTGGTAGTAATGCTCCTGTATTCAGCTTCAGCTGAGCTTCTAGAGATAGTTGTTTGTTTGTTTGACCTCCATGAAACTAGAGATCCTCCATACTGAACAAAGTAACAAGTTATTGACCTTCTTGTTAGAGGAGTAGTTGGACAGTAGTAGACCTTGCCCTGGTTGATTTTTCACATATCTCACAATTCTTAATGTTGCACTCATATGTGACTTCTTAGGTTGTTGTAGAAATTGACTTAATGTCTGAACACCATAGAAGATGCCAGGTCTTGTCATAGTTAAGTATAGTAATTTGTCAATTATTCTTTGATAAGCTCCTTGATGAGTTAGTGGCTCAGATTCTGTCATGTGTGTCTCTTCATCATACTGTTTGGTAGTCAATTTTGAGTTGGTGTCAATTGGAGTTCCAGCTGGTTTAGATGCACTTAGATCAGTTTCAGAAATTAACTCTAGTGCATACTTTCTTTGATGCATTAGAATGCCTTGCTTTGATCTTAAATTCAATTCCCAGAAAGTACCTTAACTCTCCCAAGTCTTTCATCTTGAAAGCTTGCTTCAAATGATCCTTTGTTTCTTCAATTAGGAGCATATTACTTCCAGTGATCAGCATGTCATCCACATAAATAAGAATTAGAACCATGCCTGTTGTTGTCTTCTTTATGAACAAGGAGTGATCATGTTCACTTTGTTTGAACTCAAATTTGAGTAGTGCCCGAGATAGTTTAGCATCCCATTGTCTTGGGGCTTGCTTTATTCCATAGAGGATTTTAGTGAGTCTACACACTTTATTCTCCCCTGACTCTTAAATCCCTGAGGAAGATCCATGTAAATCTCATCAGGTAGGTCCCCTTGTAGGAAAGCATTGAATACATCCATTTGATGGACATGCCATTGCCTCTGAGCTGCAATAATTAGTACTGTTCTCACGGTCTTCATCATCACCACTGGACTGAATGTCTCCTTATAATCAATTCCTTCTTTTTGGCTGTAACCCTTTGCTACTAGTCTTGCTTTACACCTCTCTATTTCACCTGTGATCTTGTATTTGATCGTATAGATCCATTTGCAACCTATAGGCACCTTTCCTTTTGGAAGAGTAACTACTTCCCATGTATGATTATTTTGCAGTGCATCAATCTTAGATTGCATTGCCTCAACCCACTTAGGATCATAAACAACTTCTTTATAGTTAGCAGGTTCAGTACATGCAGGAATCTTAGACAGATATGATTGATATGAATGATTTACCTGATCATATGATACGTATTTGTCCAAAGAATATGGAGTATATGTAGCATGGAGAGATACAAAGTCTTTCATCCACAGTGGTGGTTTCTTTCCCCTTGTAGATCTTCTATTTTATTCTTGTACCACTAGTGGACCTGGTTCAGGAACCTGATATATATTAGGTGCAAGATTATTGGTTTCTGCTGGACCTCTTCAGCTGAACCTGTTCCTTGATCATGGTCAGTAATAATCAATTGATATGGTGATTGTCCATCATTTAAATTAGTGAATCTGAACTGAGGTGTATGTTTTTTATCTTGTAATTTGAATGGAAATATATCTTCCTTGAATATTACATCTCTGTGTACAAAGAAAACATGAGAAGTTAGATCATATAACAAGTAACCTTTTTGAGTAATTGCATAGCCCAAATTAACAGCTATTCTGGACTTACTCTTTAGTTTATCAGGTTCTTATATAGTTTTATTAAAACACAAGCAGCCTAACACTCTAAGATGTGACAATGTAGGTTGCTTTATAAACAATTTTACAAACGGGGTGTTATTGTTAATAACAGAACTAGAAAACCTATTTATAATATACACAGCAGCTTGAACACATAAACCCCAAAATTTAATAGGTATGTTCCCTTGAAACCTAATGGCTCTTGTAAGCTCAAAAATGTGTCTATGCTTCCTTTTCAGCAATATCATTTTGTTGTGGAGTATAAGCACATGTTGTTTGATGTACAATGCCTAAAGAAGTAAACATATTTGAGCACCTACTATTTAAAAATTCCGTACCATTGTCTGATCTTATGCACTTAATAGTTTTATCAAATTGTGTTTTAACATGTACTAGAAACTGTTGAATAATAGTACTAACATCAGATTTTAGTTTCAACAAAAATATTCATGTATATCTAGACATGTCATCTACAACAATAAGGAAATATTTATTCCCATCATGAGTGGGGGTCTTATAAGGACCCCATAGATCCATGTGAAATTGTGAACTAATTCAAAGTATGCAGAACTTTTAGAAGTGCTAACGGTGAAAGGTATCCTTGTTTACTTAGAACAAGGGCAAATAGTACATTTATTAATTTTTCAGTTATACTACTTAAATCTGAAGATAACATTCTCTTTAATACTGCACTAGATACATGCCCAAATCGTTTATTCCACAAATCTATGTCTTGTTTAACATTTATTTTTAGGAAAGGAACAGAACAATAAGCTGAAATATTGATATCTCTTTGGCTTGTATTGCTTGATAGTATGTATAAGCCACCATTTTATTTACCAATCATCTTCACCTTCCCATGTGAGAGATCCTGAAATACACAGAAGTTAGGGAAAAAAGTAGTAGAACATTATAGTTCCTTAGTGAGTTTAGATACAGATAACAAGTTGAATTTGAACTGTGGTACTTGGAAAAATCCAGTTTAACATCATTGTTCAGAAGGACTCTTGAACCAATAAAATCATCTAAGGAAACCTCCTCATTTGGTAAATGTACATTCTTTGGTATATCAGATTTGTGAATAGTGGATTTTTCTAAAACACTCAGATCTGCCACCATGTGATTAGTAGCACCTGTGTCAATAATTCAACTAAGAGTAGAACTCATATTTATAATAGAGTTGAAACAAGTGTTTGTACCTGGTCCATTACCTACTACATTAGCTGAATATACTTGTTCTGGAGCTTTGTTTAGAAACTGAAGCAATTGTTGATATTGATCCTTTGATAGATGACAAGCTTCTAATTGATCTTTCCCTTCATTTAGACTGTCCATAGTCACTTGTATTAACTTGTGTAGGATGACTTGTAGTCAGATGTTTGTGAGGAACCTGTTCCTGAGACCCTGTACTTTCCATCATTGCATGTATGCAGTGTTAGACTCCTTCTTTTTGAACTTAAAATTTTGGGAATACCCTATTAACTTGTAACACTTATCCCTAGTATGATGCTTACGCTTGCAATAGTCACAATACATGTTTCCGTTCTTTTTGAACTTTTGAGTACCACCATTTGTTCAGTACATAGCTAACTCATATGCTTGTTGTCCAGAATTGCAATTAGACCATAATATTTTTGCTGAAGCCACTACTGACTTTTGACTCTCATCAGACATGATCGTTGAGTATACTTGATTTACTGACGGAAGTGGAGTCATCAACAAGATCTGAGACCTTGCTTGTAAGTATGAGTCATTTAAGCCCATAAGAAACTGAAATAACTTGAGTTTTTGCAAATGTACTACATACTCTTTGGATCTATCACACTCACAGAATGGGGTAGGCACCACAGCCTCAAATTCTTTCCACAAACCTTTTAATTTTGAGAAGTAAACAGACACAAAACTTGTTCCTTGAGCTATAGTTGCGATTTCTTGATGTAAATTGAAGGTTCTTGACCCATCTATCTTGTTAAACCTTTCATACAGATCTTTCCATACATTTTTAGCACACCTTGCATACATAATGCTTCCAAGGAGACCTTTCTCTACAGAATTCATGATCCAAGACAGTACAACAACATTTACCCTCTCCCAGATATTTTCTAATCCTGGAAATTTGTCCTTTGGACATGATCCATCCACTAACCCCATTTTATTTCTTCCTAACAGGGCTACCTTCATTGACCTATACCACATTGAATAATTCTCAGACCCAACTAACTGAAAGAAATAATCTGATTTCCACTTACATCAGAGGAGTGAAGAAAGAGATGTGGTTATAATCGATTATTGAAGCGGAATTTGCAACTCCATTTCCTGAATTTGATTCTGCATTTTGGCCAAGGACTGTTGCAACATTTGTACCATTCATCATTGTGTTTCTTTGAACGATTACGACCAATCTTAGCGGAATCGTGTTTGATTTATTCAACTAAAAATACTAGTTGATACAACTTTGATACCATGTAGATTTGTATGTGCAGTGAAGAAGAAGATGAAGAAGAAGAAGAAGAAGAAGAAGAAGAAGGGTAGAGAAAAGAATATTTTGTTATTCCAAATCTTGAGTAGTGACATTGTTGATCTCATATTTATAATAGTTGTGATATCTGATCACACTTTCTAATTCTAAAAAACTTACAGTTATTCGTAACTAACTAGCTAACTAATTATTGAAAAGTAGGTTACACAGTAACAGTGTTTAGGGAACATATATAAGAACCAGGTTCATGTATTTGATTCTTCTTTGTTGTTCTCATTCTCAACAATTATATTGTCACTATACGAACTGGTAAAAAACACAAGTAATCTTATTCAAGATAAACATATTATCTATCTATCTATCTATCTATATATATATATATATATATATATTTGCGGGGGCGATTCAATAAATGTAATGGCCTAAATAAAAACTTTAAAAAAAATTAACCTATATCTTTTTGTGGATTATATTAAATTTTCAATCTTTTTGTGCAATTAGAAACAATAATATATTCTAAAAACTTTGATCAGAAGTTCTAAATCTATATATGTTCTGAAGCAATTAGAGATAATAATTTGTATCACACTAATTACTTTTTCTTCTGTACTTTAATTAATCGAAATCATAGATATCAAGTCAAAAACTAATCTAAACTTTAAAAAATTATTTCTCGCAAGGTTATAAGATAAATCCATAGAAAATGAAAAATAATTGAGAATTAAAATTTCTCAGATAAAATTAACAATAACTTTAATTTATTAAAATTAAAAATAATAATGAAATACACCTATATATATATATATATATATATATATATATATATAAGTTTCAAATCATACTTTTATGAAAATAATAAAAACCTTATAATTATGAAACTTTAAATAGAAAAGCAAGAAAAGTTGTTTTCCAAAACCTCAAATAAAGGGGGAAAAACCCATAAGTAGGGCATGATAATTAGCCCCCTCCCACCCTTTTTGTTTTTAGAAGTAAAGGTTAATTACTTCGATAGACGTTAGTTTGTAATATTAAATTATCTGATTTTGGTGCGTCCGGATACCTCGTAATACATGAATCTCGAGATACATTGAGTCAAATTTTGGTGTAATTTTTTCTAGCTAAATATATTGTATCAAAATGGATTCACATATATCTGGAATACATCGACAAATCTCATTCACTTCCCTTCCATCTCGCTCACCTCTCTCATACGTATTTTGTATCCCATACAATCACACCATATATATATATATATATATATATATATATATATATATATATATATATACATACATACATACATAAGTTTATCTAGTTTGTATCTAGTATGCTTCGCTCAGGGGCAGATCTACGTGGAAGGGTGGGGTTGCCACGACACTCAGTGATCTCGGAAAAAACATTGTATATATATGTATATATGTGTAATAATTGAATAACTATTATGTTTGTCACCCAATAACCATAATGCAGAATAGCTCAATTCGCGAAGTAGAGGGTCTGCCACTTAGACAACTAGGGATCTAATCTCACCAACAACATATACTTTTTTGCTTGCTCTCTTTTTTCTTTTCTTTTTCTCTATTTATTCTTATTTATTTACTGTTCTTTATTAATTCAAATTGACCCCTTTCCTTAATTAATTTTTAGTTTTCTTTTTAACTTTCTCTTGCACTAATTATTAATTTCTTGATATGTGTGTAACGTGTTTATTATTTTATCAATTAGTGAGTACCGAATTATGAGCGTTAAATAAATTTTATTAAGAATATATTTAAATGGTAGTTTTTAAAATGATGAATATTATTATTATAATTTTCTTTTTTAATTTAAAGGTTCTTTCGATCTTTACCGACGTTCTTGCTAAGTAAGATGACTACGCTGGAACTACAATTTTTATTCTTTTCCTACTATGTATCTCCAACAACACATAAATTCAATGAAAGATAAATATATTTTGTTAATACAATTAGATGGTGTATACAAACTCAAATTTTAATGTGAAAAATCTTTTTTTAATATTACTAACATGCATATTTGATCGATTTGTTTATAGAAAAAAAAAATCAAAAACTCGAATTGTAACCCAAAATTAAAGCAACCGATCCTTTATCTTATAAATGTTGTGGCACCCCCCACCTCCAAATCCTAGATCCGCCTCTGGCTTCGCTGGAATATATTGACAAATATTGTCCGTTCTCTCTCTATTTTACTGTATCTGATAGCAAAAGAAAATGCATCTAAATGTATAAAATATGTATCCGATTTGAAATTTGATATGAAAATATTAATAAGTAATATAAAATATAATTACTTTAAAATATAATTTTTTAATAAATATGATAGAAATATTTATATAAATGGATAATGTTTTCCTTTTCTTTTGGCCCAATGCACATGTGAAAATAATCCTTGTTAGGCATGCAAAATCTACACTTTTGGATTTCCTTGGGCTTTTATGTGGTTGCTCCTTTGGGCTCTCTCCTTTTGACATTCATGTGACATGTTAAATCAGCTTCTTTAAATTTTGTTAAGGTTTCATGTTGGTCCCAATCTTTTTTTCTTTTAGGCCTAAAGGGAAAATTAGTAAATTATATAAAAAAATATATTTAGTAAAAATATTCATATTTTATAAATATTAGTTATAACGTTAAAAATGTTATTATTTTAAAATTTTTGTTTATCTTAATTTTCTTCCTACTTTATCTCCCTTAGACATTTTCCTTAGACATTTTCAATTAATTCTACATCCTATTTTTTTTAAAAAAAAAAAATCTCTCTCATATTTATTTTTTCAGATTTTTTATTCCCTCTCCCATTAAATTTTTTTGTCTCTCTCATATTTATCTTTTTTGATTTTCCTCCAACATTCAAGTTGCCGATATTTCTCTGCCGTATATTTTAATTGTTTTTTATCATAAATTGAATCAACAAGAATCTCTTTGATTAAGGTATCCCTAATCTTTATTCTATATTTAGATTGCTTTTCTGATTTTGTTTATGTTTAAATCTTAAAAAATTATTGTTTATATTTTTCAATCTCGGTTTGGGTTTACTCTCCAATGGCTGAATTCAAAAGGCTTACTAGAGGTATCCATCTTAATCAACCGATTTCTAGTGATTTTCAATCCTTTAATCTATTTATTACTCAAGAAATACTGAATAATGTAGAATCAGTTGCTAAAATGAGGGAAGAGAAACGGTCAGAACATTTATAGGACCCAATTGGTGTGCAAAAACCTTCCTCAAATTCAGTACGGAAATGTAGAATCTTCATCTACTCGTGGGGATCTTGAAAGACAACGAAGACCGAATAGTTGTCGAATTTTTTTTATTAGTTTTCTTTTTAGAATTTGGTATTTCTTCTCAATTTATAGTCAAATCACTATATATGCTATCAATATTTGTATTTATTAAAAATCTCATGTTGCATAATTTATGAATCTTGTATTTGTCCTAATTTGTATTTATTCCAAAGGTATGTTAGCTAGTTATATATTTTATTTATAGGAAGAACAACTTTCTATTATTTTGTTTTGTTTTTAATTATAGTTTTTTCTTCAATTTTTTGTATCATTTCTCAATTTGTATTCAAACTAGGGAAAATTACGCGGATATACAAACTTATACTATTTAATTACTTATCATATCTATGGTTTGCAATAATTACCACTCGCGACTAACATTGTACATTAATTGCATGGGCTGATTTCGAGTTTGTATAATTAGTCATGTTTGTATATGTATAATTCGTCAGGATATAAAAATAAATATGTATAATATACAACTTTTAGCCTATATACATATACAAATCACCTCTCTCCCACTCTCTGCCCTCTCTCGCTCGCCTCTCTCCTCCCTCTCTCAATCTCGATCACCTCTCTCCTCCCTCTCCGAGTCTCGCTTGCCATTTATACAAATGTATATGTATAATATACGGTTATATACAATTATATACATATATAATTCACCTCTCTCCCACTCTCTGCCCTCTCTCGATCGCCTCTCTCCTCCCTTTCTCGATCTCGCTCGCCTCTCTCCTCTCTCTCCTAGTCTCGCTCGCCTCTCTCCTATCTCTCCCAATCTTTCTTACCATATATATAATTACATATGTATAATATACAATTATCTAACCAATATACATATACAATTCACCTTTCTCCCCCTCTCTCTCGCCTCTCTCCTCTCTCTCCCAGTCTCGCTCGCCTCTCTCCTTCAAATAACATGTAGCTACAAATTGTAATTTTCAAACTATAGCTATGGAGAGTAATTAATTATTTTTAAGTGGCTATATGTGAAAGTTTCCCTTCAAACTAGTATGTATGCTATTAATATGTGTATTCATTCAAAATCTCATGTTGCATAATTTATAAATCTTTATTTGTTCCTAATTTATATTCATCTCAAAGGTAAGCCAACTAGTTATGTATTTTAGTTAAGAATGATTGCAACAAATATTCTCGTATTTTTTTTCAATTTTATATTTTATTCTCACTTTTTTATCATATTATTTTTATATTTTATACATCATTATACAAAATACAATATAAAAATTAGAACAAATACAAATAGAAATAATATACATATTGGAATGAATACGACTCTGAAAAAGAAACAAGATTCTGAAGAGAAAATTAAATACACAGTGAAAAATATATATGAATACAAATATGTTTCTTAAATAGCTACATACTTATTTAACATACATATTGGAATGAATACAAACTAATAAAAAAATACAAATTTCATTATACAAAATACAACATGAAAACTAGAATGAACACAAATACAAATGATATACATTTTGGAATAAGTACGATTTAAGCAAGGATACAAAATTCTGAAAAATAAACAAAAACACTGTGAAAAATAACTGATAACACTATAGGTGTTCAAATTTCTAAATTAAAAAAATTTAAATTTAATAGATAAACCTATATCGTATTATCATAAAGTTTCATAACATTAATTAGTGAAAATTGGATATGAAATTTTTTGATTCCTTAATTTTCATAACAATAATTAGTGAAAATTGGATATTGAAAATTTTATAGATGTGATAATCTTTGATTCCGTGATTTTCATAACAATAATTAGTGAAAATTGAATATTTATTTTGATAAATAAAAGTGTTTAGAAACAAAAAAGATTAAGATTTGGATATTGTATCTTTTTTAGAACAATGGTGAAAGACGTATTTTTTAGAGCATGGTGAAAGAAGAAGAAAGAGACAAAGTTGATGTATTTTGATAAATTGCAACTGATGAGACTTTTAAGTATTTATTTCTTTTTAAATTAATTATCTCTCCTAAATTTCTTCAATCTGTTATATAAAAATTATATATTTTTTTAAAAAATAAATAATAAAAACATAAATAAGATATATAAGAAATTAAAATTTTAATATTTTTACTAAATATTAAAAGTATTGCTAATGAACCCTCTTAAATATTAAAATATTACCATTTAGAAAAATTTACCAAATTTAAATCATGAAATTTGCTTAGCATCTAGCCAGCTGTCACTATTATTCTCAAAGTGAATTTAATAGGAAAAATTAGATAAAATACCTATTGATTCAGAAAAAATATTCTATTCCCTTTCTCTCTCCCATGTGACTTTGTGCCATCTTTGTTAAATTTCTTGTCTCCACTTTTTTCTTTTCTTTCTTTCTCATTTTTTGCATGTTTTTTCTGTGGAGTACTTTTAACTTATTTTTGAAAGTTTATTTTATTTCCAACTTCATTTTTAATGTATTAATTAAACATAAAATATTGGCAAGACAAATAAATGAAATTATTTACCTTTCAAAGCACATAAAAAATTCTTATGATATTAATATTCAATATTTTTATTGTTAACAATTTTTTTCCCTATATATCTTCTTTGTCTCGTCTTCAATTTTCACTTTTTTCTTTCATCTATTTTACTAATTCTTTTTTCCTTCATCTACCGCTTTTTTTCTTTTTCAAATTTAGTTCTCTCCATGCTAAATGTTTCTTTTAATTTTAATTTATATAATTCATTTTATCTATATAAAGGATAAAATATCAATTATATTCTATGTTATAAATAACTATATAAAATATTAAGACATGTATTGTTGTATGCGTTTAACCTTTAACTCCTAAGTTAGCTCGTCTGTCATTTTCCTTTTACCACTTTTATCCCTTTTTACAATTTTACTCCAGTCACTAGTCATATCTCCAGGATCCCCTTCCTTATAATAAGTAATAACAACCTATAGTGTGATGGATGGTGGATATAGGGTTAGAAAATAATTTTTTCACCATATAATTGATTTACGCTTATCATACATGCGAAAAGCCTTTTAATGAAATCTACGATTAATAAAAATATATATAATAAGGGCTCTTATACCATATAAGAAAAAACTTCTATAAACTTATAATGTGAAGGAGTTTTAAATATATATGTTTCTGAATTTGAATGAAAGTACATGATAGACTAGTTAATATTTTAATTTTAAAGTGAAAGAAATTAAAGCATTATTAAAGAATAAACCTATACATTCAAATGATACGAATTTCGTTTTTAGGTGAATATACTAATTAATATAAAATAAACGTGCAAACACATGTGTCGGCAAACATAGATAAATATAGGCATATAATAACGTGAAGCAAATGACGGATGTACTCGTTGAAAAAGACAAAAAATCACATATAAAATATTAAAGAATAATTTTGCAAATCAAGAAAACTCTTTATCTTATTGTTTTTTTAATTATTTTGTCACGTTCCAGCCTTTGATTCTTTCTAAAAGCAACTGTTAATAAATATAAATAAATCTAAAATAGTGAGAACAAATACTCCTAAATAATAAGCCGATTGATACACGTGCATTGCGTGTATGGTCCTACGTATGATGATTCAAAAAAAAATATTAATGGACGAAAAAATAGCAGAATTCGCTGGAGAAAACTGGTGGATGTACTTCCCCGTCCTTGAGCTAGAAATTTTATAAAGAATCGAGCACGCGTGTGAGCATTATCTTATTCTAAGCATCTAAAATAATTGGATTCAGTGGGTACACATGATTTTTTTAAGCGATGTCACCTTTTAACACCCTCGGGCCTTTCAAGATTAGTCCCTAATTGAATTAATAACAACTTATTATGTTAATCACTATAACAAATTTGATTATCAGGGATAAATAATTGTCATTAATAAATCATATTTCATCACTAAAAATCTTGTGTGATGAAAAATAATTCGTAACTCAGTCGTCACTAAATGTGTGACTCTAAAAGTATACAACGATGAATTAGTGTTTCGTTGCTAAAAGTAGTACATTAACTACAAAAAGAAAAATCGTACCAAAATGTTAAAACATTTGACAAATTTATTTGTTGTAAAAAGTACATTTTTTTGTAGTTAATAGTATGCTTTGTCACTAAAAAGGTTATTACTATCGACAAAATTATATCGTCGCTAATTATTTTACTTCAATCAGTGAAGAAATAAATTTTCTAAAGTTATATGTATTTCGCAGTTGAAAAAAATCTAATTTCGTCACTAATGACTATATTTTATACAGGGGCGGATCTACATGGATCCAAGGGGGTTCATCCGAACCCCCATCGTTGAAAAAATTACACGATATATATAGGATCAATTTTTTGATTTATATGTATATACTAAGTGATGAACCCCCTGAACATAAGCCAAGGGCTTGGCTCAGTGGTAAAAGAGGTTTAAAATTCGCTACCTAAGTGCTAGGTCGCGGGTTTGATTCCACATAACAACGTTTTCCACCCTATTTTCAATTGATTTTCATTTTTATTTGTAAATAAATGAAAAATTGTTTTGTTTCAAAATTTATTGGGATTTATAATATTTTATTAGATATTAAAAATAAATTTCTTTTCTATTTTCATAAAATTAAGTAAGTTTTTATAATTAAATAAAAAAATACATTCTCTCATACTCATTTTAAGTCAAACGTTTAATTTATATTCTATTAATAAATAATATAATTATAAGTAAGATCAAATAAATAAGAGTAATTATTTAAAATTTATAAATAAATACGATTGTCGCGATATTTTCCAATCTTGATAATTATTTTCTCGACACAAATTCTATTGCTACAATATGATCGGATTCAAAATTATTTCTTTGTTAGTTTCAAAAATTAAATAACGTTTATATACAACAATGACACCTAATAAGACCCATAATTATAGGTTTAAAAAATATATTCTCGCGTACTTATATTTTAATGTTATGTCAAACGTATAGTTACTCGATTTATTGTTTGGGTTGAGGTGGAGTTGAATTTTTTTAGTTGCTTATATCCGATTCGACCCATTTATATTTGACCCGCCCCGCTTTTATGGATACTATTATTGTGCTTTCTTATCTTTTTGAACCCCCTCGATGAAAATCCTGCCTCCGCCACTGATTTTATATACAAAAAATTATTTTGTACTTAAAAGTATATATGATAAAATTTATCATTATAAAAATAGTTTTATGTACATATAATGTATATATCGAACTCACAACCTTAAGGTTAGAAGTAAAGAGTGCTTACCATCAGACCAACTCTCTCTTGTTGTTCATTTTTGTTTTATTTTATACTCATTCACTTCTTTCAAATTTAACCTTCTCTACAACAAATTTGATTATCAGGACAAATAATTTCGTCATTGATAAATCATATTTCGTCACTAAAAATATTGTGTGACGAAAAATAATTCGTCACTCAGTCGTCACTAAATGTGTCTCTAAAAGTATACAAAGACGATTTAGTGTTTCACCGCTAAAAGTATTATATTAACTACAAAAAGAAAAATCGTCTCAAAATGCTTAAACATTTGTGACAAATTTATTTGTTATAAAAAGTATATTTTTTGTAGTTAATAGTATGCTTTGTCACTAAAAAGGTTATTACTACCGACAAAATTATATCATCGCTAATTATTTTATTTCAATCAGTCACGAAATCAATTATCTCTAAAGTTATATATATTTCGTAGTTGAACAAAATCTAATTTCGTCTCTAATGATTATATTTTATATATAAAAAATTATTTTATTCTTAAATGTATATATGATAAAATTTATCATTATAAAAATAATTTATATATATATATATATATATATATATATATATATATATATATATATATATATATATATATATATATTGTTATGAAACTATAGAATAAGGAGAAGAAAATAGAGACAATAGAAGGCTTATTATTTCTCTTGAGGGATGATTTTAAAATGAAGAGGAGTCCTGTATTTATAGGGAAAATCTAACTTGGTCCCCAAGTAGGACTCTTAACCATATCCTAAAAGGACTCCACATGATAGACATTCACTATAATACAAATACTTTATAACACTCCCCCTGAATGTCTAACTCATAGATAATGTGTCTTGTCAAAAACCTTACTAATAAAAAAAAACTTTAAGAAAAGAAAACTCTAGTAAAGGAAAAGAGTACACATATCTATTAATATGCATCTATGCTGCCTCATTAAAAACCTTACAAGGAAAATTCAGTGGGACAAAAGCTCGTAAGAGAAAAAGAGTACAACGCGTATTAACTCTCCCTAATGAAAACATCAATCCAGAGACTTGAATCTCCGCATTCCAAGCTTGTGCACCATCTTCTTGAAAGTTGAAGTTGATAGAGACTTGGTGAATAGATCACCCACATTGTCACTTGAACGAATCTGTTGCACATTTATATCACCATTCTTTTGAAATTCATGTGTATAGAAAAGCTTTCGTGAAATGTGTTTTGTTCTATCTCCTTCTATGAAACCTCCCTTAAGTTGTGCTATGCATGCTGCATTATCTTCATATAATGTGGTGGATACTTTATCATACTCCAAATCACATTTCTCTCGAAAGAGATGTATCATAGACCTTAACCATACATATTATCTACTTGCTTCATGAATAGTTATTATCTCAGCATGATTAGATGAAGTGGCTACGATGGACTGCTTCGTAGATCTCCAAGATATGACAGTCCTCCCCACATATAAATACATAGCCTGTTTGGGATCGAGCTTTGTGTGGATCAGATAAATATCCTGCATCAGCATAACCACCAAGATCGGAGCTACAATTATTAGAATAAAATAAGCCCATATCAGTTGCCCCTTTAAGATATCGCAAAATGTGTTTGATCCCATTCCAATGTCTCCTAGTAGGAGCAGAACTATACCTTGCTAACAAATTAACAGCAAAAGCTATATCAGGCCTTGTAGTATTAGCAAGATACATTAGTGCACCAATTGCACTAAGATATGGTACTTCAGAACTAAGAATTTTCTCATCCTTTTCTTGAGGTCGGAATGGATCCTTATTCACATCAAGTGAAACAACCATCGGAGTACTTAATGGATGCGCTTCATCCATACAAAAATTTTTAAACACTTTTTCTGTGTAGGCAGATTGATGAACAAAAATACCATTTGTCAAATGCTCAATTTACAAATCAAGACATAATTTTGTCCTTCTCAGATCTTTCATCTCAAATTCGTTCTTTAAATAATCAATTGCCTTTTGAAGCTCTATTGGAGTTCCAATAAAATTTATGTCATCAACATAAACAACAATTACAACAAATTTGATATTGTTTTTTTTATAAAGACACATCGACAAATTGCATCATTTGTGTAACCTTTCTTAATTAAATACTCACTAAGACGGTTATACCACATGCGTCCAGATTGCTTCAAACCATATAATGATCTTTGCAATTTAATTGAATATATTTCTCGAGATTTTGAGTTACATGATTTAGGCATCGCAAATCCTCCAGGAATTTTCATGTATATCTCATTATCAAGTGATCCATAAAGGTAGGTTATAACACATCCATCAAATGCATTTCAAGTTGCTCATGGACTGTGAAGCTAATGAGATAACGCAATGTTATTGCATCAATAACAGGTGAGTATGTTTCTTAATAATCGACGCCAGACCATTGAGAAAATCATTGTGCCACAAGGCGTGCTTTATACCTTTGTATTTTATTTTTTTCACTTTTTTTTTTGCACAAAAATCCATTTACAACCAACAGGTTTAATACCATTAGGTGTTTAAACTATAGGTCCAAAATCTTCACGCTTGGCAAGTGAATTCAACTCTGATTGAATTGCTTCTTGCCATTTTGGCCAATCATTTCTTTGTCGACATTCTATAACAGATTGAGGTTCAAGATCCTCATTATCTTGCATGATATTTGTTGCAACATTATATGCAAAGACATTATCAACCACTATTTCTGATCGATTCATATTAGTTTCAACATCTCTTAAATTTATGGATAGTTCATTATTTTCTTGAGTTTCAAGTTCATTGATTCTTTCATGAATATCAGAATTACTCAAATTTTGAACTTCCATATGAGATTCTTTCATAGTATCATCTTGACATTTAATCTTTCTTTTTCTAGAATTTTGATCCTCGGACCCCAATGATGTATCACGCTTTAGGCGTGCTTTTGACTCATTAGCTATGACCCTAGTGGATGATCCTATAGGGACATCAATTTGAATTGGGACATTCTCTGCAGGAATATGTGATTTAGTAATCATTTTCAAATTTGTAATGCGTCTGGCATTTGATTTGCAATTTTCTAGAGATGAATAATCTTTTGTACTTCTTGCTCACAAATAGAAGAATATGGATCAAGATGAGACAATGATAAAAATTTTCACAAAATTTCTCATTTTATTCACTATTCTCTCCCCCTAATTTTGGGAAAATTATCTCATCAAATCGACAATCTGCAAATCGAGCAAAAACATGTCTCCAGTCAATGGTTCAAGATAGCAAATAATGGAGGGTGACTCAAACCCAACATATATTCCTAACCTTCTTTGAGGGCCCATCTTAGTGTGGTTTGATGGTGTCACAGACACATGTACATCACATTCAAAACTTCTTAGATGAGATATATTAGGTTCTTGATCCATAACCAATTGCAATGGACAACCCTTATGATAACTTATTGGTCTGAGACGAATAAGTGTTGCAGCATGCAAAATTGCATGTCTCCACACAGAAGTGGAAAACCTAGTTGAACATCCGTTTCTCATGTTCATATTAATGATAAGTTTAGTTCCCTTAGGCAAAATTACAATGGCTCTTTCAAAATCCTCAATCATATTAGTACTACGGAAAATTGAGTAACATTTATTTTGCCCATACTTAAATGAGAAAAACATTTCTTATTTTTGAATATCGTATGTGTTGTATCAGAATCAATCAAACAATTGTCTTCATATTTCGGTAATATGTTTTTAGAATTATCATATCTTCACATGAAATGACATACACAAAATAAATATATATTAAATATTAGTGTTGTCAAAAGGGTACAATATATTCAAAGTAATAAAGTAATAATTAAATATTAGAAATTGAGCCTTAATTTATTGCTTCCTCTAAGTCAAAAACGAGTTGTTAGGAAAAAATAAAATAAAAATCATTATTTAATCCTAGTTAATAGCAGATTGCATGTTTTTAACATTATATCAAGTTAAAGACCTAATATAATACAAACACGTGATAAAGTTTAGTATTTAACTAACACTATCATATTAAAATCATATAAATAAATC
The DNA here is from genome assembly GCA_016801875.1 of Solanum sitiens. Lineage (NCBI taxonomy): Eukaryota > Viridiplantae > Streptophyta > Magnoliopsida > Solanales > Solanaceae > Solanum > Solanum sitiens. The sequence continues at coordinate 2,476,978 of JABWTJ010000036.1, read as the reverse complement.
AATAAAAAATATATATTATTTAATTAAGATGAAACAAGCTAATGAACTATAAAAATATGACTAAACTAATTTAAAATACTAATACTCATGCAAACAATTATCATTACATGAAATTTGTTAAAAAATACTGCAAAAAAAAAAATCACTCTTCCATGTTCACAGAACTATCACCAATTAAGTGATCTATCTTTCCTTCAGGATGTGCGAAGAAATCTGCTACATCCGAGTGCGTGATGTCAACTTGATTTTCAGAGATAAAATTTACCTCAGCATTTTCTCTTTCTTCTTTAGTGATTCTTGATAAAGCTCAACCAAGTGTTTTGGAGTACGACAATCACGTGCATAATGACCTCTTCCACCACATCGAAAACAAGCTTCCCTAGTTGTTTCACGTTTCTCATCCTTTCTTTTTTCTTTTGATTGTAATTTTTATTTGATGAATGATTAACACCAGGAAAAGAATTACGTTCTTGACCATAATCACGTCCACGACCACGTCCACGTCCACGATCACGACTAGGCCCGCGGCCTTTTTCACGCCTAGCATGGTGGGCATACGCCTCATTCACTTCAGGAAGTGGTTCAGATCCAGTAGGTCGATTCTCATGATTTTCATTAATAAATCATTATTTTTCTCAGCTACAAGAAGATGAAAAATTAGTTCAGAATACTTTTTGAAACCTTTCTCTCGATATTGTTTCTGCAAGAGCACATTCGAGGCATAAAAAGTGGAGAACGTCTTTTCCATCATATCAATCTCACTAACCGTTTCTCCACATAATTTCAACTGAGAAGTGATTCTAAACATGACAGAATTATACTCATGTATAGACTTAAAGTCTTGTAGCCTCCGATGCATCCAATCATATCGTGTCTTTGGATGTATGACCATCTTCAAGTGGTCATATCTTTCTTTTAGGTTTTTTCACAAAACAAGTGGATCCTTAACTAAAAATATTCGATTTTCAGAATCTAGTCAATTTGATGAAGCAAGAATATCATTGACCGTGCACAGTTTTGTTTTTATGCCTTATTTTCTTCTTTTATGGTGTCTCCAAGACCCATTGCATCAAGGTGGATTTCAGCATCCAACACTCATGAGAGGTAATTCCTGCTCGAACATTGAAGGACAATAAACTCTAGTTTCGTAAGATTAATCATTAAAATTAAAAACAAAAGAATAAATAATACCTTATTAATTATTCAAACCGAACCTTCACTTTTTGAGAAAGTAGAGTCTCGTGCTGATAACATGTTATGAAACTATAGAATAAGGAGAAGAAAGTAGCGAGAATAGAAGACTAGACATTCACTATAATACAAATACTTTATAACATATATATATATGTATATATATATATATATATATATACATATATATATATATATATATATATATATATATATATATATATATATATATATATATATATATATATATATATATATATATATATATATATATATATATATATATATATATATATATATATATATATATATATATATATATATATATATATATATACATATATATATATTATTATTTTTTCAACACTGGCCAGGAGCTCGCACATTATGTTGCCTTGAGGAATCAAAATCACAACCTTAAGGTTGGAAGTGAAGAGTGCTTATCATCAAACCAACTCTCTTTTGTTGTTTATTTTTGTTTTATTTTATACTTCATTTACTTCTTTCAAATTTAACTTTTGTAGAAACAATATATTATATGATTATTTATACCATACACAAATGCATGAAATTTACCATTCACAATTCATTCAAATGTAGATTATATTTTAATTAAACTGTGTACTTTTTAAAATATCTTTAAATATATTTAGTAAGATTTTGTCATTTTATTTATTTATTTTTGTAAATTTTTAAAATTATTCTGAACAATAATAAATTTTTTTAAAATTAAACTTTTGATTTTATTAAAAAAATGAATAATAAGTTGAACATCGATACGCATAACTATAGTACTTCATCATAATATATTTGAAATCCTCGTTAGTTCTTTTCTTTTATTTGTGCTTTTATTGTTTAGTATATTTCAATTTTCACACTGATAAGAAAAGTTAATAGAAAATAATGAAATATATTGCACCTTTGCAAAGTCTAAATTTGTAAGTCGATGTTTTCTCTGTATAGTTCCTCCACGTACGTATGTGAAATTACTATTAAATATGTATACATTTATAGACAAAAACAAATAGATCGACTTAATCTATGTAGTTTATCAATCACAAATCAATAGACAAGCACAAAACTTACCACAAAGACTTGACAGATTTTTATTTTTTTTATCATACTTATCAATGAAAGTGTATCAAATAAAAAATAAAAGTGCTAGACAAACAAATATTAGTGATCTAATGATAGAACCGTGCCCACTCACAATACCTATAACCTGGATTGTATTTTTCAAATGATGCATTTTATAATTGCGTAATTTAAGAAAACTGATGTTTTGAACTTTTTCGTTTTTACAAAATCAATCGAATTCATGAATTTTAATATTTTCACTTGTCAACTAACGAATGGACTCTTTCTACTTCTTATGAAGCACTTGTATTATTCTTTTTGTAAGTCGTCACTTGTAATTATGAACAATTGTAGAAAAAAAATTATATTTAACTATGAATTTTTTTCGTAGCAAATAGTTTAATTATTCACTACAAGTTTTAAGTCATCGCTATTTAACACCTTACATATTTTGTGACAATTTTTTTGTTGTCACTAAATCATAGATTGATTAAAGAGAATAAAATATTTGTCATCAATTATTTATATTATTAGTGACGAAATAAATGTCATAATTAAATATAAATTTTCATAGCTAATATTTATAAAATTAACTACAAACTCTAATTTATCGCTATTGTAACAACATATTTTTTAAATGAATTTTTTTTTTGTCAAAAATTGAATAAATTATAAGACAAAAAATATTTTGTCATGTTAGATACATTATTAGTGACGAAATAATGTATTACTGATAACTTTAAATTCGTGACGAACACTTCTTAACAAATGACGCCAATTAATTTTTTGGTAGGAAACTTTAGTGGACAATTTGATACGGATTTTTATGTTCCGTCACTAAAAGTATGTGTCTCATATATTTAAGCACATAAAATAAATTTTGACACTAAAGCGAATAATTAGTGACGAATTTTATGTCGTAGTTTGTCATGAATTACATACACTATTAGTGACGAAATAATGCGTCACCGATAACTTTAAATTCGTGACTAACACTACTTAATCAAATGGCGCAAAATAATTTTTTGGTAGGAAACTTTAGTGGACAAAACTTTGCTACGAATTCTTATGTTTCGTCACTAAAAGTATGTGTCTAATATATATTTAAGCACGAAAAATAAATTTTGTCACTAAAAGCAAATAATTAGTGACGAATTTGATGTCTTAGCTAATAATTTCGTAGCAGTATATCATATCTTTTGTAGTATTTTGTAGAAATAATATATTATATGATTATTTATACTCATACACAAATGCATGAAATTTACCATCCACAATACATTCAAATGTAGATTATATTTTAATTGAACTGTGTATTTTTTTAATATCTTTAAATATATTCAGTACGATTTTGTCATTTTTTTAATATGTTTTTGTAATTTTTTAAAATTGTTCATTACAATAATAAATTTATTTAAAATTAAACTTTTGATTTTATTAAAAAAATGAATAATCGGTTCAAGTTGAAAATCGACACCAATAACTATAAGTACTTCATCATAATATATTTAAAATCCTCGTTTTCATTTCTTTTATTTGTACTTTTATTTTTTAGTTTATTTCAATTTTCACACTGATGAAAAAAGTTAATAGAAATTCATGAAATATATTGCACCTTTGCAATGTCTAAGTTTATAAGTCGATGTTATCTCTGTGTAGTTACTCTATGTACGTATGTAGAATTACTATAAATATGTACATATTTATAGACAAAAGCAAATAAATCGACTTAATCTATGTAGTTTACCAATCACAAATCAATAGACATGCACAAAACTTAGCACAAAGACTTGACAAACTATTTTTTATCGTGCTTATCAACGAAAGTGTATCAAATAAAAAATAAAAGTGCTAAACAAACAAATATTAGTAAACTTGGTAGAATCGTGCCCACTCACAATATCTATAACCCGGATTGTATTTTTCAAATGATGCATTTTATAATTGTGTAATTTAAGAAAATTGATGTATTGAACATTTTCGTTTTTACAAAATCGTCCGAATTCATTGATTTTAATATTTTCACTTGCCAATTAACGAATGAACTCTGTCTACTTCTTATGAAGCACTTGTATTATTCTTTTTGTAAGTCTTCACTTGTAATTATGAACAATTGTAGAAAAAAAATTGTATTCAACTATGAATTTTTTCGTAGCAAATAGTTTAATTATTCACTACAAATTTTAAATTATCGCTATTTAACACTTTACATATTTCGTGACAATTTTTTTGTTGTCACTAAATCATATATTGATTAGAGACAATAAAATATTTGTCACCAATTATTTATATTATTAGTGACAAAATAAATGTCATAATTAAATAAAAATTTTCATAGCTAAAATTTATAATATTAAACTACTAACTCTAATTTGTCGATATTGTAACAACATATTTTTTTAGATGAGTTTTTTTGTGTCCAAAATTTAATAAATTACAAGAAAAAAAATATTGTCATGAATTAGATACATTATTAGTGACAAAATAATGTGTCACTTATTAATTTAACTTCGTAACGAACAATACTTAACAAATGACACCAATTAATTTTATGGTGGGAAACATTAGTGAACAAAACTTTGCTACGAATTTTTGTGTTTCGTCACTAAAAGTATGTGTCTCATATATTTAAGCACGAAAAGTAAATTTTGTCACTAAAAGCTATAATTAGTGACAAATTTGATGTCCTAGTTTGTCATGAATTACATACAATATTACTGACGAAATAATGTGTCACCGATAACTTTAAATTTGTGACTAACACTACTTAACAAAATGACGCCAAATAATTATTTGGTGGAAACTTTAGTGGACAAAACTTTGCTACGAATTCTTATGTTTCGTCACTAAAGTATGTGTCTCATATATTTAAGCACGAAAAGTAAATTTTGTCACTAAAAGCAAATAATTAGTGACGAATTTGTTGTCATAGCTAATCATTTCATAGCTATATATCATATTTGTTGTAGTCAATTCATGTATCAGTTTACTCATATATATAATATTTTTTCTAATGAAAGATGTTCAATTGACCACCTTGACAACTATGTAGCTACACCACTGCCCTCCCCCCTCCTCCCCCCTCTCCCACACACACGTTGATAAAATACTAATATGAATAATTGTATTTTACGGAACTTTTAAAATTTTACGTGGACACATATGAGTGTTAATGATCGGCAGAGGAGTTCACATTTTGGGTAGTAATCAATCCAAATCGATTCAATAAATTTATTTCTATTTGGTTTGATTGTTACTTTAGCAAGAATGGATAATATTTAGTTTAATTTTTGATTTTATTAAAAAATAAAAGAAATAACGAAATCTAACAAATTATATAATTAGATACATAATATATCATGCACTTTTATTTATGAAAACAATTAAGCAAAATATGCAACACATTCATTAAAGAGAGTAAGGTATTTATTTGTGTAGCAATATAAATATCTTATGCATTATTCAGCAAGATTATGATGTCTTATACATTAAATTAGCTAACAATATAAGCAGAAAATTAAACATAATTGATATTTTTATATAAAAATTATAAGATCCAATTTTTAATTTTTTTATATATGATTAATAATTAAATAATCAAATTTTAAAAAAAAGAATAAAAAAAATTAGCACTATCAAATCAAATCAAAATTGATATAAACAAACCAATAAATAAATATTATATTTAATTCTAAATTTTGATCAGTAATAGGATCCAGCGTGAGCATTCTTAGTTACGTTGATTGTTTTTCTCTTAAGTCTAATTAGTCTCATTTATCACGTGGTTTAGTTAGAACATGCTCTCTCTATCCCCTAATAGTTCATCATTTTTCATTTTAGGCATATTAGAAAATTATACATAAGAAAATTGTTTATTAATTTACTTCTTAAAAGAACTTTTAGAATATCTTACAAATAAATTTGACTACTTTATTAAAAAATAAATTGCAAAATAATATTTTCTTTTTTTTAAAAATAAATAATATTCTTGATTTAATAAAATAAATAACTAATATAAAATAATAATTTTTAAAAAGTAATCGATTAATATGTGAACAAAAAAACCATTTGTTTGTTTGGTTGTATGTATGTTTGTGGCTTGTGGGGACGCCACATTTTGTACATTGTCATTTTACACCTCCTTTTTGAAGTGTGCATTTCGTGTTCAAAGCTCAACTGATTTAAAACGTGGATTTATATATTGTTTTTAATACATCCACTCAGCTGTCCCCACTACCCAAAAATATCATCTTGTATATATTCATTCTAGTTTCCCTTTCTTCTTTCATTAATAATCTCTCTCTTATCTCAACTTCTAAATAAATTTTCCACTATCACTAAAGGAAAAAAAAACGAACTTGTTTAATTTGTTGATTATTCTTTTCTCTCAATTAATTGAAGAAAATGAGAAGAAATTGTAATTTGGAGCTCACTCTTATGCCTCCTTCTATTTCAGATAATTTTTCTTCTAAGAATTGCACTATGTAAGTCATTCATTCTCCCTCTTTTAATTTATACTTGTTGTAATAAGTAATATTCATAAGGTATTGATTATATATTTGTTTTTTTTATTTACTATTTACTATTTACTATTAGGGAGGATCAACAATTGGAGAATAAGCAATCGCAACAGCTAACTATATTTTACAATGGAAAATTTGTGGTTTCCGATGCTACTGAGCTTCAGGTACGTCAACCAATTAAGCTTATAAGATTCTTACAAAGAATTATGAATTTAGTTTAAATTTTTTTCTTATATGAGTTTATTTTGTTAAGCAGGCTAAAGCTATAATATATCTTGCAAGTAGAGGAATGGAGGTGAAAACAAACAAGATCTCTGAGCCTTCATCACCATTATTACAACCTCAAACAGTGAAGAGATCTCTACAAGGATTTCTACAAAAACGAAAAAAAAGAGTTCAAGCAACTTCGCCATATCACCACTAGCTGAATGCTACTGATGAATTTCGCCTTAATTTTAGTTCCATTTGTTCATACATTTTTATTTTTGCTGTTACTAATATGATAGATTTTTCCTGTAAGTGATATTAGCAAGTGTATCACTTATTTGTCAATACAAAAATTTATCAATTTCTCTCATTAGCTTCATGTGTGGTGATCAGAACTTGATTTTTCCTCTCAAAGATCGTTTCAGCAAAGATATCTTATACTCCCTCTATTTTATTTTATGTGAGTTAATTTGACTCGATACAAAATTTAAGAAAAAATAAAGACTTTTAAAATTTATGATCGAAAATAAATAATAGAAATTTGTGTGACTGCAAATCATTTTATTAAAGTTACAATAGATATTTGATAGTTAAATTGTTACTTAATATTGAAATGTATTTTCCTTTTTAAGACTAATTAAAAAAAAAAGTAAATCACATAACTTAAGATAGAAGAAATATTGTATTAAGGTACATCCTGTGGTAAAAATTAGGGTCTCTGCAAACTTTTGATCCAAACTAGCAAAAAGTATGAGCCAAACATGATATGAAATATATATTCAGAATACTATTACCAATAATTGTCAGATCGATATGAATAGTTTATTAGGATTTAAGTTAAAGATTTCTTCAACAATCCAATAGGGATACAGAGAAACTCCAGAACATGATTATTACCAATTGGTTGGGCATTTGCTTGTTGGGTGTTGGAACTAGATATTACTATTCTTAGCATAATGAAATAACCTCATTCGAGGAAGAATGATTCTAAGGGGGAGATATTGTAACATCTCACAAATTTAAATGACTAGGAAGAAGCTTAAATTAGGAAATAATCATTTTTGAAAAGAATTAAAAATCTGGAAATTTAGTTAAGTTAGGAAATGTGAGTTTTGGTCAACTTCAAACGACCATAACTTCTAGCTCAGGATGAGTTAGGTATGCTTCCAGATATGGTTGGAAATCCATTGGAACAATATTTTCAACGCTGCCGAATTTGCGCGATTTCTAGTTCGGATGAGTGAGTTATGCCCTTTGGAAGTTGGGTTGTTGTAATAAAGAAAGTCCAATCCGAAATTTTAAAGGGTAGTTTGGTCTTTTCCTTACCCAACTTAATTAATTCATTTCTGGTAATATTTTTAGGGGCTAAACTGACTGGGTTCAGTTTACGCTTTTCAAAAATAGAGTTTGGATTTTTTGGAGAAAGAACACAAGAGAAAAGAGAAGAGAAAAAGGAAGATTCATCATTTAGAAAGGATTTGATTTCGGATTTGATCCCACAAGGTATGTGAGTCTCTCATAGCGTTGGGTTTGTTCACCCACGCTCCAAACATTCTTAATCTAGTGAAATTCACCCTAAAAGAATTAGAAAATTGATGTTCTTGACATCTATTCTTGAATTTGCATGTTGTTATTGAATTAGGAAGAATTGAGAAGTTTATGAGATCCTTACATTGAGTTTTAGGGTTTCTTTGAGTTAGTTCCTTGAGTATACATGTTGGACATCATGATTTAAAATAAATTTGAGGAAGATATTTGATTTTAGGTGGATTGGAGCTGAAAAATGAAGAAGTAAAAAGTCAAGCAGGGTCCATGAAACAAGTCCGCGTCGCGGACTTTTCCCCCAGTGAACAAAAATCTGCTCCGCGTCGCGGAGAGGACGTGAACTCTACTGTCTCAAAATTAAATTTCTTGAATATTAATTTAGGAACATCTCCGCGTCGCGGACTTATTCCAAGACGTTGATTTCGTAACTTTTCTCAAGTTTAGCTATTCCAAATCATTCCTAAACATCGAGAGACCTTTTCTATCACAAATCATAATCCTTGAATCCATAATTCAAATTTAAGGAAAGTTAAGAGTGAATTCAAATAAAGCTAAGAGTCAAATCAAGTAAGGTTAAGAGTCAAGTCAAGTCAAGTCCATCAAAGTTTTCAAAGGTCTTTTACAAATGTTTCAACTTTGTTTTTAAGACTCCAGTTTCAAGATAAGCAAAAAGTAAAGAGTTGAGTTCATTTCTCAAAAATTTATAAGGGAACTAAGTATTCCCTAAGAAGTTTGTAAATGTTTTCACATTTAAACAAAAAAGGAAACTGAGATTTCCAAAAGAGCCATTGAACTAGTTTTTCAGTAAAGAGGAAACCATGATTTCCAAGAGAGCATTTAAGCTAAGTTTGGACAATTATCTCACACTAGAGAAGAAGTTATTTTAAGCACATATGAGCTACGTATATTTTGGGAGTAGTATTGAGCACCGATATGGGGACGCGAGTTCATATTAACTCAAGCCCCCATAAACCATGTAGCCATAATGGGCAGAGAAATGATCATACTTTTTAGATGATTCCTTAGTGATTTTTAGCATAGACTAGTGGATCCACTTAGTGAGTTCAAGTTCTATACCGATGGCAAGGTATAGAATGGTCTTTGGCAATGTGAGGTAAAACGTTGTACCATCACTTAGGCTCATAGTGATGGTTGTCGGTTAGAGACACTACTAGAAAATAGGCCTATGGCAACGCGGAGAAAACCATTGCTATAGATAGACAAACCGTTGCCATAGATCTAGTGCAATGGTTTTCATGCGTTACATTAGCTCGCGTGGTCATAGATCTATTACTAGGATTATTGCAGCAGTTGTAGCTTTGCGTTACCATAAACACTCCTATAGAGACGGTTATTCCATCCTTCTGACGCGACAAAAATAGTTGGTAAATGCAACAGTTCATAAGCGTTGTCGTAGAACATCTATTGCAATGGTTATTTTCTTTATACCAACAATTATTTTGTATGATAAATCAATGATTTCCAGTTCTATTGCAACAGTTGTTTAACCTATTGCAACGGTTTCTTGTTCTGTTGCACTTGCTTATTTTATCTATTCAACGTACGGGTCTAATAAGATATTGGAATGACCTATATGAAATAGAAATCTTAGTTGTAAGACACTATCAATATATTTATAATAACTTATAATACAATATGCATATATAATTAATCGTCCTTCCAAAAAGTTTTATGAATATTCATAATTCAAAATATCTAACAAGAGATAGGGTGATAATATATATAAACATGCATATGTTCTGTCACGCCCCGAGCTACCCTCGAGACGCAGACATGGGACCTAAGACCACAAGTAATCCCAAGCTAACCCTGCTGGCATAATCATGAGCCTATTAAAGAGAATAAACAGATGCGGAGGCTAAATCATAATTAAAATGAAAAGATGGGGAGTACCCATATACTATAAATGAGATATTTGACACTGAGGAGTTTAATACAAAGAAAATATTAACTCAACACTAAGCTGAAACTAACTATATATGTCTGAAAATAGCCTCTAATAACTAGAAATGCTGGGACAGGCCTCAGCTAAGTCTAGCAAAAGCTGAAACTAAAGGACTAAATACTGAAAAGAAACTCATGACTATTGTCGTCGGAGAATGAGGACTCACCACTGATTCTGCTGAGCTGGAGATCGCGAACCGATTAAGTGTGACCTAGATGCTGAGAACCTGAACCTACATCACTAGAAGATGTAGCGCACGTATGCATTAGTACGTGAAAGGTACTAAGCATTTAGGAAGGAGTAAAACTGAAATAAAACATAATTGAACAAGCACAAAATCAAGTATAATATTCTGAACATGATATACTAAATGCTGAGCTAACTGGATGCAATGACTAAATTTATAACATACTGAGACTGAATACTAACTGATCTGTAAATATGGTCATTGCAATAGAGTCTGACTGAACTGTGGGAGCTACTAATAATCGATAATAAAATTATATGAGCTAAATGTGGAGTCCGATGTATACGCCCCATCGAGAGGACCCAATATACCCTGCTAGAGGTATAAATGCATGTTGGCATGATCACTAAACTGATACCCACAGAAAGAACTTACAACCTTCTTGACTACTAGTTCTGGGACTATTTGGGTACGCTGAACCCTAGTCCAACTCGGTATTATGCTACTCACAATGAATTAAGTGATTAACATATTATGACTGATTTATGCAAATACTGGATAACTTAAAAGTGAACATGCAAACTCAGAATGCAACAATTAATATGATAATGATGCATTAATAACTGAGGCATGCATATCTGAAGTAACTGAAATATCTGACCTAGCATGTGTAATTCAAGAATTAAAGAAATAATAGCTAGGGTTCTGAAATTCACGCAATAAACTGAGTAATAACATGGTATTATGATTTGAAACATATAACTAACTAATTCATGGTAATCTTGCTGAAATTCTAGAAACCCTAAGTCTAATCATGATAAGGGAATCAAGAATCTGACTAATATCTAGGGACCTAATGGGTGAAAGGAACCAACTAGTGAAATCCCACATACCTGGTGATGAAGTCCATGGAGAAGTCTTTAGATTTCGGGGCTGGAATTGATGGAACCTTACCGTGTTCTTGAACTAGGGTTCTTGATTTTTTTCTCATTTCTTGCTTCTAATTTTCTATGTTTTGATTAATGATTTGACTTAAGAAAATTTTGTTATGTTTCTATGATTAAACTGCCAAAAATCTCATGATTTAGAGTTTAAACGACGTATCTTAGGGGTTAAATAAACTAGAAAAAGACAAAAGACCCCTGAAATAATTACTGTCGGAGCAATTGATGACCTGGACTGACAGGCCATTGTTCAATCGACGGTCCGTCGTTTGAGTCTTCTTGACAAACCTTTACTAAAATGGGCATAATTTTTTACTCTGAGATTGAATTTTAGCAAACTCGGTGGCCTTGGAAAGAGGATTCAATTATCTATCACATCATAGGTCAGAGGACACCTAATTTATTTTGCGCTAAGAGTTATGACCATTTGAAGTTGACCCAATCAATAATTTCCCCCTAACTAACTGCTAACCATCACCTACGGTCATACCTACAGATCGTAGATCAAACAAAGGTCCGTGCTGGTCGTCCGTAGTTCATGTCATAGGTTGGGTAACATGAGTCTTGATCAACGGACACAGACTACGGACCGTGATCTAACTTACGGACCATAGGTATGTCCGTGGGTCAAGACTTAGCCGATTTTTTGAGCTGTGTTTTGGAGGGCTACAGTGGTAAACCACGGACCAACAGTACATGTCGTAGATCAGACTACCGTCCGTAGATGGTGATAGTGGATTGCACTTGTAATTTTTCTGAAAAGCTAATTTTTGGTCTATTTTGGATACGGGGTGTTACATTATCTCTCCTTTGGGAACATTCGTCTTTGAATTAAGACTAAACTAGCTGAAATAGAGGGAAAGATCTGCAATCCCTACCACTAAATACTGAGAATGGAGTTCCTGACTGAATTGAGTACCAAGGACAAGCAAATACGCTGAAAATGCAAGTACAAACTGAAGGAACATGATTCTAAGGCTGAATTCACGCATGAATGACTAAAAAGCTGAAGAGGAACTATTACCTCAAGCTGGAGTGCAATTGGAAGGAAAGAGGTAAGGACACTTGGCTTTCATGGCTGCTTCTGCTTCCCAAGTAGCTCCCTCTACGGACTGAATCCTCCACAAAACCTTGATTGAAGCGACATCTTTGTTTCTTAACCTTCTAACTTGACGGTTAAAAATCTCAACTGGTACATCCTCATAAGAAAGATAATCTTTCACCACCACACTCTCTAATGTCATTACAGAGGCTGGATCACCCACACACTTCTTCAAGAGCGAGATGTGGAAGACTGGATGCACTGCTGCTAGTTCTCCTGGAATATATTGCCACCTTGCCAACCCTTTTCAAGATCTAGTAAGGGCCTACATAGTTAGGACTGAGCTTCCCTTTCTTGCCAAAGCTCACCACCCCTTCATAGGTGACACTTTTAGGAAAACCCAATCATCAACTTGGAACTCTAGTTCCCTTCTCCTTATATCTGCATAAGATTTCTGACGACTCTGGGCTGTCTTAAGTCTATCTCTAATGAGTTGCACTTTCTCTATAGCATAAAGGGCTGAATTTGTTACTATCAAAGCTGATTCAGCTACTTCAAACCAGCCAACAGGAAATCTACATCTACGCCCATGTAGTGCCCCATAAGGGGCTATCTGAACGCTGGAATGGTAGCTATTGTTGTAGGCAAACTCATAAAGAGAAAGATGATCATCCCAACTACCCTTGAAATCGATCGCACAAGCTCTCATCATATCCTCTAGGTATGAATGGTACGCTCTGCCTGTCCATCCGCCTGCAGATGAAATGATGTGCTAAGATTAACCTGAGTACCAAGACCCCTCTGAAATGACTTCTAGAAATGAGATGTAAACTGAGGACCTCTATATGATATAATAGACAAAGGAACGCCATGCAACCTCACAATTTCATTAATGTAAAGCTTGGCATAGTTCTCTGCCGAATATGTAGACCGCCAAAAAAGCGAGAAGACTTAGTCATCCTATCAACTATCACCCAAATGGAGTAATGTTGTCTGCGAGTACGAGGTAACCCTGTGATGAAATCCATGTTGATTACTTCCCACTTCCAAGTAGGAATGTCGATCTCTTGAGTCATACCCCCTGGTTTCTGATGTTCTACCTTGACTTGATGGTAATTGGTGCACTTACTCATAAAATCTGCTATATCCCTCTTCATGCCATTCCACCAATAGACTTCCTACAGATCGTGATACATCTTAGTGGCACCTGGATGAATAGAATATCTGGAGTTATGGGATTCTGCTAGAATATGTTGTCTCAACTCTCCCACATCAGGAATACACAATGTACCTTGGTAGCGAAGTACACCATCTCCCCCTTGGGAGAAAACCTCCAGTCTCTGATTATGGACTGCACCCTTAAGTTCAAGCAAGATTGGATCAATGTATTGCTTTTCCTTAACCTCCACTACCAAAGAAGATTCTGCCCCATTATGAACTGTTACACCACTGTCTGATATGCTTATAAGGTAAACTCCCAAGCGAGCAAGCCTGTGAACATCCTTCACTAGTTCTTTACTTTCTTCCTCAACATGGGCTACACTACGCATAGATAATCTGCTAAGAACATTTGCTACTACATTCTCCTTACCAGGATGGTAATGTACACTCATATCATAATCCTTAAGGAACTCAATCCATCTCCTCTGGCGAAGATTCAACTCTTTCTGGGTGAACACATATTGAAGACTCTTATGGTCAGTGAACACATCTACATGAACACCATACCAGTATTGTCTCCGGATATTGAGTGCAAACACCACTGCTGCAATCTTGAGTTTATGTGTTAGATATATCTTCTCATGTACATTAAGTTGTCTAAAAGCATAAACTCTAACCTTATCTCGCTGCATCAACACACAACCTAGGCCAACTCTGGATGCATCACAATAGATCACATAACCATCTGAACCCTCTAATAGAGTCAAGACATGAGCTGTAGTCAATCTAGTTTTCAATTCTGCAAAGCGTTTCTCACAATCATCTGACCATTGAAACTTGACCATCTTTTGAGTCAACCTAGTCAATGATGAGGCTATAAATGAAAATCCTTCCACAAAACTTCTGTAATAACCCGCTAGACCTAAGAAACTTCTGATATCTGTAGCAGAGATAGGTGTGGCCCATTGTTTCACTACTTTTATCTTTTGTGAATCTATTTGAATCCCCTCGCTAGATACAATGTGACCAAGGAAAGAAACAAATTTCAACCATAAATCACATTTGCTAAACTTAGTGAATCACATGTTCTTCCTCGTTCCTAGAGTAAATGAGGATATCATCAATAAAGACGATAACGAACAAGTCCAAGTACTGTTTGAACACTCTGTTAATCAAATCCATGAAAACTGCAGAAGCATTAGTTAGTCCAAACGACATAACTATAAATTCATAATGACCATACCGAGTTCTAAAGGATATTTTTGGAATGTCACTATCTCTGACTCTGAGCTGATAATAACCCGATCTGAGGTCTATCTTTGAGAAATGACTAGCACCCTGAAGTTGGTCAAACAAGTCATCAATCCTAGAATGGGATACTTATTATTGATAGTGACCTTGTTCAACAGTCTATAGTCAATGCACATTCTGAGAGAACCACCTTTCTTCTTTACGAACAACACCGGTGCACCCCATGGCGAAATACTAGGTCTGATGAAACCCTTATCTAGAAGGTATTTCAAATGATATTTGAATTCCTTAAGCTCTGCTGGAGCCATCAAGTAAGGAGGAATAGAAATAGGCTGGGTATCTGGAAGGAGATCAATTTCAAAGCCGATTTCCCGTTCGGGAGGGACTCTGGGAAGATCTTCCGAAAACACTTCTGAAACTCATAGACTACTGGAACTGACTCAAAAGTTGGGGTTTCAGAGCTAGAATCCTTAATCCGAACAAGACGATAGAGATAACCCTTAGAGATCATCTTTCTAGCCTTAAGATAAGAAATGAATTGACCCATCGGCGCTAAGCTACTACTCTTCCATTCTAAGATTGGTTCATTTGGAAACTGAAAACGAACAATCCTAGTTCTAGAGTCGACTAAGGTATAACAGGAATGTAACCAATCCATGCCTAGAATGACATCGAAGTCTACCATTTCTAACTCTACAAGATCTGCTGAGGTGACTTTCTAAGCGACTATGACAGAGTATTTTTTGTATACCCGTCTAGCTATAACTAGATTACCAACTGGAGTAGATACTGAGAAAGGTTCTGAGAGAGTTTCTGGATTAACACTAAATTTTATAACTATATTGAGTTACAAAAGACAAAGTAGTCTCTGTTGTCTTTCCACTAAGTGAACCATATGTTAGTCACATCCTTAAGCTGGTTTGATGCCAATTTCACCCTGTCGCTACCAGTTACTTGCATCACACCAAATATTTTCTTGACCTCATCAATGGACTTCTGTGGGTCATCACACGACTTGGGACCCTAAAACTCAGGTAGATTCTTCTTAACCAAATGTCCAATACTAGTTACATTGATCCACCATTTCTATTAGCTGGAACCTGCTGATTATTCTGGTTGGTCATACTTTGAGCCAAAAGGTGAATCACATTCCAAAACTCTGCGTTCGAAACCTCATGGACTGGGACTAGAAGAATTGCGGTAGCATTGCGTGCATTAGCATTCCATGCGTAAAATCTATGAGAAGACATGATCTTAAGCGTATAATGATGGATTAGAAAGGAGATCATACCAACGCACAATAAGAATATCAAGAAAATGAAGTTTTTCCTAAAATACTTCATAGCCTCCCTCTCATGAGATGTGGTGCACTTCACACCCATGAAAAAGGTTCTACTTAGTGCGACTTTTCAGACATCTTAGGACTCTTAAACCTAGTGCTTTGATACCAAGTTTGTCACGTCCGAGCTACCCCCGAGACGCGAACACGGGAACTAGGACCACAAGTGATCCCAAACTAACCCTGATGGCATGAAACTGAGATATTTGAAACTGATCAGTTTTATACAAAGAAAATATTAACTCAATGCTAAGTTGGATCTAACTATGTCTTAAAATAACCTCTAAATGACTAAAAATGCTGGGACAGGCCCCAGCTAAGTTTAGCAAAAACCAAAACTAAAGAACTAAATATTGAAAAGAAACTTTTGACTATTGTCCTCGGAGAATGAGGAGCACCACTGATTCTGCTGAACTGGAGATCGGAACCGATCTAAGCGTGATCAGGATGCTGAGAACCTGAACCTACATCACGAGAAGATATAGCGCACGTATGCGTCAACACTTGAAAGCTACTGAGCATGTAGGATAGAGTAAAGCTAAAATAAAAATAACTAAACAAGCACAAAAGCTATAACATGCTGAATGTTGAGCTAATTGAATGCAATGACCAAATTTATAACATGCTGAGACGAAATACTAACTGATATGTAAATATGGTCAATGCAATAGAGTCCGACTGAATTGTGAGAGCTACTAATAACCGATAATAAAACCACATGAGCTAAATGTGGACTCCTATACATACACCCTATCGAGAGGACCCAATATACCATGCCGGAGGTATAAAAACATATTGACGTGATCACTAAACTGATGCCCACAGAGGCAATTACAACCTACTTGGCTAGTAGTTCTAGGACTATTTGGGTATGCTGAATCCTAGTCCAACTCGGTATTATGCTACTGACAATGAATTAAGTGATTAACATATTATGACTGATTTCTGCAAATACTGGATAGCTTAAAAGTGAACATGCAAACTCAGAATGCAATAATTAATATGATAATGATGCATTAATAACTGAGGCATGCATATCTGAAGTAACTGAAATATCTGACCTAGCATGTGTAATTCAAGAACTAAAGAAATAATAGCTAGGATTCTGAAATTCACGCAATAAACTGAGTAATAACATGTTATTATGATTTGAAACATATAACTAACTAATTCATGGTAATCTTGCTGAAATTCTAGAAACCCTAAGTCTAATCATGATAAGGGAATCAAGAATCTGACTGATATCTAGGGATCCAATAGGTGAAAGGAACCCAATATTAAAATACCACATACTTGGTGATGAAATCCTTGGAGAAATCTTTAGATTTGGGGCTGAAATTGATGAAACCTTGTTGCGTTCTTGAACTAGGGTTCTTGACATTTTTCTTCTTTCTTGCTTCTAATTTTCTATGTTTTGATTAATGATTTGACTTAGGTAAGTTTTTGCTATGTTTCTAGGCTTAAACTGACTAATATGTTATGATTTAGGGTTTAAACGACGTACCTTTGAGGTTAAACGAACTAGGAAAAGATAAAAGATCCCTAAAATAATTACTATCGGAGCAATCGACGACCTGGACTGACGGGCCATCGTTTGAGTCTTCTTGATAGACCTTAACTAAAATGGGCATAAATTTTTACTTGGAGGTCAAATTTTGGCAAACTTAGTGGCCTTGGAAGGAGGATTAAACTATCTATGTTATCATACTTCATAGGATACCTAATTCATTTTGTGCTAAGAGTTATGACCATCTTAAGTTGACCCAATCAACAATTTGCCCCTAACTAACTGCTAACCATCACCTACGGTCTGTAGATCAAATGACGGTCTGTGCTGGTCGTCCGTAGTTCATGTCAAAGGCTGGGTTACAAGAGTCTTGATCGATGAACACAGACAACGGACTGTGTTCTGACTTATGAACCGTATGTTTGTCCGTGAGTCAAGACTAAGCCGATTTTTTTGAGTTGTGTTTTGTAGGGCTACAGTGGTGAACCACGGACCCATAGTACGGACAGTAGATCAGACTACGGTCCGTAGATGGTGATCGTAGATTGCACATGCAATTTTTCTGAAAATCTAATTTATGGTCTATTTTGGATACGGGGTATTACATATTCAAACCCAAATGATTCATTAGGTTTTACATGAGTACTAATGAGTTACGATATATGTTTTAAAATGTTTGATAGCACGACGAATTTTAGAACATCTATCAAAAATTCAAAAGCCTTCTAGGTCAAGTTCATCTTCATTGCTATGATCTTCTCCCCTTTCTTCATTTTAAATACCTACAAAAAAGAATTTGCATAAAGTTAATTATATCCATTTGATAATAAGTGAGAACCACAATTGATAATACTATTAACAGTAACTTTAAGAAGGAAGCAGATAGTAACACGTAACTTTAAGAAGGAGACGATAACTACTTCATCGGCAGAAATTGCTCCTAACAACATAGCTATTCACACTTTTAAGCAACAATGTAAACATGAGACCTTCATTGAGTAAATAATGCTTACTTTTAAATAGGAGACATTATGACCTAAAGAAAAAATAACTATGTCAACCGAATAAATCCAAAATTGAAGAAATATGCAGAATTTTGAGTTTAATGATGCAACCTATCCAATTTACAGGCAGTTTCATACTCAAGAAACAGAGCAGATCAATACTCAGAATACCCAGACATTAACAATTGATAAGTACCCAAACATTAACAATTCAATACTCTTGACATTATGAGCTAAAGAAAAACAATTACGCCAACCGTGTAAATGCAAAATTGAAGAAATATGTAGAATTTTGCGTTTAATGAGGGCGAGTGCAACCTGTCCAACTTACATGCAATTCTATACTCAGAGAAACAGAGCATATTAATACTCATAATACTCAGACATTAATAGTTGATCAATATTTAGACATTAACACCTCAATACTCACGACATTAACAGTTCAATACGGAGAACCATAAAATAGATTTAAGTCAAGAACTTGAACAGAAACACAAATCACTTTTGGAAATGGAAAAATATGGAATCTGGAATATGTTAAAGCCAATACATAAGTTATTACACAATTACCAATTAGTAGTAAAATAGAGTATTCAATGAGCTTATTCCTTCTCAGGGACTAGAACAAACAGAGTTGGATGATTTACTTTATCTAGACAAAGTTGTCTTCAATCCTATTGATTATGCAAATATATTACAACCATTATTCTCACATTCAAAGAGGTACACCACATCAATCCCACAATTTATAAGAAAATTGAAATATCATATACTTGGTTCTTTTAGCAATCCAGAGTCAAACGACAAGTTGAGAAAATTGAGAGTTATTCCAGCTTGCATGACCCTGTTGCGGAGGTTAAACAATGAAGTTTTAGTTCTTTGGTGTAATAAGAAAGTAAAGAGGATATGAATAAAAATCACCCATAGGCATATGAATTTCAATTCCACAAAAACATATTCTATAAGCTCAATTAAGATTCTAGCCAATCGTCCACACACATATAGGAGGAAGAATATGAAATAAAAGAACTTGTCACAACCGGGAAGCACCCCCTAGAAGTAACACGACATACTTGACCTCTCAGAGGCCTTATACAAGCCCTTAGACATCTTTCATTGCATAATCATAAAAATAGCGGAAATGTTTTCATAGCACATCATATTCTAGAATCATCATTTCATATATATATATATATATATATATATATATATATATATATATATATATATATATATATATATATCATAGTACATAATTAGACTCTAATTCTCAATTGCCATCTTAGACACAACTCAATAGAACGGAATAGAATAGGGACACGACCCTTCACAACATAAAATAATATCTAACTTATTACATAATTTCAATAATAACTTGACATAGGGAAATCCTTGAATCATAAGGACCCCTTTCCTAGAACTTGGGAGATCTATCCAAGCCCTTCACTGAAGAGACATCCTCTAGCCATCACTACCTACACTTTGTGTAAAAAGATGATAAGAAATGGTATTAGTTCAAGAATGCACTAAGTATGACAACCATGCATAAACATGCATTTAAAGATGACATTTAGTTAGAAATCATGTA
Source organism: Solanum sitiens (assembly GCA_016801875.1). Lineage (NCBI taxonomy): Eukaryota > Viridiplantae > Streptophyta > Magnoliopsida > Solanales > Solanaceae > Solanum > Solanum sitiens. The sequence goes on along the minus strand of JABWTJ010000036.1, from coordinate 2,456,446 downwards.
TCATGTATTTTTAGTAAACTTCATGAACATTTGCACATTAACCACAACATAGTTCATATACATAAAGTAGACATTGATACTATTCATAATAACACATAAAGCCACTTATCAGATTTTGAGGCACCTTCAATACATACAACACATTACTTCTCTTTTTAGCTCAAGATCTTTCCTTAAGCAACCCTCAAGTGTACTTAGTACAATGTATCACCTTGAGGTCACCTAAGATAGTATTTCATAATATGAGTCATCAACAAAACCACATATATTCATAAAGTCATAAGACCATCATAGACATAAGTTTCACATAAGAACCATCACCTAAGACAAACCCCAGGGTTACACTAGTGCAATGTGTAGGTAACATCTACTAGTACTACTTACACCAAGTGTTCCTAAGAAGTCATCCTATACTAGGCATAACATACTCAACAAGTAATAACACCTTCAATTAGTACTAGACATAAGACACATACTTCATAGTATTATATAAGGACTCATTCCTTTACTATGTACACATAGAGTCACATACCCCAATATATACGAAGTAAACTCATTTACAAGTCATAAGTACAGTTCACATGCATAATCATAATTCTTGACATAGCAAAGTCACTTTAACAGGCATTCATACAATTCATACATAACATACGTCTTACTTTCATAAAAGTACTAATCTTATCCTTTGTTGGAGTTCACTAGTGCAATGCATGGGTAGGGTCCATAGTCCTACCTATACTAAGTAACCTCCTCAAAGAGTTATGATTCGAGTCCATATTCTTATCTTAGTTCGTTTCTTAATTTTCGGGAGACATAGCAATAACCGACATAGACCATGTGAGCTACATGGAATCCGGTGTTCTACTCCCACACCAAAAAGAGAGGGTACTACTTTCCAAGGTAGGACTTTCATACATAATAGCTATTCTAGTGGATCCACTAAGTTAAAACCTACGGGGGCATGTAGTTATGGAACATGGAGATTGCTACTAGAAACCTTGACTTGCTAGACGTGGAGAGTTCCATCTCATGAGGCAACATCTATGTTCAAACCTGGACTTTCTAAACGTGAAGGTTCTCTTGTGGGAAGCCGGACTTACTAAACGTGACGCTCTCTCTCTCATTTGTCATGTTAACTTGGTGATAAGCTCAAACTCCCCTTTTAAACATATTTAAGCCTTTAGTACATTAATTCATAAAGAAGGCTTTAGGAGCTTGCTCCTTCATACATCATATATCTCAATGGCTTATAAGATGAGAATGTCATTTCATTATAGAACCTACTTCATGTGAGAATAACCTTTCACATAAGTCTACAATTCGTACAATCATGTGTGTGCATACACATGTGAGATCTACCTTCACATAAACACCTCTAGGCACACATGTTCATAACTTCATTTATCATATATTTACATGTATAGTAATAGGTAATGATGCATAGGAGAACTATCCTTTCCTTTGTCATTATGAATCTATCCTACTCATAAATATGCATGAAGTGTGTGTACATCGGTCAACATGATCACATAATATCCATAACAATTTATTGAGGAAGCCACCCTCTAAAGATCACAACATATGTACAACATTCCTCAAGTCTCAAGTCATACACATATAAAGTATTAAGGACTATAGACTACACACACTCACATTACATGATACGATACAAGAGCATATTCAACATTAGAATAGAAGACTCCTAGCATACTTTGATCACACATTCATATAGGGTTCATATATGTAGGGGTCATGGTATAAGAATATTTATCATCATTAGCCATATATACCACACCTAACCCTAACATGATCATCCACATGTATACAATATCATCGACACACCTATATCAAGCAACTAGTGTGGAAGACTATACATGTAACTTCACATAACATCAACTCACTTAGACATGATACTATAAACAAGGTTTACACCCATTAACTTCATAAACATGAAATCATCATATCAATTCATCTTTCATCTATTGCCTTCAAGTCCATGATTATCAGATATAAGGATATACAAGAATGTAAACTTTACTACCATAAGTGGACCAATCAACACAATTCAATATGCATTCTAAGCTAATTAGAGGATATATGTAAACTTACCCAATCTCTAAGCCATGATCATCATTTATAAATTCCCAATAATTCAATATCAATTAACATAGATGACATTAGGAATAAGCAATACACTATAATCAAATCATAATTGGATCGTCATCTAATCAATATCACAAGACCCATATCAATGGCTAATTTGAAGGATTAAAGAGATTATAGATTCTTCTTGGAATTAGATTGAAAATCATGTTTAAACCATATATGAATCACATATTCACCATTAGAATGCTTTTGAAATCACTTTAACAATGAACCCATGGCTAGATTGAAAGATAGGATTTTTGACTTTAGAGTCATGTTTGAAAAACCTTTCAAAGAACTCTTTAGATGGAAGATTAACTAAGAATGAAAGGTTACCATACCTTATACATGATACTCCACGAAAATTGGAGAAGAATGCACCAAGAATCCACCTCCAAAGCTTGTTCTTGAGCTTGTTCTCCAATGGAGGTTTTGGGGTTTCATATTTGGGAGGGAAGGTTTGATTAAAGAGTGAAATTCTAAATTAGAGTTTAGGCTTATAAAGGGACTTAAAATACCTATAGATACCTAAAATAATCGTCCATGTTTTGATTAGGACGTGGGGGTGAATTTCCCAATTCACCCCTAGCATGGCAACGTCTCGAGACAAAACTGCAGGCTCTAATCGACGGTGGTAGTCGACGGACCGTCGATGGAACGACGGCGCCATCCTTCTGCTACGTCGTTTGTGACAGAGACACCATTTTGGGGGGATTAGCTCACATGTCTAAGTGTGGAGTAATGCCCCTACTTCATTAACATGTTAATACCATTTTAGGCACATGTAAGGCTCTAGACACCCTAGTTCATTTTTAGGGTCTTGACAATATCCCCCACTTGGGAACAGTCGTCCTTGAATGACACTTGGAACTTTTAAAACACTTTCAAGGACTCAATGAACCATAGATCAGCTCACAACTTTCAACATGTTACCACATGAGAGTCATTGCACCAAACTTACAAGGAACACCAACTTCATACTATCATGCAACTAAAGCAACATACTCAAGCATGGATTACTCTTACATTTTCTTTCCATGCTTACATGCTTCTTCATACTCATTTCCATTTGGAGGAACTACCGCCTCTTATTTCATCATAAAGTTAGACATACAATGGATTTCACTTGCACACATAGGCATAATCCACACTTCAACTGATGAGAAATCAAGCAATTCACTTAGTTGCACAAAATCATGAATCATGTAGGTCAACTACAATCTTATAGTTTAAACATAACACTATCAAGGTCATATATAACATTACCATGCTTAACTTTTGTTCAAGGAGGAACTACCTTTTCCTAGTCACAACATACACACATGGCATTATAAAGTTCACATAAAAGAAATGCACGAGGTTCAATTCATTTTAAGGAGGATTTGTTTACTCCGACCCACATTTTGTTCATACTTTCTTCCTTATGAAGTCAAAACGGAAAATCACACCACAACAATAGGAAGTTATTTCATACATTTTCAATTTCTAGCAAGACACTAGCTTTCATAAACATGCATCATTTAGGAAAGTTGTTACGATTCAAAGTCACACATTGATAACATTGGATAGTCATACCATCACTTCTCAAGATGAGCCTACATGAACATTTCCCAAGTCATAAAAGTCACACATTTTTAGAGGGACTCATCATTTCTTATTTAAAGAGAACTTAACACATCATTATTGGGCCAAAACACCCTCACATCAAAAGTGCTATCAAGCATGTTCATCTAGCCATCTCATGAATTTAAATGCACATTTATCATATCAAGAGGTTCAACAACATGAGATTGGTCAAAATCCCTTTTTCATGCAATAATGATCTTTCATAACATGCATAACATAGTTTCATTTAAGACATGCATAACATATGTAGAACATGCAAATTATACTCATATACAGGAATCCTATCAAGCATGTTCAAGGGAACTCAAAATAGGACCATTAAGGGAATTCAAAATCTTACCATCTAGGCACATTATCTGCCACTTGGGGTTATCCTAATCACATATTCATCACCTCTTGCCATTAAACACAAGTTCAAAGCAAGTCAAGACCAAACCTACAAGGGTCCTCACCTTTTTGGTGGAAACTTCCAACCAACCATGCCTAGGTACAATCTAAGAACTTCCTTAAATGACCATACTTCAGATCAATCTTAAAAGACAACTAACCACTTCAAAGTAGGTCAACATCAATTCTCTCCTTCTCTATGAGAGTTGAGGGGTACATACTACCCTCTAAGTCACTTTAGGGCAAAAACATAATCCCAACTTATGGAATAAAACCCTTTCTCCATTTTTCCCCACTCTTAGGATAGGTTCATATAGGGACTCACCAACTAATCATAAGGGTTCTCCCATTAACTAGCATACTCCACAATTTCCTTACTAGGTTCAACACCCATCTTCCATCCTTAGGAGAAAGTCTATACAAAAGACTCCAATCCACATAAGGGCAACTATAAGGCATTACACATATATAAAGGCAACATCCCTCTTTCACTATTTACCACTTTTCTCCAAAACACTTCAAGCCTATTTCATAACATTTCATTACCATCATACATAACCATAAACAACTTATCATTCCAAAGGGAACTTCATCCCACTATAACAACCATTAACAAGCTATAACCATATTATAATCATAACTTCCCAGTATATAACCTCAATTCTCATACATCACATATGGCCATAAATGACATCACATCAAACATAAGAATTTTCACCTTCACACATACTCATCAAGCCACAAAACCAAAGTAAGCATCAAAATTCACCTTTTCTCCCTCAAGCTTTAAGACATCATCCTTTCTAAGCAATCACATCTAAAAGACCACCAGACAAGGAAACATAAGAGATAAATCATATAAAGTTAAGTTCTATGGAACGACACAAGAGTAGTGAAGAAAGTGAAACTCTATCGTTCTATAGCTTCTCGCTCATAGATATGTCGCGACTCACCACCAATGAACGTGACTCTACTTGACGTGGAAATAAGAGACTTTGGACCCTAAAACCATTTTCTATTACCTTATGCTCTGATACTAAGTTTCTCACGACCGGGGAGCACCCCCTAGAAGTAACATGGCGTACTTGACCTCTCGAAGGGCTTATACAAGCCCTTAGACATCTTTCATTGCACAAAATTGTAACAATAGCAGAAAATTTAAAACTATTCATCGCACATCATATGCTAGAATAATCACTTCATATATATAAAATATCGTAGTACATAATTAGACTCTAAGTCTCATTTGCCATCAAGATACAACTCAATAGAACATAATAGAATAGGGACACGAGCCTTCACAACATAAAATAATATCTACCTTATTACATAATTTGAATAAGAACTTGACATAGGGAAATCCTTGAATCATAAGGACCACTTTCCTTGAACTTAGGAGATCTATCCAAACCCTTCACTTAGGAGACATTCTTTAGCCATCACCACCCACACTTTGTGTAGAAAGATGAAGACGAATGGTATTAGTACAATAATGAACTAAGTAAGGCAACCCATGCAAAAACATTAATTTAAAGAGGACATTAGGTTAGAAATCATGCATCATGTAATTTTAGTAATCTTCATGAACATTGTCACAATAATCACAACATAGTTCATATACATAAAGTACACATGGATACTATACATAATAACACATAAAACCACGTATCACATTTTGAGGCACTTTCAATACATAAAACACATTACTTCTTTTTTTACCTCAACATCTTTCCTTAAGCAACCCTCAAGTGTACTTAGTACAATGTATCACCTTGAGGTCACCTAAGATAGTCTTTCATAATATGCTTCATCAACACAATCACATATATTCATAAATTCATAAACACATCATAGACATAAGCTTCACATAAGAACCATCACCTAAGAAAACCCCCAAGTCACACTAGTGCAATGTGTAGGTAGCATCTACTAGTACTACTTACAGCAAGTATTCCTAAAAAGTCACCCTAGACTAGGCATAACAAACTCAAGAAGTCATAACACCTTCAATTATTACTAGACATAAGGCACATACTTCATAGTATCATATAATGACTCATTCATTTACTACAAACTTAGTCATAAATCATTTAGTTCAGACCATAGGTAAACCACCCTCACAACTCCTTCACAAGCTTACTTGTGCAATGTACACATGGAGTCCCATACCCCCACATATACTAAGTAAACTCATTGAGAAGTCATAAGTGCAATTCACATTCATAGTCATAATTCATGTCTTGACATAGTAAAGTCACTTTAACAGGCATTCATACAATTCATACATAACATAAGTCTTACTTTCATATGAATACTAATCTTATCCTTTCTTGGAGTTTACTAGTGCAATGCATGGGTAGGTTCCATAGTCCTACCTTTACTAAGTAACCTCCTCAAGGAGTTATGATTAGAGTCCATATTCTTATCTTAGTTCATTTCTTAAATTTCAGGAGACATAGCAATAACCGACATAAATTATGTGAGCAACATGGGATCCAGTGTTCTATCCCACACCAAAAAGAGAGGGTACTACTTGCCAAGGTAGGACATTCATTGGATACACTAAGATAAAACCTACGGGGGCACGTAGTTATGAAACATGGAGATTGCTACTAGAAACCTTGACTTGCTAGACGTGGAGATTTCCATCTCATGAGAGAACATCTATGTTGGGAACCCGAACTTGCTAAACGTGAAGGTTATCTTATGGGAAACCGGACTTACTAAACGTGAAGTTCCCACTCTCATTTGTCATATTCACTCGGTTCTAATCTCAAGCTCCCATTTTAAACATATTTAACTCATTAGTACATTAATTCATAAAGAAGGCTTTAGGAGATTGCTCCTTTATACATCATATAACTCAAATGTTTCTAAGAGGAGAATGTCCTTTCATCATAGAACCTACTTCTTGTGAGAATGTCCTTTCACATAAGTCTACCATTCATACAATCATGTGTGAGTGCATACATATGTCAGATCTACCTTCACTTAAACACCTCTAGGCACACATATTCATAACTTCATTAATCATATACTTATATGTATAGTAATAGGTAATGATGCATAGGAGAACTATCCTTTCTTTAGTCATCATGAATCTACCCTACTCATACATATGAATGAAGTGTGTGTACATTGGTCAACATGATCACATAATAGCCTTAACATGATATTGAGGAAGCCACCCTCTAAAGATCATACACATATACAACATTCCTCAAGTCTCAAGTCATACACATATAGAGTATTATGGACTATAGACTACACACACTCACATTAAATCATAGGAGACAATATCATATTCAACATTACAATAGAAGACTCTTAGCATACTTTGATCACACATTAGTATAAGGTTCATATAGGTAGGGGTCATGCTATAAGTGTATTCATCATCATTAGACGTATAGACAACACCTAACCCTAACATGATCATCCACATGTATACAACATTATCCACACACCTATATCAAGCAATTAGTGTGGAAGACTATACATATTACTTCACATAACATCAATTCACTTAGACATGATACTAGAATCAAGGGTTACACCCATCAACTTCATAAACATGAAATCATCTTATCAATTAATCTTGCATCTAATGCCTTCAAGGCCATGATCATCACATACAAGGATATACAAGAATGTAAATCCCACCACCATAAGTGGACCATACCAATTAATACAATTCAATATATATTCTAAGCTAATTAGAGAAAATAGGTCAACTTACCGAATCTCCAGGATATGATCATCATTGATCAATTCACAAAAATTCAATATCAATTAACACATATTACATTAGGAATAGGAAATACACTATAATCAAATCATAATTGGATCATCATCTAATCAAGATCACAAGACCCATATCAAAGGCTAATTTGAAGGATTAAGGAGATCATGGGTTCTTCATGGAATTGGATTGAAAATCATGTTTAAACCATATATTAATCACATATTCACCATTAGAATAATTTTTAAATCACTTTCACAATGAACCCATGGCTAGATTGAAAAATAGGATTTTTGACTTTAGAATCATGTTTGAAAAACCATTGAAAGATATCCTTAGATGGAAAATTAACTAAGGATGAAGGGTTACCATACCTTCTACATGAGAAGCCACGAAAATTGGATAAGAATGCATCAGAATCCACCTCCAAAGCGTGTTCTTGAGATTGGTCTCCAATGGAAGTTTTGGGGTTTCATATTTGGGAGGGAAAGTTTGATTTGGAAGAGTGAAATTGTAAATTAGAGTTTAGGCTTATAAAGGGGCGTAAAATACCTAAAGATACCTAAAATAACCGTCCATGTGTTAATTAGAACGTGGGGTGAATTTCCCAATTCACCCCTATCATGGCAGTGTCTCAAGACAAAACTGCAGTCTCCATTCGACGATGGCAATCGATAGATCGTTATGGAACAATGGCGCCATCTTGCTGCTCCATCGTTTGTGACAAATAACCCATTTGGCGGGCTGAGATCACACGTCTAAGTGTGGAGCAACACCCCCAGTCGAAGGGGTATCGATCAAGTCACGCGGCGTCGATGCTTGAGCGTCGTTTGTACACTGCCTAGGCAGTCCTTGGACAACCTTTGGAACCTTCTCAAGGACACTTTGGGTGGTCCTTGGGGAGTCGTTTCCAGAAGTTTCGAACCTAAATACGTCCATATACAAGTTAGGATCCTTACCTATCAATTTAGACCCCAAATAACTCATAAAACATACGAAGGCACACAAAAACATACTAGTACGTCTAAAGACCAACTTTCGAACGTCTTGGTCGTTTGACCTCCAAGCCACTTCAAATAAACTAAACAAGCTCTAAAACACTTCATTAACATGTTAATACCATTTTTAGGCACATGTGAGGATCTAGACACCCTATTTCATTTTGATGGTCTTGTCATAACTAACCTTGATTGTTATAGCCAACAGATGGACGATTGATTACTTGAAGAGAAGCCTCATCTCCGGGCGAATCAACATTGAATCTTAGCATATTAGGATCAAGTGTTAATCCTGAATTTAGACGTTGAAGTTGTGCAATGATTTTCAGTGTAACATCGATTTCCATTGTATCATTTTGTGCATTAAATTTTTCTTGCATTCTTTGTTGCATCCACTCTTCCATTTCCTCAATTTTTTTTCTGCATCATTTCACCATCAACAATTTGTGAAGAGGGACAAAAATCTCAATGTTTTTGTTCCAAAAGAGTCTTGGTTACTCCACGTCCATATAATTTTACTCGAACTGGATGATCTTGCCCCATAACTGTTGTAAATGCGTCAACAGATTGAGCAATATGTTCACTTTCTTGAGTTTCTACCCTCTCAATTCCAGTCTACATATCAGGTTCAGGAGAAAAGAGTTCAATTAAATTTAACCACTTATATATATAAGGACAAACATTTTATATCAATCAACATAGAATCAGAAATATCATACTATTTTGGCCATTGTATCTTCATACGAGTCCTTGAATACTCGACCAGGTTTCCTTTTTCTAGTAGCCACAAATAAGTATTTAATTGACAAGGCATCAAGTTTTTTCTTCTTTTTTTCCTAGTTACATACAAGTCACCATTAAAATCTTCCTAAATAAAGTGAACAATGTCATAATAGCTATAGGAGAAAATATCACATATCGCGAATGATAGCAAAACTTGTCTTGCCAACAGTGTGTGGATACCTCAACTTTTTTGATTTTCTTTATTGGTGTGGGACTTCTTCTGCAAAAATATAAAGTCTTGATTCAAGAGGATACTAAAAGTAATGGAGAAAAAAAATACTCATGAGCTATTCATGATTTATTTATCACCTTAGCTTCATCTGAGTTCCAATGTTGAAGTATTTATTTAAATACAGTTTCTGAAATAAATTTAGGCCTTTTTGCCATTCGAGTTGCATTATCGGTATAAGCATAAAAGTGCATTTTCTTCAACCTACACTTATACCCTCTCCAAGTAAGTTTGATTACTCCCAGATCCCAATTTTCCCAGCTTCAGAAATATCATATTTTTCCTATAGTGTAATCCAATTAGATTAACACAAGAAAAATGAAATGTTTCCAACCAAATAATAAAATATTGAGAATATCAAACCTTGATATAGTTCCACATATAATCACGTGTCTTCAACATCTTCCAATTAAGTACATTAAGAGGACAAAATATTCCATTTCTTTCCAATGCGCCAAGGAAGCTGTCCAATTCACTTACCACTTCTTTAGTAGGACCAATGGGTTGGTTCAACTCATTTAGAACTATAAGTTTACTCTCTTTCCGTTCATGTACATTATGCATTTGTGTACCACCTCTTTCTTTCTTGTGTAGCATAGGGTCTACAATAATATGAACAAAGATTTATAATTATTCAAACAATTTTTGAAATAGTATGAACTTAAATTTATATAAGCTTTCCTTGTTCCTCAGATTGGTTATTTCCTTCAAAGTTTGTAGAATTTTGTGGACGTTGCTGCATTTGTTCCAGAATTGGTTGTGATGCAGGAGTACTAGAAAGTTGTGACTGTTGTTGCACTTGTTCATGTTCTACTTGTGATACGTGAGTGGTAGTATTCTGCAACAGTTGTTGCAATTTCTCACGTACTGTTTGTAATGTAGGAAAATTAGAATTCAAAGACACATGTTGCACTTGTTCCGACACTTGAGATTCATTTAGAATGCAGTTCGAGTTCTGTTTGTGCTTGTATTCTGATACCTTTTTATTTCTCAAAGAAGAAAGTGATCCAGCTGAAACATAGCTTAAATTCTTAACTTTCTGGCATTTTCTCAGACATATTTCTTGATTCATGATTGTTCAAGTCTCTGCAATTTTAAAAAATTAAATATAAAATTGATTAGAAGAAAACATTCAAAAACACCTCTACAGTTAACAACCCTCATGAATAGAACCAACCACACTCACTTTATACATATCAAAAATAATAAAATAGCACAACAGAAATGAAAATAAAAAAGAATCACCTAATCATTTAACAACTTTGCCCATAAATCAATCGAAAGTATTAATTAAAGTAATAGCCACAAAATAAAAGTGAAAATAACAATGAAAATATATTTAAACTAAACTTCAAATATTTCTTTCTAATCATCTTCCTCCATCCAATCCCAGTTTGTTTCATCAACATCATCCTCATCTTCTGATGTTTTTGCAATTGTATCTTCTGAATGTTGTGCATTACATGGAATATCAATGTCACGCCCCGAGCTACCCCCGACACGCGGACACGGAACCTAGGACCACAAGTGATCTCAAGCTAACCCTGCTGGCATGATCATGAGCATATTAAAGAATAATAAACAATTGCGGAAGCTAAATCATACTTAAAATGAAAAGATGGGGAATACCAATATGCTAAATCTGAGATATATGAAAAACGATGAGTTTAATACAAAGAAAATATCAACTCAATACTAAGCTGAAACTTACTATGTCTGAAATAAGCCTCTAAACTGGACTAGAAATACTGGGACAAGCCCCAGCTAAATCTAGCAAAAATTGAAATTAAATGACTAAAAGACTGAAATGAAACTCATGACTATTGTCCTCGGAGAATGAGGATTCACCACTGAATCTGCTGAGCTGGAGATCAAAAATTGACCTATGCGTGATCTGGATGCTGAGAACCTAAACCTACATCATGAGAAGATGTAGCGCACATATGCGTCAGCACTTGAAGGTACTGAGCATGTAGGATAGAGTAAAGCTGAAATAAAACATAAATGAACAAGCACAAAAGCAAGCATAATAATCTGGACATGATATACTGAATTTCTGAGCTAACTGAAAGCAATGACCAATTTATAACATGCTGAAACTGAATACTGATAAATAGTCAATGCAAGAGAGTCTAACTAGACTGTGGGAGATACTAGATCTAAATGTGGAGTCCGATGTATACGCCCCATCGAAAGGACCCAATATACCCTGCCAAAGGTATAAAGGTATGCTGGCGTGATCACTAAACTGATGCCCACAGAGGGGACTAAAAACCAACTTGGCTAGTAGTTCTGGGACTATTGGGTACGCTGAACCCTAGTCCAACTCGGTATTATGCTACTCCCATTGATTTATTTAGTTAACTAATTATGTCTGAATTTTCTGTAAATACTAGATAACTCAAAACTGAACATGCAAACTGGGAATGAACATTTAATCTGATAATGATGCATTAAAACAGTGTCATGTATAACTGAATAACTGAAATATCTGACCCAGCAAATGTAATTCAAGAACTAAAGAAATACAAAACTAGAGTTCTGATATCCATGCGATAATCTGAATAATAACTTTACAATCTGATTTGGAACATATATTTAATAAATTCATGAAGTTCTATCAAAGTTCTATAAACCCTAGGTTTAATCATAATAAGAGAATAAAGAACTGACTGAAAACTAGAGACCCAATGGTTGAAAGGAACCCACTAGTGAAATCCCACATACCTGGTGATGAAATTTACTAAAAAATACTCAGATTTTGTGGCTAGAACTGCTGGAAACTTGTTGCGTTCTTGAACTAGGGTTCTTGAGCTTTTTCTCCTTTCTTGCTTCTAATTTTCTAACTTTAGATTAATGATTTTGACTTAGGTAAGTTTTAGTTATGTTTCTAGGCTTAAACTGACTAAAATATGATGATTTAGGGTCAAAATGACGTATCTTAAGGTTTAAACGAAGTGACAAAAGAACAAAAGACCCCTGGGTAAGTTGCTGTCGGATCAAACGACGACCTGGATAGACAGTCCATCGTTCCATCGACAGTCCGTCGTTTGGGTCCGTAGGTTGGGTCTGTTCGACATGCCTTACTAAAATGGGCATAACGTTTTAGTCGGACCTTTGATTTTAGAAAGGTCGGTTACTATAGAAAGATAATTCAATTATCTATCTGTTGATATGTCATGGGACACCTAATTCATTTTGTGCTAAAAGTTATGATCATTTGAAGTTGACCCTACTTCATTTCCCCCTTAATTGGCTGCTAGTTCCCACCTACGGTCAGACCTATGGACCGTGGGTCCACTTACGGACCGTTTTATTCACCCGTGCTCCTTGTCAGAGAGTGGCTGAAGGGGGTCTCGATTGACGGTCACGGACTATGGACCGTCATCTGACCTACGGACCGTAGGTTCGTCCGTCGATCAAGACTTAGCCAATTTTTACCGGCTGAGTTTTTTTGGGAGTCTCTGATTCCATCGACAGTTGTGTAGGACGGACCGTGGGTCAGGCTACGGTCCATCGATGGTCACGTCGGCTGCACCTGCAGATTTTTCTGAAAATTGATTTTTGGTCTGTTTTGGATACGGGGTGTTACAATCAACAACATCAACGACCACATCCTCTCTTGACCATCTAAAATCACCATCATCTAATCTAGTCGAGGAACCAATGTCATCATTAGGCTCCCTCCAAAATGTGTCTCCTATATTAGAACAATTCTCTTCCTCTAGATCATATAAATCAACAGGAACCTTATTCCTTGCATACTAAACATCTTTCTCGGTTGGATCCACAACATAAAATACTTGATAAACTTGTGATGCCAACAAAAAAGGGTCATCTTTACAGCATAACTTGTTGAAGTATACTCGAGTTAACCCATATTCATCTACTTTATTCTGATATCAATCACATCAAAACAACACAACACTAAAACAATCGTAATAATCAATTTCAATGATATCTTGAATAACTCCATAATAAACAACATTTTCATCAATTGGATTTTGGTCCCGAGAACTAGCTAAACTATATGTTGTTATTGATAAAGTTACTCCACTATTTTGAGTTATAAGTGGGGCATCCATCTTTTTTTTTTATGAAATCAAAATCTATTGATAAAACATGCAGTATATCTCTTGGCCACCATATTAGCCCCTTTAGCTAGCCATATTAAATGTCGAGATACTTCAACATTTTTAACTTTATTTTCAAACAATTGCTAAATTCACGACTATGATTCCTTGCTCTTGCCCATGCATATACTATGATTAATCATTATGCTCTTATGTTCCCTGCAACATAAATATTGAAATATTAATTAATGGCCTTTGTAAATCTTAATTATTACCTTATCTAACAAACAAATGATTTTAAAATGTAAATAATTGTTTATAATTTATCTTACTCGATAAGATTTTCCACTTGTTCATCTCCTGTATTGAAAATGGCATACACGATGTGCTTCATGATGTAACTTTGAATCCATCAAAAAAGTGCAATCTTTTCTCTTCTCCTTTCGAATTGGATGGCCTATCTTAGGGAATATAGGTGACAAAATCTGATCGCATTCCTCATCCTCAGTTTGATACCTACTGGATCTTGTCGTCACACCATCATGTAGGTATCTCGAACTACGATTCAAGCAATCTCTACCCACAACAACCTCTACTATCGATGCTTCTGGACATTTTTTATTACGCTTGAGCCCCTTAAAATTATATAGCGCTCTTTCAATAGAATACATCCAACGAAGATGAGTCGGACCCCCAAGCTTTATTTCATTCACTAAATTAATAGGCAAATCTAGCATTATGTCAAAAAAGGCCGGATGAAAAATCATTTCAAGATCACATATTATTTCACGAATTTCAGACTCTAATTTTTCAATATCCATTCGCCTTATTACCTTACTACATATTGCTCTACATAAATTGCGCAAACTTATCAATATCGATGGAAATTTCCTAGGCAATGTCTTTCTAACAACAACCTGAAACAAGTAATGCATCATAAAATGAGCATCATGACTCTTGTACCTGATATTTTCATCTCTTTCTCATGCACACGGTGTGATATATTTGAAGCACACCCTTTAGGTAATTTGGCATTTTTGAAGACAGTGCAAAATAACCTCTTTTGTTCTGGCTTCATGAAGAATGACGACTGAGCGAAACTTACATTTCCATCATCATCTTCTATTGGTTGTAGCAAATTTCTTATTCCCATTTCTCACAAGTCATAGCGAGAATTTACATGATCTTTTGAGTTTTCATCTATCAATAATAAAGTTCCAAGCAAACTATCACATATATTTTTCTCTATGTGCATCATCAAGATTGTGTTTTAGTTTGTTATGTGCCCAATATGGAAATTCAAATAAAATAGATCTTTTTTTCCATGTACCCTTGTCTATTTTTAACCTTACCAAAGACATTATTGAATTCATGAAACTCTTCAAGCAATTCTGCGCTCAACAAAGGAGTAGGTGCAGGTTTGTGCTCCTCCTTACCATCAAATGACTTCTTATCTTTTCGCAATGGATGATCAGGAGGTAAAATTCTTTTATGACCCAAATAACACATCTTATGACTATGTTTAAGATATTGAGAGCACGTGTCATAATTACAAGTAGGGCATGTCAATTTTCCCTTAGTGCTCCATCCTGAAAGAATTGCTAGTGCTGGAAAATCTCTAACAGTCCACATTAAGGCTGCACACATTTGGAAAGTCTGGTTGGTTTCAGCATCATATGTGTCTATACCAAATCCCCATAGTTCCTTCAGTTCTTCAATCAATGGTTGTAGGTACACATTTATATCATTTCCAGGAGATGATGGGCATAGAATGATCATAGACAACATAATATACTCTGACTTCATGCAAATCCACGGTGATAAATTATAGTTCATCAATATAACAGCCCACGTGCTATGAGAAATACTCATGGTTCAAAATGGGTTGAAGTTATCACTTGAGAGACCCAGCCTAACATTACGAGAATCCTTTGAGAAGTCTGGATGTAAATGATCAAAATCTTTCCATACTTCCCCATCATTAGGATGCCTTAAATTTCCATCATTAGGTTGTTCATTAGAATGCCGTCTCATTGCAACAACTTTTTGAGGACACATATACATCTATTGAAGCCTAGGCTTTAAAGGCAAGTACCTTACAATCTTTGCAGGAATTTTTGAGCTCGTATTCTTTGAGTAAGCACCAATATTTTACCATCTAAAAGACCCACATATAGAGAAATTATCATCTTTCTCATTGTCCTTCCATAATATCATGCAATCATTTGGGCAGGCATGCATTTTTTCATAATTAAGACTCAAATCTTGTATCACCTTTTTAGCCTATTGAAAGAATCTCGTATCTGAGCAAAGGAAAAAGCCTTTCTTAACAATTCTAACAAGTCTGAAAATGTTACATTACTCAACCCATGCAAGGTTTTAAACAAGTATAGTCGAATGATGAAACTCAATTTGGTAAAATATTTACACTCCGAATATAACGGTTGTTTCCATCCTCCAATAATTTTAAGTATTTCTTTGCATCTTGAGATAATCCCTGTCCCACTCCTTCTTCATGCCCCGATTCAGCTTTCACATTTCTAAATGTATCATGAAGTAGCCCATCAATATCATCTCACAAATTAGAACCTTCATCATCATTGATTGGATGAGGTGTATTTCTCGCAGAAGACCCTTCTCCATGAAAAATCCATTTAGTGTAACCATCAACGAATACGTCAACAACCAAGTGATCCTCCACCATATTTCTATGATGCAAATATCGATTAATGCACTTTTTGCAGGGGCATAATATCTCATTTCCTTGAGAAGATCGTTCAAATACCTTATCAAGAAAATTGTTCATTCTACTAATATATTCATCTGTCCATATTAGGCAATTCATCCAATTTTTTTCATGATTATCCAATAAGATTCTATTTAACACAACAAAATCACAAAGAAAATTATGGTTAGCGAAAATAAGGTAACGATTAACATAGAGTTAGCCATCGTTTTGGTCAACTCATGTCAAATTCTCAAATAAATTCTTCTCCTTTAAAGAACACCATAAGAATCAAGAGGAACACATTTCTTGTATTTTCAACTCTTTCAAAGCTAAGCCTTTATATCATGATGTGTATGGATTCCGATCTATCCAACAACTAGAACTAGGACTAGGTAGAAGACATGTAACTTTGAATTTTCCAGGTTGCTTCTGCCAAAATGACATTCTAAGTAATGTTCTATTAATATTCCTTTCTTTTCTTTTCTGTAATTTATTTTCTACCCACTTGAAAGATCTCAAGAACTGAAGCATCAGAAGAACAAAAATGTAATCTTTAATAAATTTAACAAATAAAGCTTATATTCACTTTCATTTCTTCCTCTTACAACATAAACTTGAATTATCGATTCTAAACCGTTTATCCAAAGTGTTCTAAAAGAAATGGTCGAAACAGTTTGAATGCTACTCGGTTGTAACAATTTTGATTTTAATTTCTAATTTTAAATGTTCATCTGTAACAAAAGTACCTATTAAATTTGAATCATCTTTCCACACAACTATCTCAACTTGTGACTTCATGATCATATCGCACCACCAACCAACAGTTAGATATTATAATAATTTTCTCAAATTTACATCAAAACAGTACTCATTAATGGCAGATTTCTATCTTCATACAAGTAAGATTGAAAAAACTTAACAATAGACAGCCAAAGTTCAAACATATAAATAATATTGTATTGATATTCTCTTAGATGCATCAACTTAACGTAGACTAAATCTTTAATTGAAAATCTATATGAAAATTCACAAACTCAATAATTTTAAGAAATAAGAACGAACGTAACTAATATTAAACCTCTTCTTCCACCAATTATTAAAAATTTGTTGTTCAAATATTTAACCCAAGTGAATTCATAGTTCAAAGAGGATAACCTAAAGTTAAAAGCTTAATAAAAAACATACATGAGAAAATAAGAAATATTACCTAAACTTACGACTCTGACAAGTCGTGTACTGAATTGGGCAGCAAACTTTTGGAGTTTTAACGTTCGAACTCACATATTAAATTTTAGGGATTGGAACAGCTAGCGCAGGACGAAACTAATAATGGTCCTTTAAACGAAAGACGATGCTTGTCAAAAGTGTTTACACGAGTCGAAAATTCATGTCACTGCCTAGAAAGCTCACTCTAGCAATTTTAGGGTTTTTCTATACTAATGACATTGATGAATAAAACCTACGCCAGTCGGCTCTTTATTTTTTTTGTATATGTTATTTTTCAGAAAAGAAAAATATTATATTGGTATATCTTTTAGCGTGCGGTTTAGTGAAATTGGAGAAAATTTAAAAAAGGAAAAACTAAGTGTTGCAATAGATATACATACCATTGATATTCTAATATATTGCAACGGTTGGAAACACTACCAACTCTATGGCAATGGTTTTTTCTTTATTGCAACGGTTTGGAAAATAAGATATATCAGTATTGTCACGTATCTTATGCAATGGGTAAACCATTGCAATAAAACCTCTATGGAAATGATTTTAGACCCGTTGCCATAAGTATCATTGTTGTAGTCCCAATTTCTAGTAGTGATAATCTCCTCACAGAAGTTATGATATTTTTATATACATTAGTTTATTGTATTTTTACATACATTCAGAGTTATGTTGTATTCTTTTATATACACAGAGTTGACATTGTGTATTTAAACATGCTTTTCTTTATATTGTATTTGCTTTAAAATGCTTATAATGAAATGAGTTAGTTCAGTATTACTGAGTTGAGAAGAGTCAGGTAAGTGTTTATTTTAGATGCTCTGTCAAGCCTATGTTTGTTAGCATTCCAACTCGCATTCTTGTACATTCAATGTACTGATGCTAGTTGGCATGCATCATCTACGATGAAAACGCAGGTAACAAAGATCAACATCCAGCGCCATGGTGATACAACTTGAGCATTCAGAGTTTATTGGTGAGCCTCATTGCAAGTCGGAGGATTCTTTTATTTTGCTTTCAGTATTAGGATGATTGGGATCTTGTCCCAACATCCCTCTTTGGACTAGAGGCTTCATAGATAGACAATTAACAGTTCGGTAGTCTTTACATTATCATTCATATGTTAAAGACTTGAGTTGCCATTTTGGCCAAGTTGAATGTTTGATTCTTTTAACATTCTAAGTTTTATTATTAAGTTATTTGAGTAGGTGCATTTCATCATTGTAATAATGCTTAGAGTCTTCCGCTGAGTTAAGTAAGCCAAGCCAAGGGTTCTCTTGGGGATCATTAATGGTCTTCGAGTGTCAGCCATGTTCGGGGGTGTAGGCTTGGGGCATGACAAACTCGGTATCAGAGCCCAGAGTTCAAAAGTCCTAAGGAGTTTATGAAGTTGTTCCTGTAGATTCATAGTTATCAGTGTGAAGCGCGCCGCATCTATAATTATGAGGTTGCAACATTTAGGAATTTTTTCACTTCTTTAATATTCCTTTCATGCGTTAGATTGTGATCTCTAAAAAGTTTCTCTCTAATTCATGATTGCACGTGTTTTGCTAATAACCATGCCTTCACGAAGAGAAGTCAGAGGTCGTCTATCGAGGAGGAATATTGAAAATAAAAAGTTACCTAATGCACCTGAAGTGCAAACTCAAGGGGAAGTTACCAATGCTAAGTTCTGTGAGGCTATAAGGATGCTCAGTCTAGTTGTGACCAACCAGGTTGGGAAGCAAAGAGGAGATCGACAAGAGGAGTTTGACACTTCAAGGATTCGTGAGTTCTTGAGGATGAATCCCCCAAGTTTTACTGGTTTGAGCACTACAGAGGACCCAGAGAACTTCATTGAGGAACTGAAAAAGGTGTTTGATGTGATGGATATTGCTAATACTGCTAGAGTTGAGCTACTTGCATATCAGATGAAGGGTGTTGGTAGAATGTGGTTTGATCAGTACAAAGAGGGTAGAGATGAGGATGCACCACCTGCGAGTTGGTCCTGCTTTGCGGAGGCTTTCTTGGGGCATTTCTTTCCTCGAGAACTAAAAGAGGCCAAGGTACGTGAGTTCCCTATACTTAAGCAGGATTCTTTAAGTGTGCTTGAGTATGGGTTGAAGTTCACCCAATTATCGCGTTATGCTCCAAAAATGGTTAAGGACATGAAGAGTAGAATGAGTTTGCTTATTGTGGGTTAGGTCGTCTATCAAGCAAAGAATGACGGGCATCAATGCTTATTAGAGGCATGGACATTTTGAAGTTGATGGTCTATGTGCAGCAGGTAGAGGAACAGAAGTTGAGAGATAGAGAGGAGTTCAAGAACAAGAGGGCTAAGACAGAAAATGAGTTTGGGAAGCAGAAGAATAATGTCAACTGGTGATCGTTCCAACAGAAGCAAAAGGGGCATGTACCATCATCTACTAGTGCACTTGCACCCAGAAACAATGGTGAGAATAATAGATAGAATACGCAGAACTTCAGAGCTAGACCAGCACAGTCTCAAGGTAGTGTGGCACAAGGAGGTAGTTGGGCCCCAGTATGTGCTAGGTGTGGTAGACACCACTCAGGTAAGTGTCGTGATGGGCTTGTTACAAGTGCGTTCAAGAGGGTCACTTCATGAAAGAGTGTAATAACAATAAGAAAGGGGGTGGACATCGGGGCAGTAGAGCCCAATCTTCATCAGTTGCTCCACCAAACAAGGTTGCACCTAGAAGAGCTACTTTCGGTATTGGCGGAGGATAAAATCTCCTCTATGCAATCACGAGTCACCAAGAGCAAGAGACTCTCCAGATGTTGTCATTGGTATCATCAAAGTCTTTGCTTTTGATGTTTATGCTTTGCTAGACCCAGGAGCAATTTTATCTTTCGTGACCCCTTATGTTGCAAATAAGTTTGATATTATTTCTTGATAAACTTTGTGGACCCTTTTGTGTTTCTACATTTGTTGGGGAGTATATTCTAGCTGAGCGAGTTTATCGTGATTGTGTCATTTCCATCAATCACAAAGACATAATGGCTGATTTAGTTGAGTTAGACATGGTAGACTTTGATGTCATTTTAGGTATGGACTGTTTCATGCCTGTTATGCATCAATAGATTGTAGAACTCGAGTTGTCAAGTTTCAGAATCCTAATGAGCCAGTCTTAGAGTGGAAAAACATATCAACAGTGCCTAAGGGTCATTTCATTTCGTACCTTTAGGAGAGAAAGTTAGTTTCAAAGGGCTCTATCTTACCTGGAGGCACTCCGGTCTTGTTTGTGAGGAAGAAAGATGGTTCCCTTAGGATGTGTATAGACTACCGTAAGTTGAACAAGGTTACCATCAAGAATACGTATCATCTTCCTAGAATTGATGATCTTTTCGATATGCTTCAGGGTGCTTCTTATTTTTCCAAGATTGACCTCAGATCAAGCTACCATTAGTTGAAAGTAAGGGAGTGTGATATCCCCAAGACAACTTTCTGAACCAGATATAGGCATTATGAGTTTTTGGTCATGTCTTTTGGTTTTGACCAATGCACCAGCAACGTTCATTGGTCTTATGTACAAAGTATTCAAACCTTATTTAGATATGTTTGTTATCGTCTTCATTGATGACATACTAATCTATTCAAGGAATGAAGAGATCATGCTAGTCACCTCAGGATAGTTTTTCAGACTTTGAAAGATAAGGAGTTATATTCTAAGTTCTCAAAATGTGAGTTTTGGCTTGAGTCTGTGGTGTTCTTGGGACACTTAGTTTCCGGTGATGGAATTAGAGTTGTCAAAAAGATAGAAGGGGTTGAGAGTTGGCGTAGACCCACATCTCCAACTGATATTAGAAGTTTCTTGAGTTTTGCTGGCTAATATAGAAGATTCGTAGAGGGGTTTTCGTCTATTTTGACCAAGTTGACGCAGAAGACAGTTAAGTTTAATGGTTTGAAACTTGCGAGAAAAGCTTTCAGAAATTAAAAAAGAGGTTGATTACTGCCCCAGTTTTGACCTTATCAAAGGGTACTCAAAGTTTTGTGAGGTACTGTGATGCATCAAGAGTTGGTTTGGGTTGTGTGCTAATGTAGAATGGAAAACATTATAGATTATGCCTCTAGACTTGTTGAAAGTTCATGAAAAGAATTACCCGACCCATGATCTAGAGTTGGTTGCTACAGTTTTCGCCTTCAAGATATGACATCATTATTTGTATGGTCTTCACGTTGATATATTCACTTCTCATAAGATCCTAGAATATGTGTTCACTCAGAGGGAGCTTAATCTCAGATAGAGACGATGGTTAGAATTACTCAAGAATTATGACATGAGTATTCTTTACCACCCAGATAAGGCTAATGTGGTTGTTGATGCTTTAAGCAGGTTTTCTATGGGCAGCACCGCCCATGTTGAGGAAGGAAATAGAGAGTTAGCAAAAGATGTGCACAGACTTGCACGCCTGGAAGTCAAACTTATGGATTCCATAGAAGGAGAAATAGTGGTGAAGAATGGAGCTGAGTTATCATTAGTGTTAGAAGTGAAATAAAAGCAAGACCAAGATCTTATCTTGCTTGAATTGAAGGCAAATGTTCATAAGCAAAGAGTATTAGCTTTTGAACAAGGGGGAGATGATGTATTGAGGTATCAAGGTAGGTTGTGTGTACCAATGGTGGATGAAATTCAAGAGAGGATCATGGAGCAAGCTCATAGCTCCAGATATTCCATTCATTCGGGTTCCACAAAGATGTATCGCGATTTGAGAGAGGTGTATTGGTAGAGTAGCATGAAGAAGGGCATTACAGAATTTGTTGCGAAGTGTCCCAATTGCCAACAAGTTAAAGTAAAGCACCAAAGGCCCGGTGGTTTGACTCAGAATATAGAACTTCCAAAATAGAAATGGGATATGATTAATATGGATTTCATCACACGTTTATGAAGGTCTCGCAGACACATGATTATATTTGGGTAATTGTCGACAGAATGACGAAATCAGCCCATTTTTTGTCTGTAAAGACTACCCATTCAACAGAAGATTATGCCAGGTTATATATTCAGGAGGTGGTATGACTTCATGGGGTTCCACTCTCCATCATTTCAGATAGAGGTGCACAATTCTGGAAATATTTTCAAAAAGGTTTGGGTTCGAAGTTAGACTTGAGTACTGCCTTTCATCCTAAGACATATGGGCAAGCAGAGTGTACTATTCATACATTCAAATATATATTGAGGGATTGTGTGATTGATTTCAAAAATTGGGATGATCACCTACCTTTCATTGCGTTTGTTTACAACAACAATTATCAATCTAGCATTCAACTGACTCCATATGAAGCTCATGATGGGAGAAGATGCAAATCTCCTATTGGATGATTTGAAGTTGGCGAAGCAGGGTTCATAGAACCAAATTTAGTTCACCAAGTTATGGAGAAAGTACAAATGATCCAACAGAGGTTGAGAACGGCGCATAGTTGTCAAATGTCCTAAACTGATGTTAGGAGAAGGTCGTTTGAGTTTGATGTAGATGATTGGGTATATCTAAAGGTTTCACCTATGAAGTATGTTATGGGGTTTGGTAAGAAGGAAAATCTTAGTCCCCAATATATTGGACCTTATTGCATGGCCAAGAGAATTGACAAATTAGTATATGAGTTAGAGCTACCATTAGAATTAACAGCGGTCCATCCGGTGTTTCACATATCCATGTTGAAGAAGTGCATGGGCGATCCTTCTTTGACCATTCCAACTGAAAATATTGGGATGAAGGACAGTTTGTCTTGTCAGGAGATTCCTGTTCAGATTTTAAATCCCCAAGTTCGTAAATTGAGGACAAAAGAGGTTGCATCAGTCAAAGTTCTTTGGAGTAACCAATTTGTTTAATAAGATACTTGCGAAGCTGAAGAGGATATGAAGAGGAGATATTCACATCTCTTTATATCCGGAGAAAATGCTGACCAAGGTACTAATTCTCTTCTTAGTACTCTTTAAACTATGAGTGAGCATGTTGTTTGTGCATTTGCTTGTTGGGTTTTGAAACTAGATGTTACCAACCTTAGCCTAGTGAGAATAACCTCATTCGAGAAAGAATGATCCCAAGGGGAAGATATTGTAACATCTCGCAAATTTAAATGACCAGGTAGAAGCTTAAAGTAGGAAATAGTCATTTTTGGAAAGAATTAAAAATTTGGAAATTTAGTTAAGTTAGGAAAAGTGAGTTTTTCGTCAACTTCAAATGACCATAAATTCTAGCTTTTAGGTATGCTTCCAGATATGGTTGGAAAGACATTGGAACAATCTTTCCGACGCCGCGTCAATGTTAAAACCTTTAAATGCATATTGTTTCTTCACATCACAACTGGCGACTTAGACTTTCTTCTCTTTCTTGTGCTATTTCTCTTTCACTTTCTTTTTTAACTTTCTCCTTCTCCTTCTCCTTCTCTTGCTCCTTCTGTTTCTCCTTCTCCTCCTCCTACTCGTTCTCCTTGTCCTTCTCCTTCTCCTCTTCCTCCTTCTCCTTCTCCTTCTCCTTGACTTTTGGGTTTGAGTGTGATACTGGACCAGTAGTCATTGATCTTTTTCTTTCACTAATTATAAATAGTGATTGGGAAATAGATTTTTTCAACCTCCTACACTTCAAAGGCTGTGAGATATTCTTGGATATATGAATATCAATATTATAAGTCATTGCCTTACAAATATCAGTTCTTTAGCACGACTAATAAAATATCAGGATGTTGCTCACATTCTTCGCATAGACAAAAAATAGCATTTGATGTTAGAAGAGGAAGAAACACTAATAAAAGAATGAGTTGTAGTCATGGATAGAGCTGCTTGTATCATTTCATCTACAAGGTAAATAAAAAAAGGTCGAGAGCTTACAATTGATTATAAAATAATAATTGGATAGCAATCTATACTTATGTTGACACAGATGGAGATGGATATTTTATTGCCACATATGTACCTTTCGTTGCCACGAATGAATCTTCTGTGTCCACAGATGAATCTTCTGTTTACTACAAATGACCATTTTGTTGCCCTAATACATAGGTGATATGTTCCAACTTATGACAACTCTGTTGGAATATATACCAACATATCACTAAAATGTAGCAACATATGACACATCTTTTAACAAATGAAATATATGTTGGACAATTGAACAAGACTATATTTCTAAAATCATATGAACAAAAATGACAAAAAAAGAACAACAAAAAACGAAGTTTCACTCAATGTTAACAATACATATACATTTCCTCAAAACTAAGGCTTATTTGAGTTTGTTGATTTTCTTTCAAAAATAATAAATAATAGGTACCATTACACTATTAATCAATTTTCACATCTATATAACGATTTATTGTTCATTTACCCAAGAAAAAACTTAGTATTGTTCAAAAATTGTAAAATCTTTCAAAAAATGACTTGCCCTTTTTAAGTTGAACACAATCTTCAGTTCAGAAAGAGGAGAGAGTCACGGTCGGAGATGAGGAGGAAGGTAAGATAATGGGGGAGAATATTTGTTTTGATAGTCGGTTTTCTAAGGAAGAAAAAGAGAAGAGAGAACGTTGGGAGAAGAAGAAGATAAAATTTTATTTTCTTTTACTTTTTCTTTTAAAATGGTTTGGATAGAATTATAAAAGTTGGAAACTGAAGTATTTTTTTTTTTTGTATTTTATAAAAGATTAGAAAATTTTTAAAAAGTTAATTTGGTCCCAAATTTACTTAATTACATTTTAAAGTGGTTTTGACCCTTTCTTGGTCAAAGTGTCACGAAAAAGCAAAGCAGACTTAATTGACACCTTTCATTTAATTGTCTCTCGAAACTAAATGTTTAGAAGTTAAAACTTTGACTACTCTATTTTGATTGAAATGTATTTTAAATGTAATTGATTAACAAAAGAAATTGCTTATATTTTCTTTTGAACATATATTTCTATATGTATTATGTGTTGTATGATGTGTTAGTATGATATGTGACTGAGAGTTTGATATCATTTATTTGAATTGATAAAATTATAATACTCTGTTATATGAGTATATATTAATCGAAGTTGAATAAACTACGATTACAAATTTATCATACCGTAAATATCGAAACCAAACTTATCAAAATTTAAAACTATACCGAATTAAATTAATATGATTATAATATAACAGATTTAAAAACTAAATATCGAAATTTCAATACCATATTAGGACCCCATATTGCAAAAAGCGGCAGACTTGTAAAAGTATACCTTATGGATTTCTCGTCATCTCAGATCCACCAAAAAACATTTAAGCATAAAGAACAGTTTAATAATTTTTAAAAAATCTTCAAAGCAGTGGCAGACCCACCTTATAATTAGGGGGTTCAGTCGATCCCCTTTGGCGAAAAATTTAATGATTTAAATTTGATTAAAATAAAATTTAAAATATATATAATAGATATCCAACCCCTTCAGCTAATTCATATATCTATTTTTTTTCAGATTTTAAACTCTCTTATTTAAAATTCTAACTCCGCCGCTACTTCAAACATAAACTATCATGTTTATGAAAAGCCGTATTCTTATCCTCACTTTTTAATCTATAACAACGTGAAGCAAATGGCCGATGTGCTCATTCAGAAGATAAAAAATCACATGTACAAATTAAAAAATAATTTCTTTTGTCACGTTCCAGCCTTTGATTATTGCTAAAAGCAAGTGTAAAATATATTAATAAGTCTAAATTAGTGAGAATAAATAATGAGAACATATACTCAAATAATAAGCCGACTGATACACTTGCCATTGCGTGTGTATGGTCCTACTCCTACAGATGATACAGGAAAAAAAAAATGGTGGACCCAAAAAAAAAAAATTTCATGTTTTTTCTTCACAATTATTATTTTCTAAATCATTTTCATCATCAAAAAACTAAATGTCAGTGTTATTTTGGTAAAATACTATTACAAATAATTATATGGTAAGAAACACTTAAACTTTAAAGTGGACGAGTAAAAATAATTATATGAGCAAGTTTTGAATAATATTTGATTTTATTCAAAAAAATAAAAAAGATAATTCAATCCACGAATCATACTTAATTTTTATAATTAAATAGTTAATATAGTAATTTTTTAGCGAAAAATTCAACACTGTCATTGAAAGAGTAATCAATTCAAACTGACGGAACATTTGGAGTGATGGAAATAAAAGTGAAGCAAAAAACGTATCATTTATCACGTGCTTTAGTTAGGTGTTATGTTACTGGGGACGCCATCTTTTAGTACATTGTCGTTTACACCTCTTTTTGGAAGTGTACATTGTCGATTTCCCTTTTATCATCAACAATAACTGATTAAAAAACATGACAATATTAATAAAGTCCTAATTGTAACAAGTGTTCGTAATGTATTAGTCATATATTTGTTTTTTCTTTACTATAAGGGAGGATCAACGATTCGAGATTAAGCATAACAATATTTTACAATGGAAATTTGTGGCTTCTTATGCTACTGAGCTTCACATATGTGCTCAGTTTATTTAAGTGTCACGTGATTGGTTCCCACATTAACTCTTTGGTGGGAGAACCTTTACTGCATTCCGAATAAATAATTTTTAAGAGACTAAAATATTTAAGGATATGAAAACATGTTTAAATGACTAAATAAATACAAAGTTCCTATAAATTCCGAAGCTCTAAGCAAAACAGTTAACATAATCATCACGAAAGTTCAACCCCTAGAACTGAAAGTCATTGTATCAAAACTCTATCAATCAACAAATCTAAGAGAGGGGGGGGGGGGTGCAACCCCGGAAACTAAACATAAGTAGTCTAATTCTCAAAACAAAGGACTAAACTAACGATGGATCCATGCTAGCCTGAAACAACTGGCTCACCCTTAAATTCAATCTTGGTCAAAGATGTCCTAACTGAGGATTGTCAATAGCCGCCTAGATGCCGAACAAGTGTGGTATTAGTACACAAATCACGGGGTACTGGTAGGATAAAGCGCCTATTTCAGTAAGCACAATGTACGCCAAGCAATTACAACACAGTAAGCACCCATATACAAAATGCATGTTTCAGTTATCATTTTAGGAGCAACATACAATTTTCAAATTTCAATGACAGTTATATATGAACGTAATCATCGCATGTGGTCCTCTCATGGAACCCATATTCAGATTATTAGTGTGTCAGAACGTGACATCTGATCCAATATAATCATGTGTCAGAACGTGACACCCAGTCCAATATATGTGTTGGAATGGGCCACCCGATTCAATATATGTGTCAGAATGTGACACCCGATCCAGTTAGCACAACCATAGTCTCAATCATACCCATAATGAACAATACTCATAAAATCAAGTAATAAGTTCATGACATGTAATTGTTCACACATAATCATTTCATTGGATTGATTCATATTTCCTTATTCACGTACATGCATGCATGCATATAATGAAGCAATTAACCGGCATATATCACACGATAGGAAATAGAACTATCACCTACCTCGGAATCAAGCATGAATACTCCTATGATACGTAAGCCTTCCCTTTCCGGAGTCTTTCAACTCGTTCTTGATCTAAAAGAGTCAATTAATGCAAGGATCACTAAACAAGGTTTAATTTACCTGGATAATAACAAACTTATTAATCCAAGACCAAACCCATGATCCTAATTTTCAGCTAGGGCTTTTCCCACCATTAACTTCATATCAAAACTATCCGTCAACGATAATTATCAAGATTTTAAGCTCTAAGAACTTAAATACGGATTAGGGGAGTAATTTCCTTACCTTTAACTCTAGATTTCATGGAAATTTGTTAAGAAACTACCCTGGGTCGTTCCTTATCTCTTACGAACGAAGTTTTGTAAAGAATAACGAAATTGGTATTTTTTCCGACTTAAGTCGCGACTGGCTCGCCAAGGCGGACCCATCCCGCCACAGCGGCCCAGCCCTAGCTGGATTAATCCCGCCCCGGCAGCTTGCACAGAGACTGAAGCTCAGAATTTGAGTTCCAAACTCCCATTTCACAACACACCTTCAAACCTGGACGTTCTAAAACTACCCTTTCACGCCACATTCAGTTTCAGGAGTTCTACTCGCTCGAATTCGATTCCGTAAATTCGTAAAAGCTCCGTAACGTCTTGGCTATCCACTCATGTGATCAAATTCATAATTAAATTCCCCATTCATTATCAGGTTTCTCTAGACCTCACCTAACTCAGATTTCGTCCAAGTCTAACCTAGGCTAGAAATTTCCAAGTTACTACTCAGAAAACTTGGCTTTTCCATAACAACGGAAACCTGTCGTTACATTCAGATAGTCAACCAATTAAGCTTCTAATATTCTCACAAAGTGTATGAATTTAGTTTAAATGCATGCCTTCTATTTTCTTATAATTATTAATTATAATTAAATGAGTCATTTTATTATGCAAGCTAAAGCTATAATATATCTTGCAAATAGAGGAATGGAGGAGAAAACAAACAAGACATTTGAGCTCTCATCACCATTGTTACAACCTCAAACATGTATATATATCATGAAGCGATCTCTACAATAATTTCTACAAAAAACGAAAAAATAGAATTCAAACAACTTTGCCATCTAACCACTAGCTGCTACTGATGGACTTCGCCTTAGTTTTAGTTTCATTTGTTGATATATTTTTATTTCTGGTGTTACTGATATAATTGTGTCTCTGGGAGCTAGAAAGTAATAGGTTTTTCCTTTAGGTGAATTTAGCGAGTACAACACTAGTGTATCACTTATTTTACAGATTTATCAATACAAAATGTTCTCATTTTCTCCCTATTGACACATATGATTCCGAATCCATGTCAGGTATGACTAAGAGACGACCTACTGAGTTTGGATAGTCCTATTACTGTTATATTACTTTAATCCTATTTGGATTATACCACTGTAGTATTAGAGACATCCTAGTGTATATATACACATCCTTGTACAGAGTAAAGCAGGAAATATAATAATTATAATAATAGGGTTATATATATCTTCCATGGTTTTATATGTTATCAGGCGCCATGACGGGCGCCAATTCCTCCATCACCTCCGCTGCTTTTGCGCCCACAACCCTTAGGCATGCTCACCATTTTATCTCCATTAAACTTACCTTGAAAAACTACCTCTTTTGGCGCACTAACTATTTCCTTCCCTCCGTGCCCACCGTCAACTATCAACGATACTATCTGTGCTAAGCCAATCCCAAATGACACACATTGGATACAATAAGATCAGTTGATCCTTAGTCTTCTTATATCCTCCCTCTCCTAAGAAATGCTTCCAATAATCATTGGAATGAATACATCGAAGGAGGTCTGGATGCACTAGGAGCAACTCTATCTTCTCCATCTAATACACGAGTTCTCAATCTCCATATAAATTACAAAATTGTTGGGTTTTAAAAGGTGTGAATGGAAAATGAAGAGTTGCGACTTTTATGAATTTTATGAAAAGTTGTGACTTTTATGAAAGGTGGTGACCTTTCCAAAAGATTGTGATCTTTCCGATAAGGAACAATAAGAACCTTTTCACACTACTCTTTGTTTTCTATAATTGGAGGAATTTCCTATCATTGTAGAAACTAATAATTTTTCTGGACTTCTTTTACTACTACTAAATCTAGTATTCAAAATGTGCTTTATTTTCGTTGAGTGGTTTGCTGATACCGTGATTTTAGGTACCGATACATTGCTGAGTAAGACCGTTCTATCCTGGTAGGATATATTCCATTAACCTCGGGTACTTGAGGAAAATAATTTCCTTAAAGGGGCACTGTGCATTCTGTGGACTCGATTTTCTTTTTTAAGAAAAATATTTCGTATATTGTTTCTAATATGTTTCTGACTCTATTTTCTCTGCTAGTTTTAATTTTCT
Source organism: Solanum sitiens (assembly GCA_016801875.1). Classification (NCBI taxonomy): domain Eukaryota; kingdom Viridiplantae; phylum Streptophyta; class Magnoliopsida; order Solanales; family Solanaceae; genus Solanum; species Solanum sitiens. The sequence continues at coordinate 2,425,676 of JABWTJ010000036.1, read as the reverse complement.
AGTTGTGAAAATGCTCTTTAAACTTTGTTGTTTCTTACCAAGTTCTTCAAAGATTTGTTCTAAGTATCTTAGGAATATAAGATGGATAACAATCTTAAGGAAATCATTATACCGTTGGTATTTCTTCTATTCTACTAATTGAGAGAAACATATCATGGAAGTAGAAGATTAATGCATCACTTCTCCAGAATTCGGTGCTTTGTTTAGCGAGGTCAAAGTGAGAATGTACTCAAAGAATTGATGGTATTTCGATTAAAAATTACAGCAGGTAACCTTCTTATTGTTTATCTGAGGAGGAAATAGTTTCTAAAAGTTAACACTTTTAATATTTATCATGTACGTCTTTAGAAAAATATCCGAAAATCATATGATTTTTGAATGAATTTTCCTTGGTAAAAAATGTTGCCTTTGAAATTCTTTAGTTTGCAGATTGAGAGATGCACATTTTTATTTGATAAAATAGTATGTCAAAATGTCATAGTTGGAAGACTATTTGGAAAGAGAAAAACATATCTATGTGATAATCTAAGAATATGTTTAATCATATTCTGAGACTCGAAAAAAACATTGTAGTTTTGTACTCCATGTGAAATTTGATTGTGTCTAAATTTTGTAGACTAAAAACTTTTGTAGTTTTCTACTCTGAACAAATTAGACTACGCATTGGTTTGAAGAACATGAAAAATTCACATAAAAAGTCAACGTTGTACTTTTGATTTTCTATAAACTTCATTGTTATATAGAAATAGATTGTAAAAATAAATTTTTTGTCTTTATTGTTACTATTCTAAATATTAAGTGGTATGACTATTTGTGATAGATGAAAATACCATTGACTTAGAGTTTATTATTTTGTGTCTCTATGGAATGAACTTTGGCACTGTATAAATATTGTCAAATGGAATTGAAGCACTATAATTTTTTTGTAGAATAATATCATCAAAAGAGGTTTCATGTTGTCAATGACACTTTGATAGCATGAGAAAAAAAATATGTGGAATAACTATTTTCGAATACTTAAAAAATATTTTTGAGATCATATTTAAAATGTGAGGGGGTTCTTTGTTTATGACAAAGATAAATTAGACTTGTGTCTAATTTAAATTTGGAGCACAAAATATGAAATATGTTATACTTTTGTATTATGTTAGACCTACAAAATTCTTGGAGTGTATATGATATTGTGGTCGTTGAGTTTGTCTTTTACTAGTATATGATATGAGTAGTATGAAACTACCAAATTATATGTATACTTGTTCAAAATGATTGAGTTCGTTTATGAAAACGTGTCACTTAAAATATTGTGACTTTCATGGAAAGGTATGTCTATTAAACATAATTATTTATATAGACATGAATATTGGTGAATAGTCATTTGTGATGTTTTGTAAAAGAAACATTTGTACTATATTGCCTTTATTGGATGCTATGAAACTTTGTTCATGGGTGGCTCTATAACAATCAAATTGAAAGTTATGGGAAGGTTCTTTCGAAAAGGAGATTTGACAAGGTGATGACTCTTAACATGTTTGTGTCACAGAAAATTGTAAGATATAGAAACAAAATATTTGTGAGAAAAAGCTACCTCGCGGAGAGCTTTTCAAACTCAATATTTCTATTTGTTCTTACTTGCTTGAATCAAATTGTTTGTGACATAACCACTTAGGGCATTTCAATTACAAAACCTTGTAAGAAAAATTAATCAACTTAAAAGTTTTGTCTAACTTTGAGCGCAATAAATAAAAATGTCATGTTTGTGTGGAATCTAAGTATGTTGAGCATTCTTACAAATATGTTGAAAGGATATCTAATCCCTTAGAATTGATTTACAATGACATTTGTGATATAAAGTAAAGACCATCTCGTGGTGGAAAAAGTATTTCGTAACTTTTATTGACTATTGCAGTAGAAACGACTATGTCTATTTGCTGAATGGCAAGGATGAAGCAATAAAAATATCTAGACATATATTGAAGTTGAAAATCAGTTGAGAAAAAGATCAGAAGTGATAGAGATGGAGAAATATAAATCTCCTTTTGAAGAAATATGCTTGGAAAATGGATTTATCCATCAAACTGCTGCCCTATTTACCTGAATGTAATGAAAACCGAACATTGGAAGAAATGATGGTTGCATTATTTTTAAGTTCAGGTTTAACACAAAACTTGTGTGGAGGAACTATCCTTACTGCAAAAGGAAACAACAAAAAAAATTGTCAAAGAAAGAAATTTTGTTTGTTCAGAACACAATCTATTACATATGAGAAATGAAAAAGAAGGAAATCCAACTTGAAATATTTCAAAGTGTGGGGGTATCTAACCAAAATCCATGTTCATATTCCTAAAAGGATTAAAATAGAGCTAATACTGTGGACTGTAAAATTAGACTTAGTAGTCTAGTAAAAGGTCTAAACGACCTTGGAAAGAAGAAAATGAGAATTAACTTAATAAAGAGATTCAGAGGCGTACAAAATGTCAAAGGACATCTACTTTCTTCAAATATGATTTTATAACATTTCTTGTGTCTTCTGTAGACTCATCTTTTTGGACAGATGGTTTCAGTAGTGAGATTGGTTCAATCTCGAGCAAACCTATTGGAAGTTGTTGATCTTCCTCCAGGAAATAAACTTTTGGATTTAAAGTGAATCTCCAAAAGGAAAATGAAAGTTGATGGAACTGTTAACATACATAAAGCAAGACAAAAACAAGGTCTTGATCTTTTTGACACATACTCGCCAGTACTTAGAGTTACATTCATTTGGATGTTAATTGTGTTAGATGTGGTATATGACCTCCAAATTCATCAAATGAATGTGAAAACACCTTTCTTAAATGGAGAATTGAAGGAAGAAATTTACATGGAGCAGCCTGAGGTTTTGGGGTTCCTGGTAAAGAAAAGAAAGTGTGTGAACTTGTAACATTATGGACTAAAACACGCACTCAAACAATGACATAAAAAATTTGATCAACCATGTTGGCAAATTGATTTAAGAATGATAAAAGTGATAAATGTGTTCACATTAAAATCACAAGGTCATTGTTTGTTTGTATATTAGTGATATGTTGATCATAAATAGAGAGACTAATGACATAAATTCTACTAAAAGTATGCTAGAAAGCAAGTTTGATATGAATGATTTTGGAGTTACTGATGGGATCTTAGGTATAAGAATCCTTATAACTCCATAATATTTTTAGCATTTTCACGGTCTCATTGCATCGAAAAGGTACTTGACTAGTTCAAATATTTGGATTTCAATATTGTCAAGGCTCCAATAAATGTGAGCATTGCATTTCAAATGAGTAAAGGCAAAAGTGACTCACAATTAGATTTTGCTAGATTATTGGAAAGTATGATGTATATTAAGAAGTGTACGCAATCAGATATAGTATGTGCTATTAGTAAACTGAGTCGGTTCATGAGTAATCTCAATCAAACATATTGGATGACAATGAAAAGAATTTTGGGGTATTTAAAACATACTCAAACTATGTCTTGGTGGGGTATTTAAAACATACTCAAACTATGTCTTGCATTATAACAATAACAAACAGTATTGAAATGATATAGTGATGCAAATTGGATCACCGAGATCAAATGAAATAAAATTCACTAGTGAATATATATTTACTCTTGGTGGAGGAGCAGTCTCTTGGAAATCTTCCAAAAAGACATGTATCATTATCTCAACTATGATCTCTGAGTTAGGTGCTCTAGATAAGGTCCGTGAATAAGTTGAAAGACTCAAGAATTTGTTGATAGATATTCTTTTTGGCCCTAAGTTGGCATCAATATGCATACACTTTGATAGTCAAGATGCAGTAAGTAGGACATGGAGCATGATATATAACGGAAATTCTTGTCATTTAAGACATAGACATAATACCGTTAGATACTACTCTCTAGTGCAATTATCACAATTGACTATGTAAAGTCGGATATGTGTTGGATCCACTTATAAAAAAGGCCTAACTAGAGAGAAATTTTAAAGATCATCTAAGGGAATTGGTTTACGGCTTAGAATAAGTCTTCACGGCGGTAACTCTATCTAGCAGACCGGAGATCCCAAGAGCTAGATTCAAGGAGAAATACAAATTTGTGACTGACGGTTTGACATTTTCAACCAACTCAATCCAATCCCATGATGCATACAATGCTCGGGAAGAATACAAGATTAAAACTTCAATGAGTTAATAAAACATAAAGTTTTTAATGATTTGCTAAGTTTGACATATGTGACCAAATAGTGTATCTACACGGTAACATGTTTAGAAATCACATATGTGAGTGTGAAGTGTAAGTAGGTCCAAGAGGATGATTGTCAAAAACCCATATCTATATACACTCATGAAACCAAAAGGTATTTCTGGATTAAACGAACAAAACCGTAAGAACCATAAATGGTAAAGGGTCAATTGTGTGACATACACTAAAGCTCGACAATTCAAAGATATCACATCTACCGATTGACCGAGTATATCTGACATATGTTAACCACGAAAGTCCAAGGGGAAACCTACTTATCCAGATGCAATTAATTCTTGCTTGTAAAGTACACATTCTTGTTCATTTCTTTGTCTTGGAGTCATTCTCCATTCATGTGGGGGATTGTTGGATTTTAAAAGGTGTGAATGGAAAATGAAAGTTGCGACTTTTCTGAAGAGTTGTGACTTTTATGAAAAGTTGCGACTTTCATGAAGAGTTGTGACTTTTATGAAAAGTTGCGACTTTTATGAAAATTTGTGACTTTCATGAAAATTTGCGACTTTTATGAAAAGTTGTGACTTTTATGAAAGGTGGTGACCTTACTGAAAGATTGTGACTTTTCCAAAGGTTTGTGATATTTCTAGAAAGGCACAGTAAGAACCTTTTTACACTAACCTTAGTTTTCTATAAATTGAGGGATTTCCTCTCATCGTAGAAACTAATAATTTTTCTGGACTTCTTCTACTACGTACTACCATTGAGTGGTTCGCTTGACACCGTAGTTTTAGGTACCGATACATCAAGAAGTAAGATCGTTCTATCCTAGGAGGATACATTCCATTAACCTCGAGTACTTAAGGGGAATAATATCGTAAAGGGACACTCTGCATTTAGTGGACTCGATTTTCTTCTTTAAGAATTTTTTTTAATATATTATTTCTGATTTTATTTTATTCTATTAGTTTTGATTTTCTAGCTGTGAAAATGCTCTTAAACTTTGTTGTTTCTTACCAAGTTCTTCAAATTTTTGTTCTAAGTATCTTAGGAATACAAGATGGACAACAAAAACTTAAAACAAGACGATCTCTCTCACACATTACTTACACAAGGCCAAACTCATCTCGGAGGAAGTTTCCATTGTTGGCGACCACTTATTCTTGCAGACCAATATACATCTATAGAAAACCAAGGTCATATTTAATATCCTACAAAACAACAAAAAAAAGACATGTATATAGCATATTGTTGTTATTGTTGTATATTAAGGTAACAATTTGGTATAGTGATCATCTATGTTGCTTGGAACTCTTCAAAGATGTCATCAGATATACGTCGCATCCTTCAAAAGAAGTACAGTTTTGAAGAATTCGAAATGGATGCGGTAACATTTTTGGTACGTACGAGCAACTTAGGTGATCATCATCTATTTCATTTATATCAGTCACAACAAGATTTTGGCTTTTGCAGAAAGGTTTTTCATCTAATTAAGATTTGAGAAGAATCATCAGTGTATAAAACATAAGTGAGGAATCATCGGTGTAAATGAGAGTTTATCACTATATTTGTTCATTTGGATACTGAAGAAGGATTTCTAAATTGCAATTGTCTTCTTGTAGTATTGTATGGTAAAAAGTTGCATTGGTACTACTTATCAAGAAAAAAAAGGTACATTATTCAAGAAATCAAGTAATATAATAAAGAATTTAATATTTTGAGTTATCGAAAACCCTTTTTTCAGTGAAACCTCAGAACTTTGTTCTCCAATGTGGCTTTTGATCTTCCATATACCTAATGTTATAGATATCGTAAATCTCCATAAAACACCTTTCTCCAAGAACTAACCTTTCCAATCTTTTATTCTTGAAATAATTAACAAACGTAAGATCCCATAATAGTTCCTGGAGATTTCAAACGAAGTGAATCGAGTCTATTTTGTTCAATCTTCTTCCTAAAGTTAAGTTGAACCTTGTTCAATCTACTTTCTCTCAGGTAAGTTTCATCATCGCATTTCCAATAACTTTAGTCTTATTTGTTTTATTTGTTATTTGCGGCAGTGTAGTGAAGTTTAGATTTTTGCTTAATCTTTTGAAAATGTTTCTGATTCGGCTTCGTTAATGAAGTTTTCATTTGGATAATGCATAGAATTTTTTGAAAGTTTTATGTTAGTGATTTGAAAACTTTTACCTCTTTTATCAGTTTTAATTGATATTAAAGTTTTATGTTTGCTATTTTACTGTTGATTTCTATTTGAAATGTTACTTCTTTTTCATATATTTATAATGTAATTGATTGCGTTAATAGACTAGTGGTCGATATTTTCTTTTTAAAACTTATTCTTGCATGTATATGCTACAATATGGCTAAAACTAAATGCAACATAATTAAACGTTCTGGTCCTAATACTTCCAAAAATAAGAAAAGAAAACGCAGAAGAAGTTTTCAAAGCTTCAAAAAAGAAAAAAATTGTTGTAGAAGAACATGAGTCAATCTCTCATTCTAATACAATGGGCGAGATTGACTACTACCAGGACAATGGTGCCCAGATGTTGAATCTAGTAATGATAAAAGTGATAGTGAAGATGAGAGTAGTAGAGATATCCAAACTGGTGATGATGATGAAGATACCATGTCTTTGCCAACTTGTGAAAAATATATTTTTTGCAAGTCGTATGATTTAAGGATATATATAGATGAAATAGGATAATTTTGAGAGAAAAAATTTGTTAGAGCAAGATGAATGTTTATCGTGATTTAATAAATCTTCTATTTCAAGAAAAAATTTATGATGATTTTAAAGGTACTTGTTTTGGACACTTGAGGCATATTCCAGAACATTGTAAGTTCAATCGATAGATGGTCCAATATATGTTGTTGCAACGTGTGAAAAGTGACAAAAAATAATATGAAATTTGGTTTTGTGTGAACCATAAGCGTGCTTATTTTTACTTAAGAGAATTTGTATTGATTACAGGGCTGAATCGCTCAACATACCCCGGTGATGCAAAATTGAAAAATATTCTTGAAAAGAGAGAGAAATTTTACTACAAAGTGACTAAGAATAAGACTATTACTGCTACAAAGTTGATGTATTTGATCAAGGTTTCCAATTTGAATAAGGAGCAGAAGTTGAATTGCTCGTTGGTTTTGCACACGATGCTGCTTGTCCATGATCAATCTAAAATTGTGGATTCAAGCCACATTAAGATTATGGATGATTTATATTTATTTAATAGTTATACGTGGGGACAAGAGAGTTTTAATTTAACATTAACATATCTGAATTACTGCAAAATACTATACGTGCACCCATACCTCACACCTACTGTGAGACAAAAAAGAATTACTTGGCAATATTAAATTCATATGAGGAAAAAGTGAAGTATACAATATTTGATGCCTAAAAGGCAAATTTGAAAGGTGTGACTATCCTTAATTCAGTAGTAGAGAATGTGGATGATGAGTATTTAAGTGATCACAATTCTTATCGACCTTGAGAGAATTCTGGGAGTGGTTTTGAGAATCGGTAGCCAATTATGAATATGTTCAAGTCAATCATAGCTAAAAATATTTAAGAATAAAAACACAGTTCAAGTTTGGGGTGACACACTGCCAAATAGGGGAGAGGTGGGGTTAGTTGTATTTAACAACTACGACAACAAACAATATAAGTAAACAAGTATAGAGACGTGATTCTTGGGATGCGATAGGATTATGGGCTGAGGTAGATAACTAGATAAGTGCAACTGATAATAAAGTGTTGTAAATCAGTGACTAAGCTAGACTTAAGTGGGGATAAACTTTTTCTCAAATAATTTATCCAAAATCAAATTGGTTTCTCTCAAACACCAATAAACAACAATTAAGAGCAGTCTTCACTTTAGTCCATTCACTCTCTCGAGCTGAACCCAGGACAACCCAAAAGACCATCAAGTCAGTAATCTTGGTTTTAAAATCTCTCCCGATCAAGACAAAAACATGAAGGTAGATTTGCATTTGCAACCACAACACTTTATATTAAGTCATAATTAGTGAATGAAATCACTTTAAAACAACATCTAGACTATCAAATAGCAATACCCAGCAGCTAAATCAATCCATAATCACACAATCACACCCCAAGAACTTGAGGTTTTAGCTAGACATAGTAAAAGCAAGAAATCAATACCAAATTGCGTTTGCAAAATTGGGTATGATAGATATGTCTTTACAGATGTCAAGAAAGAAGAATATTCAACATCCACTACCAATTTCTTGAAATTGTAAATCTTCAAATTCTCAAAGCTAAGAAAATATCGTCTCAATACTCTCAGTTCAAAATAAAAAATTCTCTTACAAAAAACTCTGATATTGAATGATTCATTCTTAAACTAAGAATTTAAAAATGTATTTATAGTTGCCAAAAAGTGTGATGCGGAGGTCCACTCGGCGCAGTAAGTTGGGATCGTCGATCCATTCGAAGATTCGTCCTTTGGTCAGTTTCATCGCCTTTTTGCTTTGGCCTTCAGCGTTTTCAAGTTCTGTAACTTCGGGCAATAAGACACCGCATTGCGGAATTGTTAGGCGACTCGCCGAATGCTTCTTTTTATCGTTGACTTGATTTTCTCGTTCAGGTCTTGGCACATTAAGAACATTAGGCGAGAACATAGTCATTCGACGACTTGCTCAATATTTTAGGCGATCCTTATGCCTTGTTTACTTCATTCAGCTGCCTTGTTCCTTCGATCTCATTAGTGTCCATGCTTTGTTCCTCAATCCAAAAATTTGAAATTCAAGGATTTATATAAGTTATTGGTACAAAATATGCGTTCGAGGACACTAAATCTGTTAAAATAAAGCTTTAAATGAGTCCAAATTGTGGAATCATAAACTTCTGAAGATCCAAATTTTTGTGAGTGGGTTGTATCCCTTGAGCAACCAATGGTAGAAATTGTTTCTTATGTACGAGAGGAGAAATTGAGAAGAACTGAAAAGAACAAGAAAAATAAAGGTAGAGAAATTTATATATTATTTTTGAAAAATAATTTATTTGTATTAATGCTTAGGCATTGATCTTGCAGTAGATGATAATAATTTTTTGGCATCAACAGTTGATGACGATATCCTTATATTAGCTTAGTCAATTATTATCTTATTGCAGTTGATGAATACTTTGATGAAGAAGTTGATGAAGAGATGAAGAATGAGGAGATGAAATAAGAAGAGAAAGAACAAGATGAGGAGAAGATAACAAAAAAAAGGAAGTTGGAAGAGAACGATGAAGAAAAAAGAGGAGAAGCTAGAAGAAAAGAAAGAAGAAGAAAGTGAAGAGGAGAATCTGGAGAAGAAGAAAAATGAAGAAAATGACGCAAGTGGAGAAGAAGAGAAAGAGCAACAAGAGGAAAAGATAACAAAGAATGAAGAAGAGGAAAAGTTGGAAGAATAAGGCTTGGCCACTGATGTGACAGGCGTGGAAAAAGAAATAGACGTGATGGGCATTTTGATAGAGCTTAATGGTGAGGTTGGTGGTGATGAGTAAGGGCATTTGTTATTTTTGTGAAGGGTATTAGTGTTTTAAGACAATTTTTGAAATAGTTAGTTTTTTATGACAAATGATTTTTGTGATAGTTGGGTTTCCCCTGGTTTGAATACAATTAGTTTTTTGAGATGGTTTTTTCAGAAAAATAATTTTTAAAATAGTTATTTTTTAAGAACATGGTAAAATTGGTTTGTTGTTTTGCTGTTTTTGATGACAAAAACATATATTTGACAGCTTAACATATTTTATTATAAAGGGTTTTTAGATTTTTTATTAATCTATGTTGTAATAGTATGTGATTTTTGCTATCACTGTTGATTTATTTAGTAGTAAATTTTTGACAATAAACTTGTATGCTTAATATTGTAGATTATAATATTTGTTGATCTATAACATTGTCGATTAAAAATAAAAGATATAAGACTGTAATAAATAGAGAGAAATACTTTATTTATTCAGCACTACATTCCTTTTACATATTTGTTTCACATTTCCAAAAGGCAAACACAAAAATAAATCACACAATATAGCTTTTAGGCGTTTTTCTTTTTTTCTGTCAAAATCAACCTTTCTTTTAGTTGATTCCATCTATTTTAGCAGCTTTTAGCAACACTTTCAAGTGATTCCTCTAATCTTCAACTTTTTTTAAGAAAGGCATTAGTAGATCCCTATTTTCTTCGAATTTTTGCATCTTTTTTAATATTTCAAATTTGGAAACACCTAAAATTCAATGGGCTAGTCGTTGATAATTCATTTTCAAGCCACCTAAAAAAGGCATATGCCAACTGCACAATTAAAGAATTGTCGACCTGAATTCGTATTAGTGTGTGACGTTCTCAATGTAGTTGGATTAGCACAATGACAATTGTAAGACTTTTTTGCATTGGATGTTTGAGATGCTTAAGACATTGTAAAAAAGGAGGTGTTTGAGTTGTTTATGAGGGTTTGAGTTGTTTATGAGGGTTTGATTTCCTTTTATACAAATAAATAAATCAATAAAATGTTACCGTTGAAAAGTAGCATTAAAACTTTTATTACAATTGTGAAATTTGTATATGAATATATGTACTGGTTGTCAAATATATAGACCCCTTAAACAATCGGCATATCTATGTGTGTATGACCAATGAGATTTACACTCTGACATTAGAAGATATATTCGAGTTTATATCTATGATAAAACATTCTGCACCTACTAGAATATAACACTTATATATACACCAAAACTAATAGAATTTATAAAAAAGATAACAGTCAATTAATAATAAATTATATTTATAAACTTATTCAATTAAATAAGTTTAAACAAGTCATATGATCATGTTAGAGTCCAAATAAATTGGGTGTGGTGATTAGAGATGTATGAGGAAGAGTTGTGGTTATACAATCAACATCCTTAGAACAATGTTTGAGAAAGCACAAGTATGTTGTGTGCTGATTTATCTTCTTCCATTGCTGTGTGTATTGAATGTTTTTTTGTTGTGCGTGTTTTGGTATTCTACAGAAGAGTTTTCTTCTTTTGTATATTTTTCCGTGTGTGTATTTTTTTTTAAAAATTTCTGTACGTTTTTGTCTTCACTAAATTTTTGTGTCGATCTTTTTTTAAAAAAATGGGTGGGAAGTCTATGATGTATATAGGGAATGTGGGTTTGTTGTAGTAGTGTGTGTAGTGATGTAGTGTGAATGTTGTTATATAGAATTTTTTCAAAGCCAATGCCATAAATTGACCATAAAAAAAACTCACAATTTTTTTCTTTTTTTCTAAACAAGGGAAATGTTGCTGACATAAAGGTTATGTTGAAACCTCAAATTTCAAAAAAATAACAAGAAAAAAAATCCATCCATCACATTTATTTTTCTCCTACGACAATCACCTCCTAGTTTGAGACGTTTACTTGTTTTCATTCTCTTTTAGGATAAACGTTTCCTAGTCTGAGTCATTATTCTTTTCTTATTGAGAAATTACATAAAAAAAACCTGAACTTGGTCGGATAACTTACTTTATTATTTAAACTATACGGGCTTTTAAGTGCCCCCTTAACATCTTTGAAGTGATTTTTTTCCACCCTGAAACTATAACACCACTCTCACCTGCCACATCATAGTCACGTAAGCGCCACATCATAATCATGTAGGCACCATGTCATTAATTTTTATTTCTTTTTTACTTATTCACTGTTTTTTCTTAAACAATTTTTAAAATTAATTATATCAATTGATTAATTTATAAATGCATACCCCACCCACCCCCACCCGACCGCTCTCCTTCTTCTTCCTTGTTGTTCACCATTATTTCAACCTTCAATACTTTCTTTTCTTCTTCTTCTTCACTATTTAACAATTTTTAAGTCACTTTAAAGAAGAAAATTCACTATAATATTCACATTATCTTCTTCGAACCCTCTCAATGAATTTACCCACTTGGAGAATGAATTTTTTTGAAAGACATTTTTTCTTGGCAACTCAAATAAGAAGTAAAGATTGCATAAGATGGTTGATCCAATAAAAATATAATTGTCCAAGAGGATCCACCGTTGCTAATTCTGCTGGCAACTCTAATTCATAAGCCACTTTACCAACCTTTTTCATGATCTGGTAAGGGTCTATATATATGGGACTGAGCTTTCCTTTCTTGTCAAATTTCATCATCCCTTTCATAGGTGAACTTTCAAGAAAACTCAATCATCAACTTGGAACTCTAGCTCCCTTCTTACATTCGTATAAGACTTCTGGAGACTCTGGCTGTCTTAAGTTTGTCTCTAATGAATTGCACTTTCTCCATAGCATAATGGACTCAATATGGCCCTATCAAGGCTGCTTCACCAACTTCAAACCAACCATCAGTAGATCTACATCTTCGCCCATATAATGCCTTAGAAAGAGCCATCTGAATGCTGGAATGGTAGCTATTATTGTAGGTGAACTTTATAAGAGGAAGTTGATCATCCCAACTACCCTTGAAGTCGATCAGACAAGCTCTCAATATGTAATATAAGGTCTAAATGGTACGCTCTACTTGAACATCTATCTGTGAATGAAATGATGTGCTAAGATTAACCCGAGTACCAAGACCTTTCTGAAATGACTTCCAGAAATGAGAGGTAAGCTGATGACCTCTATCTGAAATGTTAGACAAAGGAACCCCATGCAACCTTACTATCTCATTAATGTAAAGTTTGACGTAGTCCTCCGCCGAATCTATAGTCTTGACTGCCAAAAAGCGTGAAGACTTAGTAACTTTATCAACTATCATCCAAATGGAGTCATATTTTCTGCGAGTACGAGGTAATCCTATGAAATCTATGTTGATCACTTCCCACTTCCAAGTAGGAATATCGATCTCTTCAGTCATACCTCCTGGTTTCTGATGTTCTACCTTCATTGCTGACAATTGAGGCACTTAACCACAAAATCTGTTATATCTCTCTTCATTTCATTCTACCAATAGACTTTCCACAAATCACGGTATATCTTAGTGACGCCTGGATGAATAGAATATCTGGAGTTGTGGGTTTTTGCAAGAATCTATCGTCTCAATTAACCCACCTTAAGAACGCATAATCAACCCTAATAGCGAAGAACACGGTCTCCCCTTTGGGAGAAAACCTCAAATCTCTGTTGATGGATTGCACCCTTGAGTTTGAGCAATATCCGATCACTGTCTTGCTTTTTCTTAACCTCCGCTACCACTGAAGATTCAAATCCATTTTGAACTATCACACCACCATCTGATATGCTCATAAGACAAACTCATAAACGATCAAGCCTATGAACATCCTTGGATAGCTCTTTCTTTCTTCCTCGACATGTGCTACACTACCATAGATAGTTTGCTAAGGGAATCTTCTACTACATTTGCCTTACCAGGACGGTAATGCACATTCATGTCATAATCCTCGAGGAACTTAAGCCATCTTCTTTGGCGAATATTTAACTCTTTCTGGATGAACACATACTAAAGCCTCTTATGGTCTGTGAACACATCTACATGAACACCATATAAGTAGTATCTCCATATCTTGAGTGAAAACACCACTGCTACAAGCTCTAGGTCATGAGTCAGATAATTCTTCTCATGCACCTTAAGCTATCTGGAATCATCAGATATAAACTTACCTCTTTGCAACAACACACAACCTTGGCCGACTCTGGATGAATCACAATAAATCACATAAGCGTCTGAACCCTTTGGTAGAGTAAAAAAAAGGAGTTATAGTCAATCTAGCCTTCAGTTTTGTGAAGTTTTTTTCACAATCATCTGACCACTGAAACTTAACATTTTCCTTAGTCAACTTAGTCAATGGATGAAAATCCTTCCATGAACCTTCTGTAATAACTCTCTAGAACTAAGAAACTTCAGATATCTGTAGGAGAGGTAGGTTTGGGCCATTGTTTCACCGCTTGTATTTTCTGGGAATCCACTCGGATCCCTTCACTAGATACTATATGCCCAAGGAAAGATACTGACGGTAAACAAACTCGCACTTGTTAAATTTCGTGAATAAGTGACAATCTTTGAGAGTTTGCAGAACAAATCTCAAATGACTTGCATGTTCTTACTCATTCCTAGAGTAAATGAGGATATCATCAATAAATATGATAACGAACTAGTCCAAATACTGCTTGAACACTCTATTAATCAAATCCATGAAAGATGAAGGAGCATTCATTAGTCCAAATGACATTACTACAAATTCATAATGATCATACCTAGTTGTGAAGGCTTTTTTTGAAATGTCACTATCTTTGAGTTTAAGCTGATGATAACCCGATGTGAGGTCTATCTTTGAGAAATGACTAGCACCCTAAAGTTGGTCAAACAAGTCATCTATCCTGGGGATAGGATACTTATTTTTGATTGTGACCTTGTTCAACTGCCTAAAGTCAATGCACATCCTAAGAGAACCATCATTCTTCTTCATGAACAATACATGTGTACCATATGGTGAAATACTAGGTCTGATAGCCCTTATATAGAAGTTCTTTCAACTTCTCTTTTAATTTCTTAAGCTTCGTTGGAGACATTCTGTAAGGAGGAATAGAAATAGGCAGGGTATTTGGACTGACATCACTTCTGAAGTCGATTTCCCTTTCGAAAAGGACTCTGGGAAGATTTTTTGAAAACACTTTTGGAAAGTCATTAACCACTAGAACTGACTCAACAATTGGGGTTTTGGAGCTTGAATCCTTGAACGGAACTAGATGATAAAGATAACCCTTATAAATCATTTTTCTGGCTTTAAGGGAAGAATGAATCGACCCATAGGCTCTAAGCTACTACCCTTGCATTCTAAGATTTGTCCGTTTGGAAACTGAAATCGAAAACTCCTAGTTCTACAATTGGATGAGCAATAACAAGAACGTAACTAATCTATACGTAGAACGACATCGAAGTCTACCATTTCTAAATCCACAAGATCTACTGAGGTAACTTTCTGGGATAATGTGCAGGGCAATTTCTGTACACCCGTTTAGCTATAACTGGGTCACCGACTGGAATAGAGACTGAGAAAGGTTCTGATAGAGTTTCTAGACTAACATCAAACTTAAATGTTATATAAGGAGTTACAAATGAGACAGTAACCCTGAGTCGAACAAAGCATAAACATCGAGATTAAAAGATCATAACGTACGAGTGACTACATCAGGAGAATCTTCCTGATCCTGGCTAGCCTAAAGAGCATAGAGACTGTTTTAGAACTGTCCGTCACCTATATCAGATCTGCTGAGTCAAGCGACTTGTTGGTGCTGGTGAAGTTGGATTGAGCTCCACCATTGCTACCTCCTTGACCTGTTTAGAAGGACAATCCCTTAATTTGTTACCAGACTGATCACATCCAAAGCATACTTCCTTTCTTGCAAGGCACTCGCCTGAATGGTTCTCACCACACATAGGGCAAGTTTGGTAGGTTTTGGTACTTGAAACACTTCCCTGAGGCTTAGAGCCTGATGCCCTACCTTTCTAATCTTTTCTGAACTTATAGGATAGAACACTAGCTCATGAAGGTGCTAGAGCTGAAAATTTCTGATCGTGCGTGCGATTTCCACCACCCAATTTCTGTTGAAAATACTCATACTTTCCAATTCTACCCTTCTTGTTCTCCTTAGTCTGTTCCCTAAGCTTATCACCCTCAACCTGCTGAGCATGAGTCATGAGCCTAGATATGTATCATATTTTCAGCAACATATCATTCCTACATTCTGTTTTCACCAAGTGACACTACATATAGAAACCTATTCATCTCAGCCATAGAAATAAAAACCGAGTGAGGAGCATACCTGGAGAGTTAGGTAAACTTGAGCTCATACTCTTCGAATGGAATGATACCTTGCCTTAAATTCATAAATTCTTTAGTTTTTGCCTCTCTTTGCTCCCTTGGGAAGAACCTGTCCAGAAAAGTTTCACTAAAGCAATCCCATATGGTAGGAGCTGCATCTGTACCCTTGTTCTCTTTCCACTAGGTATACCAGATATGAGCCACAACCTAAAGTTGGTAAGATGTTAACTCAAACCGATTATTCCTAGTTGCCTGCATCACTTCAAAGATCTTCTTGAACTTATCGATGAAGTTTTGGGGATCCTCACCAATCTGCGACCCTAAGAACTCTGGCGGATTCATCCTAATGAAATCCCGCACTCTAGCTGCAACTGACCCAACATTAGCATTTGCCAGAACACGAACCCATTGATTTTTCTGGTTGGCCACACTATGAGCCAACATCTGAATGGCGTTTTAGAACTCTGTAATTGAGACTTCATGGTCTGGGATAGGAGGATCTGTGTTTGTGTTCTTGGCATTCGCATTCCTAGTGTTAGCACTACGAGGAGGCATGATTTAAAATGTTAAACATCGAGTTAGGACGGAATTAGATCATACCTTAGGCATGATAAAAGTAACAAGAAAATGAAGATTTTTCCTACAACACTTTGCAGCTTCCCTCTCATTAAATGTGGTGTGCACTACACACCCAGGAAAATGACTCTACTTAGTGCGACTTTTCAGGCATCCTAGGACACTTAAACATGGTGCTCTGATAATAATTTTGTCACGCCCCGAGGCTAACTCATGGACATAGAAACGAGACCTAGGATCACAGGTTACCCCGAGCTAACCTTGCCGGCATGACATAAGCATGCTAAGAGTAATAATAACTGATACGAAAGCTAATCAAAAAGTAAATCTTAAATGATTGAGGAATACCTATGTACTAAACTGAATATATCAAATTTGAGTGTTCAACACAAAGAAATATCAAACTCGAAATAGTAAGTTAAATCTGACTATGTTTGAAAATAGTCTCTATCTGACTAATAAACTGAAACTAAAAAACTGAAAAATGGTAAGATAACATACCCATTGTCCTTGAAGGATAAGGACTCACCACTGATCCTGTTAAACTGTAGATCGGGAACCGATCTAGGCGTGATCTGAGAACCTGAACCTTTATCACGAGAAGATGTAGCGCAGAGTATGTGTTAGTGGTTTGAAGGTACTAAGAATGCATGATAGAGTAAAGCTAAAATAAACATATAATTGAACAAGCAATAAAGCAAAAGTATAATTTGAACATGATATAGATACGGAATAGTGAGTTAACTGAATACAATGAAAAAATGATAACATATTGAGACTCAATACTGCCTATACTAAAATGTGATCAATGCAATGGAATCTAACTAAACTGTGGGAACTACTAATAACCGATAATAAAATCACATGAGCTAATATGGAGTCCGATGTATACGACCCATCGACAAGACCCAATACACCCAGCCAAAGGTGTATAGGCATGCTGGAGTGATCCCTAAAATAATGCCAACAGAGGGGACTTACAACCTACGTGGCTCATAGTTCTGGGACTATATGGGTGACTGACCCTAGTCCAACTCGGTATTATGCTACTCTCAGTAGATTAAATGACTAATGCATTATGACTGAATTTATGTAATATACTAGATAGCTCAAAACTGACATGCAAACTGGGAATGAACATTAATATGTTGATAATGACACATTCAAGAGTAAGGCATGTATATTTGAAATACTGAAATATCTGACCTAGTATGCGTAGTTCAAGAATTAAAGAAATGCATAGTTAGGGTTCTGAAATACATGTAAGAAACGAAGTAATAACATGATAATCTGATTTGAAACATGTAAATAACTAATTCATGATAATCTGCTGAAATTCTAGAAACCCTAGGTCTAGTTGATAATAGGGTATCAAGAATCTAGAATTTGACTGAAATCTAGGAACTTATGGGCAAAAGAAACCCAGTAGTGAAATCCCACATACCAAGTGAGGAATTCCACGAAGAAATCTTTTGATTTTGGTATTGGAACTGATAGAATCTTGTTGCGTTATTGAACTGGAGTTTTGTCACGTCTTTCTTCTCTCTAGGTTCTAATTTTCTAAGTTTTGATGAAAGATCTGACTTAGGTAAGTCCTAGTTATGTTTCTAGGCTAAAACTAACCAAAACCACGTAGTTTAGGGTTAAAACGACATAGTTTAGGAGTCCAACGAAATAAGAAAAGACTAAAGATCCCTGACTTGAACTGCTGATGGGGCTGACCATGGCCACTTTCATGAACCATGAAAGGGACCACGGATCGTGAATTGGGTCGTGGTCTTTGGTCAATATTTGCTGGGTTTTGGGGGTCCGATCTACCGACCCTACCACGGACCGTGTGAAGGACCACGAATAATGAAGGTCCCCGTGGTCCTCACTTGGTCCTATGGTCTAGCGGCTTTTGTTCACGGACCCCCCACGAGTCGTGTGAAGGACAACAAACTGTGAAGGCCCTCATGGTCCTCACATAGGCTTGGGGTGTCTAGGGATTGGTGTGGGGATACTGCCTAACTTACCATGGACCGTCCCACGGCCTGTGTGAAGGACCACGGATCGTGAAGGTCCTCTTGGTTTTCACTTGGGCGTGGGGGTTTAAAGGGTTGGCTTGGGAGGTTAGTGCCTCGACTTTACGAACGCCCCCACGGTCCGTTGTCAAGACCACGGCCCGTGAAGGGTCCCATGGTCTGACGTCTAGTCTAGGGGGATGGTAACTCACCACCACGAGCATGTCAACGGACCTTTTAACCTTTCATGGTCCGTGAACCCTATCGTAGTCACTGTTTTCAAGTAAGTTGTGCAATTTCTTTCTAGGTCTAATTTTCAAGGTGTTACAGAAACCACACTACA
Organism: Solanum sitiens; assembly: GCA_016801875.1. Classification (NCBI taxonomy): domain Eukaryota; kingdom Viridiplantae; phylum Streptophyta; class Magnoliopsida; order Solanales; family Solanaceae; genus Solanum; species Solanum sitiens. Next base: position 2,406,755 of record JABWTJ010000036.1, on the reverse strand, counting down.
ACATCATCAACACATATTAAAAGAAGCATTTGATGATGAGATAATGACTGTTGAGGAAGAAATATTTGAGAATGAGGAAAATGAATCATTTGATGACGAAGAATGGGACGATAATGAAAATGAAACAACTGAGGAGGAAAAATGAGAGAATAATTGAATTCAAATAAGCGAGTAAAAATAGTAGTAGAATGAACGCTAGTATATTTATGTCAATTGATTTTTCTAATTTTATTTAATTTATGATTTTTATATATGATACATCTAAATTTACATACATATTTCATCAGGGAGTGAGCTGATAGACATCGCAAGCTTCTTGGAGTTAGCCAAACTAATAGGGCAAAAAAGAAGAAGTCTAGGAGACCCATAGATCCTGAATATATTCTAGGATCTATCTCTTCTGCGCCAGAGCGCATCAATCATGATACTCATTTATTTGTTGTTCTGTTTGGTACGGAGAATCCTCGGGCATATTACCTTAATCATCGTCGACCAGTCGGTGCTTCCTCTACTTCATAGGCATCGCCTCCACGGCTCTACGAGGACCTAACTTTATAGGCTATTCATTGAGAATGACCCTTATCGGAAGGTAGGGTATCGGATGGTACTCCATCTCTCATGGGTACATCTCCTCAGTTATCTGCCATGAGGATTGGAGATACTAGTAGCGGGCGGTCAGATGTTATGGTCGGTACGCCTCCATTGACTCAGAGCCCGTTTGGATGGGCTTAAAAAAAATAGCTTTTAAAAAGTACTTTTGAAAGTGCTGGAACTTATTTTTAAAATAAGTAGTTATGTGTTTGGATAAAAGTGCTAAAGTTAAAAAAAAGTTATTGACATGTTTGGCAAATAAGTGCTGGTAAACACTTTTTTAATCAAAATATCTATAATACCCTTAAAGGTTGTTAACAAGATAAAAGTTGATTAATTTAATAATAATAATAATAAGAATAATATGAAAATAATAATAATAATTATTATTATTATTATAATAATAATAATAATATAATAATAATAATAATATATAATATATAATAATAATAATAATAAAATAATAAAATATTATTAATAATATATAATAATAATAATAATAATAATTTATAATAATAATAATAATAGTAAATAATAATAATAATAAAATAAGCAATAATAATAATAATAATAAAAATAAATAAATATAAATAATAATAATAATAAATAATAATAATAATATAACAATATAAAAATAACAATACTAATAATAATAATAATTATTATTATTATTATTATAATAATAATAATAATAATGATAATATATAATAATAATAATAATAATAATAATAAAACAAATAATAATAATATATAAAATATTAATAATAATATATAATAAAAAGTAATAATAATAATAATATATAATAATAATAAATAATTATTATTATACTAAAATAATATGAAAATAATAATAATAATAATAATAATAATAATAATAATAATAATATAATAATAATAATAATAATATATAATAATATATAATATATAACAATAATAATAATAAAGAATATTAAAATAAATAATAATAATAATAAAAATAATAAAATATTAATAATAAATAATAATATATAATAATAATAATAATAAAGAATATAAAATAAATAATAATAATAATAAAATAATAAAATATTAATAATACTAATAATTATAATAATAATAATAATAATAATAATAAAATAATAATAATAAATAATAAATAATAAATAATAATAATAATAATAACAATAATAATAAAAAATAAAAATAAAAATAAAAGAATTAAGGGTAAAAAGGTAATATACACGGTCAACATAAAATAACTTTTAAGTTGAAAAAAAAAGCACCCCTCACCTAGCTTTTAGCTTTTGGCTTAAAATAAGTCATTTTTGACTTAAAATAAGTTACTTTGATATTTTCCAAACACTCTAATAAGTCAAAAACTGACCTTTAAGTTAGTTTGACCAGCTTCTAAGCCCATCTAAATAGGCTCTCAGTGTTCTATGCATTCCGGTGTATCACCTTCATTCACATCAGCACCTAGTGCTACACCAGATAATGATATGTTTGCTCTAACACTTGGCCAGAAGGACAAACTTGGTAGAGTCATAATTGAGTCGGATAGATCATCGTAAGTTTGTTTTGTTATCTATATGTTAATTTATTTTATTATATCATATACTTTAATATATTACTCATGAACTAACACATTTATTATTTGTTTTGCAGGTGGAATCCTGCAAAAGAATGCTGCCCGAGCTTTAAAAGACCGAGTTAGAAGACTTTTTACACAAGCTTATCACTCTTGCGGCGAGATTCCCAATTGTATATGCGAGGCAATGTATAATGAATTTAAGGTATATATTTTTTTAGTTAAGTTTAATAATTTTAATATACTTTAATTTTGTTCTATCGATCTAGTTAACGCTATTCAAAAAAAATTCAGACTGCGTATACTTGGGAGCCGAGGTACAATATAGTCATTGCGACCAAATTTGAGAGGAGGACATTCGTGAGGCTGTCTGGTTAGCTAAAGAAAGTTTGGGATGTTAATCAATGTCCAGGTTGGATGTTGCCTCAGTATTTGAACACAGATTAGTTTAAGGCAATGCCCGAACAAGCCAAAAAGGCTAGAGACAATCTTAAGGATGGCTCATTGCATACCGGAGGTGCAAAGGCTGTTGGAAAAATTACAAAAGAGATGATAAGTTCTAATTTGAACTTTTTAAATAAATAATTATTTAATTTATATATATCGTTATAAAGTTCAGTTTTTCTTTGTAGGAAAATATATGGGACACACTCCCAATGGACCATAGGTTTTCATGAAGACTCATGTGAAGAAGAAAGAAAATGAGTCGAATCCGGATGTGTGGTGAAGGAAAGAGTCAAACGAACTTTTGTAAGTTATTTAATATATATAATATATATTAATAGTGAATATATTTATGATATGTATACATATTGGTGTCAACCTATATATTTAATATGCAGAATCGAGATAGTTTGGTCCGTAACACTTGAACTGGCCACCTAAATTTGGACAGAAAAAATGGTAGGGGGGACACACAAGGGTAGAGTCTATGGTCGATGATCTCAAAAAGGTGTAAGACAACTCCAGTCAGGCTTAAAAGGTATTAGATCTTCACGTCAAGCCGAGACACTTGACGGTGTTCAGATTGTTGCTATGTCGGCTCAAATAGCACATCTTACATCGGCACTGGCAGAGTCGGAGTGCAGACGAGTAGTTGAACAACAAAGCATGAGTATGACCGTTCAGTAAATCAAAGAACAAGTGTTGAACTTCGCATCGAACTGCTACATCTTCGGCTTCCGAGGACACCGATGAAGACAATGAGGAGGAGGAGGAGGATTTTGTAGATCGCACTCCGTAGTTTAGGTTTTTATTATGAACTTTTTGAAACACATTTTGAATGACTTTATAAGTTTTTTGTATTGTGATTTAGATACTTTTGAAGATTGATTTAAGTTTGATGTTTTATATGTTGTGTGTGATGTTTAGATTATATTGTTTTGATTGGGCTGGTTGATTATGAATTGAATTGATTTATATTTGCAGGTGGGCAGGAGAAAGGTAGTTTCTTGTGTCAAAAAATTGCGAAGACGGACAAGGTGGTTTTGTCCTTTGTTCTTTTGCATTATTGTTTTCCAATAAACCTTAAAAAGCGACGGACAGGGTCCTTTATTCCATTGCTTTTGTGGGTATTTTAAAAAATTAATTTTCAAACTAGCGACGGACAATGTCCTTTAATCTGTCGCTGTTCTGGGATTTTCAGAATATAAATTTCCAGAAAAGCGATGGATTGCGTCACTTTTTGAAAATAATAAATAAATAAAAATATAAAAAAGCAACGGAGTCCATCGCGTTTGGTAAAACAAATCCTAAAAAAAATTAAAAAGTGACGTTGTCCGTCGCATTTTGAAAAGCGTCGAGCCAAAAAGCAACGTACATGAGTGCGTCGCTTTTTGTCAATTTTTTAGTAGTGAAAAGAGCATTTTTCGGTTACTTTATTTTGATATCAGATGGCCATGATATTTTATTAGCTGGTGATATATCAAATTTTATAGTTTATTAAAAAATCAAATTTGATATCAATTAGCTGGTGATATATCAAATTTTATAGTTTATTAAAGAATCAAATTTGATATCAAATGAGTTTGACTGATAACTTTTCAAAAAAAAAAAGATTAAGGGCACATGAATATATTAGTTTATGACTTTACAAAAAATGTAAATAATGTTGGGCCACGCTGAATATAGTTCATGCCCATCTAGTGCTATAGATATGTTAGCCAACATTGGTCCTATAATATAGGAAGAATGGAACAGTAAATATAGTCAAGCTCTCATCCTCAAGACTACAGTATTATTGTCTTTTTGAACAACCTGAAGTAACAACACTTTCCCAATGCCATAGCAAATACACTATATTAGAAGTAATTTTTAGTGATAATTAATTAACTATTATTGTATAATCTTTGCTAAATGTGTTTAAAAGACAATTAACATTTTTTGTAAATGTCTCTAAAGCCTATAGCGACATTGAATCTAATGACAATCAACTAATAGCAATAAAAGTTTTAGCGTTCTTTATTAATATGCATGTTTATTGTCATTAAAAATTGTTTTGTTACAATTTGAAATTGATCGAAGAAAAGTAAAGTCGAGAGTCGAGACAAATAAAACTATCATAGAAATAGCTTTCTTTTTTTCTAAAGGACCGATAGACGAAATATTAAAACAAGCAAGCATGCCACAAGATACTTGAGCAGTAAAATATTGTTTGTCTGGACATAAGTTGTGTGTCTGGACAACACATTAAGTCTGAAGACAACATTAGAAGCTACAACAAGTTAATAAACTAGCTACTTCAATAGGAAGATGAAAATTCAATTGTAAAAGCAAGCTAAAATAAGAACCTGACATTATAAAACCAAACAGTTACCTTGTACAACTACTCCTAACTTTCTTATTGAGGCACCACACGACATGTTATTCTTAATTTTTTTTCATTGAAACTAAATCAGGAGATGGTAACCATTAGTTGTCACAAACGCTAGGACCATAAAAAAGAAGTGCATTTCAATTAGGTATACATATGCAGTTGTATGTTCAATTTCTACTATAAAAAAATCCCCTGAAAGACTATTGAATATAAACTTGGAGGGGACAACAAATCAACCCTTACTAAGAAGGAAGACAAAGTAAAACGTCTATGAGCACTCTGAATCTTCATAATTGCATGTTTCTCAAACTTAGTCTGCGTTGGCCATTTCTAATAATTGGAATGGATAGAATAATCAAACTTTCTGCCTCCTATCAAAGACAACATGTACACTTCCAACACAAAGAAAAGCAAATATCATACATACTCACCCAACAATCAACATATATAGTAAGTTAGTATAAATTTAGAATTTTGGAAAACACTTACCGATATACCATGAAAAATATTAGAGATGCAAGAAAAGGTATAAAACATGACATTAACTAAATGAATTTGTTGTTTCCATGGAAGATCAAGGAAAGTTTTTCATAATAACAAATGTGGAATTAACAGGAGCGGCTCAAGCATATTAGTGGCCTAAAGCAAAATTTAAACGGGGCCTTAAACTTGAATCGTCAATAACTTTATATAATTGATTTCTTCTAGTTTTCAATTGATAAGATAACCATTTTTATTTTAAATTGTTTTGCATGAGATATAGTAATTCAAATATGTCAAATTTCTTCTATAATTCCTTCATTGTTCATGAAAAGTTTACTTTTTTTACAAATAGTATTTAATATTTGTTAAAAGATAATAACTTATAACCTATTATTATTAAGATGAAGAGGCAACGCCTGGGGCAAAGAAAGAGCCAACTAAAAAGAGGAAATTACCCATACATATCCTTCGGTTGTTGATGATGATATCTAGGAAATATGCAACAACTACTATTAATTTTATTTTTATCTTAATTGCTTGCAATATGCTTTACAATAGAACTGATAGCATAATTTCGAATCAAAACTAAAAAGTTGATGAGAAAATATGATGTATTTAAAATTATTTGTAACATATATATATATATATATATATATATATATATACCAAATGAGAGGAGGGGGTATTTCAATAAATATTTCAATAAAATTTTCGTTTAAACTTGTAAATTTTAAAATCCTACTCAGTACTCCTTCACTCTTTTGCTGTAATATGTAAATATCAATTTAGTTTCTAGTTTTTCTTCCCTTATATAAGTATATATATATATATATATATATATATATATATATATATATATATATATATATATATATATATATATATATATATATATATATATATATATTATTTTTTTTTAACTATGGACTCTGTCCATTCATGAATCTATTCTTACTGTTCATCTCTCTCTCTTAGCTTTTGTTCTTAAAATTAATCTTCTTTAACCACACCCCGGATTTGGTCATTCATCGTTCTATCAAGAACATTCAAACTGACCCAACAATGTCCTAGGAATTTACAGGTTAATCCATCAATACTTTTAAGAGGCTAAGAGACTAACCATATACTAAGTAATATAGATTCATGGTAACATTTATAAATTCATACACAAATATTTAACATATATAATTTAAACACACATAATTTACATATATGGGAAGTTTTACTAGAAACATAAATATGAAAACTTACATTATTAAAACAGAGTGAAGTTTCCCTTTCGGGAAACCCGAACGACTTCCAATAGAACTTTACAAAAGTTGTAAAACAAGCTTAAAACAAAGAACTAAAAATATATTTTTTTTTTATATATGAGTATGAAGAGGAAGGATTTTTTGGAAAGCTTTGGGATTTGCTGGTTAAAGAAGATTAATTTTAAGAACAAAAGCTAAGAGAAAGAGATGAACAGTAAGAATAGATTCATGAATGGACAGAGTCCATAGTTAAAAAATATATATATATATATATATATATATATATATACTTATATAAGGGAAGAAAAACTAGAAACTAAATTGATATTTACATATTACAGCAAAAGAGTGAAGGAGTACTGAGTAGGATTTTACAATTTACAAGTTTAAACGAAAATTTTATTGAAATATTTATTGAAATACCCCCTCCTCTCATTTGGTATCAGAGCCAGTGATCTTGAATAGACCAATAATATTATATGAAAAAAGATTATTTTTCTAAAAAGACTTTTGCTTGTCATAAAACCTTATTTTATAATAGACAACATTTAAAGACAATAAGACTATATAAAAAATCATTACAAAGACATCTTCTTACTTTAGATTTAAGACTATCTTTAACCCATACATATAAAGATCCCTTAGATAATCTTAGAGAAATTATTAGACATAATCAAAATCAAATAAGTAACGAATTAGATATAATAAATTTTGAAGAAACAGAAGTAATTAATATAATTAAAATTATTAAAAATAGTCCTTATTATTATAATTCTGTAGGATAATATATGAGAAGACCCTATAAAAATACTAAAGAATATAAAAAGGTAAAAAGAGAATTATTAAATTTATATTTAGAATCAGAAAAATTATTAAAAGATCTAAAAATAACAAGCTCAATAACCTCTAAAAAAGAAATTAGTAATAAATTAGATTATATATTTTTCTTAGCTAAAATATTAGAAAAGAAATTAGTAAGACACCTTATATCTAGAAAAATTGTAATTAAAAAATATATATGAGAAATCTTCCTTTTGTTAAAAGTATAAGATTTGATTATAAAATATTATATAGAGATATTAAAGAAAAACAACGTTTACAAAGAGCACTAAAAGCAATAGAAGCATATATATATATATATATATATACGAAAACGAATTCTTTAAACCAAAAAATTTTTATTTCGAATATAACATAAATAACGACGAATATATAAATGCTTTAAAGTGGGAATTACAAGGACTTATTAGCGATATTGATAGGTATACTAAAAGAATAAAATTTTTTAGTGAATATTATAAGCCAACTACTTTAGGATAATAATAGTAAAAATAGCTTCATTAAAAAGTATAGAATATTTAGATTTACAAATAACTATAGAAAAAAGATTTAAGAGAAAAGGAGAAAATATAATTAAGTGTAATTTTGATAGTGGAGATCATATCCTACATACAGAAGATCCTCAGTATAATACTTTAATAGATTTAATAATAAACCTTAGTGAAAAGATTAAAGAAAATAATAACAAAATTATAAAAATATTAAGTGAACAAGAAGAAACTCAAAATAGACAAAAACTAAATTTTAATAAAATAGAAAAAAATTTAGATTATTTAAAAGAACAAGGAGTAGAATTAACTAAAAAATTAAATAATAGATTAAGAGAAGAAGTTAATAATAGTTTAATTATAAAATTACAAGAGATAAAGACAGAATTAGCATTAATAAAAGAAATAGTTCTTTCATGATAGATTTAATAGAAACAGAGACATATAAAGACGCAATAACATTAATAGAAAAAAGAATACATTTCCCATTAGATTATAAAGAATTTAATATACCTTCAAAATCAGATCAGATTATCATAAAACAAAATAATACAATAATTGCACTTTTAATACAATTACATAATAAGATAGATAAAAAAGAAAAATCAGAAGGTAAAAATATTACAAGTGGAGTAGAAGAATTAATAGAAAAGCTAAATAAAATAGAAATTACTCCTCAAACAGAAAAAATAATTAAAAAACAGAAAAAATGGACATTTTTCCAACTAGATCAAGAGATAAAAGACCAGAAAGACCAAGACCAAGTTACACCCAGAATAAAATAAGTAAAAATTTTATATCAAGAATATTAAATAGAAAAACAAAAGAAGATAATAATCAACAACTAGATGAAATAATAGATACAGATAAAGATATACAAATATTCCAACAAAATCAATTAAATTTATTAAATCCAAAAGTTTTATATAATATAAATTCAAAATCTCAACTATATAGACATTATAGAGAAGAACAATTATCAGTATTAGGAAAAACTTCTGTATCCTTGCCCCTTATAAATAAAGAATCTGTAAAAGAAATAAAATATGTTAAAAAAGATTTAATGCATATGGGATTAATAGTTATAGGAATTAAAGAATTAACTAGAAAAAATTTAGGAACAAAGACATTAATTACAATATATGATAAAAGATGGTCAGACATAAAAAAGGCAATAATAGGATTAACAGAAGTAGATATGACTAATAATGGAGGAATTTTTTATATAAGCCCAGATTTTATGATGAATTTAAATGAATTTGAAAATCACATTAGAATAGGAATACAAACTAAAGGATATGAAGAAATGCATAGTGGAAAAAATTTATTAATATGTGTAGGATTTTTAGGAAAAATGACAGATAGTAGTAATACTAGATTTAAATTACAAATAAAAGACGTAGTAGAAGTAATGGGAAATAAAGGAATAAAATTAATAAAACCTATAAAAATAAATCCTGAAGATTATGCAGGTTTAGAATGGAAATTAGGTGATTTTAAAGAAAAAGAAGCCTTAAATCCAGACAATCATTTAATATATACAAATTCTAAAGGAGAACCTTCAATTAGATTTACAGACTATAATTATGAAGCTCAAAAAGACTTTGAAGAAGAAAGTGTTATAGAAGAAATGCCTTTAGAAGGTATGAATATAGAAATAATATTAGATGAAGATTATGAAGTAGATTTAGCTATAGAAAAAGCAAAAGAAATATGTAAAAATAATAAAAATAGATTATTTACATGCAAAGGATGTAAATTAAAAGATTTGAATTTAGAACAAGTAACATCTCATTTTAAAATATGTGAAAAAAGAACAGATAATAAGGGTTATAGATTAGAAAAAAGTTTACAAGAAAAATCCGAAAAAATAGATAATATAATGACTGAAATACAAGAAAATGATAGTGAGATATCAGAATTAGAATCTATATTTAGTCAAAAAGAATTAATGGAAACATCAAGTTCTAGTAGTCCATTTCAAAGAACAAATGAACAAGGTTATACTGCAGATAATAGTACAGGAAATATACCACGTAGAAGAGTATATAGACAAGGAGATGTTCCAATAACAGAAGTTAAACCTATGGGAAAAAGAATGCCTATAGAAGAACCAATAATACTCCAAGAAGGAGGAAGTAAAGGAAAAATTCTAAATATAGCCGCACATGATCCACAAAGATGGAATTCAGTAATAGACTTATGGAAAGGAATAGTAGTAGCAGACTTTATAAAAAATTATACAGAAACTGATGCAGAAACAATGTATAAATACTTAGAGACATTCTTAGGAGAATCAACTAAAGCTCTATGGGAAGCTTATAAAGTAGAATTCCCATCAGAATTTCAGTATTTAGTATCATTAGGACCAAACCCATATAATTTTACAAATAAAATACATACATTAATAACAGGAGAAGATCCAAATAGTGGATTAGTAGCTTTACAAAGAAATGCAGTAATAAAACTAGAACAATTAAGTATAAGTAATTGGTATTATATAAAGAAATTTTTAAATGATTATTTCTATTATTGTACAATTAGTGGAAATGCATTTGATCAAGATTTAGGTAAGAAATTATTTAATAAATTACCTGGAGCTTTAGGAAGAGAAATAGAAGATAGATGGACCAAAAGAGATGGAGTAGCCCAAAACCCTCAAGCAAAATGGTCTATAGGACATAGAATACAACATATAATGGAAATATTACAAGAAAAATGTACTAATTTACAAATACAAAAACAATTAAAACAGAATGAAATGAATTTCTGTAAAGACATAATATATACAACTCAAAATTATGATAAAGCTCAATACAAAAAGAAAAGATATAAAAAATATAATCCACAATATAATAGGAAATATAATAAAAAAGGATATTTTCTTAGGAAATCCTCAGCCAGAAAACCATATTTAAATAGGGATAGACATGTTAGAAAATATAGAACAGATAGAAATTATAAGAATAAGTTAGAATGTTTTACATGTGGAAGTATAGAACATTTAGCAAATACTTGTCCTAAAAGATATAATGCAAAAACTAGAAATGCTCAATTAGTAGAAGAATTTAACGAAGCATTATTAAATGTAGATGAATATATGTCAGATAATGAAAGTATTTACTCTATAGTAAGTATTGATATAGAAGAAAATAATAAAGAAGAAGACTCTTCTAATTCAGAAGGAGAAGAATTAATTAATGAACTAGGAATAGAAAATCTAAATATAGATGATTTACAAATTAATTTTATGAATATAATAGAATGTGAACATAATTTTGAAAAAGACACAGGACTAGATAGTAACCCATGTAATTGGTGTAAATGGTATCCAAGTAAATATAAAAGAGCTAAATGTAACAAATGTTTTTTAGAAGGATGTATAAGTTGCATAGAAACCCAGTTAGGAATAATAATTCAAAAAAGAAAAGAAATAAATACAACTGAACCTTTAATAAATTTAAAAGTATCAGTATTAGAGGCAAAAGTTAAAGAATTAGAAGAAAGAATATTAAGATTAGAAAAAGGAAAAAACATTGAACAAGAACTACCATTAGATAATCAGGAATTAATGAATGAAGAATCTAATACTCTAATATGTAATCAAGACAAAAATATAAATACAGTTAAAGTATTAGCAAGACTTCAAATAGGAAAATATGAACTAGAGACTCTAGCACTAATAGATTCAGGATGTACGAAAAGTATTTTAAATAAGAAAATAGTACCACCAGAATTAATAAAGACTTTAGAAAAACCACTTGCAGCCATGCAAATGGATGGAACACATAATATATACAAATATTACATAGATAAAGTACAAGTTAGTTTTTTAAATACTTGTTCAGAATTCTATAAACCTACCTATAAGATGGATAAAATATGGGTAAGAGATTTAGATATAAGAGTAGATTTTGTTTTAGGACTAGACTTCTTACTATATAATAAAGGAGGAACCATAATAACAAGTGATGGAATACTTTTCATGAAAAATATTACTTATACTTCTGTATTAACTAACAAAATTAATACTCAAATAAGACATAAAGAAAAATGTTGTGATAATTGTGAAAATAATAAATGTACAAAAACAGGATGTAATATATTATATGAAGAAATACTAGAATCAGATGAAGAAGATATAGTTAATAAAAACTATGTTTTAATAGAAACTGAAACAGAATTATATAATTTTAAGACAGGAATTAAAAAAATAGGACAAATAAGAAATCAACAAGATTTAGATAATATAGTAAAAATTTTAGATCAAATAGAAATAATAGGAGAAAAACCCTTAAAACATTGGAAAAATAATAAAATAGTATGTAAGTTAGATATAATAAATCCAGAATATATAATAAAAACAGCCTCAATAGAAGCTACAAACCAAGATTTAGAAGACTTTAGAATACAAATTAAAGAACTATTAGAATTAGGAGTAATAAGACGATCTACTTCTAAACATAGATCAGCAGCATTTATGGTAAGAAATCATAGTGAAATAGTTAGAGGAAAAGCTAGAATGGTTATAAATTATAAAAGATTAAATGATAATACTAGAACAGATGGATATAAACTACCAGATAAAACAGAATTAATAAATAGAATTCAAGGTAAAACAATTTTTAGTAAATTCGATTGTAAGTCAGGATTTTGGCAAATAAAAATGCATCCAGATAGTATAGAATGGACAGCATTTACTTGTCCTGAAGGACATTTTGAATGGCTAGTTATGACATTTGGATTAAAAACAGCTCCTCCAATATTTCAAAGGAAAATGGATCAGATATTTGGAGAATATAAAAAATTTGTTTTAGTATATGTAGATGATATTTTAGTATTCAGTAAAGATATAAAAGAACATTTAGGACATTTACAAACAGTTTTTAGACTATTTGTTAATAATGGAATAATAATTAGTAAAAAGAAAATAGAATTATGTAAAAATTATATAAATTTTTTAGGAATTATTTTAGGAGAAGGAAAAGTTAAGTTACAACCCCATATAGCTAAAAAAGCTTTAGATATGCCAGATAAATTAAATACTTTAAAAGAGTTACAAAAATTCTTAGGAATAATTAATTATGCAAGACCATTTATTAAAGATTTAGGTAAAATAGCAGGACCATTATATTCTAAAACAGGCTCTAAAGGGCAAAGAAATTTCAATATAGAAGATATAAAATTAGTACAACAAATAAAAGAAAAAATAAAAAATATACCTGATCTTAATATGCCATTAGAATCAGATTATTTAATAATAGAGACAGATGGAAGTTTTGAAGGATGGGGTGCAGTATTAAAATCAAAACCACATAAATATAGTTCTAAAAAAGAAGAAAAAATATGTGCTTATCAAAGTGGAAAATTTAAAGAAAAAGGTAATATAGCTAGTATAGATGTCGAAATTTTAGCTATAATATATGGATTAAATAGCTTTAGAATTTATATTTTAAATAAACTAGAAATATTAATACGAACAGATTGTGAAGCTATAGTAAAATTTCACCAGAAAATCAATGATAAAACAAATAGTAGAAGACGATGGCTAAATTTTTTAGATACTATATCAATTTATAATTCTATAATTTTTGAGCATATTAAAGGAAATGATAATAGTATTGCAGACCAATTGAGTAGATTATTGATTAAAGTTTAAATTTTAAATTTTTCAGAATGAGACCATCTTTCCAAGACAAGGGCAAAGGAGTTCAACCTCCAACCCCAGATTTTTCAGACTTGTATAAACAGACAGTATTATCTAATTTAAATTTTAGACCACTAAATAAAATAGATGATAATAGAATAGAAAGACTACAATTTGGACAACATAATTTAATAGCATACGAATCATCTAATTTAACTTTTAGAAGTCTACCTATATACCAGATAGATAAACAACAGAAATGTTTAATAGATAATATATGGATAGCTCATAATAAGAAAGACACTAAATATATAATTGCAGTTTTAAATGCCTTAGGATTCTATTTTAATAGTAAAAACAAAGAAAATAAATTTAAATATTATGTTGTTATTCATGGTAGAATAAATGGAATTTTTCAGACTTGGATAGAAGTTTTAGATTCTATAAAAGGATTTTCTAAACCTCTTTTTAAAGGTTTTAATGATTTTACTGAAGCACTAGACTATGCTAGGGGAGTATTAGGTCCAAACTACTATATCTCTCCCTCTCTTAAACAAAATCCAGACAAAATCCCTCAATATCATATTCAGAAAGACACAGATAAAATTATATTCTGCGATCATTGTTCTTCAATGACCAAAGCTTTCAAAAGACTAAATTATGAAAATGAAGTATTAGCACAAGAAAATCTCCAGATGAAAGACAAGATTGCAAAGATGGAGAAGGATTTGAAAATCAAAAATAATCAGATCAATATACAGGGTTCTCCATCCCCACTAAAAATGGATGAGACGGGTGTACATTCCCCCCTGAATGTAAATAAATCCACTGTATCGGATAAAGATACAGCTAGTCCGGTTCAAACGGTAGCCGGTAAAGACTTATCAAATCCGTTAATGGCTGTCACTTTGCCAAAAAGTGAAAAAGAAGAAGGAACATCCTCAAGAAGACGTTTACCCCTTTCTTTCAAACAGCTCCTTAGACAAAAAACTAAAAAAGTCCAAAAAAATAAAGACTTAGAATCCATAATAGCCCAAACTGTAGAAAAATTATTTAAAACCCAACAAGAAAAAGACAAACATATAAATCCTAGCCCAACACAAAGCCCAAGACAAAATTCAGTTTCCAGTCCAAATACTTCAGATGGTTTTTCAGACTCTTTACAATTTGCTCAAGACCCAAATGATGATGACTCGGGTATGAGTTTTGATTCAATTGCTTTACACAACATAGACACATAAAAAAAAAAAATTTATAGATATATATATATTGTGTAATAGTTTTCTTTCTTATTCTTAAAGAGGAATGCCTCTTTAGTCAACAATGTGAGTCCCACTTTACTCACTACCACACATGTGTGGAAAAACTGTTGGGACGCGTCTTTACTTTATTAAGCACTAAGTAAAAGATAAAGATAAGTGTTAGACTTTTTGTATAAAGATAGAGGATAAGTGATAATATCAGACAAAGGACAGCTAATAATGCAAAAGAAGGCATCATTTCACGTGCGATGGGGCCCAATGCGCACCCGGCGGAAAAGATAAGATTCTTTTTCATTTTGAAGTCCGGAGTTTGAAGTCCATAATCTTGTATATAAAGAAGACATTATCAGAAGAAGAAGGTAGAGCGAAAAAATCAACAACCAGCAAATCCCAAAGCTTTCCAAAAAATCCTTCCTCTTCATACTCATATAAAAAAAAAAAAAAATATTTTTAGTTCTTTGTTTTAAGCTTGTTTTACAACTTTTGTAAAGTTCTATTGGAAGTCGTTCGGGTTTCCCGAAAGGGAAACTTCACTCTGTTTTAATAATGTAAGTTTTCATATTTATGTTTCTAGTAAAACTTCCCATATATGTAAATTATGTGTGTTTAAATTATATATGTTAAATATTTGTGTATGAATTTATAAATGTTACCATGAATCTATATTACTTAGTATATGGTTAGTCTCTTAGCCTCTTAAAAGTATTGATGGATTAACCTGTAAATTCCTAGGACATTGTTGGGTCAGTTTGAATGTTCTTGATAGAACGATGAATGACCAAATCCGGGGTGTGGTTAAAGAAGATTAATTTTAAGAACAAAAGCTAAGAGAAAGAGATGAACAGTAAGAATAGATTCATGAATGGACAGAGTCCATAGTTAAAAAAAAAAATAAATAAAAAAAAAAATATATATATATATATATACTTATATAAGGGAAGAAAAACTAGAAACTAAATTGATATTTACATATTACAGCAAAAGAGTGAAGGAGTACTGAGTAGGATTTTAAAATTTACAAGTTTAAACGAAAATTTTATTGAAATATTTATTGAAATACCCCCTCCTATATATATATATATATATATATATATATATATATATATATATATATGTAATTTATCAGTTTGATTTAATATTTTTCTCAAAATTAAAATCAAAATAAATATGATTATTTAAAAAAATATTAAAATCAAATTCAACCCAAAATTATCAATTTATTTAATTAATTTAGTTCAAATTTCAATTTGAACTCAAACTATGAACACTTCTAGCTTTATATATATATATATATATATATATATATATATATATATATTTATACACAAAACAAGCAAACCAACAACCTTAACCTCAAAACTATTGTAGATGACACTATTGAGTCTAGTTTATCAAAGTGGAAGTACATTTTCATATTGCTATAGGCAGGAGAGTATCTAGTAAAGAGGATAGAGATGTCGTGCTTCCCGCACACTTTGGTTGAAACTCTCTAGCTAGGTGTTAAAGTGTCGTTGTTTTGAAGTATGGCAAAGTTAAGGAGTTATAGTAGTAACATGGCAAAAGAAGGAAGATGTGTGTCTTATTTGCTGAGTTCGAAATGTATAATTGTCATCATCAAAAAGGGGGAATTTGTTAGAATGAGAAAGATTTTGATAATTGACAAATGCAGGAACAGCTGAAAGAAACAGGTTGTATAGACGTGTTCCTTACAGAACGAATCCGACTTGAATAAGGAAAACATCAACCACGTGAATTAGAAGTTATAAAGCTGTGAAATTATTATTTTTTCGACAAGCAACCAGTACAAAAGGTTTCCTTTTATAAAGGAGTTCAAAGCCAAGTGAAAGAAGGAAAACTAATTTCTATTTAAGGAAATCTATTTAAGGAAATTGTGTTTTCTTATTTATTTAAGGAAATTGTGTTTTCTTATTTATTTAAGGAAATTGTGCTTTCTTATTTATTTAAGGAAATTATGTAGAAAAGGAGTCCAAGTGGAAGTCAACAAGGATTTGTAGAAGGCAAATACAAGTTGAATTATACAAGGAGTTGATGAAGTTCTGATCTATAAATAGGGAGCTATTTGCATCAGAAAAAATTGCGCACTTACATAGAGAGAAGATCAAAACACAATCAAGAGGTTTGAGAGAGTTTTGAGATTTATTGGGAGTGTTGCAATTTGTGAGGAAAAATTGTAAGATTGTATTCAAGAGTCTTGTTTACAATCAGAGAGTAGGACTTGTTCGACAAGTTGTAGAACTTGAAGAACATTAGAAGATATAAAACCGGGGGGTTTTGTGTCTTTGGGTAGCTAGAAATTAGAGTTTATAATTTCTTAGCTAGGAATTAGAGTTTATAATTCCTCTAGGGATTAGAGTTTCTAATTCCTTAGGTTACATAGCTTTGTAATCTTTTGTTGAGACTTGAAGTTTAATAAAGTGGAGTTAAATCCTACAGAGGTGTAGGTCGTGGTTTTTACCCTTGTAAGTTGGGGTTTTCCGCGATAAAATATTGTGTCATTATTTTATTTGCTTCACAAAACGTAACTGCTGTAATTCTGCAAAGGAACATATAAAATAAACCTGTTCCTAAGGCGAATTTGGGGGTCAGAATTTCAACAATTGGTATCAGAGCAGATTATCTTTGAAGAGTTTAACAACTCAAGATAAGATCATAATGAATTCTGCACCTCCTCTTGGGCATGGTCAAGGGCAACACATCAACAGACCACCATTATTTAATGGAGAGTACTACTCTGGTGAAAGACAAGAATGGAAGACTTCATTCAAGCTGAAGATTACGAACTATGGGTTAGAATTACTAATGGACCTTTAATTCCTACTATTACTGATAGCTAAGGGAATAAGGTACCTAAACCTACAGATAAATACGGGGAAGCCGATTACAAGATGTTAGGAAAGAATGCAAAAGCTAAGTGCATTCTTGTATGTGGATTAGGACCTGATGAGTTTAACCGCATCTTTAGTTGTACCTCTGCAAAACAAATATGGGACACTTTAAAAAACGCTCACAAAGGTACAACTCAAGTTCGTAAATTCAGAATTGCCACACTTTGTTCTGAATATGAGGCCTTCAAGATGAAATCCGGAGAATCACTTCAAGATATGATCACCAGATTTACCACTATTGTAAACGAGTTAATATCCTTGGGCAAAGTATACACCACTGCGGAACAGGTAGACAAAGTACTAAGGACTCTGCCTAGATCATGGGAAATAAAAGTTACTGCAATCAGAGAAGACAAGGATCTAACCAATATGACTTTGGATGAATTAGTAGGAAATCTCAAATCTTATGAGATGAATGTTGACAAAAGAGGTCAAGGAAACAAAGAGAAAAATCTTGGATTTAAAGCAACTGAAAGTGATGAATCTGACATAGATGATGATGATCTTGCGCTGATAAGTAAGAACTTCAAGAAACTCTTAAAAAGGGGATTAAACGCTAGCAAGAAATCACCACCCCAAAAAGAAAGAAATCTTGAGAGACCACAAGACGGAGGTTGTTTCAAATGTGGTAAAATAGATCATCAGATCAAGGATTGTCCTATGTGGGAAGTAGAATGGAAAAAGGGAAGAGCCGAAAAAGAGAAGAAGGAACTTCTCAACAAAAAGAAAAACAAAGAAAAGAACAAGCAATGTATGCAGCTTGGGGAACAGGTTCTTCGGACATGTATGAAGAAGATGATGAGGACATTGCTTTAATGGCAATAGAAGAATTAGATACTGAACCTGATTCAGACTCTGAAGAAACTGAGGTAAATCTTCTTAACCTAAACGATAAACTAGTAAAGTTCTCTAAGAAAAAACTTTCATTCCTATTGCTTGCTTCCATAGACACAATTCAAGAACTTGTTAACACCAAGAGCCAACTACTTTCTTCCTTGTCTAGCCTAAAGTTTGAGCACATTGATCTTAATAAGAACAAACATGACCTTCAAGGGAAAATCAAGCAACTTGAATCTCACAATCTGGAACTAAGAAGTGAGAATCTAAAACTAAAAATTCTTGATAAAGAAAAAGAGGGTGAACTGCCGGACCAAAAACTTGAGGTCAAAAAACTCAAAAATAACTTAAAACTAAAAAAGGAAAACTCTAGGAGAATAAATCTTGAATTAACTAGGATAAGAAGTGATCTGGAAAGAGCAAATAAGTGGACAAAATCCTCCATGATAGTAACCCATCTAGGTAACAATAATAGGAACATTAAAACTTGAATAGGGTATGAACAACCCATAATGAGAATACTATGTTTTGTATTATTTGTGGTATCTCAGGTCACTCTAAACAATATTGTCCTAAACACAAAGCTAGTGCAGAAAATAATGCAAGAGCAACTTATAAAACTGTTCAAAGGAACATGTATACTCAAAGAAAAAATAATCTGCCCAAGTGGGCTTATAGAGATCTTATTCATCCTTTTTATCAATACAAAGGACCCAAGCTAGTCTGGGTTCCTAAATCTAACCTTTGAATTTGCAGGAAAAATGAGAGGAAGCAGAAAACATTCACCAATTGAACATGTTGTTTCAGATGCATGATTGTAACTAGAAAAAATTCCTCTCACTTGAGAAAAAAAAAAGAATGGATGAATAACATTGACTGAAAAAAAAAAAGGAGTTGAAAAAAAAAAAAAAAGAAGAAAACTGAAGAAGCATGTTGAAGAAAACAGGTTCAACCTATTCAGTATCTAACAGTTATGCGCACTAAGATGATCAATCAATCAAAAATTTGATCAGCCAAGGGAAACACTTTCAAAAGGAACAATTTGGAACTTGGGGATGATTAAGGTTACATAAGTATCCAAAAATGGCTAATGAACATTGCGTATACTGCCCTCTAATATTGAATTCTATGCTCAGTTTTGTACATTAAGTTGTATGTCTCTATACCACTTTTAAAGTCATGCTACTCATGCACTATAACATTGTATTTGCATCTAGCACAGGAGAGATACTTAGTAAAATTGAAGCAAAATTCAGCATTATCCAGAGATCTAAGGTATGTGCACTACAATTATTCATGATTAAATATAAAGTCAATGCACTTGAACCTATTTCTTCCACTTGTCCCAAAAGATATTCATGCCCTAAATACTACCAAAACAAATATCTTCTTAAAAAGCCATATCCCAATATGATGGTCTATGGTTGAGGTAAATTTGATGGAGGACACCTCTACTTTGTTGCATTATAAATACAGATTAAGAAAGTAGAGTGTGCTGGTTCTTAGGGGGAATCTTTTGTATTGAGTTAAGTCTTGAAGGATTTACGTTGTGAGGGGGAATATTTTGGAGACCCTACACTTGAACAAAGTTAACTTGTTAGGCTCAACTTGAGTGCATCTAGTGAGGGGGAATCGATGAGAGATCCATCTGTCGAACCTAGTTCTTCTATTGGGAATCATATAAACTGGGATTTTAGATTGATATATAAAAATAAAAAAAAAAGGTGCTACACCTGATAGTACACGTCCAGGGAACAGATTGAGAGAACGTGTTCCTTTAAAAGTGATATTAAAAAAAAAATTGTTCCTCTTACTGACTCTATTAAAATTAAAGATGAGTGAACTATTGTTTCTCCAAAGGGAACATGATTGATTGAATAAGTTCCTTAAAAGTGATATAAAAAAAAAAAGGATTGAGCCTACATAGACCAATGTTATCTTTGAAATTGAGAAGGCTGCTAATCTTGTTAATTCAAAATATATCTTTGCTACTGAAAAATAACTTTTATTTATCCTCTGATCTTTTGATATTACCTAGCCACTCTAGCCTTTGACTTCCCAATTTTTTTCTCATCACAAGTGCTTGATTCTATCTTTAATTTTGATTATAGTTGTGGTGTATATGCTTTTGATTAATGCTAATGTTGGATTTGAGTTTTAAGTTAATGTCTATATCCTATGTTTATGCAAATGCTTTGCTATAGCTAATTGAGTTCTTGATTTTTAAGTGTTTGTGTAAGTGATAGCCCAGTGACCATGAGTATCGAATTTGCCTAATGTCAAAAGGGGGAAGCAGCTGCATATGAGTTATGTGTACCTATTCAATGCAAGCAGATAAATTTGCCATAGTCAAAAAGGGGGAATTTGTTTAAGTGTCGTTGTTTTGAAGTATGGCAAAGTTAAGGAGTTATAGTAGTAACATGGCAAAAGAAGGAAGATGTGTGTCTTATTTGCTGAGTTCGAAATGTATAATTGTCATCATCAAAAAGGGGGAATTTGTTAAAATGAGAAAGATTTTGATAATTGACAAATGCAGGAACAGATGAAAGAAACAGGTTGTATAGACGTGTTCCTTACAGAACGAATCCGACTTGAATAAGGAGAACATCAACCACGTGAATTAGAAGTTATAAAGCTGTGAAATTATTATTTTTCGACAAGCAACCAGTACAAAAGGTTTCCTTTTATAAAGGAGTTAGTGAAAGAAGGAAAACTAATTTCTATTTAAGGAAATCTATTTAAGGAAATTGTGTTTTCTTATTTATTTAAGGAAATTGTGTTTTCTTATTTATTTAAGGAAATTGTGCTTTCTTATTTATTTAAGGAAATTATGTAGAAAAGGAGTCCAAGTGGAAGTCAACAAGGATTTGTAGAAGGCAAATACAAGTTGAATTATACAAGGAGTTGATGAAGTTCTGATCTATAAATAGGGAGCTATTTGCATCAGAAAAAATTGCGCACTTACATAGAGAGAAGATCAAAACACAATCAAGAGGTTTGAGAGAGTTTTGAGATTTATTGGGAGTGTTGCAATTTGTGAGGAAAAATTGTAAGATTGTATTCAAGAGTCTTGCTTACAATCAGAGTTTTGTGAGTAGGACTTGTTCGACAAGTTGTAGAACTTGAAGAACATTAGAAGATATAAAACCGGGGGGTTTTGTGTCTTTGGGTAGCTAGAAATTAGAGTTTATAATTTCTTAGCTAGAAATTAGAGTTTATAATTCCTCTAGGGATTAGAGTTTCTAATTCCTTAGGTTACATAGCTTTGTAATCTTTTGTTGAGACTTGAAGTTTAATAAAGTGGAGTTAAATCCTACAGAGGTGTAGGTCGTGATTTTTACCCTTGTAAGTTGAGGTTTTTCGCGATAAAATATTGTGTCATTATTTTATTTGCTTCACAAAACGTAACTGCTGTAATTCTGCAAAGGAACATATAGAATAAACCTGTTCCTAAGGCGAATTTGGGGGTCAGAATTCCAACACTAAGGATTCACGATTTGGATAAAAATCTATTCAAATCGAAAAAACGAATCGAATCGATAAAATAAAATCAATTTTATTTGAATTTGATTTGGTTTGATTTTAGATTTTTGAACGGTATTTTTCTTTTTTTTTGCTAGAACAGGCATTTTTATATATTGAAAGGGAGTACATATAGTATTGGTACAAACCATAGCAGGGTACAGGCACCCTGATTATTTCGGTAGTAGAGGCATATGAAAGAAAGGGAGGGAGGGACACATAGGTGATAAGGTTAAAATCTAAAGAGGTAGCTACTAATTTTCCATGCTTCGCAAATGCATCTGCCAGATTATTTGCAGTCCTAGAGATGTGACGAAGCTCAGTGTCCGGCAAGTCAGCCAACAGGTCCCTGCAGGTAGATAAAATAGTGAAATATTTCGGGTTAACTGATCTTAATAAATCGAGTAATACCTGTGAATCTGTTTCAATAACTAGCGGAGTGAAATGATGATATTTTGCAAGGAGTAGTCCATGGTATAGGCCAAGAAGTTCCGCGTGTACCACCTCAGTTCGATGAAGTGGTTGGGTGTAGCCAAGCACCCAAGCAGCAGTCGTATTGCGGAAGACACCTGCAGCGCCTCCAGCAGCAGTTTCGGCGTCCACGGCGCCATCAATATTTAATTTAAATGAGTGCAATGGTGGAGGTGACCAACTAGTAGGCGAGCTGGAGCGATGGGTGGCTGCATGAGCGACGGGAGTGGCCAAGGCGGTAAATTCAGCGACTTGGAAGAGGAGTTTGTGTGTGGAAACAAAGTCATGGCGGTTGTTGAAGACATTATGGCTACGATTGAGCCATAAATTCCAAAGAATATACAGGATGAGGGTAGCAAATGGTACGCTAAATGAAGGAGGGATCGGGGAGGAATTGGTCGTGGTGCATGCTTGTTTGAACAAGTAAAGGTGGTCTGCGGTAGGCGGGTGTATGTTAAAATAAGTTCAAAGATGTTTTGCCGGAGGGCAATGAAGGAAGATATGAAGAATATCTTCATCAGTAGCGCTACAGAAAGGGCATAAGGCGCTAGGGAGTAGTCGACGGGCAACAAGGAGAGATCGGGTAGGAAGTCTAGAATGGAGGAGTAGCCAAACGAAGGTTTTGAGTTTAGGGAGTATAGGAAGGGACCAAATCCAATTGATAGTAGGAAAAGTAGGAACAAGAGTATAATGTTTGATATAGAGCTGGTAGTTTTTAGCTGTAGTGAAATTTCCTGAAGTAGAGGGGAGCCAGTAAGGATGGTCGGTAGTGGCTGTGGGGTGTGAGACAGTGCCAAGAATAAGAGAAGTAATAGAGGGGGGAAACTCAAAGGAAAAACAATCAAAGCAGCAGACCTTATTAGGGAGGATGGAAGAGAGGGGTAGGTCGAATTCATGGCGTAAGAGAGGTCCCGATATTAATTCGCGCGTATCCATTTTTCACTCCAAAGGAGTATGTGGTGACCATTGGCAACGTTCCAGGCTGTTCCCGAGCGTATTAGAAAGTTGGTTTTGGTAAGACTTTTCCAAAAGTAAGAGTGATACGGTTTTGAGGAAATGGGAGGGAGAGGGTGGGAAGTAAGAGAGGTAAAGGAGTAAATATTTACCGCGCAAAATTGTGGACCAAAGTGGGTGGGGTGTATGAAAGAGTTGCCAGTGGAAATGACTAAGGACGACATCATTTTTTGCAAGCAGTTGAGGAATGTCAAGACCGCCCGAGTGCTTTGGGGTGTTGACCACTTTCCAGCTAAGGAGATGGAGCTTTTTCTTTTCCGCAGTAGAGCCCTAGAGGAAATTGCGTTGCCGGCGATCAATGTGGTGCGTCCTGCTAGTGTAAGAGTAGTACTCTTCCAACCTTGAAGGGCGAGTGGTCATGCGATCAAGGATGAATTGGTAATCGGATGAGCGCGGATGTAAGTTAGGCATGATAAAACCCAAATACTTCCCAAAATGATCCGAAGATTTGATATTTAGTTGCACGGAAAGGGCATGTCGTTGGGTAGGGTCGACGTTGCGAGAAAAAATAATTTTAGATTTAGAGAAATTAATATGTTGACCAGATACATGTTTGAGATGGTTAAAAATGTTAATAATAGTAGTGGCATTTGCAGTTGTGGCTTGGGAAAATAATACAAGGTCATCGGCAAAGAGTAAGTGGGAGAGGGAAGGTCATGTACGACTTAACTTAACCGGTTGCCAAGAATTTGTGCAGACAGCATGCTCAATGGAACGTGAAAGCGATTCCATACAAATAATGAATAGATAGGGGGACAAGGGATCTCCTTGACGGATACCGCGTGAAGGCTGGAAGAAAGGGGTGGGGGTACCATTAATAAGAATAGAAATATAAGAAGTAGTAACAGAGGCCATAATTAGTTTAATAAGAGGCTGGGGAAAATTCAGATGGAGAAGGGAAGAGTGAATAAATGACCACTCAAGCCGATCAAAAGCTTTGTCCAAGTCAAGTTTTAGCATCATAACCCCTATGGTGCCCTTTTTCTTCCGAAAGGAGTGGAGAGCTTCTTGGACAATAATGGCATTGTCAGCTGCTTTCCGTCCAGGGAGGAAACTGCTTTAGAAGGGGTTACTGAGGGAACGGAGGTAGGGGCGAATACGGTGGACAATGATTTTGATAATGGTTTTATAAATAGTATTACAAAGTCCAATGGGACGATATTGAGTAATGTGCTCGGGTGATTTAACCTTTGGGATTAGTGTAATATGAGTCTCGTTGAGGTATGCTGGTAGAGTGGATGTGGAGAAGACGTCTTTACATAGACGAATAACAGTGTCCTGGGTGGAATGCCAATATTTTTGGAAGAAGACGGGGTGTAAACATCGGGTCCCGGAGCTTTGAACGGTATTTGGTTTGACTATGATTTTATTTGAAAAAATCAAAGAAATAATCGAACTGAACCGATGAATTATATACATACATTTTATTAATATACATACTTAATATAATATTTTTATAAAAAATTTGAAGATCTTATATATATATATATATATATATATATATATATATATATATATATAAATATATTTGATAAAATAATGTTTAGCCACAATTTTTAACAATTTATTTAGATCTTAATTTTTTATAATTATTTCTTTCTTAAATCAACCCAAAATGAAATAAATAGTAATGTGAATTCTTAAATTTTATTAAATCTTGCATGTTGCATAAGTTTGTTTATATAACCAAAAAGCTGATCATACTCTGAGAAAAATTGTAATTTTTTCCTTCAAACAGGCTCGATAGAAAAACTTAATAACGAGTTATATTTTTTTTCTTAATAGAAAATTTTAATCTGATGTTAGGATTATATTTTCTAGTTATTTGAATGAAGTTAACAAAATATAAAATAATAAGGCCGACAGAAACACGTGGGTGCATGGTCCATGCGTCACTGTTTTTTTGACGAAATAAAAAAGGGTGGCGTATGTCGATTTTTGTCATCTTTACAAGTGTGCGTTTCGTGTTCTATTTTATCAACTAATATAATTTAATAAACTTGGCTTTTACTTTCAACCTGCAGGCCCACTTCCCAAGAAAACAATGTTATATATATATATATATTCATTTGTTTTTAAAAAAAAACAACTCACATTTCATCTTTCATTAATTCTCTTATACAAAATATATATTGAAAAATACTCAATTGAAGAAAATGAGAAGAAAGTGTAATTTGGAACTCACTCTTTCTCCTAGCAACTTGTTGATGTAAGTCTACTTATCACAAATCCATATTGATTAGTGATTACTCCTTGGAATTAGGTATTCAAGTATATATTTGTTTTTATTTACTATTTGCTATTAGGGAGGATAAATATTAGAGAATGAGCAATCACAACAGCTAACAATATTTTACAATGAAAAATTTGTTGCTTCTCATGTTACTCAGCTTCAGGTATATATGTATTTCCAGTTTTTCTAATAATAGTTAATAAATGACTTGTTTTGTTAATATATAATTGTATTTCTAAATGCAGGCTAAAGCTATAATTTATCTTGGGAGTAGAGAAATGGAGGAGAAAACAAATAAGATAAAATATGAGCCATCATCACCATTATTACAGCCTCAAACTGTGAAGAAATCTCTACAAAAGAGAAAAAATAGAATTCAGCCATATCATCACTAGTTGCATATGTACATATGTTTTGCATACATTGATCTCTCGTCTTTTTTTTTTTTTTTTATGTGAGACCTAAAAAAGATTCCTTTAGATAGGTGGATCATAATCATTAATTAAGGTCAACACTTGTGTAGATATCACAATTTACAGATTTTGAAATACAAAATTAAAATTTCATCCTACGAGTCACACTTAGCTTGCTAGAATGTGCCTATACAAAGACCCTCGATCGATCTGCAAGTAGAGTAGCTCAAAACTTACTTGAATCTCTCTATCTTGTATTTTATTTTACATAAAAAAGTAAATCAAATGATGGCTCGAGGTAGATCCACAGAGGGTGGCTCATTCTTAGAATTGCATCATAAGAAGATATACAAACGTAGTATATAAGGATCAAAACATGGGGTACTCAATAGACATCATAGGTAGACCGAGTTCAGAAAGATCAATGGCCAAACCACACAATAATAACAAGAGCTCAGTCACAACTACACACTTTACAAGGCAATCCAAATATACTCAATGGCCAAACCACGCAATAATACGATGAATTAACTAAGGAAAGTAAGGAACCAGAGAGAAACATCGAGCCGCCCAAAATAATGCCACAGACTTAACAGTAAAGTGCCAATAACTCGGATATATGTCGACGGGCCGCAAGAAATGATGCATTTGACTTATCAACAAGTACAAAGAGTAGAATGTAACCTCAATTCTTTAACAGTCACTGTAACAAATATGATATATAGTTACGAAACTATTAGCTATAACATCAAATTCGTAATTAATTATTTGTTTTTAGTGATAAAATTTAATTTTCGTGCTTAAATATATGAGAAACATACTTTTAGTGACGAAACATAAAAATTCGTAGCAAAGTTTTGGCCACTAAAGTTTTCCACCAAAAAATTAATTGGCATCATTTGTTAAGTAGTGTTAGTCACGAATTTAAAGTTATCGGTGATACATTATTGTCACTAATAATGTATTTAATTCATGACAAAATATTTTTTGTCTTATAATTTATTAAAAAAATACACAGTTTAATTAAAATATAATCTAAATTTGAATGAATTGTGGGTAGTAAATATGATGCATTTGTGTATGAGTATAAATAATCATATAATTCTGCAAAAGTTAAATTTGAAAGAAGTGAATAAAGTACAAAATTAAAACAAAAAATGAAAAGCAAGAGAGAGTTAATCTGATGATAAGCACTCTTCACTTTCAATCTTAAGGTTGTGAGTTCGATTCCCCAAGACATAATGTGCAAGCTGCTGGCCAGGGGTAAAAAAAATTGAGATAGGATATATATATAATACATTTAAGAATAAATAATTTTTTGTATATAAAATATAGTAATTAGTGACAAAATTAGATTTTATTCAACTACGAAGTACATATAACTTTAGAGACAATTGATTTTGTCACTGATTTAAGTAAAATAACTTTAGAGACAATTGATTTTGTCACTGATTTAAGTAAAATAATCAGCGATAATATAATTTTATCGGTAGTTATAACCTTTTTAGTGACAAAGCATACTATTAACTATAAAAAAAATATACTTTTTACAACAAATAAATTTGTCATAAATGTTTAAGCATTTGGGGACGATTTTTCTTTTTGTAGTTAATATAATACTTTTACCTACGAAGCACTAAATCATCTTTATATACTTTTAAAGACACACATTTAGTGACGACTGAGTGACAAATTATTTTTTGTCACACAAGATTTTTAGTGACGAAATATGATTTATAAATGACGAAATTATTTGTTGTAGTGAGTGAAGGTTGTGAGTTTTTGTGTTGTGGATCTATGGTAAGAGTCATGTTTCGAGTTGGTTTGTATGAGAAATTCTATGGATTTGTGTTGGATTTGAGAATCAAGAATAGTATAAGAGGAATCACTCAATTCTAAACCAGTTAGAACCCTAAATCGAGAAGAAAAATTCATCGATTTTCATGGAAGGGGGCTGAGGCAGCGCACCACCCATAGCGCCAAGACTTTTACTATGTAGTTTGGCACCTAGCACCCCACACCAGCAGTACACTAGGGTCACCTGATCTTTTTTCTTTTTGTACTTCATTTCGAACGTGATCCTTTGAATTATGACTATGTTCTCTTCTTTGTATTAGCTCCTAAAAGCTCCATTAATCTTTGATGATTCCTACATGTCCTAATCACATGTCTTAATTTACATTCCAAATTCAATTAAGTTTAAGAGGAAAGTTTAAGAGGTATTTTTGAGAATTATTTTGTAATCGACAATGCTTTTGAGCGAAGTCTTGAGAAAGTAAATGTAAGAATTAGAAGAGTCGTATTCATGATTGAGAAAGAGTATAAGGGAACAAAGTATTTCCAAATGTAACATTTTTACATTTAAAAAGGGAAATGTTGATTCCTAAATGAGTTTATGAGTTCAAAGATATCTCTAAGTATATCTCTAGGTATAACCTTTTTTAAGAGAATATGTTGAGTAATCACCTCAAATTGAGAAAGAGATATGTTAAACATTTGAGCATTAGTTTATATATTATTGGAAGTAGTATTGAGCACTGATATGAGATGAGTTCATACAACTCACTCTCCTCATAAATAATGTAGCCAACATGGGTAAAGGGTTGTACTTTTTATACAATTTCTTATTGATTTTAAGCATAGATTAGTGGATTCAATTAGTTGAGGTGTTCTACATCCCAAAAAAATAATATGACAGTTCTAGCAGTGTGAGCAAGACGTTGTATCATCAGATAGTTCATAATGATGGTTGTAGATTAGGAAATCTCATAAATAACAGTAAAGAATAACTATTGTATTTGTATGCATCTTGAGTTATTATTTATGTTTTATAAAGATTTAAATAATACATCTCTTATTATTGCTTTTGTATTGCAGTTGAGTTGAAGTGAGTATATCTTCTAGTCTTATATGTTGAGTTATCTATTCCTTTAGTTTCCCTTGAATGCTCGTACATTCAATGTGCTGATATCATCCGACCTGCATCTTATTTATGATGCAGATACAGGTAAGGTTGGGCAACGCAACGGAATATATCGATACCGATTCGGTACCATGTCGGTTCGTCCCGGTTCGGTTGCCTACGGGACAGAACGGGACATCCTGAATCGGGACACAGAACGTAACGGAATCGAGATTTGGTACCGGTGTACCAGTACCGATTTATCTCGGTTTATTCCGGTTCCGATTAATTAATATTTATTAATTAATATTATATATTTATAAATTATAATTTATATTTTATATAAATAGTAAACACTACCCAAGTAACCCAACTACCCCCTATTAGTATTACATTAGTTTTACATTCGAGACTTAGTTGAAACAGAACCCTTCCTAGAAGGTGACTGCGTAAACTATGCACTCTACTTATTGTTGTAAATTGAAATTGTAATTTGCAATACAAATTTAAATATATTGAATTGATATTTTTTTAATTTGTGTAATTGTTTATCCTTATTTTCATTTAATTTTTTAAAATTACAAATTTAATTTATTTAAATTAAAAGTTATAAATATAACTTATAAATTATAACATATTAATAAATAATAAGTAATAACTTATAAATTTCAAAAGATTTAAATCTTAAAAATTTAATTAGACTTAACTTGCAAACTTAATAAGTAATTTTTTTAAAAAAATATCTTTAAAATAAACTTAAGTAAAAAAATTACATTATAAATTTAAAAACTATTAATTTAAACTTAGAAAAATAAAAAAAATATTCATATTTTTTTAATTCAAAAAAATCATTTTTTGAAAGAACTAGATGTGTCATTTTAGTTTATCCCATCTCGTTCCATTCTGGTCTGGTCTGGTTCCATCCTGGTATATAGTGGGACGAGACGAAACCGAGTATCCGTCCTGATAATTTCGGCCCGGTTCATCTCGATATCGGTCAATGAACCGGTCAATTCGTCCCGATCCGGTGGTCCGATTTCGGTACGGTGTTTCGATTCCGATCCGTTGCCCAGTCTTATATACAGGTGTTTAGGGTCATCAACAGACGCTTCATAGATATCATTTGCACTCCAGCTAGCTATGGTGAACCTCCTTGATTTTTAGAGGGCTTCACAATCATTTCCTATTTTGTTAAGCTGTCGGGGTTCCTGGCCCGATATCTATTTTAATATTTAGAGGCTTCATATATAGTTAAAACTTGAAGAGTCTCTCATTATTTTCCATATTGATGTTCTGAGACATTGACTTATGTTTTATTAAGTGTTTCCAAATATTCATTAAGTTATAATTGAGATATTTTGAGTTTAATTATGCACTTGGAGTCTCATTTTGCTTGATTAGTCTTTAAGTAGTCATTTAGGTCAAGGATTCACTTGAGGACAAGTGATGGTTCTAGAGTGTCAACCACGTCAAGGGTGTAAGCTCTGGGCATGATATTGTTACTGTAATTCATAATGATTCATGTAACTATTGCAATTTGGTTTTGCTATTTTCGTGATTTTTTGTAAACTTGGTTAAAATCCCAACAAGGATTATTGAAAATCGATCTTCTTTTTTGTTCCTTTCTACATGCTTCTTCATATACTTTTTGAAAAAACTGCTAGTGAGCTATGCTATATTTGATAACACACAACAACAAATATATGATAACTAGTACAGAACCAAGGAAGAAGTTTGTTAAAAGAAACAAACAAATTGCTCTCTTGCTTGCCATAGTTAGTATATTATTAAGATTGTTTTTATCATAGGTACAAACATTTTGTATGGCATTGCACTCTTCCTAGAACTATAGAGACAATTAGTCCACTTCTTTTATCGCAAATTGACTATTTGTCATATTTCTTCATTTCATCTTTTTGGGCATAATAAGATATTAACTTTTCTTAAAACTAACAGATGCCAAAATACATTATAGCAAAAATAATTTTTACTGACATTAAATCTGCACATTAATGAAGAGTCCTACAGTCTTTACCGACACCAAATATTAATTGTCATTAGATTTAATGTTACTATAGACTTAAAAGACATTTATATAGAGTACAAATTACATATAAAATGCATATATAGTGGTAGTTAAGATTTTAATTGTCATTCCAAATCATTTTTGTTGTATGATATTCTTTGATTTACCTTCTTTCAATTAGATTTGTGAATGGTAAACTTGAATACAACTCGATATACTATTTTTTTTAAAAAAAATATGTTAAACAACATGTTTGTTAGGAAAGTAATGTCACCTTTATTATTATTTGTGGATATTTGTGAGTTGAAGTGCTCACAAAATTATGCTGCGAGATTTTAATATGTTATGTATGAAAATTTTGATTTAGACTATCGGGTTGTAAATAATTTCATTCAGATGTGACCTATTATTTGGTTGGTCATTGCATTAGTTCTTCGTAATTGCATACTCTAACCATAACAATAATTATGGTTCAATTCCAAATAAGTTGGAGCCGGTGGTATGAAACCTAAGCAAGCTTAGTAATGACTAGTGCTGGCAATTTAAGCCCACTTTTCATTGACCCGCCCATTAAAATTTGGGCATTTTATGGGTTGAAAGAGTGATTTTAAATATGGATAATATTTGGATTTATACCCATATTTTACCATTAAAATATGTGTACTTTATGGGTAAACTACGGGTCATATATGGGTATTGCAAGTTTTCTCCAAATTTTCAAAAAATCGTTGTTGCCAAGTTGTAAAAGCAATTTTTCAAAACTTCCGTATATGGGTCCTATTAATATTTCACCCCTCGACCCCCCCCCCCCCCCCCCGATTTTTTTTTTAAAGTTTATTTTCAAAATATATTTTTGAACTTCAAAATTTCATTTTTTTTCACCCCTACCCTCGATCACCCCCCCCCCCCCCAAAAAAAAAAAATAATAATTTAAGTTTGTTTTTAAAAGATATTTTCAACTTCAAAATTTCATTTTTTTCGTTCCTACCATCGTTCCCACCCCCACCCCCCAAGCCCGATTTTTTTTAAAAAATTTTGTTTTACTTTTATAATACAATAAACTAAATGAAACATTTTTAACATATTTCATCTTTAAAAAAGACTAAAATATTTTTTTCATATTGAATTCTTAAGTAAAGTACTATTTATTCATGAAAATATGAATAAAATATGGGTAAACTAGTATTTTATCCAACCCATTTATTACCCAATCAATTTTTACCATATCAAATATGGGCGGGTTGAATGATTATCCATTTTTTACTTACCCATCTTTTACCCGCCCACATTTGATCCAACCCGCCCATTTGCCACCACTATTAATGACTATTCAGAGACAATGAGGAGAACTCTTTATAATATTAACAATTTTAGGGTAATTTTTGACATATATGTGATTGGATATACTATAATAAAAAGAGACTGGTAGAGGTACATAAGAAAGGATATGAAGGTCCTCCATTTGAATCACGGACATGTTTCACGTTACTTGGGAGTATTGTTGTTCGAGGTCTTTTGATTTCTTCTTTAACGTTTGATGTTGTTCTTTACAACTTTCTGAAATTTAAAAAAATTCATCACTTCTGACTAACTATTTCCATGAAGATTTTCTTAGACTTCTTTCTTTTACTTAAAATCTCTCTATGACTCATAATATTTTTAAGCAACAAAAACAAAATAAAAAAATATAACAGTTTATACTACAAGAAAACTGTAAATTACATGGAATTTTTCTAGGGAGTAGTAAAAAATACGAAAGAAACTTATTTTCCTGCAAGTTTTCATATTAATTCACAGGAAAATCCTCATGTAATTCACATTTTTTTTTGCCTTAAAATAAAATGTTCTTGTTCAATGTATGTATCAAAACTACGAATATTACAAAATGATCATATGTGAGCTTGACAAAATAGTTCAATTCCGTACGATGCACATATAATTTACCTAATTAAAAGATAATAACTTGAATTCGAATATCTAAAAAATTAAAAAGGCTAACTACGTATTGATAAGCCAATTATACCAACAAGGATTGTGGTATAATGATAAGTACGATGTCATCCTTAACGAAGAGGTTTCGGGTTCGACTCCCCTTGGGTACGAAGTCGCCTTTATTAGGGAGCGCTTTACCTTCAATATGGAACTTTCTGGTGCGAATTCAAATTTAGTCGATTTCTAGTATAAGTACTGAACACCAGGTGGAAAACTAGGAAAAAAATAAAAGCGAATTATAAATAATAAGGCCGACTTATTATATATAGTTGTGTGCATGGTCCATATAGGCCGACAAAAAATTTAGCGTTTGTATTAGTTGT
The DNA here is from genome assembly GCA_016801875.1 of Solanum sitiens. Classification (NCBI taxonomy): domain Eukaryota; kingdom Viridiplantae; phylum Streptophyta; class Magnoliopsida; order Solanales; family Solanaceae; genus Solanum; species Solanum sitiens. Next base: position 2,373,170 of record JABWTJ010000036.1, on the reverse strand, counting down.
CTATGTGTGTGTGGAGTGTGTACAATGTACATGCCCTTGTCAAAATTGTTCGTTTCGTGTTCTATTTTATCAACTAATTAAAAAACGTGGCTTTTACTTGTATATATTCATTCAAAGTCCACTTTCTTCTCCAATAAATATCAATTATCATAACTTCATCCAAAAACCTTCCAAGTAAATCTTGATTATCAATTACACAATATATACACAGCGATATTGATTCGACTTATAAAAATCTCAGTTAATTGAAAAAAAAATGAGTAGAAATTGTAATTTGGAACTCACTCTTTCGCTTTCCTCCTTTTCTCCTATTAGAGAAGATCAAGAATTCGATAATAAGAAATCACAACAGCTAACAATGTTTTACAATGGAAAATTTGTGGATACTCATGTTACTGAGCTTCAGGTACGTGTATTTAGTTTCCAGTTCTTTTCTCTTTAATTGATTGTTTGTGAATGGCTAGTATTCACTTTTCGTTTTTTAATTCGTTTTAAAAAGAATGAGAATTTAATTTTAAAACTCCTCTTTTTATGTTTAATGAGATGTTGTTTTTGACTATAACTTATATTTTATTTTTCTTTGTAAGAACTAAGTCAAACAATATGCAACTTCTTGGTATTATCATTGAAGGTGATCTAATTTAGTAAAAGAAAATATTTTTTATAAAACCCTTTACTTTTGGGCCCAAAGTAGAATTTTCCTATGCTTTTCTTCATTATGGTCCAAAGAGGTGGGCGATAGCCGACAAGAATATTTTCAAAATTTTGTAACATACTTTATTTTTTTTTATCACAGAGAGATTCTGACCATAAAAATATGAAGTGTTTTTGATTTCTTATAACAATTAATAAATGAGTTGTTTTGTTTCTAATCTTATTTTCCTAAAATGCAGGCTAAAACTATAATATATCTTGCAAGTAGAGAAATAGAGGAGAAAACAAACAAGATGTCTGAGCCATCATCACCATTATTACAACCTCAAACTGTGAAGAAATCTCTACAAAGATTTCTACAAAAAAGAAAAAATAGAATTCAAACAACTTCTCCATATCATCATTAGATGCTACTGATTGAATTTTGCTTCATTTAGTTTCATATGTACATATGTTTTGTATTTTGTGTTATATATATATATATATATATATATATATATATATATATATGAGAGCTAGAAAATAAATAATTTTTTCTAATAGGTGAATTATAGTAGTCAAACACAACACTTGTGTATCAATTATTTTAAGATTTGGAAATACAAAATTAAAATTTCATGTTTTTATTTCATGCTACGAATCACACTTGCTCTATGTGCCTAAATGCAATGAGACTACACATTTGATATTCAAAGAAACTCGAAGAGTTACAAAAGAGTGAGACAAAGTATTAATAAGCCAAACTCCCTGTATTTCTTCTTCAAACTTTACGCTCATTCCAAACAGCTGCTCAGGGCACCCTGAATATCATTTATATGATAGGGTTTACCTCTCTCTATATCATCAATTATTTTAGCAGAAACAAGTAGTTATTGCCAGTCTTCAAAGCATAAAGTGTCACAAGCTCAGAGGCGGATTCAGGATTTAAACTTTCTGGGTGCCAAATAGATACATTACTTAGATCACTAAATTAACTTTAGATTTCGTTTCCGCACAAAATCCATAAAGCAGAACTCTTTTTAAAAATAATTTTACTAATATTATAAATATATATTATTCATTTATAATAGTTCTCGATGAGTTTACATATTTTGAATTACTTATATTTGTAAATATATCACTTACTATGTAACAAACTAAACAAATCATTTGAATATTAATTACCACTCTTATTTCATATTTCATTTTTATCTACTTCATGGAAGAAAATGATATTTTCACAGTTGCGATAGCTACAAGAAAAACATTTACTTATCAATTTTCAAAAGATTAAGAAATAGAAATATTTTTTTATTTTTTTAGGATTTTTTTTTATCATATCTAAATAAAAATTAAAGATGAAGTTACTATGACACTATTTAAAAAGTATATAACATTAAAATATTACTATTTCCATTTTTTTTAGCTAAAAGGATTTCAAAAGAAAAGAAACATGAAACGGATTCTTTAAAAACAATAATTTTATTAGAAAAAAAAACATTATGGTCATCCGAAAAAGTGTATTTTTAACATTATAAAGTAACAATATAGACGTTTTTAGGGTCAAACTATTAATAATGGAGACATTTATAGAACAAATTATTAACTCTAAAGACATATTTAATCAAATTATTAATAGAGAATATTTTTATTTAATGAAACAAAGTTTAAAGCTATTTTTGACACTTATCCATCAAACAATTAACTAATAACAAATTATAAAAAATTAAAGATAATAAATTAAATTAGTCAATAATAATTATTAATTAAAACTAACCCAACTAGAATTAAAAAGAAAAAAGAAAATATAATTTTGAATTGTTGAAGCTGTATTCCTCATCTATTCAAGGCTGCGAGATTTTTCTTTTTTCTTTTTTAAAAAAAGGTCGCTACCCAGACTCAATCTCGGGTCTGGAAGGAGGCACGCATCGCCCTTTACCAGTGGCACCACTGGTCCTTTTGGTTCTGTGGGTGCCACTTGTTAATTTATATGCATTGCACATATATACGCCTATACATACAACACGTTTCGACCGAAGCTCGTGGGTGGCGTGACACCCCCACGAGCCTTAGTAGATTCGCCCCTGCACAAGCTTATTCCACAAACTTTGGCATGCGTTTTATTCATAATGTGATTCCTAACATTATCTTTAATTCATTTCCTAATATAGCCACAAACCTATAGGTACATAAATTCCCAATCATCATTATTCAGACTCAAGTTTATTGGCAGCATACACATATGAATGCATTTTCTTGACAATACAAGATCTTTCCCTTGCCTTTTCAAATATGATAATTGCTACCATTCAAACTAACCATTTTGCTCATATTTGAATTCATTATTTGAATAGACAATCAACAACAACCTAATGCTCGTATATAACTTTGTTGAGAAAGACAAGCAAAAACAAATGTGCGTGATAGGGAAATAGTAGAACAAACCCCAATCTAAACCTTTCTTCTGTTTGGACCAAGATAAGACAAATGAAATCAAGCACAAACACTGTTTGGGGGCCAAACAAATAAACCAAAATAAATATAGCAAGGCAAAAAAAAAATCAACATATGAGACACCAAGATTAGCGTGGAATATCTCTTCAGGGTGAAGAGTAAGAGCCACAAGGACAAAACTCTACTATAATTGACAAGATTTAGAAATGTGCTCTATAAAATGCCTACCAAAAAAAGCTTCAAACAATGAACAACACCACTACAAAATAACACACACACACACACACAAAAAAAAAAACTAGAGAAAACGAGTAAAATCACCAAACACAACTATTGTTCACGAACTGAAATATGGGGCTATAGGACTCCAAATCCACCTCTCTCAATTCCCAATCAAAGATTAAGTTGAAAAGAATAAGTTGTCCAAAAATAAACTTAATAAGATAAGAAACGAAACGAAAATCGTAATTTGAATTTAGTTGTAGTAACTGTCACAAAGAGAGATACATGGTATAAAATTGTTAGGAGAAACATTAACAATAATTGTTTGAACATCTTAGCTAATTTGGTTGATTATTCTGAAGGTGTTAAAGTTCAGTTTATCCCCATAGTTATATTCAGAACTCTGCTTCTAAGATTCTTATATTATGCCAGTAGGGTTAGCTTGGGGTCACTCGTGATCCTAGGTCCCGTGCTCGCATCTTGAAGGTATCCTCGGTCGTGAAACTTTAAAGCATGGGAAACATTTAATGAATTATGTAGGAGGTGTCCACATAGCATAATAGAACCATGGTTGTAGTTGACAAATTTCTGGGAAGGGTTGTCACCTGCTTCATAGGGGATATTAAATAATTTAGTGGGAGGAGAAATCATGAATAATACAGTCGAATAAGCAATTGAAATCCTTGATGAACTTTTATCAGTGGGTTGTAGAGAATTATGAAAGAAAAAGAGTGCAGGGGTTCATCAAGTTGAAACATACACTACCTTGCATGCACATTTTACCTCGATTACGAAGGATGTGAAGTAGTTGACTCTAGCCGAGGCTCAAATGTCATAATCAATAATATGTGATTTTATTGCAGAGGGATATCCTAATCATAAATGTCAACAAATTCCACTTGCAGAAGAAGAGGTTAATGTTGTTAAAAACTTTAATATTGGGAACTATCAAGCAGGGAACCATTTCAATTCAATGGGGGCAAAGACATCCAGGATTCTCGTGGAGTTCACCGAATGGTAGTTTGAATGATTGTAAACAATAAAATATGTTGAAAGGCAACAAAAGTTGTTGGGTGTGTTTTCAAAAGAAGACAAAAGTTGCTAATAGAAAAGAAAAAAAAGTGAAAAAGAGAGGGGGAAATGACTTTCTACAAACAACCTTACCACAAGTCCTATATGATTTTAACTTGACAAATCTACATTAGTGGATAATTACTTAAATTCCAAGCCTATGGTATGATGGAAAAAAACATGATGTATTTCTTTGTAAGTGGGAGTGAAATGAGAGTTTTTTTCTATGATGCACGAGCATAAGTCCTGTGAATAAATGACATCTTCTCGTTGTGAAGAAGTTCACAAATTTATTTTCACTTAAATTTCAATGTCACTGAGAATTCATTTAAATATGAATATTTTATGCACCAATAGGGATGGTTCAAAGTCGATTACTATTTCTAGTTACTGTCTGTCAAGGTCTAAGGGGGTCAAGTTTTTTCTAATATTCTCGGGACAAGAAAAAACTCAAATTAGGGAGTATTTGATGGGAGAATAAAATGATAAAGTTTGGACGAGTTTTGAATGTAAATTTTGCAATTATTGATCTACTTTTCATATGTATAGGGTGGTCAATTCAAGTGTTGAACATGATTAGAGAAAAAGGCCAACACGAATTTCAATGAGTGGCCTTTTTTGCACGCCTGCGTTAATCCCAAGCTTCTCATTGGTCATCCGCCCATCCAAGCGACTGCTTGGAGTTGAGGCGTGAAAACATTAAAAGTAAGGGTTTTTTGGAATTTAGAAGGAACCCTATGCTATATTGTGTTGGAGTTTGTACCAAGCGAGTATCGAGAGCAATACAAGAGGTGAGGTTTACAAAGAGAACAAGGGGAATAGGTGGTACTCTACTCAAATCCAAAATAAAAGTTGGGAATTGAAGTTTGATTCCTATGTCTTATTTTTCATCTTTCTTCTTAACAAACTGATTCTCCTCAATGGAGTAGATTCTTAGAGGGGATTTGCAAAACATGTGGTATTGATGAATTTGTTGGGATTTTGATTTACATTCTTGTTGATAAGCATAGCTCAACTCTCATAGTGTCACCATCATGCATCATTGATCTTGGGCGTATTTATATGCCCATAATGCTAAGTATGTCCACATTTATGCCTAGTTTGAATTCAATATGTATGTGTTTAGATTCGTATCGAGTTAGTTGTGTATTTATGAGCTAACAAACATGATTAGTTGTGTAGGTAAGCTTAATGGGAGAAACATGCACAATAAGTGACAAAGGAAGTAATCTAGTGATTCCAATCAAAAGAGAGCAAGGAAGATGTCACGACTGGAATCTAGACCCCAGACGAGACCGGCGTTGTTGACCTCTCAGAGGTCGCAGACAAGCCTACTTACATCATTCTTACTTTACATAGGTTAATTTTAGCGAAAAATTTGAAACTTTTTGTTTCCTAACATACTTATAAAAATATTCTCATTAATACGTAATTGTTCACAATCAACCATCTAACATTAAGAGATAAGCAAATGAAAGAAATAGTTCAATTCTTATAAAGCGTATAATTGCCAAAATGGCACCAATACATAATCTGAATAAAAGCAGGAAAGAAACACTAGTGGAACATGCTCCACTAGCTCAACTCTAAAACTAAGCTAGAATATAAAACAGTAGCATCCTCGAAGACATGAGGACCTACCAAAACCGGATGAATGCTGGACATCCGGATAACTGCAACGATGATCCTATAGCTCTATCGTCCACCTGTGCCTGCACCTAAAATAGTAGAGTTTGTATAGGGTTAGTACACACTTGTACTAAGTATGGGTATATGCAAGCACACACCAAGGACATGCATGAGAAAGAATAGCTCTTTCCTAACAATATGATTTTTGGAAAGTCAAGTCAGTGGACTTGCCAAATTGAGATTAGGAAAGTTTCCAAATTTGGATTAGGAAAGTAAATGAGCTTTCCAAATTTGGGTTATGAAAGTGATGCCATGAGAATAACATACATCATCATACTTTTCACATTTGCACACAGCACATAACATTTACACATAGCACATATCATATAGCATACAGTACATTTTGCATGTAGCACATAACTTCTTTCATATCATTCATTCATATGCCATGAGACCTTGGAATCATGGACTTGACATTAAGACATCCCGGAAATGAGGGCTCAACAGATGGGACCTCAACTAGGGAATCTCCATTAGCAAACACAGAGTCTGCTTCATTCATTCATACGCACTTCATTTCGTTTCATTCATAGGCCAGTGTAACCACAAGCTATACCTAGGATGTAGTTTAAGACTTTCATTAGGTTCGTTGTGTAATGACCAAGAATGACCTAATGTCATTACTTGAATCTAACTCACCTTTGATTATCCTATCCTAGCATCTTTGGTATCATTCATTTCATTATGTGCATCATTTTAGGCTGGCCTCATTCATTCATTGGGAACTTTAACTTTAACCGACATAGATCATGTGAGCATCATGAAATCCAGTGTCTCCCCCACACCGAAAAGAGGTGGAATCACCGGCCAAAGTGATCCAATAACATGCTAGCGTACATGGGAATTTAACCCCGCCAGATCCCTATATTGGCAGTATAGGTTCGAAGACTAGGAGATATAAGGAGACCCATACCCGGCAAGCCGGACAGTCTCATCTCATGAGAGTTACGTGAACCTCCGTCCTTCCCGAAAGAAGGCATCACCGCTCATAGCTAGCCTATCGGTGCTCAGTATAAAGTTCCATTTCATTCATCTCATACGTCATGGAAGCTGGCTTCTAGTATGAGGACATCATAGCTCATTAGATGATTTCTCATCTCATCATTAGTATTAAGTGTGTTAAGCTCAATACCTTCATTAGAGTGTTCATAGAGACTGGTCTCTTCATTATCTTACACTCTCATAGGTGAGTACGTATTGGTAACATTTACTTAGGCTCATTTGAGATTGCTCTCATCATTTACAATAGCCTCATATCATGTTGTCACCACATTCATTATCATTAGCACCTTTGCTTTTCATAGTTACTCACCTCTTATTACGTGAATGTTCATTTCATTATATGCCAATGCACTTGGCAATTTAGTGTATCTTACACTCATATTTAACCCTTCCAGGGTGCATCATTTCATTACATACCTCTTAGGTTCGCTTACTTTTGAACGTATGTTAGACTTATGTGTCTATACATACAAGCCATGAGGCTTCATTCATATTTCGTCTAAGATTATGTAATACAAGACTTATGCATCTTGTATGTATGTCAAGATCTTGATTTCGATCTAAGTATGTGGCATTATTCTTGGATATTTTGTTCACGCATGACTTATGTATCAATACGGAAGTTTGGGCAAGGAAACCCAAGTTTGAATCACTTGGATATCATTTACATTTTTCGTTGATTTTATTTTTAATATTCATGACATTAGAACTCTAGATTAAATCCCAACATTAATATCGTATCATTAATTTTCTACCTAGTTTTCCTCTTAAATTGGCCGAAGGGTTGTGGGTTCGAACCCCCACAACCCTTTTTTCTTTTTCATTAACATCACATTGCCCCTTTTCGCCCAAACCAAGAGGTTGTGGGATCAAACCCCCACAGCCTCTTTTATTTATTCTTCATTTTCGCTGGGCATTGGGAGGTTGTGGGTTCGAACCCCCACAGCCTCCTTAATTTTTCTTTTAATTTCGCTAGAGGCTGTGAGGTTGTGGGTCCGAACCCCCACAGCCTCCTTATTTTTATTTTTATTAAAGTTTACTTAGTTAGGTGTTTGGCAGTGGGGTTGTGGGATCGAGCCCCCACAACCTCACCTTATTTTCTTATTTAATTCTCCTTCTACTTTCCAGCCTTGAGGTCGTGGGTTCGATTCCCATGCCTCACATTTTCTTTTCTTTAATTTCTCTTCTTTCATTCGCTGCCTGGAGGTCGTGGGTTCGATTCCCACGCCTCCCATTTATTTATTTAAATTATCATTCTCTCCTTTCCCAACCAGCAGACCCCTGTTCGAATCCCCCCAACCCCATTTCATTACTTCTTGCGAGATTAAGGTTCCACACGGGTGAGGTCACAGGTTCGAATCCTGGTGGCCTCACCCCTTTAAATTAATTTATTTTTTCCAGATTTCTTCATTAAACTTTAGCCTAAACTAAAATTGTATTTTTGGCTGGAACTTTACCAACTTATTAACTTGTTTTCATCAATATTTTCACTTGAAAACTTAGGACAATTCATGGATCGTTTGATACTTTTTGGGGGAGTATTTCATGGATTCGTTAGCCAAAATGTTGACACTCAAATCAGCCCCATCTCCATTTTAATGAACATCACGATTACATAGATTTATAGACGTAAAATGACAACCAAAACAATATCAAACTTGAAGCCATAAATCGAAAACTCATTTACAGTGAGTTTACAGTAACATTTTGCACATACACACACTTGCACAAACATTCGAATACCTGGTTGTCTTTCCTACGATTTCAAGTATACAATCAAAATCATGTTCATCATGAAATCATAACATACCTAAATCTACCAGCAATCATACCCAACCCACGATTCATTGGGAGCTAGTGACAGGGGCATGCAAAAGAGGAAACAATCCTAGTTTCCGAATGAACAATATGAACCTTAAGGGGTCTCTTGGGAAAGGGACCAAGAGAGAAGAGAACCCATACCTTAATTTTCTTGTTCAAACGTGAAGTTGCTGCCCAAAATCCTCTCCAAAAATCAGTCAAGCTTCCTCAACGTCCACACCACTCGACAAACAACTTCTCTTTGCCTTAACGTTTTGGTTACTTTATTTTTCTTAAAATTTCATTTGAGTTCTTCAAGTGTGAAGAACTCTTGATGTATTTTCAGTTCTTAACCTTAATTTGGCAGAGAATAAACGTGAAAGAGATTTTTTTTGAGCGTGGAGAGGTGATAGACGTGTTAGGAGAGTGTTAGTTTAGGTTTAGGAGTCTAATTCAAGACTTAGTCAAAATAAGGCATCTTAATTAATAAATAATTAATAATAAAAATCTGATTTTCCTTTTTATTAAATCAGCTAATAATTATTAATTAATTAAATTAATTTATCAATTTAAATAAAAACAAGTTAAATCATTGCTTCCACCTAGGTTCGAACCCGGGTGGAGCAAGACTTCACTCTTAGAGCTCACATTCGGCTCTCTCTCTCAAAATTACCCTTCCATTTTATTAAATAATTAATTATTTATATATTTAGGGTAATTACGATATTACCCTTAGCCTGGTAAAAGACCATTTTACCCCTAGACCCTCAAAACTTAAAATTTCTTCTTTTAAGTCCAGTAAAGACTCCTTCGATTAAATCTTCATTTTCGAGAGCCTTACTTGGTTGGTTCCAACCTTTCCAAGCTCAACTAACTCCCCAAGTTAGTTGGCTTGGTCGTAGTAAGGGTTCTGAGGTGTGGTTGTACGCATATCAGTCTGTGTGAACCTTGGTCTAATCGCAAGCATTCTTGACAACCTAAGTCTTGATCCTATTCATTTTTAGGGTTGTTACATTATCCCCCCTTAGGAACATTCGTCCCCGAATGACACTACTACTTCACGTCGTAATGTCAGTCAGATCATAATAAAATCACTATACATATTCAATCAATAGCACCAAAATACGGGGCAATAAGGAAACATAGGTTTAAGAGTATAAAGTCTAACCTCAAGAGCTGAACAGGTGAGGGTAGCGGGCTCTCATGTCGGCCTCAGCCTCCCACGTAGCACCCTCAACAAGATGATTTCTCCACAATACCTTCACTGTGGCAATCTCCTTGTTCCTTAGCCGCTTTACCTGTCTGTCTAAGATCTCAACAGGTACATCCTCATAAGACAAGTCTTCACCAACCCCCAAACCTTCAACAGGTAAGATTGATGCTGGATCACCTAGGCACTTCTTCAACATAGAGACATGAAAGACTGGATGAACAGAAGCTAGTTCTGTAGGCAATGCTAACTCATAGGCCACCTCACCCAAACGCTGTAGGATCTCATATGGCCCAACATATCTCGGACTCAGCTTCCCTTTTCTACCAAATCTCATCACCCCTTTCATAGGCGATATTTTCAAGTAAACCTGGTCACCAACATCAAACTCTAAGGGCCGCTTTCTGTTATCAGCATATGACTTCTGCCGACTGTATGCAGTAGTCAACCTGTCCCTAATCATTCTGACCTTCTCTAAGGCCTCATGAATGATCTCCGGATCCAAAATGGATGACTCTCCAACCTCGAACCACCCAACTGGAGATCTACACCTCCTACCATACAGTGCCTCAAACGGTGCCATCCCAATACTGGAGTGATAGCTATTATTATACGAGAACTCTATCAAAGCCAGATGGTCATCCCAGTTACCTCTGAAGTCAATCACACACACTCTCAACATATCCTCCAATGTCTGTATGGTGCGCTCTGCCTGCCCATCTGTCTGAGGGTGAAAGGCAGTGCTAAGCTTCACCTGCGTGCCCAAGCTCTTCTGGAAAGATCTCCAGAAATGAGAAGTAAACTGATCTCCTCTGTCTGAAATAATAGACAAGGGAATCCCATGCCATCTCACAATCTCATCAATGTAGAGTCTCGCATAATCATCGGCTCTGTAAGTAGACTTTACAGGGATAAAGTGGGCAGTCTTAGTCAATCTGTCCACAATAACCCATATAGAGTCATGCTGCCTCCTAGTCCTCAGAAGCCCAACCACGAAGTCCATATTAATGGCCTCCCATTTCCAAGTCGGAACCTCAATAATCTGAGTCAGACCACCAGGCTTAAGATGCTCTGCCTTAACCTGCTGACAATTAGGACACTTGGCCACATATTCTGCAATGTCCTTCTTCATGCCATCCCACCAATAAATCTGCTTGAGATCATGATACATCTTGGTGGAACCTGGATGTATAGAATATCTGGAACCATGGGCCTCTGCAACAATCCTGGTCCGCAAATCATCCACATCTGGCAAACACAGCCTGTCCTGATACCTAAGTATGCCATCACCTCCCAAAGCGAAAGACTCATTCATCTTCATCAGCACTGAGTCCTTCAGCTCCATCAACACGGGATCTAGATGCTGACCCTGCTTGACTTCAACTACCAAGGATGATTCAGAACTAGGATGAACTGAAACATCCCCACTAGTGGAGTCAACCAAACGCACACCCAGTCTGGCCAGTCTGTGAACATCTTTCACCAGCTCCTTCTCCTCATCCTCAACGTGAGCTGTACTTCCCATGCTCATCCTGCTCAAAGCATCAGCTACAACATTAGCCTTACCTAGATGGTAGTGCACATTCATGTCATAATCCTTCAACAGCTCCAACCATCTCCGCTGACGTAGATTCAACTCCCTCTGTGTGAACACGTACTGGAGACTCTTATGGTCTATGAACACATCTACATGCACTCCATACAGATAATGCCTCCACAGCTTCAGTGCAAACACCACAGCTGCCAACTCCAGGTCATGAGTGGGATAATTCTTCTCATAAACCTTGAGCTGTCTGGATGCAGAGGCTATCACCTTACCAACCTGCATAAGAACACAACCCAAACCAACCCTAGATGCATCACAATAAATAGTGTAATTCTCACCACACTTAGGCAAAGTTAGCACCGGGGCTGAAGTGAGTCTGTCCTTGAGCTCCTAGAAACTCTTCTCACAAGTCTCCGTACATTCAAACTTGGCTTTCTTCTTAGTAAAAGCTATCAATGGGGCAGCAATGGAAGAAAAGCCCTCCACAAACCTGCGGTAGTAACCAGCCAATCCCAAAAAGCTATGGATGTCAGTAGGAGTAAGAGGCTTTGGCCAGTTCTTAACAGCCTCAGTCTTCTTGGGATCCACCTCCACTCCCTGATCGGACACAACATGACCCAGGAAGGTCACTGATCTCAGCCAGAATTCACATTTGCTGAATTTGGCATACAACTGATGCTGTCTAAGTACCTATAAGGTTAGTCTCAAATGTTGTTCATGCTCTTCCTTGGTCTTAGAGTAGATGAGAATGTCATCAATGAATACTATAACGAAAGAGTCAATGTATTCACGGAAGACCCTGTTCATGAGATCCATAAATGCAGCAGGCGCATTCGTGAGACCAAATGACATGACTAAAAACTCATAGTGACCATAGCGGGTACGAAAGGCTGTCTTTGGGATATCTCCATCCCTAACCCTAAGCTGATGATACCCTGAACGAAGATCAATCTTAGAGAAGAAACTAGACCCTTGGAGATGGTCGAACAAATCATCTATTCTGGGGAGCGGATACTTATTATTTATACTTACTTTGTTGAGCTGCCGATAATCGATACACATTCTAAGGGTCCCATCTTTCTTTTTTACAAACAACACTGGAGCGCCCCAAGGGGATATGCTCGGCTGAATGAAACCCTTGTCAGTGAGATCTTTTAACTTCAGCTTCAACTCTTTGAGTTCGGCTGGAGCCTTTCTGTAAGGAGGAATTGAGATTGGTTTAGTATCGGGTTCTAAATTGATACCAAAGTCAATCTCTCGAAGGGGAGGGACTCCATGCAAATCATCAGGAAACACATCTAAGAACTCCTTCACTACAGGTACTGAGTCTATGGAAGGAATCTCATGATCTAAATCATTAACACTCACAAGATGACATAATAACCCCTTGGACATCATTTTATTGGCCTTAAGGTTAGAAATCAAGGGGTTAGGACGACTCGAATTGTACCCCTCCCAAACTAACTCTTCTTCATTAGGGAAGCGAAATCTCACCACTCTACTACGACAGTCCAAGCAAGCATAACAACTGTGAAGCCAATCCATGCCAAGAATAACATCAAAATCATGCATGGGTAACTCAACCAAGTTTGAACACATAGTTTTTCCACTAAAAACTATTGGGCAATCCTTGTATACTCTATCAGTTCTTACATTTTCTTCTAAAGGTGTACTAACCACTATAGGATCATGCAGAACTTCAGGCAATGTCTCAAAAGTAAGAGCAAGCAGAGGAGTTACAAAGGAAAGTGTAGACCCTGGATCAAGTAAAGCATAAACAGAAGTTGAGAACACTTGCAGCATACCTGTGACCACATCAGCGGACTTCTGCTGCTCCTCTCTGCCTTTTAGGGCATAGAACCTGTTCCTCTTAGGAGGCTCGGCTGCTGCTGCACCCTGTGGATTAGGCCTAGGCTGAGTATAACCTCCAGCCTGACCTCTGTTCTATGGACAGTCTCTGACCATGTGTCCACTCTTACCACAACCGAAGCAGGCATTAGTGCCCTGTCTGCACTCTCCACTGTGAGCTCGGCCACACTTAGCACAATTCTTCTTAGGATGCTGCATATCACCTCCATTGCCCTTCTTGGGCTCAGGTCTGCCTCCTCTAGGTGTAGCACTCCTCTGAGGATTAAAATTCCCAGAACTCTGTTGCCCCTTTTGGAACCTTGGCTGCTCACGGACGCCAAAGTTGTTCCTGTGGCCTCCATGACTGGGTTCTGCCTGATCTTGAAGCCTAGGCCTCCTAGCATCACGAACACCTCTCTTTCTGCGGCTGTCCTCTACCTGCTGGACATGCACCATCAACCTGGAAAGATCCATATTATCATGGAGCATTGCAGATCGACACTCCTCCTCTAGGTCTCCATTGATTCCTGTGAGGAACCTGCTCATCTCATCCCTGCTGTTAGAAACCAGGGAAGTAGCATACCTGGATGATTTCAACAAAGTTTACCACGAATTTGTGGAACAAAAAATTGTGTCATATTGGTGGAAGTATGAGTCTTCACATCAAAGGGCATCTCTTGTGGCCTGCACGGTATATCTATTGGTGACTTCAAAATCATGTAAAATAAATACACTGGCAATATCTCGATCCTATTATAATGACCCTTACGAGATAATCTGTCACTATTGAGTTGAATGCAATTAGTTTATATACTTGCTAATGATATCATTGAGATGATGCCGTGTTGGTTGAGGATCAAATTCAAATAGTTTAGTATGGAGCACATGAATCCATCCATTAATCCTCATTATCAACTCAACTAATTAAAATAATAAAATCAAATTCACAATAGTAAAATAATTAGCTTCAAGTTGTAGAGCATCAAAGAAAAACTATTCAGTTATTTTGGGCGTATTATCAAAAATCTTTGTTGCATCAGTTGCTCATTTGATGAATCTTTTCTAATATCATTTGAAAAATCTAGATTGGAGTATCTAAAATGTATCAAAAGTTTTAGGACAAATTTATACTCAAACTTAGTGTTATTTTATCTCACCTGGGAGCAGGGATAAATTAGTCCTAAAAGTATAACCCCAAGATAATTTTGTCCGCGAAGAAAACAACACTCCAGGCGAAGAACAGTACATAGGACTTCAAAGAGGGTTCCTTCCTTTCTTCGCTCTTCAAGTTTTAATCCAATCTACAGAGCCGTAATCATAAAATGTTTAAGACACTATTTATGAATTACTGAGTTTCCTATGAACAAAAAAATTTTGATGATATTTTTAGAAAAAGGTCAAGCAGAAAATATATTAATAAGCTTCAGCTCTGTGGGATTATTCATGGCAACAAACCATGTAGAGATATCCAACAGAAACTATGAAGGCTTCTTCTCAAGCTAGGTGAAGCCATGAACATAGAAATGTAGTTGTAATTAAATTGAAAACACAAATACAACAATGAGAATCTTCAGAATTCAAACGATACAAATATGTAAACTAAATAGATCTACTCAAGAAGGGAGGAGCAAGAAGAAAATACCAGCTGATGAAGCTATCGACAGTAGCAAATACCTTTTTTCAAGCTTTTTTTATAATGCTAACTGGTACAATTAAAACACTGAGACAGAAATTTTTGTAGCATCTTTTTTTCCATACCATTGAATTGGTTTCCAGAGTTAAATAGTAAACGAACAGAGTACAGAATAAAGTCCCTCCTTGTTTCTCTTTTACCTCTACAAGGAAAAGAAGGCATATTAGCCAAAAAGATACATAATAGTAATCCATTGAATAGCCAATCAAACATATTTGAGTTGTTTGATCCCTTTGGAACGTAAGTGAAATGCAATGTTTATTATTATTGAAATGCTAAAGAAGAGTGAAAAAATCCATATACCTGCCCGACTTTAGCTTTTGCCTTCGGAGTCTCAAGAGTAAAAAAGTCAAAAGAGGAATTCCAGAGAAATAAGGAGAGAAGAAGAAAAAATAAGAATGATCGAGAAAATGGTAGAAGAAAAGAACAGAATAAAAAACACGAAAATACCCTTACTTTTATTTTAAATAACTAAACCTAAAATTTTGTACAACATTTGCTGCACAATGTATAATAACATTAAGTTGTGGTCGTCCTCTTCTTCATGCTTCTATATATAATAACTAGATGAGTATGGCCCGTGATATCACGGGCCCAACATTTAACTTTGAAGTGGTTACTTATTTTTTTATGCTTCGAAAAGTTACTCTAATATAAAGAAGGTCAATACTACGTATATTTGCAGAAAATATTACTGAATGTAAAGACTGAATTTTAAATTTTATGTTTTGAAATTACAAATAATTAAACCCATTGCATATATTAGCATATATCAATTACCGCACCATCAAACTCCCGTAGTAATTAAGGATTGGAGTTATTGGGCAGAGGAAAAAGGCAATATGCTCGATAACACTATTCTTACAATGAAAGATCTAACAAAATGCGACTAAAAATGTTACACTATTGCCACGATTCAACACCATTTGTTAATGTCAAATGATACAAAAATGAAAATTTTGATGCGTAATCTTGATAATTTTATGTTAATGAAGACATACAATTTATCTTAGAGAATTAGATTTTCTACAAGGTAAAAAAAAATCTTTTGTTGCTACTTCCAGTATGGGAATGATATGGAAAGTGATTTACCTTGTCATTTTTTTTTGGACAATCTCACAAAATAGTCAGACTTTTTTTCCCACAAATAATAACTCAGCTTTTCAATTGTACTCAATTCCTTTTCCAAACCTATAATTGTTCTTTCTTGTTATATACAACCAAATCACAACTGATTACCTCCAAAAGTTGAAGTGTTGGGGGTAGAAGTAGTAGTAGTACTTTTTTCTATTCAAACAAAGTACTAATTTTTTATTTGATATTTATATTGAGATAAAATTTCAGAAAATGATATTAATAAAGTTGATGAAAATGATTGGATTTCATAATATCATTCAAGAACATAGTCAAGGTAATGATCTAACATTGTTATGGCTTGATACTCTTGATTTTAAGATCTTTGCCATTTGATTTTGTATTTTGCTGCAAACTTTTTTCAATTCTAGCACTCTCCATTGCATACCTTGTAAATGTTCTTTGAGCTTCTCATTCTCAATTGAAAGATTCATCTTTCCTGCATAACACGATCTGCTGATCTTTGTTTCCTGAATTTTCTGTTTCCACGAAACTAAAAGGAGAATCGAGCTGACTTGATTGGTTTCTTGAAGCAAGCTTTAGAGCTTCACTTGCTAAGTGATGAGAGCTTGTCGGGGAATTTTGAAGGGTAATTTTTATTACGAGCAAGGTGGCTACAAGCCTCAAATGACAGCTTCACTTAGTTCACTACATACTTTCATCTTTTTGACTTCAAATAACCTTCAACCGACCTGCAATTTGTCATCAATGATCAATGTTTAACCAATCAACCAAATTTTGGAACAATGCCTAAATATTTTACCATATTCCTGAACATGAACTTGTAGTGAACTTCTGTGTATGTATTAAGCATCAAAATGCAAAGAAACAAAGTAATAAATAGAAGGCCTCTTAAGGAGAATCTAAAAGGATTACATTAAGATACATAACCTTAGCATAATATATTGCATCATACGAGCCCCTAGCAGGCTCGGGAGAGATGTGACCAGGCAAGACACTTGAAAGGTTTTAGACATGGATGAGGAGCTACTTCAGTTATGTTCAGATCTATCAAGCTTGTAGTTTTCCTCATTCGAGTTAATTGAACACAACATGCCTAAAATCTATCAAGCTTGTAACTTTCCTTATTCGAGATAAGAGAACAAAACACGCCTCTTTGCTGATGAATGATTTCAATAACCTAAGAATTGAAGTCACATCATATAAATGGCTTGATCCAACCGGTGACGGGAGGAGAAGGTTATCCAAAGTCGCTGGATCCAGCTGGGTGCCAATCATGCTCTCTTAACTTGTTCCTAGAGCACTTGCTTATCTTTAAATTTAGAAGATTCGAAGCATTCCAGATAAGGTTTTGAAGGAAATGCAACTCTAGCAAATAAAGCATCTGAATAATTGTTGTGTCAAATTTTACCTAGTATTTGAAAGTAGACTTGAAATTCATATCCTTCGTTGTGGTTGGAACAACAAAAGAGAGGGAAGAACTTGCCGTGGGTTAATTTCTTGCATCAGATGATTCTAAAGTGGTGTGGGTTATATATCTAGCATTGAATGATTCTAGAGTTGTGTTCTAGAGTTGTGGAGACATTGCATTTGTTTGTTTAAAATTAACATTTGCCCTCGGTCGTCCCTTGCTTCCCTCTTTTGTATAGTAAGAATTTCTATTTTGGCCAGTACCAAGTAAGCGGGAGCTATTCTCTAAAATGATTAGAAGAAGAATGATCACCAACACAAGATATCAGCATTCATAAGAGAGACAGGAAGGGGGTGGGATCAGACTGTTACCTGGAGAATACCACACCACCTTATCCTATTCATGTGGATTGTACACTCAATATATTAGCTTGTCAAGATCCTGAAATTAACCCCTTCCACAGTTCAAAAGATGAAGTTAGGCTTGTAATGACTTCGGGAACAAGAAAGATGAAATGCAAGACCAGGTTTCAAAAATGCATGACTGATCATTCGTTCTGAATGAATAGCTAATGTTCAAACATGGTATGGTCTGGAATAGGTGACCATTAGAAAAGGAAAAAGGATCTGTAAATTCATCATAGCCAATACGTATATAGTTGCAACTTGTTGCAAACTTGCAATCCCTGTGAAGGTAGGCAGAATCTGAGAGAGGGAGGGGGGGGGGGAATCAAATCTTGAGATAGTTATACTCACAAATGTTAGGTACTCTTAGTTAATTGCCTGCAATTAGTGAATTTGGACCCATCTAATAATATTTACATTACACTGATTCAAATTCAATAATAAAAATATCAAAATATGACAATAAATAGAAGTAAACATAAATAATAATTGGTTGTACAAAACTTTGCAAGAATTCAGAGAAAATAGACCTGTCCAGTGTCCACCAAGGAGAAACACCAACAATAATAAAGAGAGATTTCAACGAACTTAACAGCTACCTATGTCAAAAAAGAAATATTACAACGAACTTCAAATTCTAATGCACATTTTTTGCCACTATAATATGTATGCTCAATGTAATCCAATCAATGTCTAGTAGCAAAGACTATTTCAGAAGTCATTAACTATAAAATCATCAAATTTCTTTTCCCTCTTAATTTATGTGACGTCTACAGCAGAGCAACAAAGTTATTTTTTGCAGAAATTTCAATAAAATCTCTAGATGCAAGAAATATATCCTATAACACTTGATAGAAAATTGTCTTTTCACTCACCTCTCTCTTTATACCTTTGAATGAAAACACTTAAAACAACAACTTAACAATTTCTCCTATTACAGTCTAGCCTTGTTGGTGTGTTTAATTGTTCGCTTAAAATTAGATGTGTTCGTATGTTAGTATAGAGATTAGATTAATTTTTTAATGGAAATCTAGAAGTTGTGGACTCCCTTAATGTGTATAGCTGAAAAGAGCAACAAAGGATGAATTGTAACATCTAGAAGGTTCGCTTATACCTATTCAAGTACATATACTTTCCATCCCTGATCGACCTCAAAATATATCAATCTGTTGCATACCTATACAACCTAGATGCTAGAATATGTAGTACTAATTAATAAGCTCATTGTAATTTTTTGAAATAGTATACTATCAAGACTCACCATTAAGTAGTTTGAGATCATGCAACATACAAAATGTTGTCCCATAATCAATTTCATATAGTGGGCTCTTTACACACCTATGTGATTGAAGCTCTAAAAATCATCCAGCTTTGCTACACAACCATAAAAAAAGTAAAAGAGAGTTAGAACAAGTAAATTGTCCTGAATATTCTTAAAACATAAATTGTGTTTCAGTAATATCAAATGTTGGAAAATTTAATCAACTCCGTTGAATTACTACACTAAGGGGTCGTTTGATGGGATTAATTATCCACTCTTTATATGGGATAACTTATTCCATCATTTTACCCATAACTAACTAATACCCCTAATCATATGCAAAATAAAATGATCTTGCCTTTCATCTCAAACTATCAACCTTCATACCAAACGATCTCTTAGTTAATCTAATATTAAACACTATCAAATTTATGCTTAGTTATATTAGTGTAGCTTAGAAAGTAACTCGTTGAGATCCCTTCAGCTTTGCGATTTTGCGGAGTGGGCACCATCAGAGATATTGACGATTTTCCAGACATTAAAAAAAAAAAATTCTTCTCAAATTGTGCCAAGTTAATAAACAAAAAAACTCCAGTTAGTTTTTATAGAAATTTCAATAAAATTTGTAGAATCAAGTTAAATCTAGAGCAGTAAAATGAAATTGGTCTAATCCTTTACCTATTTTAAGATTTTCTTGTCCCCATTCATCTACTAAGTAGAGAATCTTTGGCCTTTCTGTCTACCGGTAGGCATTTGAGACTCTAATGTTGGAACATAACAAGATATTGGAGCCTGAAAATTTGATTAACTATGATTTTATGAAGTCGAAATTGAAATTTACATTTCGAATAAAAAAATAATAATATCTTCGAAATCCACCATTGTTGAAGCTTGTGTCTTAGACCAGTTTGGAATTTTTGTGGGTGGTATGCAACATCAATAATAAAAAATAATAAAATACTTCAGCTGATTTGAGTCTGTAAAATTAGAAGTGGTCAAGTAAGTTGGAGTCATTCACGACAAATAAAACTCAAACAACTAAATAGATGAAGAAAAATAGATAGAGAAGAAAGAAGACAGTAAGAAGTAGAGTAGAGAAACACTCTGACGTTAAGACAATTTGCATAAAGATTGAGAGAGAATCATACCTTAAATTCTAAGAAAATTCTTGAAAATCTGTAGAGAATTGAATGAGTACTTCGACAGTTTTTTTCACACAATCATACTCTAGAAATTTTTGGGAAAAAAGAAGATGATGATGCTTCTAGATTTTTTATAATAAGGGAGATCCGGCTGAAATGTAATAGGAAAAGAAGAAACAGATGCTTCTAGATTTTTATTTTTAACATTAAATCATTGATTAGTCAATTTACTCTTTTACCCTTAAATGTAGTCTAAATTTCAAAACTAACCTTGGTCGTCCTCCACTTCATGCTTCTATATAATAGAAAATATAATAATAAAATAATAATAGAAATAATATAAAGGAGAAACATAGAGTAGGTGATGTGACACCTCTCTATGACCTCCATTTAGATTTATCATTTTTCTCTATTTTTGGACATTTTTTTCCTCCTATTTAAATTAATTATTTCATTGTAAAAGTGAATTTTTTAATTTATTATAAATAAATATTTTATTAATTAATTAACAT
The DNA here is from genome assembly GCA_016801875.1 of Solanum sitiens. Lineage (NCBI taxonomy): Eukaryota > Viridiplantae > Streptophyta > Magnoliopsida > Solanales > Solanaceae > Solanum > Solanum sitiens. Next base: position 2,352,177 of record JABWTJ010000036.1, on the reverse strand, counting down.
TTAAAACAAAGATTCCTCACATGCCAAGTAATTATTCATAATTCACGCCTCTCTAATTTCTACTCTTAATAATTTATTTATTTATTCTCTCTTTTTTTTACCTTATTTTAATTATAAAATGACAACACATTTTAATTTTTCCTCTTTATTATTTAAATTTTTACCATGAATAATTATCTATGAATTACACTTTTCAAATTTTACTTAATCTATATCTATATATAATATAAAGTCAAATATCTATAAGGTGATGTGACATCTCTTGCGACCTAAATTTTTTTTGGAAAAATTACGCAACAAAGCAAACTTATACTATTTAATTAGTCATCATAGCTATATTTTGCTATAATTACCACTCGCGACTAACATTATACATTAATTACGTGGGCTGACTTCGAGTTTGTATAATTAGTCACGTTTGTATATGTATAATTCGCCAGAATATACAAATACATATGTATAATATATAATTTTTAAAATATATACATATACTATTCACCTCTCTCCCACTTTTTGGCCTCTCTCGCTCGCCTCTCTCCTCCCTCCTCCCTCTCTCAATCTCGCTCGTCTCTCTCCTCCCTCTCCCAATCTTGCTTGCCATTTATACAAATGCATATGTATAATATACCTTTATATACAATTATATACATATAAAATTCACCTTTCTCCCACTCTATGACCTCTGTCGCTCGCCTCTCTCCTCCCTCTGTCGATATCGCTCGCCTCTCTCCTCTCTCTCTCAATCTCTCTTGCCATATTTACAAATACATATGTATAATATACAATTATCTAACCAATATACATATACAATTCACTTTTCTCTCACTCTTTTCCCCCTTTCTCTCGCCTCTCTCCTCTCTCTCCCAGTCTCGCTAGCCTCTCTCCTCCATATAACATGTAGCTACAAATTGTAATTATCAAACTATAGATATGAAGAGTAATTAATAATTTTTAAGTGGCTATATGTGAAAGTTTCTCATTTATTTTTCTCCTATTAAAAATATTTCCTCCTTCTCATTTTTCTGTAAAACCATTTGTCACGATCCAAAATCACGAGTCGTGATGATACCTATGATCCTAACCGATAGGTAAGCCAACCCAATAAATTTCACCAATTCAACTTAAACGTGAAAAAGTAAGTATCAAACTAATATCTAACATACTAAGTATTCAAAATAAATGCGGAAAATAGAAATACCACCCCAAGATTTAGTGTCATAAGTACAAGAGCTTCTATCATAGGATAAAAGTCCAATCTAATATGAAAATCTAAACATAAGAAATATCCTATCAGAATATCAAAATAACCTAATAAATAGAGGTAGATTGAAGGTGTGGGCCGCAGAATATCCCAAGCAGCGCACCACAACTCCAAGATATTCAAACTCATATTAAGAGCTCCAAGAACGTGCCCGAATTTGAAATCCAATCTGCACCACAAAAGAGTGCAGCAAGTGTAGTATGAGTATGAAACCACGTCCACCCAGTATATCTCATTGACCGACAACGATGAAGTAGTGATGAGAGTTTATATAAGAAAAATCAATTCTTTAATTATACAAGTCTATATTACACTTATCAGTCGAGTTTCAGCAAATAGAGGTAATCAAATATCAATTACTTTCCAACCACCAGTAAAACACATAATCATCAAGAATGAAGGATATCATGAGATGCAATGCAATATGACACCATGAAATGATATGCCTCATAATACCCAGTACTCACTCAACTGTCTATACTTGATACTCCTCGGAAATACATCGAGAGTTCATGACCCATGGGGGACTCACGAGGTCCATATACCGACACAGACGATCTCCACGTGTCTGTGCGGACGATCTCAATGCACTATCATAAAATCAAATAATTTCCCACGGACGATCTCCACGTGCCCAAATTATAATCTTAACATCTCACCATCCCCAGCACGGACGATCTCCATGTGGCCAACTTATACTCAATCTCATGTCAATGCATATACACAATATTATTTCAATAAAGGGGATGATGATGCATCTCAATCAATTAATATCAGCACAATACATAACCACCTCAATTATCACAACTATACGGGTGCAATAAAGAAAAACACAATCACACAATGAATTCAAGTCAATAATAAATCTGCTAATGCCCATATTCTTTGCCATTCTTGGGTTTCAACCCGCATCCTATAGTAATAAAAATTTCCCAATATATCCCCGGTACTCATAACAATGCCCGTCACACCATTGGTACGATACCCCTATGTTTCGCCCTTACCCATTTTCTATTTCATTTTTGGATCTTTAATTTGAAAAAAATGTCCTTCAACAAGTCTGAAAGTCTTAACATACCTTAAATGCCGAACATGTGCCACCAATCCTCACGATTTTTCCTTCCCTTTTCACAATGTTTCCGAACGTTCCCAATCTACCAATCTACCAATTATGCAATATTCGTAAGCAAACAAATCTATAGACATCCATAGAGCTATACCTCTATTACGAACCCCTAAACTCATTCAACCTAATGATACCAAAACTAACATCCACGATATATAATTAAATTCATAAATTTTGGTGTCATCTAATATGTCAAGTCTCATATTCCTAAATTTTAAGCCTAGATTTAAATCTTAATTCCACTAAATAACATATCCTAATAGTGTTCATATAAATTAGGCTTACTAATTATTAGTGAGTGACAAGAATAGCAACAAAAACTAAACGAAAATTAACAAAATCTCTAAACTTCCACAACTACTATACTTTAGTTCCTTTAATTTTATCTATATTATTTATTCCTCGGTCAAACTCTTACCAACACAAATTTATAAATCTAACTTAATCACATAAACACAATAAGTCAACAAAATCGTCTCATATCCCAAGAGAAAACTAACGCTACAGTGCAACAATAAGAGAAAAATCTAAAACCTTGATACCCTTTTTATTCCCCTTTTCTTTTTAAACCTTAGTCGCATAATAATTATCATTGACCAACATTAGCAACACCCTACTGCCTCAAATTTCAGCAAATCAGCCAATCCAATTAAAGATTCTTTTCATAAAGAAAAATTTCACTTCGTTACCCCAACATAATTAAAGAACACAATAGCGATAGTTCAACTCAATCTTGATCCCTTAATACCAATTCCTTTTCTCCATTTAATAATATAATAACAATACTATGCCATATTCATTGCCAAAGTTAGCAAATTTTCAAATCCTTAACACTTTAATATATATAATAGTATTTTATTTTTTTGAACTTAGCAATTAGACCTGCAACACTTTGAAAAGTTTTCAACAACTCACCTGCAAATTTGATCGAGCAGCCCACATCTTCGCCAATAAATTATCTGCCCTTATTTCTTTTACTTATTCAGTTTATGATTGAAAAAATATTAAACCCCTCTAACTTATTCTAATTATGTGGGCCAAGTGATAAAAAGAATTAAATAAGTCATGAACTTGGCCCGTCAACTATTAACTATATTAATTATTTAATAAAAGTTTCATCAACTAGATTCTCGTAGTTACTGAATACTTTAAAAATTTTATTTAAAATTTTATCGGGAGAGTCAAAATAGTCCTAGTGCTCAAAACGACCAAGCGGATCGTTACATCATCTACCATTAAAACAAACGTTCGTCCTCGAACGGTCAGAGACTATAATGTACGCGAATGCTCAAAAAGTTAGAGATATCTAGTTTGTATGTTTGAATCGTACTCCCTAATATCCTCCTAATCCAGATGTTTCCATTGGCCTTATCAAAAGTGAAATTCTTATCAATTAACATTGAATCCTATTGATCACAAGGGCAACCTCCTAATGATACTTATTTACCATTGAAATATGAAATATAGGATGAATAAACGACAAACCAAGTGGAAAAAACCCACTGGTAAGTCACCAAAATGCTAATAATCAAAAGAAAAAAAACACAATTATACCTCGGACTCAATTTGCGCTTCTTCCCAAATCTCATCACACCCTTAATGGGTGAATCTTATAATAGAACATGTTCTTCAACCTTAAACTCTAAATCATGAATCTTTAATTTGCATAACTCTTTTGTATATTCTAACTTCTAATCCATGTGAAACCTATTATAAATCATTCTCACCTTGTCAAAAGACTCTATCGACATAATTTCACCCATGGCCTAACCTAAAATGTCTCAAACTAACAGATTAGAGATCGACATCTCCTATCATACAATGCTTCAAATGATGTAATCTCAATGCTTGAATGATAATTATTGTGGTATGCAACTCCTCTACAAACAAAAATTTATCCCAATGACCACCAAATTTGGTCACACGTGTTTGTAACATGTCCTCTGGGACCTGAATATTCAATTTAAATACACCGTCAATCTGAGGGTGAAAGATTGTATTAAGATCCACTTGAGTGTTCAACTCCTACTGCATAGACCTCTAGAAATGAGTATGCAACAAATTAACAAAAAATGCATCCTATACAAACGAACTATCTCCAAATGTAGATCTAGGCTAAATATTTTTTTTTTGAACTATAAGTAGTCTGAATTGATATGAAATATGTAGACGTGGTCAATCAATCCACTATAACCCATATAAAATCAACTTATGCAAGATACATGGCAACCCTACCACAAAATCTGCAACAGTCCGCTCTCACTTCAACTCTAGTATAAGTATCATTTGAGTCATCGACGTTCATACTTCACTTGCTAACAATTCTAATGCCAAGATACAAAATTTACTATGTCTCTCTTCATAGGGCACTACCAATTATGTTACTTCAAGTTACGATACATCTTAGTAGCCCCTTGGTGAATATAATACCTCAAACTATGGACCTCATCTATGATCAGTTTAGTCAAATCACCTGTTATGATAATTTATCCTCAGAAACCCCCTCACTATCAACTATGTTTCCTTGAATTCTCCTTTAAAAACCTTGTCTCGAATCTTACTTAAATCACGATCATCAAATTGTTGGGTCCTTCTCTAATAAGGCTGACCTCGCCAATATGTAAGACAAAATTCTACCTCATACAAAATATCATGTCTCATAAAGCTATTGACGAAGGACTGCACATTTTTAGACTAATGATGCTCTTCAACATGTAACAAAGTTAGACCATCCATATTCACAGTCTTCCAACTCAAGGTATCTATTATCACATCTGTCTTGCAAAAATGATAACGTCATCTCATAATCCTTGATAAACTTCCATATCCATTGTCTTAAATTTAGATTCGTCTTATTAAATATTATACTAAAACACCTCGCAATACACACTATAAATATAATGCCTCTACAATTTTAATGCAAGCACCACCACCATCAAGTTTAAGCTATAACTAAGACAATTATTCTCATGAACTTTCAATTATGTCGAGGCACAAGCTATCACTTACATTTCTACATTAATACCGAACCAAAGATAAATAGAAAGAAACACCACCCAATTGCAGGTGCTTTTCGGGACCAAAAACAGTATCTTTCTGACCTCCCAATCCAATCTTCACAATTCAAATCAACCACCAAGATGTCAGGAACACTCAATTCAAATTTCAGCCCAATCCAACGGTTATTTAATCGGGAAACACGATCTGAAGGTTGTTGGTCAGAGAAAAAGACTGCGGCAAAACAAATCTTTTTCTTCTCTCTTCTCTCTTGTTGAAAGCTCTCTCAGAAACCTCTCTTATGTCCTAGTCTTTCAAAGAAAATACTAATGAGTAATTAAATTACTCTCTCAAGTCTCTCCTCTATTTATAAAGGTGTGCTTTTCCTTACAAGTCAAAACCAACTACAAATAGGATTACAATTTCAATCCTTTTCCTAATAGAATTAGAAACCAAATAAAGAGAATAATTCCAATCCTTTTCAAGTAGGATTAAGCCATGAACCCTTTGGCTGGAATATGGGCAATAGCCCAACATTGAGCTTTACAAAGCTCATCTCACACACATCAAACCATTGAAAAGCTACTTATTTCTAAGTTAATCTAGTCAATGCAGGTGTAATGGATGAGAGCACCATCGATACTAACCAATTAGGCCTAAGAACTCTAAATATCATAACTAAAATAGGTCAGACTAACTTCAACCTGCCTCAATTCTCTTGTGATCCCTCATAATACATTTCTTGATCACTACATATTTCAACTATGCCACCAAATTAATCGAAACCCACACTTAAAAAAAACATGAATAGAGCTTAATTTTCTTCAGATTTTAAAAAATCATCCTCAAATAATGCTTGTGATCCTTCCTACTATGGGAGTATACCAATATATCCTCGAATAATGCTCGTGATCCTTACTCAACAAGTCTTGTTACCATCCTTTCAAATTCACTGAAGTATTCCAATAAGAAATAATAGAAATAGGCCAAGTGTCTAACTATAAGTCAATAGTAAATTTTATATCAAACTTACATGGACTACCCTTAAAAAACTCTTGCACCATTGAAATTGGCTCTAAAGGAGACATATTATCACCAGTATCATAAACATAAGACGAATAGGTGAAGCAATACTTGTTCCCACACATTGAAACTTTAGAAAAAAAATATCTTTCTTAAATGGATAGTGAGATTATCCTGCCACTTAAATTTTGAAATATTAGACATATTTGAAGTTAGTATGAAACTGTATGATGTAGAGAAATTTAGTCCATATTTGATATGCCATTGAAGTCTATCACACTCAAAATAGTTAAATCTGTCCACGTGTCATGTACTACCAAGTTAACAACATAAGATCGATGTAATCGATCTACCACTAAGAATCATCTACCGGTTAAGAGTATGTGCAAACATAGAAGAGGAGCTTCAAAACATATTCAAATCCAAATAAGGTATGTACTTACGAAAAATGAAGTATATCCACACTCAAAATAAAACTGTAGTCAATCGAGAGCATATCAAAGGATACCGTAACCCATATTGGTTACACCTATATATTTAGTTATTTACTAATAAAATATTTCCAATCACCATTGTAACTGCTATGCACACGTCTTTCTGGACATCCTCAAGAAATTTCATACAAATATCCCTTTCAAAAATTTCTTAACTTAAGAACCTTTTCCCCCTCTTAGTTTCAATCAATACTATTGATCCTTAATTCAAGATATGAAAGGTTGCTCACCACATGAATGTATCAATATTTATCATTAACACGCTATATTAAATATTTTATTTACTGCTATCCAATTTAGTTTTTTTAAAATATTTTTTTGATGTGTTAGACTTAGTCTACATCGTGGCTCCGGTCAATGAATACCAACATGAATATAGTGCCACCTAATTTAAACTATTCAAAATAACTTGAGTATACCTCTATTCAAATGGATAGAATGAAATATATTATATGAATCTTATAACAAGTCTTACCCTCTTCAATGTCATTAGAAGATGTAACATTTTATACCTTTGTCTTTCCTCAATTTTTTCTCATAGCCTTACTATAATCACTATCTCCTTATTTGATCAATATATCTTACTAATCTTATGTTACTCATGAAAATATCAACATTATACAACTTCAGTACTAAGTTATTCATTTATCCTAAACACGGATCATAAAGTTGTCCAAAAAATTTTTGAATAAAGTTTAAGTATCTTCGTCTAAATCACACCTGTAGCAAATCATTCTTACAAATTTCAAACTCATCAATTGCATTCTTTAGAATAGAAAAATTCATTACCAAGTTATTCGGTTATCCATACAACACCCGTACTATACCACATAACGTCATCCCAGCCACAAGGTCTAAATTTGGAAATGCTTCCTCATCGTTGGTGATAGAATGAAACAGAAATGTTGACCATAAAATCGAATCACATAGGCACGATAAGAAATAAATGAATGAAGTTTCCTAAAGTTCTATAGCCTCTCGAAGATAAATAACGGACGTCTACCCACCGTCTGCAAGACTCTACTAGACACCACTCTTGTACTCGTGAGACCGATGAACCTAGGGCTCTGATACTAATTTGTTACGACCCAAAATCACGAGTCGTGATGGCACCTATGTTCCCAGATAGGTAAGTCAACCCAATAAATTTCACCAATTCAACTTAAACGTGAAAAAAGTAAGTATCAAACTAATATCTAACAGATTAAGTATTCAAAAGAAATGCGGAAAATAGAAATACCACCCCAAGATTTAATGTCATAAGTACAAGAGCTTCTATCATAGGATACAAGTCCAAACTAATATAAAAATCTAAACATAAGAAATATCCTATCAGAATATCAAAATAATCTAATAAATAGAGGTAAATTGAAGGTGTGGGCCGCAGAATATCCCAAGCAGCGCACCACAACTCCAAGACAATCCAAACTCATATTCAAAGCTCCAAGAACGTGCCCGAATTTGAAATCCAATCTGCACCACAAAAGAGTGCAGCAAGTGTAGTATGAGTACGAAATCACGTGTACCAGTATATCTCATTGACCGACAACGAAGAAGTAGTGACGGGAGTTTATATAAGAAAAATCAATTGTTTAATTATACAAGTCTATATTACACTACCAGTCAAGTTTCAGCAAATAGAGATAACCATATATCAATTACTTTCCAACCACCAGTAAAACACATAATCATCAAGAATGAACGATATCATGAGATGCAATGCAATATGACACCATGAAATGATATGCCTCAGAATACCAGTACTCTCTCAACTGTATATACATGATACTCCTAGGAAATACATCGAGTTCATGACCCATGGGGGACTCGCGACGTCTATATACCGACACAGACGATCTCCACGTGTCTGTGCGGACGAGCTCAATGCACTATCATAAAGTCAAATAATCTCCGCACGGACGATTTTCACGTGCCCAAATTATAATCTTAACATCTCACCATCCCCAGCACGGACGATCTCCACGTGGCCAATTTATACTCAATCTCATGTAATGCATGTACACAATATTATTTCAATAAAGGGGATGATGATACATCTCAATCTATTAATATCAACATAACACATAACCACCTCAATTATCACAACTATACAGGTGCAATAAAGAATAACACAATCACACAAAGAATTCAAGTCAATAATAAATCAGCTAATGCCCATATGCTTTGAGATTCTTGGATTTCAACCCACATTCTATAGTAATAGAACTTTCCCTTTATATCCCTGGTACTCGTACCAATGACCGTCACACCATTGGTACGATACCCCCATCTTTCGCCCTTACCCATTTTCTATTTCATTGTTGGATCTTTAATTTGAAAAAAACATCCTTCAACAAGTCTGAAAGTCTTAACATACCTTAATGCCGAACATGAGCCAACAATCCTCACAATTTTTTCTTCCCTTTTCGCAAAGTTTCTGAACTTTCCCAATCTACCAATTATGCAATATTCGTAAGCAAACAAATCTATAGACATTCATAGAGCTATGCCTCTATTCCAAACCCCAAAACTCATTCAACCTAATGATACCAAAATTAAAATCCATGATATATAATTAAATTCATAAATTTTGGTGTCGTCTAATAGGTCAAGTCTCATATTTCTAAATTTTAAGCCTAGAGTTAAATCTTAATCCACTAAATAACATACCCTAATAGTGTTCCTATAAATTAGTCCTAATAATTATTAGTGAATGACAAGAAAAGCAAAAAAAAGTAAACAAAAATTAACAAAAACTCTAAACTTCCACAATTACTATACTTTAGTTCCTTTAATTTTATTTGTATTATTTATTCCTCGGCCAAACTCTTATCAACACAAATTTTTAAATCTAACTTAATCACATAAATATAATAAGTCAACAAAATCGTCTCATATTCCAAGAGAAAACTTACGCTACAGTGCAACAACAAGAGAAAAATCTAAAACCTTGATACCCTTTTTATTCCCCTTTTCTTTTTAAACCTTAGTCGCATAATAAATATCATTGACCAACATTAGCAATACCCTACTGCCTCAAATTTCAGCAAATCACCCAATCCAATTAAATATTCATTTCATAAAAAAAAAAAATTCACTTCGTTACCCCAACATAATTAAAGAACACAATAGCGATAGTTCAACTCAATCTTGATCCCTTAATGCCAATTCCTTTTCTCCATTTAATAATATAATAACAATACTATGCCACATTCATTGCCAAAGTTAGCAAATTTTCAAATCCTTAACACTTTAATCTATATAATAGTATTTTATTTTTTTGAACTTAGCAATTAGACCTGCAACACTTTGAAAAGTTTTCAACAACTCACCTGCAAATTTGATCGAGCAGCCCATATCTTCGCCAATAAATTATCTGCCCTTATTTCTTTTACTTATTCAGTTTATGATTGAAAAAATATTAAACCCCTCTAACTTATTCTAATTATGTGGGCCAAGTGATAAAAAGAATTAAATAAGTCATGAACTTGGCCCGTCAACTATTAACTATATTAATTATTTAATAAAAGTTTCATCAACTAGATTCTCGTAGTTACTGAATAGTTTAAAATTTTTATTTAAAAATTTATCGGGAGAGTCAAAATAGTCCTAGTGCTCAAAACGACCAAGCGGATCGTTACATCATCTACCACTAAAACAAATGTTCGTCCTCGAACAGTCAGAGACTATAATGTACGCAAATGCTCAAAAAGTTAGAGATATCTAGTTTGTATGTTTGAATCGTACTCCCTAATATCCTCCTAATCCAGACGTTTCCATTGGCCTTATCAAAAGTGAAATTCTTATCAATTAACATTGAATCCTATTGAATCACAAGGGCAACCTCCTAATGATACTTATTTACCATTGAAATATGAAATATAGGATGAATAAACGACAAACCAAGTGGAAAAAACCCACTGGTAAGTCACCAAAATGCTAATAATCAAAAGAAAAAAAAACACAATTATACCTCGGACTCAATTTGCGCTTCTTCCCAAATCTTATCACACCCTTAATGGGTGAATCTTATAATAGAACATGTTCTTCAACCTTGAACTCTAAATCATGAATCTTTAATTTGCATAACTCTTTTGTATATTCTAACTTCTAATCCATATGAAACCTATTATAAATCATTCTCACCTTGTCAAAAGACTCTCTCGACATAATTTCACTCATGGCCTAACCTAAAATGTCTCAAACTAACAGATTAGAGATCGACATCTCCTATCATACAATGCTTCAAATGATGTCATCTTAATGCTTGAATGATAATTATTGTGGTATGCAACTCCTCTACAAACAAAAATTTATCCCAATCTTGATCCCTTAATACCAATTCCTTTTCTCCATTTAATAATATAATAACAATACTATGCCACATTCACTGCCAAAGTTAGCAAATTTCCAAATCCTTAACACTTTAATATATATAATAATATATATAATAGTATTTTATATTTTTGAACTTAGCAATTAAACCTGCAACACCTTGAAAAGTTTTCAACAACTCACCTGCAAATTTGATCGAGCAGACCACGTCTTCGCTAATAACTTATCCACCCTTATTTCTTTTACTTATTCAGTTTATATGTATATACGTGAAATCTATATATGATTTAATTTGTTATGTGTAATCTTATATTTTGTGGTTCAATTTTTGTGAACTTGCATATTAAATTCAGTGCAGGTTCGTGTTTTGTTGTGATAATTTGGTTCATATATTATATACAATATGTATAAGTATATGCCTATTATGTTAGGCTTGTCAATTGAATATTTGTATGTGGTTGTAATTTTGAATATGTAGATATATTTTGTATAAGTTTATATTTGAAATCTGTATATTAATTCACTTGGTTATGATTTGTATAAGTATATGTTTTTTTTTGCTGTGATTTCTGATCTGTATATTTTGATAATCTTGCCAATTTATATACAATTTGATTTAAAAAAAAAAATCGCTAATTTATGTCACAAAAAAAATCGCTAAACTCACACATATTATATTTTAATATGATTTCTTTCCTTCTACTACTTCTTCATTAGTTGTGACTCTATTGTATCTTTATAAACAAACTAAAACATAGTAATTGGTTGTAAACAAAATTAATATATATATATAATATATATATATATATATATATATATATATATATATATATATATATATATATATATATTCACACACTTAAAAGAGATTATACAGACATGTATTATTTGTAACTATGGAAAATATACAAACAACAAATTATATACAAACAAATGCTTATATCTACTGCTACTTGTATATGCAGTGTCTTTTGTGCAAAATTTATAAAATCTGTATTAACAAACTAAAACTAAAACATAGTAATTGTATATAAACAAAATTATCACATATATACTTAAAGAAATTATACAGATAGGTCTTGTTATGCATAACTATGACACATATACAAACAACAAATTATACACAAACAAATATTAGATATATACAATTAACTTTTATATAACATATGTATAAAGGAAATTCATATGCACGATAATGGTGTATACAACAAATAATCAAAAAAATTTACAAATCTGTAAAAACAAACAAATAAACATAATAAATCTGAGAAAGTATTACTATATACATATAAAAGGGCTTATTATAAATCATATAATAGAACTCAATAATTACGATTTATACATATACATTAACTTCTTTAGATCCATCTGGTTCCATTAAGCCAAGGACAATGTCTTCGGGTGATTTTGATTGATCTGATCACTGGTAGAATCAATTGCTTTTTGTTTCCTCTTCTTTGTTGAACTAGATTCGCCTTTTGTATTTGACTTTTGATAATTTCATCCATTCGAAATTGGGTGATTTTCAAACTTGGATCTGAAAAGTTAAAAAAATAAATCGATTTAGATAGATTTTGGTGGTATCTGAAATTTTTGAAGTTGCGATTAAGAGCGTAGTGGTTAAGATTTAAAATTCAAACTAATTTTGTGGAGAGAATTTAGGAGAAATTGAAGGGTATGAGAGAGAGGAAGGAGATGAAGTGAATTGTATGAAAGGAATCCTAACTTTATACAAATTGTGGGACCCGTCAGTAATAGCAAAATATGTGAAACTATAGCTACTCAATGAAAATTAACGAAACAGTAGCTATATTATTTATTTTAAATTAGTGGTTTGTCATTATACACAATTTTTCCTTAAAAGAATTATATGTCATTGACTTGGTCCATCAACTACTAACTATATTAATTATTTAATAAAATTTTCATCAACTAGATTCTCGTAGTTATCGAATAGTTTAAAATTTTTATTTAAAATTTTATCGGGAAAGTCAAAATAGTCCTAGTGCTCAAAATGACCAAGCGGGTCGTTATACCATTCCGTTAATTTGATTCATTTTAATTTGCCTTGGTAATTAAAATTAAATTTCTCTATGTAATATATTGTAACAATAAGCGGATGAAGACTAAGGGTCAAGATGAAAGTGGGTAATTGAAGAGAATAGAACATATAAATATGATATGACATATATTGTAGTTAAATGGAGAATTTAAGAAGAATGTGAAGAGGCATAACAATAAATAATGATAGGTAATTATTATGTACTTATTTTTATGCAAATTTAACCCAAGAAAATAAATGATAAATAGCTATGATCACTATTTTTTCACATGATGAATATCTTTCAAGAATCCTACTTGCTTCTGCGTTTGAATGCTTGAATTTTGAGTCTTACAATTTGGTAATTTGTGGAGTATTATTTATAAGAATTTTTTATTATATGTTATTTGCGTGATTATAAAATAAAAATTATTGATTTTCTTGATTTGTTTTCTAACATCAGGTATTTGACCGAATAAAATATCAACTACTGACATTTGATAAAGGTTTTCCTCTTTTTTTCTTAGTGATTTCTTGACTATATGTTTAGCCTTGCAATTTGATAATTTGTGGAGTATTATTCATATGATTTTTTTAATTATATGTTATTTGCATGATTATAAAATAGAAGTGACTTATTTTTTTGATTGTCCTTTTTCTTCTTCTTCTAACATCAGGTGTTTGACAGAATAAAGAGATTAACTATCGACATTTGGTAAACATTTTCCTCTTTTTCTTAGTGATTTCTTGACTATATGTATAGTTGTAGAATTTTGAAATAGAGGTGATTGATTTTCTTGATTCTTCTTTTTTTTTTCTATTAACATCGGATTTGACAAAGTAAGAGAATCGACATTTCATAAAAAAATTCCTCTTCTCTTTATTTGTCTTTTCGTCCGTTTTAACAGTAAAAATTTATGTAGAGAAAAAGAATGAAATAAAAATTAAAATAGTCACAAAAGCAAAATCAACTGAAATATTTTTGTCAAATTTATATTTAAACACAATTTTTGATATTGTCCTTCTGAATAACAATGTTAGTGGCAATTAGAATTTTAATCATCAATTTTATTGTTTTGAAAATTTGGAAATATAACGAAGACGTGAAGTTATTTGTCAAGCGAAATCAATTGGGAGAAGTATGTATTGTTTACCTTATTTTCTTTTCTATTAGTATATGTCTTTTATTTGTTTTTATTGTTCAATCATTCATTTCTTAATATCAATTGCATATATGTTTATGTTTAATTATGCAATATGGTACCAGAAATATTATTGTAATTAAGATAGTGGTTAATTAGTATTAAAAATACAAAAATGATATTAACGATGATTAACTATAACATTTAATTTGATAAGGTTTGCACAAAAACAAAATATTGGATAATATAGATAAATAAAAATATATTATTTATATGAAAAATTTTAAAATATTTGTAACCAAATTTAAATAAGGGTTCATTTCAATTATATTTTTAATATATGATGCTCTTTATTCTGTTTTGTTTTGTTTTTACCTTTCATTTCCTTGGTTTTGATAAAAATATCTAAGGTGAGTTGTCTAATAATTGTTTTGTTGATATTGTTTATTTTATTTATCCCATATTTAATTGTCACATTTCTCTTTTACAAATTCTTTAAGAAATCATAAATAAGAAGATTTTTTTTCCTGAATAATTAATTTTATTGGCAAAAAGAAAAATAAATTAATTTCAGTTTGATTTTTCTAATGAAAAATATTTTGGGACAATAATTTTAAAATGTTGATAATTAATAAATATATAGAGTATATTTCTACTTTTTATTTTTCTTTCAACATATTTACTCTTTAATAAATTTCCTTAAATATAGCTTAATTAGAAACACAAAAATTATTACAAATCAAGAAAAAGAAAGGTGTTACTAATTAAGAGTGCATTAACTATTGCAACCATAAATTTTCTATTTATATTTAAATGTTAAAAGTGTTTGAATTCATATTATTTCCATATTTTATGTCTTCAGTGTTTTCAGCAAGTTAATTTAGGCTTAGATATGTTTCAAGGAACTCAATTAGACATGACAAAGATGAATTTCTTTATATATTTATAAATGCTTGTCATTTAGTTTTATTTTAGTAGACATAATCATATTTTTATGTCAGTTTTATTCCTAAAATTTAATTGTGAATCAAGTCTTTCATATTTTAATTAGTTTGTTCCTCCCATCATCTTGGAACGATTGTGCCTTTCTTTTTAAAATGGTGTCCGATAAAAAATAAAATACTCATTTCATGTTTGACGTGGTTATATTCATATAAGTAATATGGTTAAGAAATAACTAAACAATAAAAACATCAAAGTGCAAAGATGTAGATTATTATTTAAATAATCGATGCTTAAATTATTATCGTTTGATATATGTATGAGTTATTACTAACAAACAACAGGGTCTTGATCTCAAATTATAAATTATATGAATACAAAATTATATTTTGAACTTTTTTTAAAAGAAGAATTTTAAAGTAAAAAGTAAAAAGTTAATCATCATTTTTAAAAAGCCGAAACTGAGAACCACACGAAGCGCGGCCAAATTTACTAGTTAAACATAATTAAGGACCCCATTAGTAATGGGATAGACATGTTTTGTGAACACTTCCGGGAAAACTACCATTTTTATAGCAACTTCAGCTCCATTTTTATAGCAATTTCATTATCAACTTGGAAAAGTAAAAAAAAAAAGATTTATCTTATTACTAATGTTTTTGACTATATATGAATATCAATAGTAAGATTTAGATCTATATTATCTTAAAAATATGAACTCTTAATTTGAATGTTAAATTATTATATTGTCTCTAACTTAGATTGTTTCTTTTTTTTATGAGTTGTGCCCTTTCCGATAAGTTGTGACTCTTTTCAAAGGATTGTGATTTTTTTATGAGTTCTGACTTTTTCAAAGAGTTGTGGCTTTTTCTATTGCATTATCAATAAATTGTGATTTTTTCAAAGAGTGGTGACTTTTTCAATAGGTTGTGACTTTTCCAAAGCATTGTGACTTCTCGAAAAGACAATAATTTTTCAGATAAGACATAATAAACATTTGTTCAAACACCCTTTATTGACTATAAATAGAGGGAATACATCTCATTTTTCAACCACCATTTTTTTTAATTTTCTACTCTTCTTCTTTCTTTCATTTAAAATTATTTTGTGTGATTTATTGTAGTTGAGTGTGTTCGAAGTTTAGCGGAATTGAGGTACCACTATTCTAATGAAGTAAGTCGTTCTATTCTAAGAGGATATATTCCAAAACCTCGAGTACCTGAGGAAAATAATTTTGATGATATAATAATTATTTTCTCTTTTAATATATACATTAGTATGTAATAATATATGAAGTTAACATGGTGTAGTCTAAATTCATTTGTTCTTGTTAACAATTTCACTTGTTCTGTAAATATATGCTTCTAAATATCTTTTTTCAAAATTTAGAGAATTGTCACGTTTTAATTTTGATGCTAAAGACAAATGAATGACTTTATTACTTAATATATCAGTATTTTAAGAAATACTTTTGTTGATTTAGACTTTGAGGAAGTTTACTTATCTACTATTTTTTAATATTTCAGTATTTTAAACAAGGAAAAATTCATATGATATGACTTGTAATAACGTCGGTTGAAGTTTGTATTAGTTTAATTTAAGTATTAGTTTGTATTAATTTAATTTAAGTCTATAATATGATATGACTTGTAATAACGCCAAAAAGCTTACTCAAATCTCACAACATAACTCTTTGATTTCCATGGAAATCAAAGGGTTTTAAGCTTGAAAACGTTGATTTAAGTATTGTTAAGGATTTGCTTTTCTTTATATTGTTAGGATTTTATTCACGTTATTCTTAAGGATTAAATTTTATTTGATTTTTTTTTGAATTTATTATTAAGGTCTATTTTAATGGAGGAGAAGTTAAATAGGAAGAAGAAAGATATTGTAACCGTTGAAAATCTTTATATAATATAAAGTTAGATAAAAAGTGATGTGACACCTCTCTTTGGTCAAAAATCATATTTATCTTTTTTTTTCTTCTGTTAATCATTATTTCTTTATTTATTCAAAGTTTTTTAATATAACAACTTAATTATTTTTATTTTTATTACTTTCATGACTTTTGACAATCATAACTCTTAAATTATATTAATAGTCATGATAAAATATTGGAAGGTGAATAGGTGATAAATTGAATTTAAAGATTCTTGGAACTATTAAAAATAGAATAAATAGATAAATAAAGAGGTAATTTTAAACCATTTTTCTGATTATATTTAATTTTGGATAACTTACTTAAATCGCATAGTGTGACATCTAAATTACATTCTATCCCTACTTTTTTTAAATACGAAAATCCCTTACAAATAATGTTATTCGGATACATAGCAAACAAGTCAGATACATTAAATCTGATACATTAAAACAAATTCAGTTACACTTTTAAAGGAAAGAGAATATAAAATTGATTGTTAGTTACTCAAATCACGCTAATTTAATTGATTTCAATCTCTTTCAAATCTTATCAGATTCAATCAAATCATAATTTAAATTTTCTTCTCTCAATTCTCTTCCAAATCTGTCCGCCTTCAATCCAAAATTCAATTTTTTTTCTCTCTCAATTCTATTGCAAATTCGTATGGCTTCAAACAATTCAAATTTTTATCTTTCAATTCTTCCCCCAATCATAATGGATTTTAAAAGTTGAAAACAATAGCCGATACATGATCATGAATACATTCAAGAATCTGGGAAATCAAGGTGAGTTATGAACGGTACATAAGTGAGATTTCAAATTTCTTCTCCCAATTCGTCGAAAATCATTTCAATTTTGATTCAAAATCACCAAAACAATGAGAAGGTACACCATGAATATTTTGATTTTTCTAAGACAATGAAGAATCTGAAGAAAAAAAATTTGACATTCATGAATCTGAAAAAATATGAGTCTCGATTTGCAATGTATAAAATAGATCAGAGTTTTAATTGCATAGTAAAATAGATCTGACAATCAGAGGTATGAAACTACATACATTGTGTTGTTAATTCGATTTTTATTTGTATTTTCAAGATGACCATACAATCGTGATACATTAGTATTTGTGTTTCTTGTATAAATTGATAAGTACTATACTCCTATTAATTAGATACATTAAATAAGTAATTTTGGAATTAAAGATCGACAAGTTACTGTGTGATACATCTAAGATTAATTTAAATTATTGTATCATTACTAAATATCTAACATGATACATTACTATTTGTATATCCTGTTGTTTGTGGAATAATATACTTTATAGATGATACATTATGCATATATTTTGTTGTAAAAGCATCAAAATGTTCAAGAATGAGGTATGTATCAGATTAAAGTTGTATTTTGTACCTGATATTAAGTATATAAGTTTAGTTGTTTGATTGTTTGTGATTGATGCATAGAAATAATTGTTTTACGGAATGTATCACTAATTTCTTTAATGTTAACAGGTTTTTGAATCATCAGAGTATCTTTATTCATTCTATGATTCTGGAAGAAGATATATTGTTTGCCTTGAAAGATAAATATGCAATTGTGAAAGATTTCAGGTTGATAAGATGCTTTTTTATATAAATATTTTTTTGTTGATAATAATGTATCTGATACAATAAGATTGTGAAAGAATAGTGTGTGTAAGCTGAAATAAAGTGTATCTATAAAGGTATCATTTGGTAGTTGATTATGTATTTGATACAATAAGATTATCAATGTTTATGTATTTATGTATCAAGATATTTAATTTGATACATAGTGTTTTTATCAAAATAAACGAGATACATTGAAAATTAAGTATCATATGCGTGGAACAAACAACGATTTTAGCAGTGATGTATCGAATCAATAATAACACTAACAAAGACTAATTTAAGAATCAAAATAAATGAGATACATTGTGTCTTTGGCAGTGATAATCGTGTAATGAATGATCCAACTATTTCTTTCTCTTTTTTGAACTTATTTTTCAATGTAGATTTAGAACTCGAATGTATAAACATTGCAAATCAAATACGACATTCTAGTTTTTGATTTATAACAATAGATTTCTAACAATATGTATGAAATAAGAAAAATATCATTTAATAATAAAATATTCAAATATGAAAAGAACTCCTAATATAATTAAATAACAAAATATTTTTTCATAATATAGTAATTTGTGATTGATAAGGTATATCAATCAATTGCTTTTCTTTCTATTAGTTGATTTCTATTTTTGTTGTTATTCTTTTTCCTATTTCTTTCTCCACGTTATTCTCAAATATCAATCAGTTGTTATTTTTTTTAAAAAAAATTAATCACCAAAAAGTAAAAGAGTTTTTCTAAATTTTGATTCAACATATAATTTTTTTATGATTCAATCAATTTTAATTTTTTTGCTTTTTTTTGTAAGTTTTTTGGTTTGATCTTGTTTTTTCATTTTCTTAATCTAATTTTTTTTTAGAAATAACGATTGATTTTATCAACTTTGATGTTATTTTTATTTTTTATTATTATAATCTGAAATTTTATTTTTGAGAAATAAAAAATTATTTTCTGAAATTTTAATTCCATTTTTGGTGTGGTATAGGGAGTGATTTGTGGACTGAAATAAGGAAGGAATAAATATTAATTTTGGGAGTTAGGCTTTATGTATCAAATGTTTGGAGTTTGGGAGTAAAATAAGGGATTTTGAATAATTCTAAAACTGGTAGGGAATAATGGAAATTATGAAAAGAAAAGATGTGTATATAGGTAATTTATTCAATTTATTAAACTTGATTTGAAACATACAAAATCTACCATTAAGCAAACATTTGTTCCCCTATACTAGTAACACCTAAAATTCCAAAAGTGTTATAAATATATTTGTATTATAGTGAATATCTAATTATGTGGAGTCCTTTTAGGATATGGTTAGGAATCCTACTTGGAGACAAAGTTAGGTTTCCCCTATAAATAAAGGGTTTTCCTCATTTTAAATAAGATCCATAAATCTTGAATATACTTCAAGAGGAATAAGAAGTCTTTTCTCTTCTCCCTACTTTATTCGTCTTCTTGTTTATATAGTTTCATAACACGTTATCAGCACAATTGTTCTATCCTTAAAGAATTATGATAGAAGATAGGAGTAGTGCAAAAGAGATCTTGCATAAGTTATGCAATAAGGTTCTCATATCAATCTGTAAGGTATGATTTATTTTTGCTTTGTTAGTAATAATTATTCTGTGACAGATCTGGAGTTACCATCTGAAGTAAGCATTTAAAGAGATCTGTCGATTTTTTATAAGTTTTATGTTAATCGATTAAGAAGAGAATTCCTTAGTTTATTCTAATAATTAAATGAGCACAATTTAGTCAAAGGTATATTTTCAACCTTTATATGAGGTATGTGATCCATTAAGCGCTAAACGGATTAACTACTAATTAATGTTGGTTATAATAAATCAGTAATCTCAATTTTGTGTGCAGTTATAATGTACGATCATATTAATGATCATCAAAAGTGATAAAATTACAATTGTTTTGAAGGCTTGAGGTTGAGCTTCATTGTGGGTAAGGCGATGGATTTAAGTTCTATCGCACCAAAAGGATAAGACGATGGATTCATGTCCAATCACACCAAGAGGGCAAGACATCAGAAGACTTGATGCTTTGTGATGAAAGATGTTGGGTTCAAGTCCCTCATTGATTTATGGCATAAGACATTGGGTTTGAGTCTCAATGCACCATATTGATGATATAATGATGACTAAGGGAAATAATGAGTTTTTGATAAAAATTAGTCATGAAATATATCTCGTTGAAGCAGATCCATTCCTCTAAGTGAATGTAGCAGTGCATAAATGTCTAAAAGAAGACAAGTGATTGAATAATGCACATAAATATGGAATGAGATACTAAAGCTATCATAATTTGATATGCTCACATGTTTGTGTTTCATTAATGAAGAATGAGAACTTTTGATAAATGCTAAAAATATAGATCCCTTCTCTAAAGGGAATGAGGTATAAGTCACCATGCTAGGCATGGAAAAGATTGCGACTTTGATCAATGATGTGGTATCACCACATGTATTATCTAAAAGTTTCATGCTTTATCTTCAGGCTTGTATTGGACAAGAATTAGTGCAATTGAGGCATATTCTATGATAAATAAGAAGTTAACTAATTCCAATACTTTCTTAATTTGGCATGATTGTCTGGGACATCATTAGTCTATAATGCTTAGACAAATTATGGAAAATTAAAATGGACATCCATGGAAGAACCTAATTTTTTTTTAAATGGTGAATTTTCTTGTACTGCTTGTTAGCAAGGCAAGTTAATTTTAAGACCATCATTAACGAAAGTTGAGATTGAATCCCCTGCTTTCTAGGAACGTATACATATATTTGTGGACCTATTCATCCACCTAGTGAATTGTTTAAATACTTAATGGTCCTAATAGATGTTTCTTCTAGATGGTCTCATGTGTGCATATTGTTATCTCGCAACTTGATGTTTGCAAAAGTATTGACATAAACAATATGATTACAAACACTTTTTTCTGATAATCGGATTAGTCTATTCAGTGATGGGATCACGACTCACCTTTAGAAGAGGTAGAGTAATTGAGAAAAAATAAATCTGAAATTTACTCCCGGAGTATTAAAGTTGAAATTTTCTTTTATAATAGTAATAAATTGGGAATTTACCAAAGCAAAAAGACACATGGCATAGTAACCTTGGAGTTTACGAGTACTAATAATTTATTAGTTGGCATGAATAATTTGGCCATCCCATAGATGTGCATACTGAGCAATGGACATACATTGAAAAACTAGAAGATTCTTCAAGAATTCTTTTAATTTGTTGCTTGTTCTCATGACAAGTTGATTGGATCAACTAATGTTGAGACTAAATCCCTAAATTCCAAAAAGTATTAAAGGTGAATATGAGTCGATTCACCTATTATGTGATACGATAAAGCGATGCATGTATCTATGATATAATCACATGTGTGTTTGTTGTCAACTTGCAGTTAGACATTCATATAATTATTTGTGCAAGATATTTGAGTTAAGAGTACAACTTATTTAATCAAGACAATTTATCTTGACAATATTGATAAATACGCAAGATGTTGTGACATTAAATGTATGAGATAGTGAAATTGTTGCTTGAGAAAATAAAATTTCATGTGTTGATCTAAAATATGATACCGCATACAAAAGTAATTGTATGCATCAGACCAATAAATTATGATCAAATTTACTCTCAATTGATTTGTGGTCACGGATCAAATATTTTTCATCTGATTATTTTGATATGTTGTATATAATAAATGAGTATACAATGATGCACAAGGATAGATTCTCCAAATGATTGAGATATATGTTAGTTTGTCTAACATAAGGGGGAGATTAGAAGCAACACAAGAGTTGTAAATACTCCTATTGAGTGTCCCTTAAGGATAATGTCTACGACATGCATGAAGTATGCATGAAGCATGATAGACTAATCAATTCTACATAAAATAATCCTTGAAAAGGGGGGATAATCAAAGAATCAAAATGATCATAATAAGGAGATAATGTGCTCTTGGAGAGCCTAGGACATAACACTTTATGAAACCTCATCAGAGCGGTAGCTACCTAAAAATAATGAAGTGATGAGATCTCAATAAGTTATGTGGTATTGTGAATCGATACAAAATGGTATATCATTGACGATATCTTTGATACAATAGCGCAATAATATTATGATATAAATTATACGACTATAAAAGCACGTTGGTGTAGAAATAATTATCAAGTGATAAGTGGAATGATGCATCTTGGTAAGCGTAAAACTTATTTGACTTGCAATCTAAGCACTAGAAGATGTCATACATTTAATATTGAATGTTGTCACTTGATAAAACTGATATGAAAACATCTGATGGGTTTAAAATCTAAAACATATACAAGTTTTTGAAAAACTTGTTTATAATCCTCATAAGGATTAAATAGATTCAAAATGCATAAAATATATACAAGTATTGTTATGCAAGTTGATGACTAGAATTGAGAATCTTGAAGAGTTTTCAAAAGGCAATAGATTATTTGCTTAAAGTAGTTGAAGTAAGGAACTTGCAGAAATCTTTAATGTTAAAGGTTTGTTCAAGTAATACTATAGTTGATTTATTCACCAAGTCTCTACCAACTACAACTTTCAAGAAGATGATGCACAAGCTTGGAAAACGAAGATACAAATCTCTGGATTGATGTTCTCACTATGAGGAGTTAATACGTGATGTACTCTTTTTCACTCACAAGGTTTTGTCCCATTGGGTTTTCCTTGTAAGGTTTTTAGTGAGGCATCCATAATGCGTATTATTAGATATGTGTACTCTTTTTTCTTCCCTAGTTTTTTTCCCACTGGGTTTTATCTAGTAAGGTTTTAACGAGGCACATAATTTATCGACATTCAAGGGAGAGTGTTATAAACATATTTGTATTATAGTGAATTTCTAATTATGTGGAGTCCTTTTAGGATATGGTTAGGAATCCTACTTGGAGACAAAGTTAGGTTTCCGCTATAAATAAAGGATTTTCGTTCATTGTAAATAAAATCCATAAATCCAGAATTACTTCAAGATGAATAAGAAGTCTTTTCTCTTCTCCCTACTTTATTCTTCTTCTAAATTCATATAGTTTCATAACAAAAATATTTTATCTAAAAAGTGATTTCCCAAACGTTTCTGCTACTATTAATTATTAATTAATATGCTATTGTTGTAAATTCATTTGGAATTTTTTGACAAATTCTCCTACTTCTCTATTATCGTAGAATAATAACTATGTATTGACAACTCATTTATATTCTCTAACTAGGTTAATATCCCGCGCTTCGCGCGGTGGTGAACTATGTCAATAATCAACTTCTGAACATATGATAATACATGTGTTTTGAGAGGGTACTACCCTACAATAAATTGTCAATAATATTTTATCCAAAGATGATATGAAATGTTTTTTTTAATCTTAAAACGAAAATGATTTGATTCTAAGTATTTACAAATATTTTTATTCATTCTTCATTTTATTGTAGTTGTTCATCACCAAATTCTTTACAAAAGATATGTAATTGTTTCAATGTCTATATTTGTATTTTGAAAAAGTTGTAAGAACATTATATTCATTAATTGCGAGTGTTTTTCTACTACTCAAGGCCTCTACATACAAAATCTAAATATGATACATCTTATATAATTAGTTGCGTACTTGAAAAGTTAATTAAAATATAAAAACACATCTGTTGGAGTTCAATGAAATAACGTATGTTGCTCAAATAATTTGGATTAAATGATGTCTTGGCAGGTCCCTTATTCAAAATCTTACGCAGTCGATGACACTACTTTGATAGCTAAAAGACATATTTTATTGTTTATGTTTTTATCAATATGGTTAAAACTTTATTATTTTTGGTACTTTTAATCTAAAGTTTATAAGGAGGTAATTATTTCCTTAATATGTCATTAATATAGATTCATCCTACTGTGAGGGGTAATTCATTGACTCTAACCTAACATTTGAACTCCAAACGTTTGATTAAGGTTGAGTACAATACTTATCATCCCACTACATTCCTTTATTTTTTGAATGTGACTAATCGATTGAATACCTCGATAAGATAGAAAGTTGAATAAATAAAACTCCAACATAGTGTTGAACCACCCTAACTATTGAACACCGAAAGTCCTTTGTTACACATCTCATGGATCTTTTAGCCACTGAACACTCGATAAAAATTAAAGTTATTTATTTTACAAGTTTAAAAATTCTAATCTACATTACACCAATAGTCTATTGATTACATCAAACTCTTGATAAACATATCTTTACTTCAACATAATGATCAAAAGGAACATAAACAACAAAGTTTAAAAAATGTACACAAAAATAAAAAATTAATAAAATAAGCATAAATTAGCGACGGTAAACAACATACAAGAATCTTTACTAACAAAATGAACATAAAGAAAAAATAGAGCCCAGTGAATGCACATTGTTTCCTTAAGAAATTAGTCCATTCTACTACCTGAAGTTTAAAGGAATAAATCCTCTCAAGATAGAGCGATTCTATTCACAAGTGTGTTGATACAAAAATAATGGTATCAGTCAGTCACTCAACATGAGCAAAGTACACGAATATAATTCTAAAGAAGAAGAAGAAGAAGAAGAAGAAGTTCAAAATTTTCGTTGTTTTAAAATGAGAGGAAATTCCTCTATTTATGGACAACAAAGGTGTAGTATCAATAAATGCTTATTGTGCCTTATCAAGAGGTCACAACTTTTCGAAAAGTGACAATTTTTCATAAAAGTCACAATATTTCATAAAAGTCACAACTCTTCTTAAAAGTCACACTCTTCATTCAAGTTGCAACTCTTCATAAAAGTAGCAACTCTTCGTAAAAGTCGTAACTTTTCATAAAAAGTCACATTTTTTTTGTAAAACTTGCAACTTTTCATAGAAAGTCACAATTTTTTGTAAAAGTCACAACTTTTCATGAAAAGGAAGACTAATTTTGCAAATAAATAAGTAAAAAGGGAATTCTTGTTTGTGGTTGCGCCACATAAGCGCGCCTAAGGTTCTCTTTTATATAAATATATGATATGATATAAAATTTAATGGTCTTTATTTTTATTACTTACACTACCTTTTATTATCATAACCTCTAAAATGATTTAACAGTCATACTCATGATGTTATATGATATTTTAGACCTATAAATATAGATATCATAAAAGACTAAAAGATTGTATAAAAATATTTAATATTAGTCTATTAAGTTACTATATTTTTTATATTTATTAATTATTATATTCATGTTTTAATTTGACTTGAAGAATAAGATCAATGTTGTTGAATGTCTATCTACTTATTCGGATGGATGGGACAAAAACTCATAGAAAAAAGCATTGATTTCGTAGTATTTCTTCTATTTTCAGTGGTTAAGATCGTAAGAATGATGTTTTATTTTATTTTATGTGTTCTCTATAATTTCTATTTATTTTAAACAAATATCTAATTGTGGTGTATTTATAACTAGGGACCATGTTCGGGCTTCGCGCGAGGATTAATAGATATGTTTTATGATGTTTTTTCTTTTGGATTAATTATATAATTGTTAATTTGAGCATATCATTATCTTTTTATTTGAAATGATGATACATGATGAAACTCATCAAATTTAGTATCTATTTAATGAGAATAATACATTGTTAATGAATAAGTTTGAATATATACTCTATTAAATAAATACTTTATTTTCATTGCTAAAATATATAAAGAAATACATCAACAACGGTCTATCATTATTTATTAGATTGGTGTTTAGAGAACATATTCTCTAATCATAAATTATTCCATATCCTTATTATATAGAAGCCAATACATGAAAAACGTCATGTCATTCTTTGTTGGTATGATCTTGTGAAGCTCCTTAGTATATATATTTTTTCAACTGCTCTTGTTCCTTTTTGAAATATGCAAGTCGTTGTTGCATAATATTTTCATACATCACTTTAACCGATTTGCTTGATTCTTCTGTTACAACGGTTAACGACAACTTATGTAAGACAATTATAAGAAACTAAGTCATCCATGAGTCAATATCCACTTGAAACTATCCCTCAAAGGCAACTGGCGGAAGTCAATTACAAGTATTAAGTCATTTTGTTTGGAAGCTATCTCGTGAGTGAGTGTAAAGTACCATTTGATAGGTGTTTAAAAACCAAAAGCATCTCCTCTTCAACAACACAAATCCAAATTGAATGTGACATCAAATACCTCTATGTGTTAAGTTTTAGATTTAAAAGACAACTTATGGAAGACAATTTTAAGAAACTAAGTCATCCATGAGTATATATCCACTTGAATTATACATTGTAATGATAAAGTTAAACACATCCTAAATCTAATGATAATCAACACTAAAAGTATATAAACCAATGATATATAATTTTTGACTGATATAAAGTAAAAGGTCCTTGTTTTGAAAAACAATATGAGAAGCTCACCTACGAAGCAACCTTAATTTATTAAGATCAAAATTCCTAGGATCGTTCTTTAGATCATCAATTCGACTTTGAATCCCTTGAATTTTTTTCTTAGAATTTTCCTTACCCTTCGAAGCCAAGCGAATAAAGAGATTCGATAATTCTTTAGTTTAAAGGTTATTTTGGATTGTTTAGAGCCTCCAACAGAGCTATACAATGATCGAGTTATAGTCATACTCACCTATTATTTTTCACTTAAACACTTATCAAAATAGAAACTCCTCTTTTTTCCCCTAAAAGTAGGCTCCATGTTCACAAAGCACTATGATTAGAAGCCTCTGTTTTTATGCTAATTATATTTGCGAGGCTGAACTCTAATCTCCAATCCAACGAGCTTATTATTCTATCCAATCTCTTTTGTATTATGCCATCATTTTATCTAAAGCACCACCAAGTCCATGATTTTTCATTGAACCCTAAATATAGCTCCTATATCCCATAGAAAACTTTTAAAATCCCAAAAATAAGAGATCTCTCTTATTCTTCCTCCCGACTTTTCGAAATTATCTATAATATCATTAAAAATTCCAGTCATTACCCAAAGTGAACCCCACATATTTGATTTATACAAAAGTTCTTGCAATTGAATTTTACGAATAGCTTTATCAGTACTTAAACGCACCAAACATGTTTAGTTTAGTGTAATTTCTTCCTAAACGATAGAGGATTTGATGTTCTTGAGTTGTGTTCTTGAATTGCTTTCATTCTTGAACTTAGACGGGGTTGATGAGTTTCCTCAAGATGATATTATCGAATTAAGTGTTGTTTGAGTTAGATTTTTGTAAAAATGTTTTGGGTATATGAATCTAAGGAGTTATAGAGAAAAAAAATTGAAATTAATCGAATTAAGGTCTGAAATGAGAGCGAAAATTCATTAAATTTGCCTGGGCGGATGCTGTTGCTGTCCACATAGCGCCAGGAAGGCTGGGGAGATGCGCCAGCAGTACGCCAGAAATGGCCCTTAGAACTTTGGAGCTGCCGCAGCGCGCCAGCAGTGTGCTAGGTCGTCCGCTCCAACCCGTTTTTCATCGTTTAGATTGTTTGAGTCCTTCTAAAGTGTACTACATCTTCCTATTGTTTCTAACTATTTTAAATGACTTCTAAACATCTAGAAATCTTTCATAAACATGAATCATAACCTTGAATCCATAAATTTAAATTCAAGGAAAGTTAAGAGTCAAGCCTAGAGAGGTTTTAGAGTCCTCTCAAGAAGTCTTTTACAAATGTTTTAATCTTGTTGTAAGACGTGGGTTTTGAGTTAAGTAAGACTAACAAATGAAGTTCATTTTTTCAAAAAGAGTATAGGGAAACTAAGTATTCCCAAAGAATAAATGTTTTCACATTTAAACAACAGAGAAATCATTAATTTCCAAGAGAGCCTTTGGGCTAGTTTTTGAGTAATGATCTCAAATCACAGAAAGAGTTTTTGTATTAAACATATGAGCTGAGTATTTTGGAAGTAGTATTGAGTAGCAATATGGGGATGAGTTCATAATAACTCAACTCTCCATAAACCATGAAGCCATCGTGGGTATAAATGATCATACTTTTTAGATGATTCCTTAGTGTTTTTTAGCATAGATGAGTGGATCCACTTAATTGATGTAACGACCCAAAGTACCCCCTAAAGTTATCGCACTCTTGAGTCATCACACAGTGTACTTGACCTCTCGAAGGTCTTGTACAAGCCCTTTGAGATCATTCATTGCATACATGTACGAAAAGTAGTGCGGAATTAAAACTTTTCACACGAATAATATTTCAAACATCTTTCATATAAAGCGATAGAAATACTAAGTCTCAACATACGCCAATATTAGACTCAAGAATATTTGGGACACGACCCATACATCAATTAAAGAAAACTTAGTCTATTACAATGCTTTTAATAAAAGAAACGAAAGATAGTAATGTCCTCGAATCAAGTGAGGACATACCCCAACTTTGCTTGAAAGAGTCCTAGTTTCCAAGCTTTGCTTCAAGATGCCTCTCACCTTTCACCTACAACTTAAGATATAAAAAAAATGTACGTGATTAGTACATTTAATGTACTAAGTATGGTTTAGTGCATAAAATCATGAGAAACGAAAATTTGTACCGAATATGCTCTTTTTGAGTAAAACTTCATATCATAATATAGAAGAACCACATATCACCAGATAACATCAAGAACACATCAAAATACATAAACATGAGACTTTTCTACCAAAGGTGATTATAAGGTTCACTAGAGTGAGTTATGTAGGGACCGCCCATACAATCCTTTCACACACACCAAAGAGATCATTTAGACTACCTAAGATAAGATTATTCTCATTTCATTAATTAAACTCCCTACCTATAATTACTCTAAGACTCACCTAAGTAAGACAAGAAGAGAACGCCCATACACCCTCTCCAAGCCTACCTAAGCAATCCTCAAAGCTACTCTAGAT
This sequence comes from Solanum sitiens, assembly GCA_016801875.1. Lineage (NCBI taxonomy): Eukaryota > Viridiplantae > Streptophyta > Magnoliopsida > Solanales > Solanaceae > Solanum > Solanum sitiens. The sequence goes on along the minus strand of JABWTJ010000036.1, from coordinate 2,322,337 downwards.
ACATGCCTTTTCAATAACATACCTTTACTTAAGCCATTATGGTCAATAGACCATTTAAGAGACATTCAACACTTAAATACTTTCACATAATGATCTTGGAGAAAACCTAGGGAACTCACACTCTTAACATCTTCAAAGCCTAGTCGTGCAATGTCTAGATAGCAACCCATTCCGCTACCTAAACTTCATAGAACTTCTCCAAGTATGCATCCCACATGAAGATAATGGTCAATAATCGACATAGACCATACTATCTAGGCATGGAATCCAGAGTCAACCCTACTCCGATAAAGGGTGTTCTACTTGCCAATGGTAGAACTAGGACACATCCCATGTAGGCACATGGTTAAGGAATATCAAGGATTTATTTTTACTCTAGGCTCATCATACAACTAGAGATACTCCCCAAGCATACTCACTCGGTGCTAGCCTTTGTTTTCAAAGAGTAATTCAATAAAGGAGCATATGAAGAGGTTTCATATCTTGTTCATAACCAAATCATAATACACCTTACCAAGGAGGTTCCCTAGGGTTGCCTTACAACGGTTAAGAAGATAGCTGAATGACTTTCCTAAGGATGATTTCATGGCGTTCCAGCCAACCAACCCTAAGTCCACCACTCACACGAGAAGGATATCATTAGGGCTTTTAACTTCAAGGATATCATAACCTTCTTTCTAAAAGGTTCCACATACATGACCTTCTTTTCCATATTCAAGATCATATTCCATTCATACATATAAATTCACGACAAAGGTGATTTAGACCACTAAGTCAAGGATTCATATTCATATTCTTCATGTATCAAGTAAGGGACACAAGTCTACCGAAACAAGACACATATAATTTCCATTATCACATATAGCATATCATTGTACAACTTAGTATACTTACAAGTCATCCTACACCTCTGTAGAATCATTAACATAACTCATCATAAGGTTCATATAGTCAATTAAGAAGATTCACACTTGAACTTCAAGTCTACACATATAAGGCATCACTATAGCCTATCATGATTGTCCATATACAATTTGGAGAACACATATATGACTTCATGGATACACATAACTCATATAGACCTTCACAAAGGTCACATAGCCAAGTTATACATACTAATAACATAGTTCATAACATAATACCGATGAGTCCACATTGTTTTGCAATTCATAAAGTAATGTCGATGAGGCCACATAATTCACAAGTATAACATAGAAGCACCGCCACCATAAGTGGACCATACCAAACATCATAATTGAAACACCTATACTACACAATATTGTAAGGGTTAGGTCAACATACCACCAATCCACTCTTAACAACTCCAATCCATAGCCAATTCAACCAATCCAATAAACCAAGGCTCTTACCAATAGTCATAGTTACCAATTCAATCCAATAATCACAATGTACAATGATCCAAGATAATACAATATGAATTCATTAATTTAGGACAACCTACATACAATTCTAGCATAATTTTTTCATAATTTAATAGCCCAAAGTAAACTACACAAGAATTCAATAGTATAGAGACATGATCAAATCACCCATACTATAGTCCAAATAAGGAGTTCATGATTTGCATGGGTTCATAGTTATTTTAGCCTTAAAACATTGCATTTACATCAATTCTATCCTAAAACATTGATTCAAAACCTTTTATGCAAGAACCCATGACTAGAATTCAAAACAGAAGATTTCATGTTTTTGATTAACTTTGAAACCATTTGAAATTGGCTCCTGAATAGAAGGGGTTTCAATGATGAAGCACCAAACCTCAATATTGAAGAATAGCCCACAAAATTGATGGAGAAAAAACTTGGAAATGTGTCTTCTTCCTTGGAGCTTCAAAGCTTCAACAATTGAGTTTTGGAGAGAAGGAGTGAAGAGGTTTTGTTTTGAATTGAGGGTTTTGCTTCGATAGGTGAATTTAGGGGTTTAAAAAAACTCAATAACCGTCAATAAGTCATCCCCAAATTACCCAAAAAACCCCTGCACTTATTTGACATTTTAACCAATTCAAATTTGACTTAAAAATGACGCGATCAAAACTGAAAGATCACTACGCATTGCGGAGGCATTTTTGATTCTTGGATCTAGAAAATTTCGAGATAGAATGGTTCGCGATGCCCCTGCGTCATAGGGAAAAATTTGCCCTTCTCAGCGCAGGCTGCGCGACGCGCAGCCACTGCCAATTCTTGGCTGGCGCGGCAGCTTGCTTGTCCATGTTTGGGTCCTCCTGGTCCCCGAGGCATCGTTCTCAAACGTTTTGACCCTTTACATGTCAGTCTATGTATAGTAACTATTGATAGTCAATTTCACCATCAAACCATCCTTCAAAATTCCATTACAAAACACTATGACACAGTAGTTCGCCTTCGACTAGTTTCCGGACGTCTTGGACGTTCTTGAACGTTTGACCTCCAAACACTTCCAAACTTTACACACTGCATATTAACACTATTATTAACCATTTTAAGACTTTAAAACCTCATGACACACATGCTAGGCTCTAGGTTCACCTAGTTCATTTTTAGGGGTGTTACATTTTCCCCACTTGGACAACATTCGTCCTTGAATGACACTTGCTTCATTTTAGACACTTTCAAGAGACAAGAAACTCAAGACTATCATAACATGACCATAACACACAATACACCATACAAATATATAGGAGGAACACCAATTTCACATAATCAAGAGACTCAAAACACAACAAGAAGATAGAAACTAATCTACGACTCATCATGCCATAAGACTCACATTCTTCATTTCATATAGGAATAACTCCTTCTCCACACATTACCATGCTCATATACATCAATTCTATACACATTACAACCGTTTTCAATAAAAGAACAATTTAGTCATTTTTGCAAAAACTTCACAAGTGAACTGCCAAGCCTTATAGTGAAACATGCTCAAATTTTTAAAAATGCAACTCTTAATCAATTTATGAGGGAAGCATGACAATATGAGAGACAAAACCATATAAACTCAATTAACAACATAATCATAACTTCATGAAGTGCACAATTCAAGGAATCAATGAAATTCAATTACAACTAGACTCCTAAACACAATGCAACATGTAACATGCTACTATGATATTCTATCTCTCAAGCTTGAGTAGAAGAGAAGAGAAGAGACAACAAATCACTACTCTACTACTCACCATACTCCCCCACTCAGAAGGAACTTATAACAATTAAAAGGGAATAATAGAACTTACCAACATCATCTTCATCCGGCTTAGATCCTTTAGCCCGGAGGGCATAGAAGCGATTCTTTCTTGGAACATCACCTTCCGAAGCACTAGGAGGAACATGCTTAGCCTCTCTTCCTCTATCCGCCATAATAGGACAATCCCTCATCTTATGACCATCCTTACCTCAACCAAAGCAATTTCTGGTACCAACTAGACATTTCCCACAGTGCTTCATCCCACAAGTAACACAAGTAGGCTTATCACCTTGAGAACCACTACCCCTCTCAAGTTTGACCTTAGGAGCACTAGGTCCATCTTGGTTTGGAGCCCTCTTCTTAAACCTAGGTTGGTTTTGCTCATTGGATCCACTCCTCTTCAAATTCCTTGAGATCCTACTAAGTTTGGACTCCTCAATGGATGGAGCATACACCACAAGCCTAAACAAGTTCATGTCACTATGGAGCATGGTTGTACAACACTCTTCTTTCACAAGGTCGGCTACACCGGTTACAAACCTACTCATCTCATTCCTTGGGTTAGACACCAAGGATGGAGCATACCTTGACAACTTGGTAAACTTCAAAAAATACTCTTCAACACTCATATTACCTTGCTTGAGGTTAATGAACTCATCAACTTTCACCTCCCTCCTCTCACAGAGAAGGTACTTTTCTAAGAAAGCCTCCTTAAATTCTTCCCACTCTGTGGTACCCGACTCATCCGACCTATTAGCTTTCCATTGGGTGTACCAGACTTAAGCAACATCCCTCAATTAGTACGAGGATAACTCCATCTTCTCGCTAGAAGTCACTCCCATGACACTCAACACTTTATACACACCATCAAGAAACTCTTGGGGATCCTCTCCCACCTTAGAGCCAAGAAAGATAGGAGGATTAATCCTCAAAAAGTCTCTCAATCTATAGGTCATAGTACTCTATAAAGCATTCACTCTAAGCCCAATGTCTCTATTTACATGAGTAGTCATAGCTCGGGCTAGGTCAAGGAGAGCATCTCTAATCTCTCCATTAGTAAAGTCCGGGGGAACCACCAGAACCTCATCTTGTTGACCCGCAATAGGAAGTTGAGCACCTTGTGGAACTTGTCCATCTTGGAGAACTTGTTCCACTTGCTCAACTTGGGGAGGGATTTCCTCATTCACCCTCTCTTCTTCAACCCTTCTTGCAGCCATCCTTCTAGTAGTCATCTCCTATACACACAAGGAAAAACATTATGAAGGACACTCATAACTTGTTGCTCTACGGCACGACACAAGAGTAGAAAAGCAGGGATCCTATAGCCTCTCGCTCATGGATGTGTCGCGACTCACACCAATGAACACGACTCTACCAGACGTGGAGTTTTGAGACTCTTTGATTTCTAAGACTACTTCATACCCTTATGCTCTGATACCAAGTTTGTAACGACCCAAAGTATCCCCTAGAAGTTATAGCACTCTTGAGTCTTCATACGGCGCACTTGACCTCTCGGAGGTCTTGTACAAGCCCTTTGAGATCGATCATTGCATACATTTATAAAAAGTAGTGCGGAATTAATACTTTTCACACGAATAATATTTCAAAACATCTTTCATATAAAACGATAGAAATACTAAGTCTCAACATACGCCAATCTTAGACTCAAGAGTATTTGGGACACGACCTATATATCAAGTAAAGAAAACTTAGTCTATTACAATGCTTTTAATAAAAGAAACGAAAGATAGTAATGTCCTCAAATCAAGTGAGGACATATCCCAACTTTGCTTGAAAGAGTCCTATTTTCCAAGCTTTTCTTCAAGATGCCTCTCACCATCCACCTACAACTTTAGATATAGACAAAATGTATGGAATTAGTACATTGCATGTACTAAGTATGACTTAATGCATAAAATCATGAGAAACGGACATTTGTATCAAATATGCTCTTTTTAAGTAAAAATTCATATCATAATATAGAAGAACCACATATCACAAGATAACATCAAGAACACATAAACATGAGACCCTCCTACCAAAGGTGATTCTAAGGTTCACTAGAGTGAGTTATGAAGGGACCGCCCATACAATCCTTTCACACACACCAAAGATATACTTTAGACTACCTAAGATAAGATTATTCCCATTTCATTAATTAAACTCCTTACCTATAATTACTCTAAGACTCACCTAAGTAAGACAAGAAGAGAACACCCATACACCCTCTACAAGCCTACCTAAGAAATCCTCAAAGCTATTTTAGATACATGCCTTTTCACTAACATACCTTTACTTAAGTCATTATGTTCAATAGACCGTTTAAGAGACATTCAACACTTAAGTACTTTCACATAATGGTCTTGGAGAAGACCTAGGGAACTCACACACTAACATCTTCAAAGCCTAGTCGTGCAATGTCTAGATAGCGTCCCATTCCACTACCTAAACTTCATAGAACTTATCCAACACTAGTATGTATCCCACATGATGAGAATGGGCAATAACCGACATACACCATACTAGCTAGGCATGGAATCCGGAGTCAACCTTACTCCGATAAAGGGTGTTCTACTTGCCAATGGTAGAACTAGGACACATCCCATGTAGGCACATGGTTAAGGAATATCAAGGGTTTCTTTGTACTCTAGCCTCATCGTACAACTAGAGCTACTCCCAAGCATACTCACTCGGTGCTACCCTTTGTTTGCATAGATTAATTCAATAAAGGAGCATATGAAGAGGTTTCATATCTTGTTCATAACCAAATCATAATACACCTTACCAAGGAGGTCCCCTGGGTTGCCTTACAATGGTTAAGAGGATGCTCAATGAATTTCCTAAGGATGATTTCATGTCGTTCCAGCCAACCAACCCTAAGTCCACCACTCAAACGAGAAGGATACCATTACGACTTTCAACTTCAAGGATATCATAACCTTCTTTCTAAAAGGTTCCACATAAATGACCTTCTTTTCTATATTCAAGATCATATTCCATTCATATATATACATGCATGACAAAGGAGCTTTAGCCACTAATTCAAGGGATTCATATTCTTCATGTATCAAGTAAGGAACACACGCCTACCGAAACAAGACACATATACTTTCTATTATCACATATAGCATATCATTCAAGAAGCACATATAGACAACTAAGTATACTAACAAGTCATCCTACACACCTCTATAGAATCATCAACATAACTTATCATAAGGTTCACATAGTCAACTAAGAAGATTCACACTTCAACTTCAAGTCTACACATATAAGGCATCACTATAGCCTATCATAATCGTCTATATACAATTTGGAAGACACATATGACTTCATGGATACATATAACTCATATAGACCTTCACAAAGGTAATATAGCCAAGTTATACATGATAATAACATAGTTCATAAAGTAATGTCGACAAGGCCACATAGTTTCACAATTCATAAAGTAATGTCGACAAGGCCACATTGTTTCACAATTCATAAAGTAATGCTGACGAGGCTACATCATTTACAAATATAACATAGAAGCACTGCCACCATAAGTCGACCATACCAAACAACATAATTGAAACACCTATACTACACAATATAGTAAGTGTTAGGTTAACATACCACCAATCCACTCTTAACAACTCCAATCCATAGCCAATTCAAACCAATCCAATACACAAAGGCTCTTACCAATAGACATAGTTACCAATTCAATCCAATAATCACAATATACAATGATCCAAGATAATGCAATATGAATTCATTAATTTAGGACAGCCTACATACAATTCTAGCTTAATTTTTTCATAATTTAATAGCCCAAAGTAAACTACACAAGAATTCAATAGTATAGAGACATGATCAAATCACCCATACTATAGTCCAAATAAGGAGTTCATGATTTGCATGGGTTCATAGTTATTTTAGCCTTAAAACATTGCATTAACATAAATTCAATCCTAAAACATTGATTCAAAACCTTTTATGCAAGAACCTATGGCTAGAATTCATAATAGGAGATTTCATGTTTTTGATCATCTTTGAAATCATTTGAAATTGGCTCCTTGAATAGAAGGGGATTCAAGGATGAAGCATCATACCTCAATAAAGAAGAAAAGCCAACGAAATTTATGGAGAAAAAGCTTGGAAATTTGTCTTCTTCCTTGGAGCTTCAAAGCTTCAACAATGGAGTTTTGGAGAGAAGGAATGGAGATGTTTTGTTTTGAGTTGAGGGTTTTGATTTGATAGGTGCACTTAGGGGTTAAAAAAGACTCAATAACCGTCAATAAGTCATCCCCCAAATTACCCAAAAGACCCCTGCACTTATTGGACATTTTAACCAATTCAAATTTGACTTAAAAACAACGCAACCAAAATTGAAAGGTCACTGCGCGTCGCGAAGGCATTTTAACCCTTCTCAGTGCAGGTTGCGCGATGCGCAGCCACTGCCAATTTTTGGCTGGCGCGACAGCTGTCTTGGACATGTTTGGGTCCTCCTTGGGGACCCTTAGGCTGGTCCCCGGGGCGTCGTTCTCGGACATTTCGACCTTTTACATGTCAGTCCATGTATAGGAACCATCTATTCTAACTTTCACATTCAAACCATCCTTTAAAACTCCACTACAAAACACTACGACGCACTAGTTCAACTTCGACTAATTTTCGGACGTCTTGGACGTTTGACCTCCAAACACTTCCAAACTTTACACACTGCCTATAAACACTATTATTAACCATTTTATGAATTTAAAACCTCATGAAACACATGTTAGACTCTAGGTTTACCTAGTTCATTTTTAGGGGTGTTCCAGTTGACACATTTTATATTTCGACAAGTTATAGGAGAGTTCTGACAGCATGGGTTAGACGTTGTATCATCACATAACTCTTAGTGATGATTGTCGGTTAGAAACTCTCATGAAATTATATTACTCTATTATATGATTAAATTTGAATTGTTATTTACTGTTTATATTCATTATATAAACTGCACCTTTGATGTTGTTTATTTCTGCACTAAGTTGAGTATCTATGAATTTGAGTAAAATTGAGGTAAGTGTTTCTTTCATATTCCAGTTCAAGCTTCTGTAATGTTTAGAATTCCCCTCGTGTGCTCGTACATTCAATGTGTTGATGCCATTTGGCCAATATCATTTTATGATGCAGATACATGTAACTAGGATCAGCATTCAGCGCCTCGTTGATCCAGTTGAGCACTCAGAGTCAGTTGTTAGCTTCCTTGCTTTCCGGAGGATCCCTTTTACATTGTTTTAATACTGCAGTTGTTAGGATGATTGGGGGTCTTGTCCCTAAATCCCTCATTATTTTTAGAGGCTTCATAGGCGGATAGTTATAGTTCATTAGTCTTTCCATTTTCAGTTGTTTATGTTAAGACATCAAGTTGTCATTTTGGCTAGTCGAATGTTTCTTTTAAGACCTTTTAAGTTGTTGCATGAGTAATCTTTTGAGATTGTTCCTTATTATTTAAGTCTTCCACTAAGAGTTACCAGGCCAAAGGTTCGCTTGGGACCAGCAATGATTCTCGATTGTTTGTCCCGTCCATGATGTAGTCTCGGGGTGTGACATAAGGATCTAGGACAACTACACTATTTCCTTGGTTTTGAGTTTCTTTACAAGAAAGATGGTTTTATAATCTCTTAGAGGAAGTTCACCACAAATTTGCTGAAGGAGTTTGATTGTGTGTCATATACACTAGTAGCTGCTTCTTTGGAATGCAACCTGAAGTTGTTAGCAGAAGGAACTCTTCTCAATGATTCTACTTATTATAGGAAGCTGGTGGGGAAACTCAAATTCCTCAACAACACCAGAATGGATATGACATACAGTGTTCAACATATAAGCCAATATATGCAAGCTGCTAGAGAACCTCATCTCAAAGTTGCGATACATGTGCTGAGGTATTTGAACAATGATCCTACTTTGGGGATTTTCATGTCTAGAGATCCTACATTTTTTCTTAAAGCATACTTCAGAGATTATCATGTCGATAAATCCTACATTTATTCTTAAAAAATACTGTGACTAAGACTAGGCCTCCGTCCTGATTCCAGAAGATCAGTTAGTGGTTATATTGTCATGCTTGGTGATAGTCCAATTAGTTGGAAATCAAAGAACCAAGCTACAGTGTCTCTTTTATTTGTTGAAGCTGAATGCATGTCCATCTGAATGATGGTCGGGAAAGTGATTTGGCTAAGAAGAATCTTGATAGAATTTGATGTTCCGTGCACTAAGCCCACTCATGAGTACAATGACAGTCAAGAAGCAATTCATATAGCTAGAAATCCTGTTTTTATGAACGTACTAAACATATAGAGGTAAATTGAGAATGACTGAATTAATTAAAGTAGTTAAAGTTTGTTAGAGTTAGTAGTTAGCATTGACAGTTTTACATGATTAAGGAGTTGGTTTAGTTAGTTAAGTTTTTGTAGATAATTTTTTTCCTTTCATCTCCATCATTCTTTTTTCTCCCTCAAGTTTTCAATGGGACCTCATCTTTGTTCATCCACGGAGGTCTAAGCTTGAGTTTTTGACATAAAAGTTAGTTAAAAAAGAAATTTTTATTTAATTAAAAGAGGTGTTCGTTAGGTAGAGGTTCAGAATGAACTCTTATTGAGAGTTTGTTGAGTTATACACTATTATTGGATTGTTATATCATAAAGGGGACAAGAAAGAAAATTATTGCTAGATCGGTAAAATTTTACTGCATCAGACTTAAATCTTCTTAAAGACAATTACATATTCACGCTCCAACCTACAAATATTTTATTTTCTTGATTTTATATCTTTTGTAATTGTTATTATATTTTCACGTACATAATATCAACTAGTAATTTAATTTGCACATGATAGTTTGCTCAACAAAAGCAAACTTTTTGCCGCATGAGGAAAGAAGAGAACAAAAAAAATTGGATAGAAATATTACGGAGTTTTGCGTTGTAATATGACAGTGAGACGCGGCGGCATGTGCATGCATGACCAAAAACATAAATTTTTGGCTATGACTGTTGAAGAGGAAGTTGGCTATAATTGATACACGTCCTTTAAGTAAAGGGAAAATTACGCGGATAAGCAAACTTATACTATTTAATTACTCATCATAGCTATGGTTTGATATAATTACCACTCGCGACTAACATTATACATTAATTACATGGGCTGACTTCGAGTTTGTATAATTAGTCATGTTTGTATATGTATAATTCGCCAGGATGTACAAATAAATATGTATAATATACAATTATTTAGCCTATATACATATACAATTCACCTCTCTCCCACTCTATGCCCTCTCTCACGCGCCTCTCTCCTCCCTCTCTCAATCTCGCTCGCCTCTCTCCTCCCTCTCCCAATCTCGCTGCAATTTATACAAATATATATGTATATATATAGTTATATACAATTATATACATATACAATTCACCTCTCTCCCACTCTATGCCCTCTCTCTCTCGCCTCTCTCCTCCCTCTCTCGATCTCGCTCGCCTCTCTCCTCTCTCTCCCAATCTCGCTCGCCTCTCTCCTCCCTCTCCCAATCTCTCTTGCCATATATACAATTACATATGTATAATATACAATTATCTAACCAATATACATATACAATTCACCTTTCTCCCACTCTTTTCCCCCTCTTTCTCGCCTCTCTCCTCTCTCTCCCAGTCTCGCTCGCCTCTCTCCTCTATATAACTTGTAGCTACAAATTGTAATTATCAAACTATAGCTATGGAGAGTAATTAATTATTTTTAAGTGGCTATATGTGAAAGTTTCCCTTAAGTAAATGCAATATATTATTTAAAATAAATTAATCACTTTTATTCTAATTATGAGAGATATCATTAATATTCGTTGGCAATTATATCATTATATAGCAACTCAATCTTTGAAAGATATGTTTGATTCACATTATTTCCTATTTATGTTTATGTTGACATTATTTTCTTTTCAATTTGTCTAGAAGAAATTTATACTTTTTTTAATAGGTATTACAAATAGTTTAATAGAGTGATAAATGTTATGACAGACAAAAAGTCTACTTGTGATCTCTACGAAATCGTCATGTTGCTCCCATAAAATATGGTAGTCTATACAGTATATATACATGATTATTTATGTATAAATTAATAATATGTTCAATTTTATTGACTCTTAAGTCACATCCAATTGTGTTGACACCATGGTCTTTGTATTCTGTTTCCTTGATTCCTTCCTACATATCTTGTTGCACTTATCCTTTGTTTCAATTATAATTTTTGTTTTTGTTTTTCTTGATCATAAAAAATAAACAAAGTTCAACTATCAGCATCTTAACTCACCATTAATTAATCGAAACTTGTCGTACTATATGAAGTTAAAATAATCACAATTATTATATTATTGTTTATAATTATCAATTATTTGTTAAAAAATGTTAGCTTTACGCATGCAAAAACAAAACATATATGATGTACGTAGTAAAATGTGATTTAAATTTGGAAAATAAAATATAATCATTGTGTGATGTCTATTTTATGCTACTGACTTTTAGTGAAAATTTTAATTAGTACCTGCAAATTGCAATTATCTTCAAAATGGACCCTGATGTTTCATTTTGCATGACAACAAAGAAATAACCTATATATAATATGCTCATGTATTGATTTTATTATGCTTCTTCAATCTTGACGTTCATGAAGAGGAATATAAAGATGATTTACTAAATAAGTTAAATTATTATTAGGTCATTACTGTTATAAATTGTTAATAATTTACGAGAAAATACCGATGAAACTTGATTTAATTATTTTTTTTTGCCACGTTTCAGCAGATTACATGAAAAGAAAAGAAAAGAAAAGAAAAGAAAATCTAACGTAAAGATTTTTCAAAGACATTGAGACAAAAATGACATACAAAAAGTTGCCCTTTAGAGTGACACTAACCAAGAAAGTATAATTTTTTATAGCCTTTTCTCTGTCCACATGGAACAAAAACCTAGCAAGTCCATTTAAAGGTATATAATACTCCTTCATTTAAAAATAATTTTGAAATAAGTTATATTTATTTTTAAATTTTATTTCAAAATAAGTGGTGTTTATCCTAACCAATAAGGCACCAATAACATTCTTTCAATTGTATCTTTATTTAAATAAAAATATTACACATAAAAAATTTGTCAAAAAGCTACATCTTTTTAAAGAAATTTGTTAAGGATTAGTTAATATAAATATATTTTCGTCAATTGAAATTAAATGACGCAAGATAGTTTCTCCAACAAAAACTTTTTGCCACATAAGTATTCTTTTAATTTTATTTTTATTTAAATAAAAGAAATTATACAATAAAAAAATTATCAAAAAGCTACATCTTTTTATAGAAAATTGTTAAGGATAGTCAATATAAATAGATCTTCGTAAATTGAAAACTTAAATGACGCAAGATAGTTTCTATCCATTTTAGGATATACTATATTTTGCCATTTTAAAATAAGTTATATTTATTTTTAAATAAAGTTTTTCCAAATATATGATGTTTATCCTAATCAATAAGGCCCGGATAACATTCTTTCAATTTTGTCTTATTTAAAAGAAAAATATTACACAATAAAATTTTTATCAAAAAGATACATCTTTTTAAGGTAATTGTTATGGATAGTTAATATAAATATATCTTCGTCAATTGAAAATGAAATGACGCAAGATAATTTCTCCAATAACAGCTTTTGCCGCATAAGTATTCTTTCAATTTTATCTTTATTTAAATAAAAAAGAAGTTACACAATAAAAAATTTATCAAAATATTACATCTTTTTAAAGAAATTTGTTAAGGATATATATCTTCGTCAATTTGAAAATTAAATGACGCAAGATACTCCAACAACAACTTTTTGCCGCATAAGTATTCTTTCAATTTTATCTTTATTTAAATAAAAAAATTACACAATAAAAAATTCATCAAAAAGCTATTTTTTCTATATATTTGTTAAGGATAGTTGATACTCTTTCGGTCCTAGTTACTTGTCTATTTTTGAATTGACACATTTATCAAGAAAATAATTATTGACACAATAAATTTATCATTTTACGCCTATTAATTATGAAGTGGATGAATTAAAAACTTAAAATTTTTAAGAAGTTCAACATTTTTTCAAAGTAACTAATTGAACGTATTATCATAGGTAAAATTTTTTTATCCTCTCTTAATTTATCAAAATAACAAGTAATTAAGAATAATTAAAAGAAAAAAATGAACAAATAATTAGAGACGGAGAGAGTATAAATATATATTTGTCAATTGGAAAATTAAATGACGCAAGATAATTTCTCCGACAACTTCTTTTTGCCGCGTAAGTATTCTTTCAATTTTATCTTGATTTGAATAAAAATTTACAGAATAAAAAATTTATTAAAAAATTGTATTTTTATAGAATTTTGTTAATGATAGTCCATAAATCATCTTTCACTAATTATTTGTCCACTTTTCAATTGATATATTTATTAACATAGTGAATTTATCATTTTACCCTTATTAATTATGAATGAATTAAAAACTTAAAAATTTTAAGAAGTTGAACCTTTTTTCAAAGTAACTAACTTGATGTATTATCATAGGTAAAAGAAATTTATCCTTTTTTAATTTGTTAAAATGAACAAGTAATTAAGAATAACAAAAAAAATGAAGAAGTAATTAAAGATAGACAAAGTATAAAAGGGATATATTAAATGACTGCAAGATAGTTTCTCCAACAACAACTTTTTGCCGCATAAGAAAAGAAGAAAACAAAAACAAATAAATAAATAAAAATATGAGAGAGGTCTACGTTGTAATGTGCCGTAAATATAAAAGACTTGGCTATGACTGTTGAAGAGGGAGTTGGACGTTGTTGATACACGTCTCTATCAAATAAATGGCACATATTACTTTGACATAAATTAATCAATTTTCAATTATGAATTATGATTGATGTCATTTAAAATTTGTTGGCAATTGTAATTGATGCCAACAGAAAGATATCATTATAACAACTCAATCTTTGTAATATATATATATATATATATATATATATATATATATATATAAAACTCGGAATTTCCTATAATTTTTCTTAAAAGGAATATAAAGATATTATTTTTATTTTATGTTTGTCACACGTTGTTTTCTTTTTCAATTTGTCTAGAAAAATAATCGATATTTTTTTATATTTACTAAAGATAAATTAGTTTTAAATTTTAATTCGAAATAACAAAATAAAACACAATTCAAAGTCAAATCAATGCTTTATTAATAAATTAATTCAATACTAAGAATAACAATAATGTTGAGTATCTGTTCTTTAATTTACATTGATTTAGACATTTAAAAGACATAATTTAATTTTAATGTTTCTTTAATGTTTAATCATGTGAGTAACACTTATTAGACTTATTTTAGCACGATTTAACACTTTTAAATTATGATCATTTTCAATATGACTTTGCTATATTATTTATTTTATATGATGATTTCATTATTATCCTTTATTAAATATTTTAGTGTCATCACTCATTTCATATTTTGTGTTATTTTCTTAAAAAATAAATTAGATAGTTATATTTTGGTAGGACTAAAGAAATTAATATTTGAAGCATAAATTTAACACACTAATTTAATTTGGTATTTGAAAAACCCAAACTAATCGCAAATTGAAAAATCTAAGTTTTATTAATATAATTTAATATATAATTTTAAAAATTTTACACAAATTATTTAATTCAATAATAAAAAACCTAAACTAACCCAATCATCTATACTACTGCATATTACTTTTAAGCCATAAGAGTCTACTTGTGTTGATATCCACAAAAGTCTTTATGTTCCTCCCCCAAAATCTGATTGTGTCTAACATGATATTTTATGTATTAAATATATTATGAATTGACTCTTCGATCGCAGAAAGATTATTGTAATCATTTCTCCAAGGGTCAATCCAATTATGTTGACATCATGCTCTTAATATTTTGTTTTCTTCATTCCTTTCTATTTATTTTATTATTGCACTTTTCTTTTGTTTAAACTAGTAGTATATGTTTCTTTATTTTTCTTGATCAGTCTATTGTTGTATTTGGTCACGTTGTACTCCCCGATTCACAAAAAGAAATTAAAGTTCAACTTTCACAATCTTAGTCCCAACAACCAATAGAAATTTGTCGTATATACTGTGCCGATAAATTAATCATAGCTATTTTATTTTATATGTAATTGTGAATTATTTATTAGAAAAGTTAGCTTTACGCAAGCATTCAAGCAAAAGCATTATAGTGTACATTAAAACATATTATCTTTAAACGGAGAACATTATTAATTATTATAAGTATTTGATATGAAATTAAATTTTAATTGATTTCAATGAAAAAAAAATTAATTGTTAAATTTATAAAACTTAAATTTTGAATTCGTATTATTTGAGGTGGCCATGCATTACTTTAGTCCTGGATTAATCATAAAAAAAAAACGGGGGGAGGGGGGGGGGGGAATATTCAGTTATTAAAATAGAACATCGTATGTTGTCTAATTTATGCTACTCTATTTTCTTATTAATTAATTAAAAAAAAGATATATTCTATATATGAAAATAATTAATTTTAAACCGTCTTTTTACTTCATTCACTCTAAATTAATCATTTACTCTTAAAGAAATATTTTCATATTCACACAAATGTTAAACCCCCCTCCCCCCTCCCCCCCCTCCAAATTTGATATGAAGTAAAACTATGTTACACAGATGAAGTATAATTCTCTAATTGAACTTACATTGATAGGTCAAATTAAGTACTCCCAACGTCTATTTTATTTGTCATATTACACTTTTCAAAAGTTAATTTGACTAATTTTCAAAGTTAAATTAGATTACATAAATTCGATATTTTAAATAAAACATTTAGATATTCAAAAATTATATGGAAAGTCTTATAAATTGCAATTTTTTTGCATATCAACAAGAAAAAAATATATATCTTAAAATGTTAGTTAAAGTTTTACAATTGAACTTTAGAAAAAATAGAAATTATAACAAATAATAATGAATGAAGGGAGTAACTAATTAATGGCTCAACAGAGAATGTGCAAACAACAAGAAAGATTCTCTAACATAGAAAAAGCTGCTACCACATGCAAATTGTAAATAATCTTCAAATGAACTCTTTTTCTACAATGCAACAACAAAGAAATAGTACACATATAATATACTCATATATTTATTTTATTATGTTCCCTCAATCTCGACGCCCATGAATAGGGGAACAGGGATAGAATTATTAAATAAGTTGAATTATTGTTAGGTCATTATGGTTATAAATTGCCAATAGATTACGTGGAAATATTAGTGAAATGCGGATAAAGGAGTCTGATAAAAAAAGCTCCTTCATTTTAGAATCAATAAAAAGTTTTAAAAAGGAAAAAACGATATTTGGTCTAAAATATGCCACATATGTTTTTATATCTTCAAATTATTTCATTAAAGATAAAATCATTACTTTAAAATTAGATTATGACTAAATATAAAAATATAAAAATGTTATCATTAAGTGAGTCCTATAATTATTAATAGAGAGAGAGAGAGAGGAGTATAAAATTTTCCTAGCATTCTCTCTATCCACGTGGAACAAGGACCACCAAATCCCTGTTAGAGTATATACTACTCTGTACATATATATATATATATCAAAATAAGTAGGAGTAATATTTTGACCTTTTTATTTTGTTTCAAAATTAATGTTGTTTCATATAATTAAGAAGGTATTAATGTCATTCTTCCAAGTTTATCCTTATTCAGATAATATAAGAAATCTTCCCATAATCAGGAAATTAGTAAAAAACTATAAGATTTAAAAAGAAATAGTAAAGGAAAGTTAATAAAAATACATCTTACTTTTTAGGAATGAAATATATTATTAAGGAACACGTCAAAGCTAAAAACACCACTTTTATTTTGAAATTGAGAGAGTATTAACCATCTATTCAGACATTTATATTCTAATGTTAACTGTCAAAGTTTAAAGTGGAAGTGAAATTATTAGAGTATATACTATTAACCATGTGCATAAACATATAATATTCTAACAGTTGTGATGGTTGAATGTCTAATCCAGAACTTGTTGGGAATATATACTATTACTCATGAGATATATAATTTTAATTATGTGTTTTTATAAATCAATTTACTGAAGATTTAATAGATTACATATTATGTGTATGTTTGATTATATGGTGGATTGTTTAGTGGATAATGTAAGGACCCTTCATTTTGTTATGGGTGAGTTAATCATAAAAGAAATCGGGTGAGAAAACTTCTGAAACAGTGAGTTGAAAATTTTAGGATAGTCTTGGACGAAATCTGAGCAAGATGGGGTATAGGGAAATGCGAGGAAATGATTGGGTAAAACGTCTAAGTGATGTTTGTTTTCCTTATTATTAAGATGTTAAGGAGTCCATAGGACTTTTCAAAAGTAAACTCGGGTGAGGAGGACTCCCGATATCGAAATTGGCCGAAAGAGGATGATTTGGAACGTAAAGGTTTGAATATGTGTTGCAAAATAGGCTATTTTGGGAGGATTTTTGAGTTTCTATCCCGTGCAAGCCACTACAACAGGTGACACACTCCTACATCAATGGAATCAAATCCTACTACGGTGGGAGATTCTGCTACAGCAGGAATAGGCCGCTATGGTGGGTAAGTCACTCTAAATGCAAAAAATCCCCAAAATCGCTCAATCTTATGCAAGAAAATTATAGGGAAGTACAAAGGTGATCTAGGGTGGTTTTCATCAAAATCATTTGTAATTGTAAGTAAATTACTTTCCTAACTTGGTAATTTGATTCTTAGGCCTTAGAATTTATGGTGGTGACCTTAGGGGATGGTTTGGTTTGACTTAAATGGTGGAAAAGCCCTGGTTTGGATGGAATCTTATGAGACTGTCCTTGGGTTTGGGATTAGAATTTAATCTAGTTAATTATAGGCCATTGTAATTTATTTTGTGTTGCATTGTTGTTTATAGACCAAAAATAAGCTAGGCTTCATAAAATGGGCAAAACTTTTCAAAAGAACTTTCAGGCTTGATTCGAAGTAAGTGATGGTTGAATTGTTTCCCATTATATTATATATGCATGTTAACTGTCTCACTACTAATACTTCAAGAATATGTGGTTAGAGAGGTTGAAAGGGATGAAATTGAAATGATATCTTGTTGTCAATCTCATGTAATAAACTTGTCTTATTTGCTTGTGTTTTACAAGTGTGATTGTATTTATTGTGATTATGATTTTGATGGTATGTTGTGTGATTCTCTGTTCGCTTGGGTATCACGCCTTATACATATTATGAGTTGGCTCGGGTACCACATATCGTAAAGGTACCACGCCATGTACATATTATTCGTTGGCTTAGGTACCACGCTTGGTACATATTATCGATTGGCTCAAGTACCACACATGATACATATTATCGATTGACTCAGGTAACACGCGTGGTAAGGAATATCAATAAGATGGCTTGGGTACCGCGTCTGTTATAGGTTTCATATATGTTAGCTCGGGTACAACACGTAGTACATGTGATTGCTCTATTTGTTTGTTCCATGAGTGAACCAGACTTATTTAATTGTAATGTTGTTGGGCATATTTGGTGTGGTTGTAAGTGAGGATGAGGACTGGTCTATATTTGTGCATTGTCTTGTTTTAATATGTTTTGGTTTCTTGTTCATATTTCATATAATTGGAGTTGGCCGATGATCATACCAGTACACTATAGATTTTTTGTACTAACATTGCACTTGCTCTTCTTTTGTTGATTACATGGGATAATTTAGTGGCTGCTACGCAACCTCGATTGTGAATCTCGCACTTCCTAAATCCAAGGGTGAGCTACTTTATTTGGGATTCTACGAGTTCGTATTTCCCACTAATCCATTTTCCATACATATAATTGTTTTATTTTGGAGTTGAATCCCCATATTTTAGACTACGTAGATCTTTTGGTTCACAACTTTCAGTTTTTAGGGGTTATTTTTGCATTTGTTTATTGGTAATGATTTGCTTTTTTTTATGAAACTTATTTTAATTGTTGAAAATTGTTACTTCAATTTGTTTAGGTTATTGTGTTTTAGTAAATAATTGGTACTACTATCGCGGGTTTAGATTGGATGCTTCTCATGACGGGTCTAGTCATGATAAAGTTGTTGTATACGTCTTTGGTTTGTTGATCTTGTCATACAAAAATAGGTTTCTCAGAGTTTTAAAAAATGGTAGGAGACTATATACTTTTCTTCCTGAGGCTACAAGACTTTTAGGATATCATCTCCTCTTTTCATCTTCCGTGCTATGATATGATTCCAATTGGTGTCTAGTGATCCAACTTTGTATCTAACTTCCTTCATTCTTTATCGATAGATGGTTGACACTAGATGTATTGGAGTAAGGTTACCAACTCCTATTGCAAAGCTGGTAGCGTGAGCACAAGGAAGTGGTAGGGGTAGAGAAAGACGTCGGGGTAGAGGAAGAGCAACACCTTGTCACGACCCAAGGGTACCCCTAGATGTAATATGGTGTATAGAACCCCGAAGGACCCCATACAACCCACTTAGCTTTCATAAGACAAGAAATAGAACAATAATAGAAATGCAATAGTCCAAGTCCAATAGTTTAATAAAAGAAAAGCGGAAGTCTACAACACTTGTCTCATCATAGTCATCTAATAAAATAGAATAAAATTGGTCCTAGCCGATACATCAAGCCCATAAGAGAAATACATGAAAGAAACTAAAACAATGAAAATCACTCCGTCCTCAAAGCATGAGGACTCACTAAAGCTCGAAAATCTCGAACTCAACCACTAGCCACGAAACTGGTGACCCTGACTGTTGGACCCTACATTTGGGAAAATGTAGGGAAAAGGATGTGTTAATACAAAACAAGTATCAAGTATGATAGCCATGCATAAAACAGTTAAATCATGCTAAAGGGGACATTTCATTTCATGAAATGCCATTGACCAAGTTAAAACATTATATAAAAGAGTTAGAAAACATAAGTCATAAAATCATGGTCAATGCAAGCTAAAATCATCTTTAAAACCTTTGAACTCATATATGATACTTCTTGAAGAAACCTTAGTAACATTATTAATATGGGGGATCAACCTTAACCGACATAGAGACCGTGTGAGCTATAACATGATCCCCCGATGTCTCCCACACCAAAAAGGGTTATCTTACTTACCAAGGTAAGTACCATAAATCTAAGCTAAGGTGGATCCACTAGCTAATGTATATGCGAGACAATCATCTTATTGGGAAACATAGGTAAGGGATAAGGAGATTGCTACTAGAAACCCGACCTCTACTAACGGAAGAGCTTCCATCTCAATATCCTCTCGGTGCTAAGCAGAAATCTCACGAAATAGTCATTTCTTACTTGTTCTTATTATCCATGGAAAGGTATGTAATCTTGTCAACTCAATCTAAGTCATCATCCATGAAAATGTCTTATTTATAATCAATAAGGTAAGTTTTATTAGGATATCTCTTAATCTTTGATTCAATTAGGTAAGAAGACTTTTCAACCTTTAGAACCCTTATTATGTGAGAATACCTTTCACATCATTCTTTCATGTGTTTATGAGAAAAATCCTTTCAATAACACAACAAAAACATCATTATTGATACTTTACTGTCAAAACATTCTTGAAACATTTGCATAGATTTCATAAGAACATACACAATTTCATAATTTACCTTTCAAAGCTCAAAACCCACTTTCAATCATCAACCTTGAGAAAACATGGGTTAGCTATGGATTTCATAATAACTTCATATAAATCTATTAGTACATGCTTAATTTCATAAAACTCTTCCTTTATAATAAAAATCCCACTAAACATTATCATAATTAGAAAACATGGGGATTACATAGGTTCAGGAGGGAAATCATCATAAATCATAGTATTTCATCAATTCATGCATAAGAGATCATAATTCAGTTATATGAATCATAATCAAAAGAACCCATGACAATTGAAGAAAATCCTAACTCAATTGGGAATTTCTAAGTTTGAAAATAGAGAAATTTGAGAACTCCATGAATGGAAGAAATCCATGGATGAAAACTATCATACCTTGAAGCCAATTGCTAATCTCGAATGGAGGAACTGAGACTTGAATTGAAACCCTAGGTTGAATCCTTCTTCTTCAAACTTTCTCGCGAGAGAAATACTTGAGAGGGAGTTTTGTTCTTGTTTCTAGGAATTTGAGAGAACCCTTTTTAATTTAGGGAAATTTGAGAGTATACCTATATAAGTCTTTAGATGAAGGGTCAAACGACCTGGTATAGAATCAAAATAATCAGAAAAGACCCAAAGGACCCTGACTAATAACTGAAAATTACTCATGCTGGAGCTCGCCAAAGGCCACTAGGCGACTCACCAAGTGAGCCATTAGCTCACAAAGATTTACAATATGTCGACTCTTGGATGAAGTCAAAAAGGCAATGGGGAGGGTCTTTTGGCGACACACCGATCGGAATGGTGAGCTCGACTTAGCTCGCTTAAAGTTTCAGAATACTGGAGGCTGGGATCTAGCCAAAAGGTGAGGGGTTTCCACTCGGCGAAGGTCACTCGGCGTTCACACCCTACATCACCGAGTCATCTAAGGAAAAAAATACCTTTTCCTTCTCTGAATCTGGGTGTTACATTATCTTTCCCTTGATATCATTCGTCCTCGAATGAGATTCAAGCTAGTAAAACCAGAGTGGATGAAGAACTAACAACCCAATCAACAATGCAACTTCATCTAATTGTATATAATCAAGGAGGAACTATCGAATCCAAGATAGTACGTTATCAAAACATAATAAGACGGGGGAAACTAAATCTAACAGTTCATCATGCATGCAACACACACCCCAGGAGGAAAAATCAACTCCAAGCTAATATCTAAGGAGGAAACATCAACTCCAAGCTAAAATCATACTCAAATGCATATATCTGAGGAGAAAACTTCAACTCAAAGCTAAAATCATACTTACGACGTCATATCAAGTAGTCTATATGCAATTCATACTCCCGTGCACATAAACATGTAGAAATCAATCAAATTGACTATTTTCTCAAAACTTGAGCTTTTCATAAATCATGCATAGTAAGGAAATCATGGAAACATATAAGATACGTGACTCCAAAAAAAAGAGTGAACTATGATGGGCTAATTACCTCAAGTTAGACTGGAGTAGAAGGAAAGAGATGAGGATATCAGAATATCATATCGGCCTCGGCCTCCCAAGTGGCACCCTCAACTAATTGATTCATCCACAACACTTTCATGGAAGCTACTTCTTTGTTTCTCAACTTCTTGACTTGCCGGTCTAAAATCTAAATCGAAACTTCATCATATAAAATATTCTCCTTAATTCCCAAACCTTTTAAAGAAAGTATGGATGTCGGATCACCAACACATTTTTTCGACATACAGACATGGAAAACCGGATGCACTGATGCCAACACATTTGGAAAATCTTGTTCATAAGCAACATTACCAACACGCCTCAAAATCTGATATGGGCCTATATAACAGGTACTAAGCTTCCCTTTCTTACAAATTTTTATCACACCCTTCATGGGTGAACTTTTCAAGTAAACCCAATCATGAATATCAAACTCAAGATATCTTTTTCACACGTCGGCATATGACTTTTTCAGACTTTGAGCCATTTTAGCCTTTCTCTGATAAGTCAAACTTTCTCTATGGCCTCACACTACAAGAAAACATGCTATTAGCTAGAGAACTAATATTCCTAGCTAATCAATACATCAACGTCAGAGTTAGCTAGAAATGTCTTGTTTCCTAGTAAATTTTTTAGTCTGAAAATTTAGTCAAATAATAGCTAGGAATTAGCTACGAACAATCCCAGCTAATACATTTCTTGGGACCTTTCAAAGCAAAATCTCTAGCTAAATTTTGGCGGAAAATAAAAATTGGCGCCAATTTATTTTTTTGCAGAAAATCTAATCTGGCGCAAATTTTCTTTCTTTAAGGATTTTGGTTAACTAGGATCCCTAGATATGTTTTAGCTAGGAAATATGCCTAGCCAAATTGATAGGTTGCTAGGAAAGTTTCTTGCAACTTCTATATTTAAGTTTTAGTAGGAATTGAGTCGTGTGTCCCATATATATTTTTAAAAATCTTTAGAACAATTATAATTCTATAAAAACATGTGTGTTATAAATAGTAAAATTCAATACTTATATAAATAAATTTTTAAAGTGGGACAAAAATTTAAATACAAAATAACTTTACGTATTTTAGTGTTTAAATGTATTTCTTTTAAACAACTAACTCTAAACTTGAACGTAACTTTGGTTAATAGTAATAAACAAAAATTCATATAAAATTAAATTAAAGAAGTTTGACATAGAGAAAGACAATAAATAAAAATTGAAAAAAAGCAACGTATCGAATATCAAGACTAAAGTCATATAATAATATAGATAGAAAAATAAATACAAAATTAACGATAATTTAGTTCTTATTTTATTATCTTCCTAACGAATCGAAATTCAAGAGACTTCATTTATCGAGTCAGACAAAAACATGAATCAAATAATAAAATAATGATATAAACGTTTGGATAGCGGGTCATATATATGAGAAGTTGAATTTATGTAGATAAAATAGAGGAATATCAAAAGATATCTTAAAATTTTAAATTAATTATTTAGAGGTTATATGAATATGAACATTGTATGAGTTATGGATATTATATTGAGTTATGGATATTATATTTTAATAGGTAATTAGATATATATGAATCATGAAGATAAATATTTAAAACAAAGAAAGGAGAAAAATAGTAAATAAAATAAGAAAAAATATTAGTTATGTGAAAAGTTTTAAATATATTAATAGTAAATAAGAAATATTTGAATCGCTGTAACAAAAGTACTTCAAATACAACTGTTGGTATTTCCAAGGCATGATATACTAATTACTCTATCAACTTTTAATTGTCATAATTTCATTTTTTAGTCAAACTATAAAAACTTTGACTAACATTTTATGATGTATTTTTTTTTATCATATTGACATGCGAAAAATTACAATTTAATTACGTTTCGTATAATTTTTGAGTATCTAAATTTTTTATTTATAATATCGAACCATCCGATAAGAGATCTAACCTCCTACTGCCTTAAATGGGCCAGACAAATACTTGAGTGATAGCTAGGAACACTTAATCAATGACAAATGGTCATCCTAATTACCTTCAAAATCAATCACACAAGCCCTTGACATATTTTCCAAATTTTTGATAACACGCTCCTCTTGCCCATCGATTTGGGTATGAAAGGTCGTAGTAAGCTTAACCCGAGTACCAAGACCCTTTTGGAAAGACTTCCAAAACTGAGAAGTGAATTGGGTACAACTATAGGAAATAATGGACAAAAGCACTCAGTGCAACTTACCATTTCTCTCAATTACAACTTGGCATAGTCTTCCAACGAATAGGAAACCTTGACGGGAAGGAAATAAGCCGATTTCGTCATCCGATCTACTATAACCCAAATAGAGTCCTATTGTTGCAGGGTGATTCTTTGCTTTATTTTTTATGCTCGTGATCACCGACACTAGCCTACAGTTTGAGTGTCTACGAATCGAAGTTAGTTTAGTAACCTAACCAAGGGTTGGGATCGTGTCCCAAGGGAGTGGTAGTGAAAGTAGTAGATACTTAGAGTTACGTTCTAAATAGTGATAGTTTAAGACATTTTCAAATATTAAAACAAATTAAATTCATTTTTTGACACCAAAGTGTCAAATATCAAAACTGGTTTGTCACAAGTAGTACAATAGCAAAAATTAAAAGGCAAATCAAGTATGGGAGAACGTTCTTGGGGTGTGATCGCTATATGTGAAGATAAAAGTGGTGGGTACATCCTTTCAGTAGCTAATTTTGCAAGACAATGGTGACTAGGCTAAGCTTTAGGTGAAAGCAAGTAGCCTTTCGGGCAACTTATCCCATATCAAATGGGTTTCTCTTGGACACCTACTCGTCTAAATTATCCAGCCTACGCCTTATCCACACTCGCTCTTTCGACGGGAGTTCTTGGATATGGGACTAAGGCTCACCCTCTCGGGCTGAACCTCATGTAGACCCACTCCTTAGGACATCATTCTAGTAATCTTGGTTTCACGACCTCTCTCTCGAGCAAGCCGACAATACATGGGTGGTTTTGTATTTGCATTTACAAAGCCATTAGATTAAACCACAACCACTGGTGAAATAACAATTAAAATGCAATCTAAGCTACAAGCAAGCAAGACCCAACAATTTAATCAATCCATATTTGCTAAATCACACCCTAAGAATGAGAGTTTTTAGCCATACATCAAGCAATAATCAAATATACTTAAAATGATAAAGGAATCAAGTGGGTTTACGATATTAAACCATAAAAGTAGCAACGGAAGGTAAATGGAGAAGACCCACTTCTAAAATTGGAAGAAGAACTTCTTTCTTGAAGTTTCCACAAAACCCTCTCCAAACTTGAGAGAAAACTTAAGAACAAAGTTTTAAAATAAAAATATCACGTGTGATTGTTTCACGCTCTAATTTTCTATGTCTAAATGATAAAAGAGTTCAGTATTTATATACTTTAGAATTGTGCTGGCGAAACGCCGTCTGCTCCTTTTCTTCGCCTTTTGATCCACTTCCTTCAGGGCTCACTTGCTGTAATAGAAGGCGGAACTTTGCCATTCGGCGGATCGCCAAGTGTGTTTGGCGATGCGCATCTTTGCATCTTCAGCTCTTTTTCACCGTTTTGCTCCAACCAAATCCTCAAATACCTGAAACTTAGGAGTTTTTATCAGATATCGAGCTAAAATAAACTATCGAGGACACTATTTGCATTAAAATAAGGCCCTAGATGAGTCCAATTTGAGGACTTATCAACACCCCCAACTTAAACTTTTTGCTTTTCCTCAAGTAAGACTCAAGTTCATTAGTTCAAGTAGGATGTCTCAAATAGTACTTTACAAGACTCATTCATGAATATACACAAAAAGACTCAAATTAATCATGCATAGCTCAATTGTATAATCAAAGATTCAAGTTGTGACACACCATCTCCAAAGATTCTCGAGCTCATAATACTCTCTACTAATGCAAGTTCAAGCTCAAGAAATGTATCTATATGCCCTTTCACAAAGAATGATTCCATTTTCGCACACGTAGATTTATCAACTTTGGATTAGGAATCTGATACAACGCTCACACTCACAAAGAGGACCACAATGCATGTTTTCACACATAGGTTTGCTCTTATTTACCCATTGACTTTCGGTTCGGTTCACTCAAGATCAAAAAGGTCTTTCTAAGGCTTGTAATGGAGGCTGAGTGCAAATGTATGGTCATTTAGGTTCGGTGGTTTTTCCTCAATGAGATGTGACTTTGTCAAAACACCCCCTTTCTTCCTTCATCAATCCTTAGTTAAGTGCCTTTCTGTTATCTTTTTATTCTTCTCCATAGATTGCTTGGAAATCCAATTTCTTTTTGTGCTTTTATTCCACAACCTTCTTTTTTATTCTTTATATATATATATATATATATATATATATATATATATATATATATATATATATATATATATATATATATATATATATATATATATATATATATATATATATATATATATATATATATATGGAGGGTTTCCATTTCTTTGCAATACCATTGGTTTGCAAGACTTTTCTTGCACTTCTTGACTTCTTCTTTCCCTTTTTACCACACCACCAACTTAGGCTTTTGGCCTATGTTGACTATTCACTTATATCACATATCAAGAGGATTATAGGTGATGGATAATGTAAGGTCTGGGTTTCATCAAGGTTTTACCAAAGAAGAGTTAAGGCTCAGAGGGTGTTTTAAATAATTTCACACGCTCACGGGTAGGCCACAAAAAGAGGTATATGTCAAAGTTGGCGTACACCCTTTGAATGTTGCCTAAGATCATCTCAAGAGGACACCTTTCTAAATCAATCAAACTAACGGAGAAAATTCTAGGTTTATTCATGCAAGGTTTAAAGTAAGCTCATCACACAAGTCATTGACACTTATGTCAAACAAGACAACACACTTTCGCTAGTGTGCAATGGTCATTGCAAAAGAATCAATTCGACAATT
Source organism: Solanum sitiens (assembly GCA_016801875.1). Classification (NCBI taxonomy): domain Eukaryota; kingdom Viridiplantae; phylum Streptophyta; class Magnoliopsida; order Solanales; family Solanaceae; genus Solanum; species Solanum sitiens. The sequence goes on along the minus strand of JABWTJ010000036.1, from coordinate 2,294,958 downwards.
GGCTAATCACAACGAGATGCTAAGAGTTCACATAATGTCTATGTTACTTCATTCGTTTTTGTTGTATCCGCACATTCTTGTTTGTTCGATTGAGAGCACTTTTCAAGTCATCGGTATTGATCAAAACCAAGACTTAAGTTTGTACAAGAACAACCACTTTCAACACAAAAGGTGGCAAAATTTTCAAAAGTGAATTATTTTGGATGGGTCAAAACTATTATGAAATTAGGACCCCAAAAGAGAGCCATAAGTTCAAACAATCCACAAAAAGCAAATTTAAAAACACAATTTCAAAAAGCATTCAAGATATGCTCAACAAAGGTGAGACTTACCCCACCGCAACTAAAAACAGTTGTCCTCAAATGAAAATAATGACAATATCCAAAATTTTAAGAAAGATAAACCAAAAGGGACAAGTGAAAAAGAGAGCATGTTTATGCAGCTTCTTCATCCGTCAGGGTATGAGCGCCCGAAATGTATTCCCAAAATAAGACAACTGCTCCAAAAGTGCTACTTCTTTGAGTTTCACCACTATTTTCAGCTGCCTTTTCCTTAGCAACAGTGTTGGATGCTATCATTTGATTCATCTCATGAGCTGCCTTGAAGGCATGTACAACATTAACGAAACCTCGAGCCCATGTAGGAACATTAGGGTCAATGGGAATTTATCTTTTAGCCCTGGATTCCTTGGTGTATTTCCTTTGTCTGGCTAGCTCCTATCTCTATTCCTCGTCTTTTAACTCTCGTTCTGTTATGTGCCTGGGTGGATCATTTCTTCCTGCGACTTTTAGTCTTCCCATTTCTGCAAAATCTTCGATTACAAGTTAGGCTGTAATTTTGAAAGGGGTTAGTGAGGTTCTGACTGTAGAGTCACTTCACCAAGCTAATTGGCAGCATGTTGATTCTGTTAAGGTCTTCATTAAAAAGATGTACAAATTATATAAGGGTGCAAACAAAGGGAGAATAAGGAATTTTTCGGCAAATTGCCGAGTGCAATTTGTAACTCGATCTGATCGCCGAAAGTTACAATTCAGCCAATACATAAAGCATTTAGTTAAAGGCAAAATGGTGTCGTTAAGAAAAACTGCCGAGCAGTTTGGTGAGCTGCACTCAGCTCGCCAAACAGCCCAGCGTGCCTCTTTTAACTCCATTCTTTTAAAGTCGACCCCGCAACCCCTGATAATGCAATTCAAGTCTTTTCAACATCAATTTTAACGAAGACCCATAGCATTTCTACAATCCCAACACATAAAAATTCAGCTCACAGCACAGTTGAATGGGATTTTACCAACTACGCATGAAATATCGAGTAATGATTGACAATATATATTATCCCATCAACTCAGAGACTTAACAAAGATTTGACACTATTAATCATTATCTAAATGAATACAAATTTCGATAAAATAGCTGAGGGTTCGATTACTAACCTTTGGTGCTGAATTAGATTGTAATGACATGCTAGATAGCAATGCAATCCAAATCCAAGCAAAATTCCACACTTAAAATACTATAAAATGCAAGAAATATGACTATTAGAGTGCGAGTGTGAGTTTGTAAAAGGGACAAAGTGAAGAAAAGGTTTGAAATAGGACTTTTAAGCTTGTTGCCTATGATCGTACGTCTTCTGCTCATTCATCTATATTAACTTATCTCGCTTAATGACTCGGCGAAGCGCCGAGTATCTTTTTTAGCGCCAAATATAACAGGATTCCTAGTCTCTTGCGAAAGTTACATCGGCGGTATTTGTCAAGCTCGCCTACTGATAGGTGAGTCGCCGACAAAAAATTTCACTCCACCGAGTTTTACAAACTCAACCTTTTAGGTGCATAGAATCAAACGGCAGGGAATGATTAGTTACACCGAACCTATTGGCCCGCAAAAAAGGACATGTTCCCCGTCACTTTGCATCTTTTCAAGCACTTTTCCTTATTAAACCTGTATAACGACACACACTTATTTTATCAAGATATCTAAAAGAAAGCAAGTAGATGGATTTGGGTTGCCTCCCAACAACGCCTTAGTTAACGTCGTGGCATGACGCAAATTGCTTGGTGAGGCTCCATTTTGGTCGTTTCCCCCACAACCACCATGTGGGTCTCTACTTTATTTCCAGTGGAGCAGTAGCAACTCATGACCCGTAATATTTTCAAGCAATTGGACAGCTCTGGAATTAGACCATGTCACCTATTTCATCCCTTCAATGTCTCCTTTCAATTCCTCCAGTGCTTCATCCTGTTTAGTGACTTTAACAACGTATTGATCCATCTGGATTATCAGTGTGGCAAACTTGAAGTCTTGTTCAACCTCTACGTTCATCTTAGCTACGTCATCGAGCAACTGTACCTCTGCTTCATATGGTTGCTTAGCTAGGCCACCTGGAATTAGACTATCAACCAGACTCGTGGTTCTGTGGCTAAGACCTTTGTGGCAATCGGTTAGTATCATGCTGGGAAGGCCATGATTTGGACATTGAGTGCTTAGCCCTTTAAATGTGACCCAAGATTTTTGAATCCTTTCACCTTTCATTTGTTTGAAGGTCAAGATTGTATCTCTCCCGATCGTTACCTCCAGTATAGGCCATTCCATCCTGTTACTAACACTAGCACTCATGCTTTGTAGGGATCTTAAACAACAAACAAAACAAAACAAAATGTTAAATTATTAGAAACTACACTACGACGAACTAAAAACTATAAGTAACTACATTTTCACGTGACACCACTCCCCGGCAGCGACACCATTTTGATTCCTTGCTATATTTTTTATGCTCGTGATCAATGACACTATCCTACAATTTGAGTGTTTACGAATCAAAGTTAGTTAAGTAACCCAACCAAGGGTTGGGGTCGTGTCCCAAGGGAGTGGTAGTGAAAGTAGTAGCTACTTAGAATTCCCTAATCTAAATAGTGATAGTTTAAGACATTTTCGAATATGAGAAAAAATTAAATTCAGTTTGTGACACTAAACTTTCAGATATCAAGATTGGTTAAGTAGTACAATAAAAAAAATAAAAAGGGAAATCAGGTATGGGAGAAAGTTCTTGGGGCGTAATCACTATATGTGAAGATAAAAGTGGTGGGTACATGCTTTCGGTAGCTAATTTCGCAAGACAATGGTGACTAGGCTAAGCTTTAGGTGAAAGCAAGTTCCTTCTTGAGCTACTTACCCCATATAAAATGGGTTCCTCTCGGACACCCACTCGTCTAAAATATCCATCCTACGCCTTATCCACACTTTCTCTTTCGACGAGAGTGCTTGCATATGGGACTAGGCCTCACCCTATCGCGGTGAACCTTATGTCGACCCACTCCTTAGGAGATCATTCTAGTGGTCTTGGTTTTACGACCTCTCTCTCTCGAAATCTGAAAACACATGGTTGGTTTTGTATTTGCAACTACAAACCCATTAAATTAAACCACAACCACTAGGTGAAATCACCATTTAAATGCAATCTAAGCTACAAGCAAACAAGACCCAAAAATTTAATCAACCCATAATTGTTAAATCACACCCCAAGAATGGGGGTTTTTAGTCACACATCAAGCAATAATAAAATATACTTGAAATGATAAGGAATCAAGTGGGTATAAGAGATTAAATCTTAAAAGTAGCAAAGGAAGGTAAATGGAGAAGACCCACTTCGAGAATTGGAAGAAGAACTTCTTTCTTCAAGCTTCTACAAACCCTCTCCAAACTTGAGAGAAAACTTAAGAACAAAGTTTCTAAAATTAAAAATATCAAGTGTTATTTTTTCGCTCTCTAATTCTCTATGTCTAAATATTAAAGAGTTAAGTATTTATAGACTTCATAATTGGGCAGGCAAATCTTTTCGGAATAGTTAGTCGTGATTCGCTGAGTGATTCGCCAAATTGCCCTTCGTTCAGTTTGTCGACGCTTTCACGATGTCTTCCTTGTCTATGTGTTCTGGATCGATGGGCGGCAATCTTCTGTTTCGCAGAACTGATCGGCGAAATGCCGACTGCTTATTTTCGTAGCCTTTTGCCTCACTTCTTTCAGGGCTCACTTGCTGTAACATAAGGCGGAACTTTTCTATACGATGGATCGCCAAGTGTGCTTGGCGATGCACACCTTTGCATCTTCATCTCTTTTTCTCCGTTTTGCGCCTCACTGTCCATGCTCCTACCAAATTTTCAAACAGCTGAAACTTAGGAGTTTTTATGAGATATCGAGATTAAATAAACAATCGAGGACACTATTTTTATTAAAATAAATCCCTAGATGTGTCCAATTTGAGGACTCATCACGAGTGCGAGGCAAACCAATAATAAAGTCCATGTTTAAATCTTTCCACTTACAAGTAGGAATGCTAATTTCTCAGGACAAACATCTCGGTTTCTGATGCTCAACTTTTACTTGTTGACAATTAGGACACATAGCCACAAATTTCACAATATCCTTTTTGATCCTATTCCACCAATAGACCTTCCGTAGATCATGGTACATCTTGGTGGCTCGCTGGTGAATGAAATACCATGAACAATGGGCTTTAGTAAAGATCTGTTCCCTCAAGTAATTAACATTTGGAACACATTAACGACCTTGGTATCCAAGGACTCCATCTCCCCCTTGGGAGAAAGCCTCAATGGATTTCTTAATCATCAATTCTATAATTCAACCAAAATTGGATCCAGACCTTGCTTGACTTTCAAATTAACCACAAAAGATGATTCAGAACCATTGTGACCCATAACACCACCCTTGGTGGAGTCTACTAGTTGAACACCTAATCGGGTCATTATATGAACATCTCAAACCAACTATTTCTTACCTTCTTCAATATGAGCAACACTACCCATCGATAACCAACTAAGAGTATTTGTAACCATATTTGCCTTTTACGGGGTGATAGAGAACACTTATATCATAATATTTCAATAACTCAAGCCACCTCCTTTGGCGAAGATTTAGATCTTTATGATTAAACACATATTTCAAACTCTTGTGGTTGGTAAACACATCTACATGCACACCGTAAGAACAGTGTCTCTAAATATTTAATGCAAAAATGACCACCGCTAATTCAAGGTCGTGAGTAAGATAATTCTTTTCATGAATCTTAAGTAATCTTGAGAAATAGGCAATAAATTTCCCATTCTGTATAAGCACACACCCTAGCCCAATTCTTGAGGCATCATAATAAACCACAAAACCATCGGTCCATTCCGGTAAGTTCAATACCACAACGGAAGTAAGTCTATCCTTTAACTCTTGGAAACTCTTCTCACACGCTTCAAACTATATGAACTTTGTCTTCGTTGGAGTCAAAGCCTTCAAAGGAGAGACAATAAAAGAAAATCCCTCAACAAACCCTCTGATTGTAACCGGCTAAGCCCAAGAAACTTCTACTATCCTAAGGGGTTCAATGCCCGTGCTTGAAACAATATGACCAAGAATATCTACGGACCTTAACCAAAACTCACATTTGATTAACTTTGCAAAAAGTTGTTGGTCCTTAAGAATTTGCAACATGATCCTTAAATTATAAATATGCTCATTCTCACTTCTCGAGTAGATCAATATATCGTCAGTGAACTCAATCAGAAACATGTCAAGGTATTCTCTAAACACCCTATTTATCAAATCCATAAATGCCGCTGGAGAATTAGTCAACCTAAATGACATTATCAAAAACTCAAAATGACCATACCATGTTCGACAAACCGTCTTCAGAATATCTTCTTTCACCCTCAATTAGTAATAACCCGATCGAAGATCAATCTAAGAGAAATAGCTTGTTTCTTGAAATTGGACAAATAAGTCATCTATCCTAGGAAGAGAATACTTAATCTTAATCATCACCTTTTTCAACTTACAATGGTCAATACATATACGGAGAGAACCATCTTTCTTTCTAACAAACAAAATTAAAGCACGTCATGGAGGGATACTTGGACGGATGAAACCCTTATCCAACAAATCTTTCAATTGATCTTTCAACTCCTTAAGTTCTGCCATAGCCATACAATATGGAGGAATAGATATAGGTTGTGTATCTGAGATAAGGTCAATGTAGAAGTCTATTTCCCATTTGGGAGGAATACCGAGCAAATTAACACTTTTGAAAACTCATTAATAATGGTGACCAACTCAAGAGTAGGGTTTCAGAATCCACATCCCTCACCCTAACTAAATGGTAAATGAAACCCTTAGAAATCATCTTTCTAGCACTAAAATAAATGAGAGACAAACTGACCCTTAGGCATATAATTTCCCCATTTCCACTCTAGGACATGCTCATTTGGAAACTGAAACTTGACTACACGAGTTGTGCAATCAATAGAAGCATAACATGAATGCAACCAATCCATGCCAAGTACAACAACAAAGTCTAGCATATCAAGCTCTACCAAGTCAACACAAGAGTAACTCTGTGGGATTAGGAAACGATACACATTCTATAGACCCTCTTAGCTACAATAGAATCACCAACAGGAGTAGAGACAGAAAAAGAATCTAACAAAACGTATAGAAGCACATCAAACCTCATAGCCACATATGGCGTCACAAAAGACAAGGTAGCACTGGGATCAAGTAACCACATCAGGAGAACCCTCTTATTCACCACGAGTATAGAGTGCATAGCATTAGTTTTTTTGGGAGCATTGGGACTCGAACCACTAGGAGGATCTTTCTTGCCCTCTCTTCCTTTAACCATGAGCATCGGATGATCCCTCATTTTGTGACCACATTTACCAGAACTAAAGCAACCATCTGTCCTGGCTAGGCACTTACCGGTGTGATTCTTTCCACACCTAGTACAAGTGGAGACTAACATTTTCTCCTTGAGGCTTAGGGTTAGGCCCCCTATCTTTGTGGAACTTAGGAAGAACATTGGAGGAACCTTTACTGGACAACTTTTGTCAAAAATTAGGACGACCATGTCCATTGGACCTTTCCTAAGAGAAGTTACCATCACTTGTTTTTGCCCTTTTTGCTTCCCCAAATTTTTCCTTAAGTTTCTCCTGTTCGATCTGTTGTGCATGAACCATGAGTCTAGAGGTTTCCATTTGACACACCCGAAAATTTCCATGACCTATACTAGAGCCTAAAATGTCAAAGTAATAATGATTTTAGGTCTAAATAAGTGTAAATAACATGTGTGAGAAGTTTCGGAGACATAACATTAAGGAAAGGCCTTAACGTCCGGAAACTAGCGATATTTAACTAGTTGACGTCCCTATGTTTGGTGAAGGTTTCAGAGGGTCATATGGAGTCCAAAACTTGTAAAAAGACTTTGGATGGGTAGAGTGTAGTATACATAGTCTAAATGTATGATAAAGACACCCCAAGTACCACCCGAAGGGTCATTGGGGAGGACCCAAACATGGGTGGACAGGCTGCCTGGCAGCCTGCAAACAGGCAGAATTGGAGGAACAGGTCGCGACGCGCGTACCTCACGAGGTGTTAGGCCTCAATATGTAAGGGGCAGCCTTGTGACGCGAGGATGACACGGACCTCACTTCCTCAGCTCAAAATATGAAAATAAATTGAGGAATTAGCCCCGCGACGCGCACCCACTTCCTAGATATCGTAAAAGTCGTATTTTGGGTGTTTTGACTTCACAAATAAACCCATTTAAGTGAGGGGTATTTTGGGTAATTTAATGGGTGACTATATAATGTATTATGGTCAGTTTTAGGTCAATTTTATCACTCAAATCAAGCCCCACAAGTTGAAATCAAAAATCTCTCTCTCTCACCCGAATTCTCTCTTCGTCCAAAACTCCATTGAAGAACAATTAGAGCTCCAAGAAGAAGATCAAGCCTTCAAGTTTTTCAACACAAATTCATGGCTCTCTCATATATAAGGTATGGTTTCTTTCAATCTTGGGAATCCTTTCCCAAGAGGTCCTTCAAAAGATGATTTATAAATCCCCCGAAACAAGGGTTTTTCTCCTCACATGGGTCTTCTTTGTAAAACAAAATTGTGAGTTAATTGTGATGAATTATGATGAATTAATGTTGTTTTAGTATGAATTAATGGTTAATTGATTAATTCATATGAGTTTTCCCTTGACCCATGTCTTTCCCCTAAATCTCTAATTTCTTGGATTGTTTAAGGTGAATTGTTGAGGGTGATGAACATGTCACTTGTTTACTTTGATTTTAGTTACGTTAATTCTTCATGAATTGCCCTATTTAATATGTTGGTTGTGAGTTCTTGGGTATTGAAGTATGAATTCCTATGAAGGGCAATGAGGTATGATCTTAATTCTCCTTTGATCTCAATTATGCAAGGTGAAATCTACTTATGTGATAATGATGCTATAGCTAATTGTGTTGTTGTGATGTTGGTGACAAGGATCCCTCATCCCTAACCCTAGATCTATGAATTGGTTATGAAGTATGTAATTGTGTTATGGTATGATCATTATATGATTGAATGTAGTTTCTCATGATTATAATGTTGGGTCTAAAAGTGAAAGGATAGTTCTTACTTATGATCACCTATGAGCTATTATGATAAGATGTTCACCTAAGGGTCTAGAAGAGGCTAATGTGAACTTGTATGATGATATATGATGATTACTAAAGGGAATAATTGCTTAGCACCGAAAGGGCATGCAAATGAGATGGAGGTCTCACGTTAGTAAGTCCGACCTCCCACATGGGTTTCTTCACGTTAGTAAGTCTGAATTCCCAATATATGTGTTGTCTCATGAGATGGAAACCCTCACGTTAGTAAGTCAAGGTTTCTAGAAGCAATCTCCTTGTCCCTTAACTATGTGCCTGCATAGGACTCTAGCTTAGTGCATCCACCTAGATAGATATGTATGAATGGTTGCACCTTAGGCAAGTGTTAACCCTCTTTTTTCGGTGTGGGATTATAACACCGGATTCCATGTAGCTCACATGGTCTCATGTCGGTTATGGTACTTATTTCCCAAAAGTAAAAGTATGAACAAGTTATGTATGTGAACTTCTATTAGGGTTGTCTTAAAGGTTACTACATAGTGTGAGGGAGGGTATGACATTTCTCTTACACATTGCATATGTGGGATCCAATAGGATGATGCTAGTAGTGTTCTTTTATGACTATAACTATGATTATGATTATGTTTATGATTATGTTGGTAAGCTTTGACTAGTGTTGATATATGAAACATGTTATATATGAGAATATGTTGTAAGTTTGAAATGGGTTGCTGAATGTGATACTTAGCTTTGGATAGGGTTATGGGGCTTTATTCTTGGCATTGCACAAGTGTTGCTTGAGTTACTTATATGTTGATATGATTATGATGTTCCTTATAGGTGTATATTGAATTGTTGGTCACTGTGCATAGTTTTGACTAAATTGTGCCTTTTCTCATGCATTAACGATTTTTATGCATAGGGACCATACCTAGTACATGTGGTTTATAATAACCCATATTTCTTCCCTTTTTCCCCAGACATTGTAGGTTCGGGCCATTGAGGTATTATTGATGCTAAAGCAAGAAGGCTTGGACTAGACTCTCCAAGTTTTGGGTATGCCCTCTAGTTCGAGGATGCTACCACACACTCTATCTTAGTAGTACTTGTATTGTCTAGTATACATTCATTTCTCTCCTATTGTTGAAGATATTGATGTAAGCCCTATGTGGAAATTATGGATTTGTATAAGGGCTTTGCCCGGATTATTTGACTTCGTTATAGATGGTTGATATGAGACAAGGTATTAGACTCAATTTATATGCGTTATTATGGTCTATTGCGAGAAGCCTATGTATGCTTCCTATGTAGAGGTTTACGTAAACCTCCTTGCTATATAAGCAAAGTTTTAAATTTTCCGTGATTTTGACATATGATTTGCTATGACGAATGCTAAGAGGCTTATCTTAGTCCTCTTAGAGGACGACGACGCCGGTTACGCCTAGGGAGTACTTTGGCTCGTAACACCATTTTCATTAATGAGAATGGTAGTACGACACTCTTTAACCACCATTTTTGACACACCCAAAATGAACTTATTCATCCTTGACCTTGAATCCGCAACCATTGTTGGAGAATACTTAGACAATTTTGTGAACTTTAGAGAATATTCCCTCAAACTCATACTTCCTTGTCGAAGGTTGATGAACTCAAGAACCTTGTCTTACCGCATCTCAAGATGAAAGAACCTATCAAGAAAAGCGACCTTAAATTTCTCCTAATCAAGAGTAACCACATCTTCTGGTCTCCCTTCTTTCCATTAGTTATACCATTGACGTAGTGTGAGTTTACGATATTTCGAATGCATTTCACTTAAGGATTGTGTGTGTCTAGAGCCTTTTTGAATTGATTTAAAATGTTTTGTGTCTTGTTTTGCATGCAAGATGTTCAGGCATAAAAAGGAAGAGACAACTGAGAAAGTGTAGAAAAAGGACCTACGGAGGCAATCAACGGACCGTCAATCCATTAACGCCCCATAGATGATGATCGTAGATGAGAAGCCCACATATTGGAGGAAATCAGGGAATTATGACCAAGTGTGGAACCACGACTAGCATCACGGTCCGTCGATCGATCGACGGACCGTACGGGTGCACCATAGTATGAGACTACGTGGGTTCCAGTATCTGATACCTGAAGATTCTATCTGTGGAGCCATGGAGGATCATCGACGGACCGTAGATGGGTCGACGGACCGTGCTATTGGTACGTTGTTTGATTCAGAGAAAATGCAATTCGGAGGCTGAAATATTGTCCTAAATCCTGGGCGACGAAAGCATCGACGGTCCATCAATTGATTGACAACCCGTCACTTGGTCTCGTAGGTTGAAGTCGCGTGCCTGAACAAACTTTCCTTATTTGAATTCCTTTTTATTAGGATTTTGTTTTCAATAAATATGGCATTAAACCTTGTTTATGGGCTTAGCTACTACTACCATTTTTCTAGTTCATGTTTTGGAGATCAATTTTTGCAACTGTGGCAAGTAATTGATTTCCAGATTTTGTTTTGAAGCTTTTGGTTTGCAATTCAAGTGCAATTTCTGGGTTTACTGTTCTTATTTCATAACTTCATGATATATCAACATGAGTTGTGTTCTTGCAAATATGGGTAACTAAATCCACAACTAGGGTTGTGGGAACCACGAGGGATTAACAAAGTATAACTAGTAATTCAAAAATTCTTGAATAGTGTTGTTGCATACATTGATAATTCTTTCTCTTAGAAGTCTTTTTAATGAGTGCACGCGTTAGAACTCGCCTTGTTTCTAGTTGCCGGGCCAAGGAGATAGTTAATAAGAAAAGAATTATCAACATAGATTTAGTGTGATACTATCTAATAGGCTCGTGTCGATTGGTACGAAGTAATAACTAAGTCATACATCGTTTAAGATGTCTAATGTGATGTAAAGGTAAAGGTTAGTAAATTATACACATGTAGCTAGACCAAGGTGCGGGGTGAAATTCTCTAGATGCCGGACCAAGGATTTAGAGATATATAACTTATCACTTTGTAATACACTAGGAAAGGATTACTATTACTAGGAATACCATGTTTTGAACTTGTGAGAAACACACACACCCTAGTTACTTTCTCATCTTGATTACAACTAAAGTTTACTCTTGTTCACTTGCTAATCATACAATTGAAGGAATTTGTTTCATTAACCCCCCCTTTACTTATTTGTTTCTCAAATACCTTGACTAAAAAGATATAATCGTGGGTTAAAGTTAAGTCTAAACCATATTCCTCGTGGGATCGATCCCAACCTACTAGTTGGGTTCTTTACTTGATAACGATCGCTTATGCTTCTTTAGGGAGGTGTAATTTGAGCGTATAAAATTTTGGTGCCGCTGCCGGGAAATTTTGGCTTTTAGATTAAATTTAACTACATTATTGAACTTTAGTGAAATATTTCCTAATTTTACGTTTTCTTTTTTTTTTTCTCTCTTAGGGTCTTACTCTAGTGTATGCCAAGTACACAGAGTAGAGGAGAACCACTCACTCGTTACGATCCTAAATTGGGAAGAACCTTGTGCAGAATGAATAATCAAGTACCCCTGGTAAATCCTACGGGAGGAGGTGATGGAGTAAGGCTGCAACCCCCATAAGTTGCAGAAGGGAACAACATGGTTCCACCTGATAATAGAGTGGGACCTGTACTAAGTCCCCAAGACCCTCAAGGAGTACGGATGAGTGATAATGGCAGGGTCGACCTGAATATCGCCGATTCTGATGGACCTCTTATCTTACCACCACTCCCTCCGGGGCATACTTTTGTGATGACTAATAGGTTGATGCAAATGCGTAGAATGAGAGACTTATTTGCGGGGTTGCAAGCGGATGATCCACACGCACACATAGCAAAACTGAACTTTGTCTGTAAGAGTTTCATAGGTCGACCAGATTAGGATATGAATGTTATCGGGCTAAGGGTGTTCCCCCTATCGTTGACTGGAGATGATGCGCTCTGTTTCAATGAGCTCCCTTACACCTCTATCTATACATGGGAGCATTTGACAGATGCATTCTTGGCAAGATTCTTTCCAGTGTCCAAGAAGTTGAATAAAAAGGACAAGCTCAACAATTTTGTTGCTCAACCTGGAGAGTCTGTGAGCAGCTCTGAGGATAGATTCACAGCCTTCATGCAAAGTGTTCCAAACCACCGTATTGATGATGAGTCGTTGAAAGAGTACTTCTATCGGGGACAGGACGACAAGGATAAGGCAGTGCTTGATACTATTATATGAGGCTCGTATGAAGAATTATCATGGGCACAGATCACTGAGAAAATGGAGAACATATCTCGCAACAACAAAGTTTGGAGCACTAGAAAGTCGGACACTGGGCGAAACATCTTCGCTGTTAAAGCTACAAACAATCCACCAGCAGATGAGATTCTTTAAGAGATGGCGTAGATGATGACTGAGTTGGGTTGGTCTTGAAGCATGTGAGTGGGGGCGCAGAGAAGGTGAATATAGTGAATAATTTGACTAGAACTCCACCACTGGTAGAAGAGTATTACTATGAATAGGATGCATATGCAGTTAATGATCAGACGGGGGTTTTCCGACCAAACGGCCAAGGTTCCTATACGAATAATTGGCGCCAAGGTCAGGTAAACAAAGGTCATAACTATGGTAGCTACAACCGATAGGTCAATATGTCTAAGATGGGAACTATAATCGTGACAACAACTTCAATCAGAATAACTATGGTAACAGAAACGATCGGGTTGGGCCATATGTTGCTCCTCAAAATTGGGAATGTGCCCATAAGTAAAGTGGAGGTAACATGACGTATATTGAGGATATGCTGCAGAAGATGATGAGGAGGTTTGATGCAACTAATGAGAATGTTAAGGAGATGAGAAGAGACCTGTCTCGCATTGGACAAAAGGTGGATGCATATGCGGTCTCAATAAAGTATCTTGAGCTACAGATGACTCAGTTGTCTACTACAACGAACCCACGCGTCACTCTTCCAAGCAATACTATTTAGAACCCAAAGAATGATGGGAACTGCATGGCAGTCACTACTCGAGGGGGTAAGAAGACCATTGATCCACCTATGCCGTCTGTAGTAGAAGGTGATATGAGAAAGAAAGATGATGAGTAGAACCTAGTGGAGAGTTGGGTGATGCAACAACGCAAGAAGAGTAGTTATCTCAGAAAGTGGTCCCCATACCTAGACTTCCACCACAATTTCCACAGAGATTAGTGAAGAAAATAGAGTATGGTAAATATCTCTGGTTTATCACTAAGTTGAAGCAACTTTCCATCAATATTCCGTTGATAGAAGCTTTAGAGCAAATGCATGCTAAGTTTATGAAGGATATGGTGACAAAGAAGAGATCAGTTAGTTTTGAAGATGATGACAGAATGCAATACTCTCTTGTGCAGAAGAAGGAGGATCCGTGTGCCTTTACTATTCCATGTACTATAGGGTTGCTAGACTTTGCGAAGGAACTGTGTGATCTTGGTGCGAGCATAAATCTCATGCCACTATCCATTTATAAGAAATTAGGCTTGGGGACCCAAATCCTACCACGATGCAGTTACTTATGGCTAATCGAATTGTGAAGAGGCCCATAGGTGTACTACATGATGTGCTTGTGAAAGTGGAGTCGTTCATCTTTCCGGCCGACTTTGTGATTCTTGACTGTGAGGTTGATTTTCAGGTTCCCATTATCCTAGGGAGACCATTCCTTGCCACTGGGCATGCGTTAGTCGATATTGAAAAAGAGTAGATGAAGTTTAGGTTGAACAATGAAGAAGCAACTTTCAATATTTGTAGGTCCATGAAGCAGAGTGGTCCAAACGATATCTGCTATAACCTACAGAGTTGAGAGATATCAGAAGTGCAAATTGAATAAGGACTAGGTATAGAGGCACTAGCAGCTATCATCATGAATTTTGACAGTGATAGTATTGAAGGGTATAATTATTTGGTGTCCGCACTTGAAAGAAATGAATATCGGTCAAAGCCATAGAAGTTAGAGTTAGACATAAAACATCACGAGTCTCCACCTGCGAGACCATCTATTGTGAAAGCACATAAATTAGAGCTTAAGGCTCTACCACCGCATTAGAGGTATGTGTTTCTGGTTAGAGATGACACTTTGCCAGTGATTATTGCAGCAGATTTAAATGGGCAACAAGTAGAGTGCTTAGTGGCAGTGTTCAAGAGGTTCAAGCGATCCATTGGATGGACTATTGCAGATATTATTAGGATCCCACCCGGTATTTGTTCCCACAAAATCCAACTCATGCTAGATCAAAAACCTAGTATTGAGCATCAACAAAGGTTAAATCCACCTATGCAAGAAGTAGTTAAAAAGGAGATAATCAAGTGGTTGGATGCTTGGGTCATTTATCCTATTATGGACAACAGTTGGGTGTGCCCTATTTAGTGCGTGCCTAAAAGGGTGAGATGACCGTGGTACCTAATGAAAGGAACGGGCTTGTTCCGATGCGGCCCGTGACCGTATAGAGACTTTGCATAGACTACCGGAAGTTGAATGAGTGGACATCAAAGGACAATTTTCCCATGACCTTCATGGACCAGATGTTATACAGACTTACATGCAAGTGTTGGTATTGTTTTCTTGATATCTATTCGGGCTACAACCAGATCTCTAACGCCCTGGAAGACCAAGAAAAGACCACCTTCACTTTATGAGACTTTTGCATTCAAAAGGATGCCATTTGGGTTATGTAATGCGTCGGCGACCTTGCAGCGTTGGATGATGTCAATATTTTTCAATATGGTGGAGGACACTATTGAGGTGTTCATGAATGATTTTTCTGTGGTTGACACTCCTTTATCAGTGTTTGAATAATCTAGCCGAGGTGCTCAAGAGATGTGAAGATTGCAGTTTGGTGCTAAATTGGGAGAAGTGACACTTTATGGTGAAAGAAGGTATAGTGTTGGGCCATCAGATCTCAGAAAAGGGGATAGAGGTTGATCGGGCCAAAGTTGAGGTGATAGAGAAGCTTCCACCACCCATCTCGGTCAAGGGTGTGAGAAGTTTTCTTGGGCATGATGGTTTTTATCAGAGGTTTATAAATTTTTGTTGAAAATTGCACATCCTTTGTGCAAATTTCTAGATAAGGACTGTAAGTTCTATTTCGATGAATCCTGTCTGAGAGTATTTGGAGAGTTAAAAGGGAAGTTAGTTTCTGCACCCATTATTATTTCACTAAATTGGGGTGATCCATTTGAGGTGATGTGTGATGTGAGCGAGGTTTCACTAGGTGTGTTATTGGGACAAAGAAGAGATAAAATCATTCACTCTATTTATTATGAGAGAAAAGCCGTGAATGAAGCCCAAAAGAAATACACTATAGCTGAATAGGAACTTCTAGTAGTGATGCTTGTATTCAAGAAATTTTGATCCTATTTGCTTGGCACGAGAGTCATAGTGCATACTGACCATTCTGCATTGAGGTATTTGATGGCAAAGAAGGACGCGAAGCCAAGGTTGATCTGATGAGTATTATTGCTTCAAGAGTTTTATTTTAAGGTGAAGGATATAATGGGGACCGAAAATCAAGTATCCGACCACTTGTCTAGATTGGAGGATGAAACTATGTGTGAATTGAAGGAAAAGGCTGAAATTAATGATGCGTTTCCAAATGAGCATGTATTGGCCATTTCTCAGGATCTGATCCCATGGTTCGAAGACTTTTCTAACTATTTGGCAAGTGATTTGGTCCTGTCGGATTTGACTTTCCACCAAAGGAAGAAGTTTCTACATGATATGAAGAGCCTTACTTATATCAGAGTTGCGCTGATGGATAATTCATCCGTTGTGTGCGTGAGGTTGAAATATGGAGTGTTCTGGAGGCGTGTCATTCATCGCCTGTTGGTGGGCACCATAGTGGTATTCGAACTGCGCATAAGATATTGCAGTGTGGGTACTATTGGCCCACCATCCACCAAGATGCTCATGATTTTTCCAAATTATGTGATCGTTGCTAACGAGACATATGGATTTCAAGGAGGCAAAAGCTTCCCATGAATCTTATTCATGTGATTGAGTTATTTGATGTATGTGGAATTAACTTCATGAGCTTGTTTGTGAGTTCTCATGGGATGAAGTATATTTTTGTGGCGGTTGATTATGTATCAAAATGGGTTGAAGCAATTGCTCTCCCGAACAATGAAAGGAATAGTGTCACCGCATTCCTGAAAAAGAATATCTTCTCCAGATTTGGTATACCTAGGGCCATTATTAGCGACGGAGGTTCTTACTTTTGTAATAAGTTGTTCAAAGCGCTGCTGGAAAAATATGGTGTTTGCCACAGTGTGGCTACTCCTACTACCCACAGACTAGCAAGCAAGTTGAAGTGTCCAACCTATAGATCAAAAAAATTCTGGCGAGAACTGTAAATGCCAATAGAACAAATTGGTCAAGGAAGCTAGACAATGCTCTTTGGCCTACCGCACTGTATACAAGACCCCCATCGATATGTATCCATAACAACTTGTATATGGGAAGTCTTGTCACTTACCGATCGAGCTAAAGCATAAAGCAATGTGGGAAATGATGAGACTGAACTTCGATTGTACAGGAGCATCAGATTAGAGGCTAAATGAGTTGAATATGATTGATGAGTTTCGCCTAAAAGCCTATGAAAGTCCATCCATCCACAAATAGAAAATGAAGAGGTATCATGATCAAAAAATTGAAAAGCGAGAATTTGCGGTTGGTGATCTTGTGCTTCTATTCAACTCTAGACTGCACTTATTTCTAGGCAAACTCAAGTCCAAATGGACAGCTTCATTCCTCATCACCAAAGTGTTCCCACATGGAGCATTTGAGCTAGAGAACAAGGAAGGCACAAGGTTCACAGTTAATGGACAAAGGATTAAGATCTATCTAAGGCATGCGAAAAGTGTTCACGAAGTGGTTGAGCCCTACCATCTTGATGAAGTCTGAGTAATCAAGGGGCATGCACCTTGTCACGACATTAAATCAAGCGCTGCTTGAGAGGCAACCCAAGGTGTACACTCTATCCAACAATAGGTTTTGTTTTTCGTGAAGAAAGAGTTTTTGTTCTATTTAGTTTCTCTAGGTGTTTCATATTCTTTGTTCTTTGTGTGCTAGTGTTAGCTAGAGATTAGAATAGGGTACGTGTCTAAAAAGTGTCTTGAAAATACAAAAAGAATGGCCTAACGGTTGTTACATGTGTAGGAGCCTAAATCAGAATCAACAGAAAATGGTTTGGTGTAGAGCTCTACGGACCCCATCGATGGTCTGTCGATCAATAGACGGACCATGAATGGTGTCCATAGATCTCAGGTAATCCTCGACTCTTGATAAGTATAAGAGTGATAAACGGCCCTAATCGACGGACCGTCGATCGATCCACGGACCATCAACGGGGTATCTTGGATCTAGTCTGCCAGTGAACCGGCCCGACCCGATCTCCATTATTTGAACACCATCATTCAAATCCAATTTCAGTCCATAACCGTCCCCCCTCCTTAACTTCCTCCCTAAATCACTCCCTAAATTTTTAACACATCTCTAAAAATCCAATATCTTATCATTCTCCCTCAAATCCCAATCATCTCTCTCCAAAATTCTCTCTCTTTTAATCCCCACAATTCCGGTGTTTGGGTTCGGCAAACATCAACATCTTCTTTGGGTCACACACCATAGTAGGGACACAATCACACCGCTCTTCATCGCCTGAAAGGTATTTCGACTTCCCCTCAATCTGAATTTGCATTCATAGTTGAATATAGGAAGTCGGGAGTCAGATCTTGACCTTGGGATTGAATCACCTAAAATGCATGCTAAAAGTTAAGTAGTGATCACCCTTGGTATGATGGATAGTGATTGTGTAGTATTTTAATTACCCGCAATATGTGTGTCTAAGTCTATATGTCAGTTCGACCTAGGGTTCCATACTTTATACTAATTAGGGGAAGAAAATTGTACGAAATTGGAGCCCTATAAATGACGAACGGGCATAGATTATGTTGAAATGCATGAATAGACTAAGTTGTGGTTAAAATTGGAACTTGAACTGAAGGAGGCTTGAAATCTGGCACAGAACTTAGTCAAAAGAACCCATCTACGTACCGTCGTTTAATCGACATACCGTCGATTAGGTTCGTGGTTTTCCACGCGCACCAAAAGGAACAAGTTTCAAATAACAGATGTGAACTACGGTCCATCGATTGATCGACGGGCCATTCTGCACATCTGTCGTTTTCATCATAGAGCATGTTTTAACCCATCTAATTGACGAAAGGGATGCACGGACCGTTGATCACTCTACACACGGTAAGTGGGGTCCGTCACCTAAAACTACAACCAGTGTGATATTTTTTTTTCTGTTGTTTTCTCGACTTGTCATTAAGATATTCTGGAACTAACAATTCCTCACAGTTACTATGGATCCCAAGAGGCAAGTGGTCTACTCAAAAAGGGGCAAACGCAAGTCTGTCGCCCCGTCCTATCGGTTGATTGATGAAGACATCGACTCAAAGAGGGACCCAACCTACGTTCCTCCAGGCAGAAAAACACCACCGACAACATCCCGAACCACTAAGAGCACCCCTCGGAAGGTGAACCCCGACGTAGTCAGTGCCTCCCAGTCTGATGAGGAGTGCACACTGATTGGCTCACCAACTTGGGATGTCTACAGTTCAGAAGGTGGCTCAATAGCTCGCTCTGAGTCCGCCACTACTTCAGGTTCGGAGTCTGCTTAGTCTTCCAGGTCTGAGCTAGCCCACACATCTAATTCCAACTCTCAGGGGGCCACTGGATTGGGGGATAATGAATAAAGAGCCTCGTCTAGTGAGGCCACTATCTCGGAAGCTGCACCCGCACACCAACCTGATGATCCTACTTCGGTCGTAGATGAACCAAATAGGTGGTGTGTCGAAAGGCAATGGTAAATCTACAAAGATGCCAAGATGATGAATGAGAAGGGGGTGATGGACTGAGTGGTTACTAATGAACGTCGAGTCCTCATAAGGAGCCTACATATAGTGCTAGAGGTACAAAACTCTTCAACCTCCACAAGTGTGACTGTATGACACATGACTTGGGCACATACAACGAGGATATTGTGCGGGAGTTCTATGCTTTCTATGCTGACACTCTGCGAGGGTCGATCCACAAGCGGGCTAAACCCGTAAACCAAGACTCTCTCACTTACACAATGGTCTGAGGATGGCTGGTAGATATCTCACGGACCACCATCCAGTGATTTCTATATGGCCCCACCGGTGGTCCAGACTGTGGTCTCATACAGATATGACATAGTCTGGGGAGGTGATTTTTAGAAAAGTGCCGAGAAGTAGGAGGCGGTGAAAATGTGACTAGACCAATACATTGCTGTAGATGGTGAGAGGTCTGAGTGGGTCACGACATCCTGATGGACCACTAGGAAGGCCACACTGAACTTTGTGGCCAAATTCTTCTGGTTGTTGGTCTGAAATAGAGTGTCACCCACACAGGCTGCTAACGTAATCATATGAGATAGGGCAGTCATGGTGGCATCACTAGTAGAAGGGTTAGAGATCGACTTTGCCCAGATGATGTTTGAGAATATATACGAGTGGGAGCTCAAGACCTCCACTACTTACCCCTTTCCGTGTTTGATCTTCCAGATGTGCAGGGACGCTGGAGTGCCAATCTGGAATTGTGATACAATCAATCGACCGATCGGGACGTTGGATATAGGTCTCGTTAAAGATGAGGCTAATGTGGAGGCACCTCTTAGAGGTCCTCGGGTCGAGGTTCCTCCATTGGGAAAAAATGTTGCATACACGGTGAATCAGGAACAAGGTGCTGACCCCTTTATACCAGAGCATGCCAACTCCACCCCGGCCTCTTCTTTTCATGCCGCCAGCCGGGCTCCCAACTCTTTTAGTTCCACACCACCAAAGCCGCAACGGTGATTCCCTTGGATAGAATTCAGAAACTAGAGGCTCAGATGTCCACCTTGCTCCATCATATACAACCTTGGATGCAGAAGTCCATAAAAGAGGCAGAGGACTGCATAGAAAAAAGTTTGGCCAAGAAAATGGAACAACAGATTCAGGCAGTTCACAAATGCCTAGATGCATTTCAGCTGCGTGTTCTGGCACGACCAGCCCCCACCACAGATCTCACTGCCATTAATACGGAGTTGGACAGCCTACGAGCGGCTGTAGATTATATCTTCGAGATGCAAGAGAATGAGCCGGAGCATGCCCCCTAAAGAGATGGCGGAAGATATTGTCCTTGAGGCCTTGTTCAAGGAACCTGCTAAGGCACAGCCCAAACCACATGTTCATGGCAAGATGCACCGTTCTACCCTCACCTCTTATGCCGGTGATAAGTCCTGTGCTAGAAAAAGAGAGCGGACGCAGGTGGAGTAGACTAGGACGGACTTGATAGTGGATGAAGAGATGCGCCAGAGGAGGGTGCAAAAGTAGTTGCTGGGGCATCAAGTTTCAGGCCCGTGAGTGGAGCAATGAGAACTTCTGATGGTGCTGATAGAATGGTGGACGACACTACTGATGGTGTCATCCTTAGATATGTGGGCAGTACTGATAGGGACCCAATTGCTGACCCTACGGGCTCCAGGAAACCATACGTACCCGCTTGTTGATAAGTCTTCAGCGCTATGCGCCATAGGTTTTCTTCACCTATCCTTATGCTTTCTGTGATTTCTTGTGCATTGGGGACAATTGCACTTTTTTTTTGGGGTGGGGTAAATGGAATGTGATAGGGTGAAGTTTGAGTAGCCCAACTCACGATATTCTCTTGGGGTTTTCTTGCCTGTGTTCTTTTTCCCATAGAGACTGCTTAAAATTCTGTTGAACCGACATGTACTAGTAAGTGTATGTGTAGAAGCATGATGGCTAATGAAATAAATGAGCCCCGTCAAATTTAAGTGCTTGCATGTATAAACTCAGATAAGTTGAATGTATTGGCTATAAACATGAGATGAAAATTCACCAACTGTATGACCTTTAAGTAAAACTTAAACTGGTAATTCTGATAATTTGATAATGCAACGATGTGCCAAGTGAGTATGAGAATATTTGATTGTTCAACAGTTGGTGCCTAACTAGACCTTGACCGGTTACTCCTTCTAAGGGAATCTGCTCTAGAAGCTAGGAAGTGATCATACGCCCTTGTTCAGAATAGCCCACAACTAGCCTAAAAGAGGTTGTCCAAATGAAGTGAATGTTCCCTTTGATCCAAATACTTTAAGCCGTTATTAGACCATTTCTTTCTAACTCACCAACCCACCTTCCCAGGGTCTAATGTTTTGGCCCCAGTCCCTCCTTGGACATGTGCAGCTCAACTTAGGCCAAAAGCCTAAGTTGAGGGTGGCTAATGCAAAAGTGACCTCATCTTGGCCCTGACCCGACATCGGGTGTTGTACACCTCGACTCATGGAAAATCCATGAGTTGAGGGTGGCTATTACAAGAAAAGACCCAAAAATGAGTGTCAAAATAGTTGGATGTTGAAATGAAAAGAATAAGTAAAGGAAGGGATGTGACTTGGCGAAAATGAAAGATCAATTAAAAAAAGAGATACAAAAGTGAAAGTCACACCTAAGGTTGAAATGAGTCAAAGGAAAGAAGAGAAAAGAAATAGGGCGTCAAAACAATAAAAAGAGGTAAAACGCCTAGCTGTAATGTCAAGGAGGGTAGATAGTCACTAAATGTACCCAAATGTACCATACCTGACCCTAAGCCTACGTTACAAGCCAAGAAAGTCCTGCCGTGATCCTAAAGTCTAGTTTGGTGAACCTAAGTAGCAAAGATAAGGGCAAGTCTATGGCGTGTAACACTAACTATATTTGAACTAATTCCTGAGTGTTAGTGTTGAAATAGATCCGTGTACCCAAAATTCATAATCACTGTGTGAAAATTAAGGATTTCGTTTGAAGTGAGGACACTAGTTACATTACGAGAAAATTGGTACCTTGGTGATAGGAAAAACAACAGAGGTGTTTGTTGACTGGTAAATTCTTGTCGTGATATGATCCGCAAGAGTTAGCTTTTCCATATTGAGGCGTATGCCTGTACTCAAACAAGAAAGAGTCAGGATAGATAGCCATGTGATTGCTCGAGCTTAAATTATCTGCTTCTATGCAAGTGTCGTTTAGGGTCATAGTGCGTCGCTTGAGGACAAATAATGAATTTAAGTTGAGGAATTAATGTACCATGAGTTCACGGTATTTCTAATGCATTTAACTTAAGGGTTGTGTGTAACTAGAGACTTTTTGTATTGTTTTTAACAAGTTTTGTGTCTTGTTTTGGAGGAAAGATGTTCAGGCATAAAATGAAGGAGACAGTTGAGTAAGTGCATAAAAGGACCTACGGAGACAATCAATGGACCGTTGATCCATTGACGCCTCATAGATTAAGATCGTATTTGAGAAGCCCAGGCATTGGAGGAAATCTTGGAATTCTAACCAAGTGTGGAACCACGACTAGAATCGACGGTCCGTCGATCGATCGACGGACCGTACTGGTGAACCGTAGTATGAGACTGCGAGGGTTCCAATACATGATACTTTTAGATTCTATGTGTGGAGCCACAGAAGAGAATGGACGGACTGTAGATGGGTCGAAGGAACGTGTTGTTGGTCCGCCATTTGATTTAGAGAAGATGCAATCCGGAGGCTAAAATATTTTTCTATGTCCTGGGCAACAAAAACATCGACGGTCCATCGATTGATCGATGACCCGTCAGTTGGTCTCGTAGATTGAAGTCGATTGCCTGAAAAAACTTTCCTTATTAGAATTCCTTTTTTTATTAGGATATTGTTTTCTATAAATAGGGCACTAAACCTCATTTTCGGGGTTAGCTACTACTACCACTGTTCTAGTTTATGTTTTGGAGATTATTTTTTGCAACTTTGGCAAATAATTGATTTCCGGCTATGGTTTTGAAGCTTTTAGTTTGCAATTCAAGTGCAATTTATGGGTTTATATTTCTTATTTCGTAGGTTCATGATTTGTTCATCTATCAACATGAGTTGTGTTCTTGCTAATATGGGTAACTAAATCCAAAACTAGGGTTGTGGGAACCATTAGGGTTAACAAAGTATAACTAGAAATTAAGAAATTCTTGAATAGTGTTTTTGCATGGATTGATAATTCTTTCGCTTAGAAGTCTTTTTAACGAGTGCATGCTTTAGAATTCGCCTTGTTGCTACTTGCTGGACCAAGGAGGTAGTTAATAAGAAAAGAATTATCAACATAGATTTATTGTGATACTATCTAATAGGCTAGTGTCTGTTGGTGCGAAGTAATAACTAAGTCATACATCGATTATGATGTCTAATTGAGGTAAAGGTAAGGTTAGTAAATTATACACGCGTAGCCGGACCAAGGTGCAGAGTGAAATTCTATCGATACCGGACAAGGATTTTGAGATACATAACTTATCACTTTGCATGTAATAGACTAGGAAAGGATTGCTATTACTAGGAATACCGCGTTATGAACTTGTGGGGAACACACACACCCAAATTACTTTCTCGTGTTGATCACAACCAAAGTTTACTCTTGTTCACTTTCTAATCATACAATTGAAGTAATCTGTTTCATAACCCCCCTTACTTATTTGTTTCGGAAATACTTTTACTAAAAACATATAATCGTGCGTTAAATTTAGGTCTAAACCATATTCCTCATGGGATCGACCCCGACCTACTATTTGGGTTCCTTACTTGATAACGATCGCTTATGCTTCTTTAGGGAGGTGTAATTTGAGCGTATCAACCATATAGCCACACCCTTATATTGATAAGCGACTAGCTCTGCCTTCTTCACTGGCCTAACTCTCATGATCATCAAAGCATTATAGACCTCATAAATGAACTCAAATCTTTCTCAACCTTAGAACTATGAAAGTCCTGAGCATTCATCCTAGTGAGGTCCCTCACTCTATAAGCCACCTTACATATATTTGATTTCATGGGAACCACAACCTCTATATTGGCTTGGATCGTCACGGCTTGAGCCAACACTTGAAAAGCAGCATACACTTTCTCGGCTAAAGGATCGACCGGAACTTGAGCAACTTGGAGAGCATCTTTTTTTCTCATTCTCCCTCATAATCCTTTTAGAATAATCTCTTCGAGTAGCTATATACTATAGAGCATCGGATAACAATTAGGAGAGAGACCTTACAGATTTAAACTTTACCAGACGACTTAGAGTATTGAAAAAAGTTGAGTGTTCTAAACATCTTGTAGCCTCTAATTCATAAGTGTACTTAATAACAAGACTCTACTTGACGTGTCTTATGAGATATGCTAGGACCATTCTAAACCTTGTGCCTTGATACCAAGTTTGTCACGATCCATGGGTACCTCTAGATGTAACATGGAGTATAGGACCCCGAGGGACCCCATACATGCCACTTAGCATTCATAACATAAGAAATAAAACATAAGAAGTAAAACAATAGTCCAAGTCCAATAGTTTTTATAAAAGAAAGCGGAAGTTTAAAATCCTTGTCACATTAGCCATATTTACAATAGAATAAAATAGTCCTAGCCCATACATCATCTCCAAAATTGAAATACATGAAATAAAAAAAATAATGAATGCCCGTCCTCAATGCATGATGACTCACCAAAGCTCGGTAACCTCGAAATCAACCACTAGCAACGAAATTGAGAAACTTGACTGTCGGACCCTACATGTGGGGAAATATAGGAAAGAGTATGTATTAGTACAAAAGAATGTACCAATTAGGATAGATATGCATAAAACATTTGAATCATGCTAAAAAGGGACATTTCATGACATGCAATTGACCAAGCTAAAACATGATATAAAATGGTTTGAACCATAAGTAATACAACCATGGTCAGTGCAAGGTAACATCATATTTCAATCCTTTAAACTCATATAAGATACTTATGGAAGTAACCTTAGTTCATTATTAATGTAGGAAGTAGCCTTAACCAACATGGAGACCATGTGAGCTATAACATGATCTCCAGGTGTCTCCCACACCGAAGAGGGTTATCCTACTTGCCAAGGTGAGGAAGATCATTTTGAGCTAATATGGATCCACTAGCTAATTTCTATCTATAAAATCATCCTATGCAGACAAATATTTCATAGATAAAGAGATTGCTACTAGAAAACCGACTTCTACTAATGGGAGATCTCCAACTCAATATCCTCTCGGTTGTGATACCCCAAATATCTAATGACCTAATCTAGAGCCTTAAATGATTAATAATGACTTAAAATGAATAAAACAGTGTTTATAGACCTAAACTAATGTAATTAACTTAGTTTGGAAGCGGTAGAGCTTAAACGTCAAGAAACGACCATGACACCCGAAAACTAGTAAAATTGAACTAGTGTGTTGTTAGGTATTGTAAGGCTCTTTTAAGTTTTGTATGATGATTAAATATTATAAAAATGTTTTAAATATGTAAAATAACATGTTTAGGGTCCAAATGTCCGGGCCCCCAAGGACAACCCTAGGGGTCCTTGAAGAGGACCAAACAATTGACCCCAAAATCTGCCAAATTGCAGCAGCAACCTACGAAGGGCAGTGACGGACCGTCATTGGACATACGCCTTGTAGGTGTGGATCATGGGTTTATATTTAGTCTCCCCACAAATACTGCCCCTTGAACCTTCTCTGACAAGAGCTCGAAGCTGCAGGACAAGGCGTAAGTCCATCTACGGTCCGTAGGTGGTGGCCATAGGTCCTGCCAAATTTAGTTTTAGTTTTTAAGTTGAGTCCCTTTTCGAGTTAGTTAATTAATTAGGGGTTAAGTGGGGCGGTTGGTTATTTAATTAACTTTATAAACCACCTATAAGACCCTTACCCAAGACCCCAAGTCATTCTAACTAAATTCACAAAATAAAACTCAAAACTCAACTTCCCTCTCAAACCTCTCTCTCATCTAAGAACTCCATTCAAGGAAAAGATCAAGATTCAAGTAGGGATTCAAGAACTTGAATTTCCTCAATTAATACTGAAGGATTATCAAGGTATGGTAGCTATTCACTCTTGAGATCCTTTTCCCTAAGAGGCTCTTTCAAAATTAATTTCAAAGTTCCCTAAATTGTTAGGTTTTACTCAATTTCGTGGGTCTCTTTTTAAACTTGATTTCTTTGATCTAAATCGGTTAATTATGATTGAATATGAATGTTTTTGGATTAATTCAAGTACTGATTATGGCTTTTGACCTAATTCTCTCAAGACCCATGAATCTTCCTTCTTTCTCAATTCTAAACCCTAACTTGTGTTGGATGATGATTGTAAGGTGATGACCTAGTATGTTTATGATAATTCACTATTGGATTGTGAAGTTAACCTATTTGATGGATGATTATCATAAAATTAGTGTTAAATATTGAAAGAGATCTTGGAGGCTATGCGTAATGGCTTTCAAGGTCATGAGCATGTTACTATTGGATTATTGATTCACCTTTGGCAGGGGTGTTATCTTGATGTATGTGTTGTGAAATTGAATTGTGATTTACTTTCCCTATAACCCCAAGAATGATCAAGCATGAATGGTATAGTTATGAATGTTATGCTATGATATGAACATGAATGTTGTGAGATGATGATGAATGTTTTTTCATGTTGAATTGAAGGTAATTCTCATGTACACTAAATGACTATGCTATGAAAAAAGTATTCTCACATGATGTTGGTTCTATGATGAAAGTAAATTCTCATTTTGTAACCATTGATCTAAATAATATATGAGGGTTTGAGTCCCTAAGGTATTATATATCAACTAATGCTTAATAAAGGCTAAAGATTACCTAAAAAGGGGAATTGAGCTTAGCACCGAGAGGATATGCATGGGAGGGGTTTCTTCACAAGTAAGTTTCTCCCAATGTTCTCATGACATGGAAACTACAATACCATAAGTATACAAAGGGTTTCTTGTAACAATACACATCCCTTAACTATGAAGCCAACATAGGTTGTAGCTAGTGGATCCACCTAGACGCTACCATGAATGTAATGCCCTACCTTGGCAAGGAAACCCTCTCTTCGGTGTGAGGGTTGACACCGGATACCATGTAGCTCACATGGTCTATGTCGGTTATGTCAAAGTTCTGATTAAAATATTAATGAAGATAAGAACATGAAATCTAACTAGTCTTCTTGAGGGATACTACTTAGTGTAGGTGATGGTATGGGACGTTACCTATGCATTGTACAAGTGGGTCTTAAGAGGGGGTTTTGTGAGACTTCTTCATGATTGAATGATTATGAATGATGTTATAAATGATTTACTTGTTATGATGTCTAATTAAGTATGTGACTATGCTTATGACTTCTTGATAATTTTCTTGGTATATGTGGGGGGTATGAGACTTCATATGTACATTGCACTAGTAGATTTGAAAAACAGTTGTGAGTGAAGTCTTATGATGAAAAGTTAAATGAACTCAAAAATGAAAGAGATGAACTATGGCTTTATTGTAATGATGCTTATGATCTTAAATGTCTCTTTATCTTATGGTATGGATTGATTGTGTATTCCTTGAATGTGAATTATGGATTTGAACTTGAAATAGCATCTTTGTAACTAAAGGTCCATTTGTGCATGTTTTAATGGTTTTACTTGCATAGTTTCCATACTTAGTACAAGTGGAATGTACTAACCCATATTTCTCTCATTTTTCTACCAAGTGTAGGTTCGGGATAGTAGGTCAATATTGAAGAGAAGAAAGGCTTGGATTGATTCCCAAGGCCAATTGGTATGTCCTCAAGTTTCGGGGACATCATGGCACTTATTTTTCTTTCTAGTTTGTATTAGACTATTATTGTACTTCGTATTATGATACATTTGATTGTAAGGGCTAAGCTCCCTATGTTGAGATTCTTATGTTTGAACCTAGATGGTTAATGTGACAAGTCTAGATACTTTATTTTCATATATCAAAGGTTTTGACATTGATTGTAAAATTTTTAAATTTTTCTGCATCGTTCAATGTCTTATGTAATGATGATATGCTAAGGTCTTGTATAAGACCTCTTTGAGATCGAGTACTCCTTGTTACGACTAAGGGGTTCTCTCGGGTCGTGACAAACTTGATATCAGAGCATAAGGTTATTGAATGACAATTAGGATTGATGTCTCATAAACCACGTCTATTAGAGTCTTGTTCATGGGTGTGAAGTGTGCCACACTTATGAATGAGAGGCTATGTGATGCTTAGAAACTTTCACTTCTTTTGATATTCTTGAGTTATTCCAAGGAGTTTTAACTTCATGTGTCCTTTCCTTCTAATCCTTTTCTTCTGGATATAGGATATGACTACTAGAAGAGCAGCCACATGAAGGGTTGAAAAGGAGATTACGAATGCGGGAGTTCCTCCCAAGGCAACCAAGTTCCTCCTAATGCGCAAGTTCCTCTAGGTGGCCAAGTTCCAGTCAATATTCCGATTATGACTGATGGAGAGATAAGGGTGGCTTTACTAAACTTGACTTAAGTCATGGCTACTCAATATAGAGCCGTAACCAACAAGATCAAGCTATGACGGCACAAACTAATCGAGAAATTGGACCCCGTGTGAATCAAAATGCTAGTACCATGGATTCACGTTTGAGTGACTTCACTAGGATGAATCCTCCAATGTTATTTGGGTATAAGGTTAATGAGGATCCTCAAGACTTTTTAGATGAGGTCTATAAGATTCTATTTTCTATGGGAGTAAATTTGAATGAGAAGGACGACTTAGCCGCATATCAACTCAAGGATGTGGATCAATCATGGTACACTCAATTGAGGGACAATAGGGCTTTGAGAGTGGGTCCCATAAGTAGTTTTTAGGAAGGTGTTTCTTGATAGGTTCTTCCCAAGGGAGAAAAAAGAGGCAAAAGTGGAAGAGTTCATCAACCTTCGTCAAGGAGGTATGAGTGTTCAAGAATACTCTTTAAAATTCACTAAGTTGTCTAAGTATAATCCATCTTTGGCGTCCAATTATAGAGATGAGATGAGATGTTTTATGATGGGTGTGTCCGATGGTCTTGTGGAAGAGTGTTGTTCAGCGATGCTTCATGATAATATTGACATTTATTGCTTAATGGTGTATTCTCAACAACATAAAATAACTAGGCTTAGGAAGAGGAATAGGGATGCCAAGAGGGAAAGACCCTATGAGGGAGGTGCTTCCAAGGGTAAAGTTGAAATTCAAGATAACCCAAGGTTTAAGAAGAGGTTTCCTAACCAAGGTTCTTCCAATGCTCCAAGGGTCAACAAAGATAGGGTATCTAACCCTAATCCACAAGGATAAAGAGGTGGTGGTGGTTCTCAAATTGATAAAACTAGTTGTGCCAAGTGTAGAAAGAGGCATATAGGCAAGTGTCTAGTTGGTATGGATAGTTGTTATGGTTGTGGAAAGAGTGGTCACATGGTGAAAGGTTTCCCTATGAGAAAGAATCTAGGGAGGGAGAGTAACCAATCCCAAGCAAGTGGTCCTAACTCCAATGCTCCTAAGAGAAAGCGCTTCTATGATCTCCAATCCCGAGGTTAAATATAGAGTTCTCCCGATGTTGTTACTACCATCTAATAGCTTTAGAGTACAACATTGAGACTAAGCCCATACAAGACTTGAAATAAAGACTAAAGACGATAAAAGAACGTGTGGGTGTTGTCCTCGAATTTATGAGGACTCACCAAAACTTCATCTTCACCCCTTGGAAACCTATCCATCATCCATGGCTTACCAAGAACTCCAATCCCTACACTTTAGTCAAAAAGGGAAAAGAATGGGTTAGCTCATTTAATGCATCAAGTATGGAAGTCATGCTAAAACCATAAAAAATGAACATATAGTATAGAAACATACTTTCATGATATTTTGATAAAAACCTTCATCATAAGAGTTTAAGAGACATAGTACAAGTCAACAATCACATATAATCCATTTCAAGTAATATCTATATATAATATCAGACATAGCCATATTCATCAAGTAAGCCTTTTCTTCATTTAGACCCTCTACCTAAGGTTATCCTAAGACCCACCTAAGTAAGTTATGAAGCGGCCGCCCATACAACCCCTTCAGACGTACTTACGTGATCCTCAAGACCACACAAAGTAAGGATATTTATTTCCATCACATAACACTTAGTTTCATATTCAATAAGATAAGTCTTTTCATCATTTAGACTCTCTACCTTAGGTTACTATAAGACTCACCTAAGTAAGACATGTAGAGACCGCCCATACACCCTCTTCAAGAACACCGAAGTGTTCCTAAAAGCTACCTTATATAAGAACCTTTCTATTCAATCATGCTTTCATTAGGAGGGCATACTTTCATTTAAGTCATTTAAAATTAAATCATACAATTAGGGGAATTCACATAAAGGTCTTCGAAGACCTAGGGAAATCATTTTAGCATTTTCAAAGCCTACTCGTGCAATGTATAGATAGAGTCCCATTCCACTACCCACACGTTGTACAACCTATCCAATACTAGAGTGCACAACCCACATGATGAGAATAGGCATTAACCGACTGTCACATCCCGAGACCACACACTAGAAGTTAGGGCACAATCTTGGATTGCAACCGGCGTACTCGACCTCTAGGAGGTCTTATACAAGCCCTTTCATATCATTCATTGCATATACATAGTGAAAAGTAGTGCGGAATTAAAACTTTTCACAAAAACATATCATAGTCTTTAAAACTCTTTCATATAAAAGTAATAGGAAATACTAAGTCTCAATCTCATCAAACTTAAGACACGAGAATACTTGGGACATGGACCATACACAATACGAATTATAGAAATACTTAGTCTATTACAATACTTCGAAATAAAAGACATAAAAGACATCTATATATGCCCTCGAGTCAATTGAGGACATACTTCAACTTCTCTTGAACGATGCTACGGTCCAAGTCTTGCTTCCCAAATGCTCCTCACCTACCAACAACTATAGAGATAGATAAAAGCATGGATTAGTACAAACACATGTACTAAGTATGACATAATGCATAAAAATCATAAAAACGGACATTTATTAGAAATTTGCATCTTTTCATTTAAATATCGTAATATAATCATAAGAACAACATTTATATACTTAGAAACACATAAGAAATCATTTAAACAATTATGCACATTTTTAGCCAACTTAACAGTGAGCTACATTCACTGTACAGTGAGTTAGTTCACTGTTACAGTGAAGTACTTCTTCTTCCTTTTTTAACCCTTTCTAGCATGTAGTCTTCTCACTAAAAGATATCCTAAGACTCACTTAAGGAACACAAAGAGAGACCGCCCATACAACCTCCCTAAGCATGCCTAAATGACCCTCAAGACTACTTCTAATAAGACACATACACACTTACAATACACCAACATAAAAAACATATAAGATATGACAATTCTCTTTACCAAGGCTATCAAGAAGACTTACTTAAGTACTCCTACAAGAGAACACCCATACACCCTCTTCAAGGTTACCCAAATAATCCTTAAGACTTCCTAAGTTTAGATCATGTCAAACATAACAACCAACTTCCCTAACTAGAGTCATTCTCAAGACTTCCATAGATAAGACATGAAGAGATCATACCATACGCCCTCTTCACACTTTAGCTAAGGAATCCTTAAGTCACTTTGGATTAGGTACTCATGCATTTACATACTTAGTAACATAAGTCATTAGTTCATTAGTTCATTAAAAGACACTTACCACATAAAGGACATTCAAGTAATGGTCTTGGACAAGACCTAGGGACTCTTACTAACATCTTCAAAGCCTATTGTGCAATGTCTAGATAGCGTCTCATACCACCACCTAAACGTCATAGAACTTCTCTAATGCTAATAGGTATCCCATATGATGAGAATAGGCAATAACCGACATAGACCATGGTAGCAAAACATGGAATCCGGAGTTCTATCCTACTCCGATGAGGTTGTTCTACTTGCCAATGGTAGAACTTGGACACATCCCATGTAGGCACATGGTTAAGGAATATGAAGGGCTTCTTTCTATTCTAGCCTCATACTTTAACTAGAACTACTTCCCTTGCCATACTCACTCGGTGCTAGCCTTAGCTCTCATAGATTAACTCACGTCAAGGTTCATACAAAAGGGTTCCATATTAAGTTCATAACCCAATTACATTTACCCTACCAAAGAAAGGTCCACTAGGGCTACCTCCCAATGGCGACAAGAATCTCATAATGACTTTCCTAAGGATTGATATGATGCCGTTTCATCCAATCAACCTTAAGTCCATTATTCATTACATGAAGGATACCATTACGGCTTTCGACTTCAAGTTTCATAACCTTACCACTAGGTTCAAGGTTTCACATAAAGGACCCTCTTATCATCATTCAAGGTCTCACCTATCATTCATTCATTCAAGACTAAGACACTTTAGCTCCCTAAGTCAAGACATCACATATACACATTATACATGCATCAAGTAAGGGACACAAGTCTACCTAAACAAGACACAACATTACTTCACTTTAGCACATATTACGTGTCATTCTAGAAGCACATAGGAACAAATATTATCATATTAAAGTCACCCTATATACTACTATATCATCATCAACATAACCATTATAGACTCATATAGCCAAATAGGAAACAATCATGTATCAACTCTAAGACTACACACAACAAATAGTCATTAGTTTAACATGATCACCTAAATAACATCAATAGAAGAACACATACTTTCACATTATTTCACATATAGGTAGATATGATCATACTTCACATAATCAGCTACACAAATATTCATATTACTTCAAGTAGTGCCGACAAGGCCATGATCATCATAATACTTAAAATAACGCCGACAAGGCCACATCAATACACATAACACCGCCACCATAAGTGGACCAAACCAATCACAACATAATTGAAGTCTAATTAACATTAATTAAAATGAAATAGTGCAGTGTACCAGCACTTCATCCTCAACACTTCAAGCCAATGACAAATCATCCAATTCAATATCATAAGGCCCTTACCCATGGCCATGAACATCAATTCGATGCATAAACTATAATTCTCAATGAAATCAAAGTCAATTCAATATAGATTTATAAATCTAAGACCAATTAGATATCAATTGAATACAATTCTTACATCATTAGATAGCCCATAAGAAACTACACATTAATTCATAAACTTTAGACCAATATCAAGTAACCCATGAATTAGTCAAAAACTAGGGTTCATCAATTACATGGGTTCATAGGTTAATTAAGTTAAAATCATCTTAATAACAACAATTCAATCACTATTCAATGATTAGAAACCATTAATGCAAGAACTCATGGTAGATCATTAAATAGGTCAATTCATCTTTTGAAAACTTAAGAAAACATCTTTGAAAGTTGGGCTCCTTGATGAAACGAGTTTCAAGGATCAAAAACCATACCTCAATGAAGATAATACTCCAATTTGATGAAGAATATTCACTCAAATCACCAATCCAAGCTCTACCTTGAGTTTTAGCTTTAATGAAGTCTTAGGGAAGTTCTAAGGGATTTTGGGGTTTTGATTTTGAAGAATGAAATCTTCTAAGTGTTAAAGGCTTAAATACACATTTAAAATACCCAAAAGACCCCTTAGGAACCGCCAATACTCTTATTTGGAAGTGGGTTGAAATTACAAGTTCACCCCTCACTTGGCAGTGAACTGCACGCAGAACACAGTCCAAACGACGGTTGCCCATCGACGGGACGTCAGTCCACAAACGGACCGTCCTGTCCTCCGTCGATGGGTTCAGAGACTTGAAACTAGGAGTTTTGCTCCCCATTCCAAGAAACAGACGTCACCCACCACCTATGGGGCGTCGACCAGGCCACTGGCCGTCGTTTTCCATCCGTAGGTAGGACTGCCTTGGGCAGTCTTGTCCATCAACATGGGTCCTTCCTCAAGGACCCTTGGATGGTCCTTGGGGATGTTTATCCGGACGTTTCCAACCCAAACATGACCGTATACAAGTTTAGGACCTCTCACATGAATTTCACCAAAAATGAACACGTAAAACTCGACAAAACATGCCTAGACACACGAGGTCATTTCAAGGAACATCTTTCGAACGTCATGGACGTTCTTGGACGTTTGACCTCCAAACTTCTCGAAACTTAACAAAATACCTATATATACCATAATAACTCATTTAAGGACTTCCCAACATCATTAATCACACATAAACACATAGAACCACATATGAGGCACTTAGGTGACTTAATCGTCAAATGTCTTGGTCGTCCCTTGACGTTTGACTTCCAATGCACCTAAACTATTAGCTACTGACTCTATACCATATTATAGACTTATTTAGGAACTTATACCATGATGAAAACAATGTTATGCTCTAGTTCACCTAAGTCATTTTTGGGATCTTACACCGACATAGACCATACTAGCTAGGTATGGAATACAGAGTCTACCCTACCCCGTGGAGGGTGTTCTACTTGCCAAGGGTAGAACTAGAACACATCTCATGTGGGCGCATGGTTAAGGGGATATCAAACGGTTTGTTTGAACTCTAGCCTCATACTCAACTAGAGCTACTCGCTTAAGCATATCGACTTTGTGTTTTGCCTTTGTTCTCATACAGTCATTTGATTCTTTCATATTTACTAGAGAGGGTGCCATACTTAAGCCTACCGACTCATAGTACCTTTTCCAAGAAGGGAATCACAAGGATCTACCAATCAAAGTTCAAAAGGATAGATTACTTTCTTAGAGACTGTTTCATGTCGTTTCAGCCAACCTACCTCTAAGCCGATCATTCCACTCAAGAAGAGCACCATTACGGTCTTACCACTTCAAGGCTTATATATTAAACTTCTTTTCATATTTAAGTTTCATATTCTTAACCTTATTTTCATATTCAAGATTTCACATTCTTAACCTTCTTTTCATATTCAAGGTTCCATATTAGTCATCCTTAGAAGGGCAACACTCTAGGTCTACCGATCCTACACTTTCATTCATTCATACATACATTCATACATACATAACAAGAGTGCCTAAGCCTACTAAGTCAAGATATCACCTTCACATAGCTTTCATATATCAAGAAGAGGGACCTAAGTCTACCAATCAAGACACAACATTAATCATACCATTTATTCAATATCATTCAAGTACCAAGTAGGGACAACTAAGTCTACCCACACAAGATACCACATTATTCTATAACGAAACTTCTTAGTCCTTCGTCACCATATATCATCAATTAGAGAATAATCATAACATTAGCATCCATACAAGATCATATAGACATCACATGAGTACCTTCACCTTATACATTCTCATTATACAAGATCACACATATATTAGGTTAAATTTGTTTTTCACCCCAGTATTTACTAATTCATTTTAAGGTTTTATTAGGGGTAAAACCAAGTCCCAGTTAGTTTTAGAAAAATTAATAACGCTTAGGGCTTGAGAGAAAAGAGAAAAGAAGAGAAAGAGCAAGAATTGTCCAAGAACGCCAAAATCATTGCGTGGATTTCGTTGGGGGTGATCCCTATCGAGGTATGTAAGATCATTCTGTGTTGGGTCCTTTAACCCGCACCTAAATATGTTTAATTCAGCAAGTTTCATATAGATTGAATGATAATTCTTGAAGTTCTTGATGAACAAATTGTTAAATCCCCATTGGTTGGGTTGTAAAATACCTTTAGTGGTTTGGTTTGTGTTTCCGGGCTGTTTTACGAGTCTAAACTATTGGGTATTGAGTAAATTAGTGAATCTAAGTGTTTGGGGGAAGATCCATTGAAGTTTGGGAGGTTTAGAATTTAAATCGGAGAAGAAAAGTCAGAAAACCCATCTGACAGGCCCTGTGGCACCGCGCCTACCAGAGCCCCTCAAGACAGGCATCGCGCCACCAGAGTGCCTGAGGACAGCCTCTGTCCATCAAGTCCTCGCGCCCCGCGCCTCTCAGAGCGCTAGGGTCACTTGGAGTTTCCATTTCTCCCCTATCTTTTCGTACGAGTTCTTAAGTGATGTACCTATAAATCCTAGTTGATTCCAACACTCTAATATTCATTTAAACATCATGAAATCATCCATAAACATGAGATCATGATCCTTGAATCCATAATCCAATTCAAGGGAAGACAAGAGTAAAGTCAAAAAAGTTAAGAGTCAAGTTTATAAGTTAAGAAGCAAGTCAAAGTAAGTTCTTAAAGTTTTCAAAGAGTCTTAAACAAATATTTTAACTTTGTTTTAAGGCTCAAGTTACAAGTTGAGCAAAGAGTAAAGAGTTGAGTTAAATTCTCAAAAGTTATGAAGGAACTAAGTATTCCCTAAAGAGTTAAGTTTCAAGTTAATCAAAGAGTAAGAGTTGAGTTCATCTCTCAAAAGGTATAAGGAAACTAAGTATTCCCTAAACGTTTATAAATTTTTTCACATTTAAGTTAAAAGGGAAGTAAGAGTTCCAAAAGGGTTTTGAACAAAGAGGGGAATATTGATTCCAAAAGGAGCTTTTTAAAAGCTAAAGGGTTCAGTAAATTATCTCAACCCAAAAGAAGGAAGTTTTACTAAAAGTATGAGCTGAAGTATATTTTGGGAGTAGTATTGAGCACCGATGTGGCGATGAGAGTTCATATTAACTCAACTTTCCATGTAAACCATGAAGACATCATGGGAATTGATGGGTCATACTTTTTAGATAATCACGTAACTTGAGCTAGTGGATCCATTAAGTTAAGTAAGGTCCTATACCGATGGTAAACTGTTGTATCATCACTTAGGCTCAAAGTGATGGTTGTCGGTTAGAGAAATTCCCACAAAACTTATATTACTTTCATATATAAGTAAAGTTGAGTTTGTTATTGCATTTGCTTAACGAACTAAGTTGTTTATTGTTTTACAAGCTTTTTATATATCGTATGTGTTTTAAATTGCTTTATATAGATACTTTAAGTTAAGCATATTCTTGAGTTGAGTACAGCCAAGGTAAGTTCATCTTTTCCCCTCAAGCTTAAGTCGTCAATTAGCTTTCCAACTTGCATACTCGTATATTTAATGTACTGATGCCAGTTGGCCTGCATCATTTCATGATGCAGACGCAGGTAACCAAGATCAGCACACAACGCACCATTGATCCAGTTGAGCACTCCAGAGTCACTTGGTGAGCCTCCTTGCATTCCGGAGGACATCCCTTGTATTGCATTTCTAGTTAAGTTCATTAGGATGTTGTAGGGTCGGTCCCAACATCCATCTCAGTCATAATAGAGGCTTCATAAATAGTTAGTTACTCAATTTTGGAGTCTAATTTATCTTATATGTCATATGTTCTAATATTGATAGTTAGTGTAATTTTGGACAAGACAATTATTTAAGTTATTTGATGAGAATGCTTTTAATTCTTTATATGATATGAATATAGTTTTCTACTGAGTTAAGTAAGCCAGTCCAAGGGTTCGCTCAAGGCCATCAATGGTCGTTGGGTGCCGGACACGTCCAGGGTGTAGGCCCTGAGCGTGACAAACTTGGTATAAGAGCACAGAGTTCAAAAGTCCTAAGGAGTCTATGAAGTTGTGTCTGTAGAGTCTTAGTGATCGGTGTGAAGAACACCACATCTATGATTAGGAGACTTCGACATTTAGGAATGTTTTGCTTCTTTTACATTCTTTTCGTGCGTTAGAGTTTATCTCTAAAATTCTATCTCTCTAATTCGTGGTTACGCGTATATTCAGAGTTATCATGACTCCACAAAGAGAAGTTAGAGGTCAACCAGCCAGAAGAAATGTTGAGGACCAAGAGGTCCCTAATGCACCGGATGTGCAACCCCAAGTAGAGGTTACCAATGCCGAATTCCAGGAAGCTATATTGATGTTAAGTCAAGTAGTAACCAACCAAGTCGGGCAAGAGAGAGGAGCTGGACAAGAAGGGGTTGACACCTCGAGGGTTCGTGAGTTTCTGTGAATGAATCCTCCTAGTTTCAACGGATCAAGCACTACTAAGGATCTAGAAAATTTGCGGAAGAATTAAAGAATGTGTTTGAGATAATGCATGTGGTTGATACTAAGAGGGTTGAATTAGCTGCATAATAACTGAAGAGTGTGTCTAGAACTTGGTTGGACCAATGGAAGGAGGGCAGAGTTGAGGATGCACCACCTCCAAGTTTGGCTTGTTACGAAGAAGCCTTCTTGGGGAGGTTCTTTCCTCGAGAACTGAAGAAAGCAAAGGTACGGGAGTTCCTTACTTTGAAACAGGACTCCATGAGTGTTCATGAGTATGGGTTGAAGTTCACCCGACTGTCTCTCTATGTTCCGAAGATGGTAAAAGATATGAGAAACAGAATGAGATTGTTTGTTGCCGGTTTGGGTTGTTCTTCAAGAAAAGAAGGTAGGGCTGCTATGTTGGTTGGTGACATGGACATATCCATGCTTATGGTCTATGTGCAACAAGTTTAAGAGGAGAATCTTACGGACCGACAGGAATACAGAAATAAGAAAGCGAATACTGGGAATGAGTCTGGGCAGCAGAAATGTTGTTCAAATTGACCACAATTTCAGAAATACAAGGGGCATGAACCATCATCTGCTAATGCACCTGCGCCCAAAAACAGAGGTGAGTATAGTGTCCAGAATTCAAAAAAATTCAAGTCCAAACCAGCCCAATCCCAAGGTAGTGTGGCATAAGGAGGTAGTGGAATTTTTGCATGTGGTAGATGTGGTAGAACCCACCCGGGTAAATGTCGCAATGGCTTGACAGGATGTTTCAAGTTGGTCAAGAGGGTCACTTCATGAGGGACTGCCCTAAGAACAAGCAAGGTGGTGGAAGTTCGGGCAATAGAGCTCAATCTTCATCAGTTACTCAACCAGACAGGGTTGCACCTAGAGGAGCCACTACTGGTACTGGCGGAGGGGCAAACCGTCTCTACCCAATCACTAGCCGCCAAGAGCAAGAGAACTCTCCAGCTATTGTCACGGGTATTATCAAAGAATTTACTTTTTATGTTTATTCTTTGTTAGATCCCGCTACAAGTTTATCTTCTTAAACTCCCGATGTTGCAAATTAGTTTGATATTTTTACTGAAAAACTATGTGAACGTTTCTGTATTTATACAACTATTGGGGAGTCTATTCTAGCAGAAAGAGTCTATCGTGATTGTCTTGTTTCCATCAATCACAAGAGCACCATGGCTGATATAGTAGAGTTAGACATGGTAGATTTTGATGTCATTCTAGGTATGGCTGGCTTCATGCATGTTATGAATCAATAGATTGTAGAACTTAAGGTGTCAAGTTTCAAATTCCTAATGAGCCAGTCATAGAGTGGGCTAGTAGTTCAGCAGTGCCTAAGGGTCGTTTTATTTCGTACCTTAAGGTGAGGAAGTTAGTTTCTAAGGGGTGTATCTATCACTTAGTTTGAGTTAATGACTCAACTTTTGAGGTACATTCCCTTCAGTCAGTTCCTATAGTCAGTGAGTTTCCAGAAGTCTTTCCTGATGATATACTCAGAGTCCCTCCCAAAAGAGAGATAGACTTCGGCATAGAAATCATCCTAGATACTCGTCCTATCTCTATTCATCCATACAGAATGGCACCAACAGAGTTGAAAGAGCTTAAAGAACAATTGAAAGACTTGTTAGACAAGGGTTTTATTCGACCAAGTGTCTTATCTTGGGTCGCTCCAGTTTTATTTGTAAGGAAGAAAGATGGGTGCCTGAGGATGTGTATAGAATACCGTCAATTGAATTAGTTGACCATTAATAATAAGTATCCTCTTCCAAGGATAGATGATCTTTTTTATCAACTTTAGGGTGCTTCTTGCTTTTCCAAGATTGACCTCAGATCAGGCTACCATCAGTTGAAAGTAAGGGAATGTGATATTCCAAAGACAGCTTTTAGAACAAGATATATGCATTATAAATTTCTGGTTATGTCCTTTGGCTTGACAAATGCACCTGCAGTATTCATGGATCTTATAAACAGAGTTTTCAAACCTTATTTAGATCTGTTTGTCATCATCTTCATTGATGACATACTGATTTATTCAAGGAATGAAGAAGATCATGCTAGTCACCTCAGGATTGTTCTCCAAACATTTAGAGATAAAAGAGTTACATGTCAAGTTCTCCAAGTGTGAGTGTTGGCTTAAGTCTGTAGCATTCTTAGGCCACATTATTTTTGGTGAAGGGATTAGAGTTGACACTCACAAGATTGAAGAAGTTCAGAGTTGGCCTAGGCCCAGATCTCCAACAGATATAAGCAGTTTCTTGGGCTTGGTGGGCTATTATAGGAGTTTTGTTGAAGGATTCTCATCTATCTCATCTCCTTTGACCAATCTAACTCAGAAGACAATCAAGTTGCAATGGTCTGAAGCTTGTGAGAAAAGCTTTCAAGAGTTGAAAAAAAGATTGACTACCGCTCCTCCGTTTTGACCTTACCAGAGGGTACTCAAGGTTTTGTGGTGTATTGTGATGCATCAAGAGTTGGCTTGGGCTGTGTGTTGATGCTGAATGGCAAGGTTATCGCTTATGCCTCCGGACAATTGAAGATTCATAAGAAGAATTATCCAACTCATGACTTAGAATTGGCTGGAGTAGTGTTTGCTTTGAAGATATGACATCACTATTTGTATGGTGTTCATGTTGATATATTCACTGATCACAAGAGCCTACAATATGTGTTCAATAAGAAAGAACTCAACCTCAAACAGAGAAAGTGATTGGAATTACTCAGGGATTATGACATGAGTATTCTTTACCACCCAGGTAAGGCTAATATGGTTGCTAATTCCTTAAGAAGGTTGTCCATGGGAAGTACTTCCCACCAAGATGAACCACTATTTGAGAGAGGTATATTGGTGGGACGGCATGAAAAAATATATTTCCGAGTTTGTAGCCTAATGCTCAAATTATCAGGAAGTGATAATGGAGCACCAATGGCCTGGAGGTTTAGCTCATAATATAGAACTTCTTGAATGAAAGTGGAAGATGATTAATATGGACTTCATGACAGGCTTGCCAAGATCTCGAAGGCAACATGATTCTATTTGGGTGAATGTCGACAGTATAACAAAGTCAGCCCATTTCTTGCCTGTAAAGACTACCTATTCGACAGAGGATTATGCTAAGTAGTACCTTCAAGAAATGGTAAGACTTAATGGAGTTCCTGTCTCCATTATTTCAAATAGAGGTGCACAATTTACTGCACAATTCTGGAGATCTTTCCAAAAAGGTTTTGGTTCAAAGGTGAACTTAAGCACTACTTTTCATCCTCAGATAGATGGACAAGGAGAGCGTACTATCCAGACCATAGGAGATATGTTGAGAGCTTGTGTGATCGACTTCAAAGGGAGTTGGGATGATCGACTTCAAAGGGAGTTGGGATGATCACACACCTCTCATTGAGTTCGCTTACAACAATAGTTACCATTCGAGCATCCAAATGGCTCCCTATGAAGCTCTTTTGGGAGGAGGTGCAGATCCCCAATTGGATGGTTCCAAGTTGGTGAAGCAGGGTTGATAGGACAAGATCTAGCTCGCCAAGCTATGGAGAAGGTAAAACTGACTCAAGAGAGATTGAAAATGGAACAGAGTCGCCAAAAGTCCTACACAGATGTTAGAGAAGGTCGTTAGAGTTTGAGGTTGAGATTGGGTATATTTAAAAGTTTCACCTATGAAGGGTGTTATGAGGTTTGGTAAGAAGGGGAAACTTAGTCCACAGTATATTGGACCTTATAGAATCTCCAAGAGAGTGGGCATTGTGGCTTATGAGTTGGAGCTACCCCAAGAGTTAGTAGCGGTTCATCCGGTATTCCTTATTTCTATGTTGAAGAAGTGCTTGGGTGATCCTTCATTGATAGTACCAACAGAGAATGTTGGGATTACGGATAACCTATTATATGAGGAAGTTCCGGTTCAGATTTTGGATCAACAAGTTCGCAAGTTGAGGACAAAGGAAGTTGCTTTAGTCAAGGTCCTTTAGAGGAACAAATTCATTGAAGAAGCTACTAGGGAAGCTGAAGAGGATATGAAGAAGAGATATCCACATCTCTTTGAAAGCAGAGGGTATGCAGATTAAGGTACTAAATTCTCTTCTTAGCACTTATAAGACTATGTGTAAGCATGTTATTACTTGTTTTTGTTTGTTGAGTGTTGAAATGGTGTTACTACCCTTAGCTTAGTGAAAGAGTTCTCATTCGAGGACGAATGTTCTCAAGGGGGAGATATTTTAACATCTTGTAACTTGAAACAACTAAGTTTAAGCTAAGAGACCAAGAATAATCATTTTTGGAAATAAGTAGGGAAATCTGGAAAATTTCCACATTTTAAAAGTGAGTTTTGGTCATTTTTAAATGGCCATAACTTCCAGATCAGGAGAAGTTAGGGTAAGTTCTTTATATGAATGGAAAGATCTTGGGAATAACTTTCCAACGATTCCAAGTTTGTGAAATTTTAAAGTTGTATGAGGGAGATGACTTTTGGAAGTTGGACTGTTGGACATATGAAAGTCCAATCCGGATTTATTAAGGGTGTTTTAGTCCATACTTTTGTCTATCTCTAAAGGTGTGCTTAGCAGGTGAGAGGTGTCATTGAAGCGAGCTTGGAATCTAGTTATTGTTCAAGCAAAGTTGAAGTATGTCCTCACTTGACTCGAGGGCATAATCGTCTTTAGATTTCTTTTATTTGAGTATTGTAATAGACTAAGTAATTCTATATTTCGTATTGTATGGGCCGTGTCCCAAATATTCTTGAGTCTAAGATTGGCATATGTTAAGACTTAGTATTTTCCTATGGTATTAATATGAAAGATGTTTTTAAGATATTTCGTGTGAAATCTTTTAATTCCGCACTAGTTTTCATACATGTTATGCAATGAATGATTTCAAGGGCTTGTACAAGACCTCTGAGAGGTCAAGTATGCCATGTCGCATTCCGAGAGTGTCATATCTTTTAGGGTGTACTCTCGGGATGTGTGACAAAGTTGGTATCAGAGCATAGGTTATGAAAGTGGTCTTAGGAATCAAAAAGTCTCAGAAAGCCACGTCTAGTAGAGTCTCGTTCATCGGTGCGAGTCGCGACACATCTATGGGCGAGAGTCTATAGGACGATAGAGTTTTCCTTCTTTCTCTACTCTTGTGTCGCACCATAGAGTAAAAGATATGAGTGTCCTTCTAAATGTTTTCCTTGTGTTTTTAGGAAGATGACTTCTATAAGGATGGCCGCAATAATGTTGGAAGAGGAAGGAATGCATGAGGAAGTTCCTCAAGGGAATGAGGTTCCGGTGGTTCCCCCGTACATGAATAATGGGGAGATTAGAGAGGCTCTCTTTGATCTATCCCGAGTCATAAAAACTCATGTGAGTATGGGTTTTGAGCCTAGATTGAATGCTTTAGAGAGTACCATGACCTCTAGATTGGGGGACTTTGTGAGGATGAATCCTCCTATCTTTCTTGGCTCTAAGTTGGGAGAAGATCCCCAAGAGTTCCTAGATGGTGTGTACAAGGTGTTGAGTGTCATGGGGTGACTTCTAAGGAGAAGGCGGAGTTGGCTTCGTACCAAATGAGGGAAGTTGCTCAAGTGTGGTACACTCAATGAAAGATACTAGGTTGGTTGATCCAGGTCCTATACAGTGGGAGGAGTTTAAGAAGGCTTTCTTAGGAAAGTACTTTCCCCATGTGAGGAGGATGTGAAGGTTGAGGAGTTCATTGACCTTAGTCAAAGTAAAGGGTATGTTGAAGAATCCAAACTTAGGAGAAGCACAAGGATTTTGAAGAGGGGTAAATCCAATGAGCAAAACCAAACTATGTTTAAGAAGAGACCTCCAAATCGAGATGGGACTAGGGCTACTAAGGGAAAGCTTGAGAGAGGTGGTGGTTCTCAATTTATTAAGCCCACTTGTTCTACTTGTGGGAAGAGGCACTATGGGGAATGTCTAGCCGGTACCA
Organism: Solanum sitiens; assembly: GCA_016801875.1. Taxonomy (NCBI): domain Eukaryota; kingdom Viridiplantae; phylum Streptophyta; class Magnoliopsida; order Solanales; family Solanaceae; genus Solanum; species Solanum sitiens. The sequence continues at coordinate 2,250,622 of JABWTJ010000036.1, read as the reverse complement.
ATGGTTGTTTTGGTTGTGGTAAGTATGGTTATAACGTGAGGGATTGTCGTACTATTGCGGCTAAGAGGAAGGAAGGCCAAGCAAAGTTCCTCCTAATACTTTGGATGGTGATGTTGGTAAGTTCTTGTATTTCTTTCTTTAGTTTTATGAGTTCCTTCTAAGTGGAGGAGTATGGTGAGTAGTAGAGTTGTGATGGTTGTTTCTTCTCTTCTATCCTATTCAAACTTGAGAGTTAGAATGTCATAGTAGTATGTTGCATGTTGCATTGTGTTTAGGAGTCTTGTTGGAATTGAATTTCGTTGATTCCTTGCATTGTGCATTTCATGAAGTTATAGTTATGTTGTAAATTGAGTATATATGGTTTTACCTCTTATATTGGCATGCTTTTATCATCAATTTCCTAAATGTTGCATTTTTGAGAAATTTTGACATGTTCACTGTAAGTCACTGTAAAGAATTTCAAATTATGGCTAAATTGTGTTTTAGTTGAAAATGGTTGTAATATGTATAAAATTGATGTATATAAGCATGATAATGTGTTTAGAAGAAGTTCATCCTAATTGAAATGAAGAATGTGAGCCTTATAATGAGTCGTAGATTACTTTATATCCTCTTGTTGTGTTTTGAGTCTCTTTAAGTATGTGAAATATGTGTTCTTCCAAATTGTGTATTATGTATGGTATGGTATGGTTATGTACTGCTAGTATTGAGTTTCATATCGTGAAAGAGTGTAAACTGAAGCAAGTTTCATTCGAGGATGAATGTTTTCCAAGTGGGGGAGATTGTAACACCTCTAAAATGACTTAGGTGAGAATAGAGCCTAACACTTTTGTCTTGATAATTTGAAGTCCTAAAATGGGTTATAATTAGTTTAGAGTAAGTTTTTAAAGTTTCATGAAGTTTGAGGTCAAAAGTCCAAGAACGTCCATGACGTTCGAAAGGTTTGCCTTGAAACATGCTTGTGTATCTTAGTGTGTTTCGGCAAGTTTTACGTGTTCGTTTTGGTTGAAATTGATGTGAGAGGTCCTTAACATGTGTATGAGTATATTTGGGTTGGAAATGTCCGGGCAAAACTCCCCAAGGACCAACCAAAGGGTCCTTGAGGAGGACCCAATTTGTAGGCAAAAGATGTCCTAAGTTGGCAGCTCACTGCCTTTATGTTCACGGACCACTTTAAGGCCAGTGGAGTGGACCACGGTCCGTGAAGATGGTCGTGGACCTTACTTAGAGACTTGGGGGTTTGTAATGGCAAGGAATACACTTCCCCAAGAACCACAGACCGTTATAAAGGTCGTGAACCACCTTCATGGACCGTGAAGGTGGCCGTGGTCACTGGGCGCGCTGTCCAAATATGAATTTCCAAATTAATTCTATTCAAATTTTTATTAATTGGGTTGATTTTAAAAGGTTTATATCATTAATATAAATAGTTTCAAGTCTTAAAACATTCCTTTAACTCATTATTTGAAGACCCAAATCAAAACCCCAAAGTTCTCTCTAGAAATTCCTTCATTGTTGAAACCTCAAGCTTCAAGGAAGAGGAAGAATTTCTCAAGGTTTTCAACCAAATTTCGTGGGCTACTTCTAATCAAGGTATGGTTCTTCTTCCTTGAACTCTCTTTCTTCAAGGAGTCAAACTTCGAAGTGATTTCCAAAGTCTTTCAAAGATGAAATTGTCCAATTTTGATATCTATCCATGGGTACTTGCATAAAACATTTTGAATCATTGTATTATGATTGAATTGATGTTAATTTGATGATTTTAACCTAAAAACTCTATGAACCCATGCCATTCATGAACCCTAGTTTTTGACTACTTTGTGGGTGGCTTGATTATGTTTTTATGCTATTGAATTCTTATGTAGTTTGATTAGAGCTATTGAATTATGATAGAATCATGTTAGAATTGTTAGTAAAATGCCCTAAATTCATAAATATATGTTGAATTACCTTTGATTCATTTTTTTATTGTAATTATTGAATTGAATTGCTGATCATGGCCATGGGTAAGGGGCTTTGGGTATTGTGTTGGATGATTTAGCTATGGATTCATGTGGTGAGAGTGGATTGGTGGTACGCTGTCCTAGTTCTCTTTATATTATGTAATTTAGGACTTCAATTATGTTTATGATTGGTGTGGTACACTTATGATGACGGTGCTATGTGTTTTACTTGTGAATTATGTGGCCTCGTCGGTATTACTTTATTCACTATGATGAACATCGCCTTGTCGACTTTACTTGATATATTGTGATAGTTTGCGTAGTTGATTTATGTGAAGTATGATCATATCTATCTACATGTGAGTAAGGTCAAAGTATGTTGTCACGCCCCGAGCTACCCCGAGACGCGGACATTGAACCTAGGACCACAAGTGATCCCAAGCTAATCCTTTTGGCATGATCATGAGCATACTAAAGATAATAAACTAAGGGTGAAGCTAAATCATAATTTAAACTGAAAAGTTGGGGAACACCCATATTCTATAACTGAGATATCTGAAAACAATGAGAGTAATACAAAGGAAATATTAACTCAACGCTAAGATGAAACTAACTATGTCTGAAATAAGCCTCTAAACTGGACAAGAAATACTGGGACAAGCCCCAGCTAAATCTAGCAAAACTGAAACTTAAAGACTAAATAGTGAAAAGAAACTCACAACTATTGTCCTCGGAGAATGAGGACTCATCACTGAATCTGCTAAACTGAAGATTAGAAATCGATCTAAGCGTGATCTGGATGCTGAGAACCTGAACCTACATCACGAGAAGATGTAGCGCACGTATGCGTCAGCACATAGAATAAAGCTGAAACAAAACATAACTGAACAAGCACAAAAGCAAGTATAATAATCTGAACATGATATATTGAATTCTGAGCTAACTGAATGCAATGACCAATTTATAACATGCTGAAACTGAATACTGAATATACTGATAAACGGTCAATGCAATATAGTCTGACTGAACTGTGGGAGCTACTAATAACCGACAATAAAACCACATGAGCTAAATGTGGAGTCCGATGTATATGCCCCATCAAGAGGACCCAATATACCCTGGCAGAGGTATAAAGGCATGCTGGCGTGATAACTAAACTGATTGCCCACAGAGGGGACTTACAACCTACTTGGCTAGTAGTTCTGGGACTAATTGGGTATGCTGAACCCTAATCCAACTCGGTATTATCCTACTCCCATTGATTTATGTAGTTTACTGATTTTGTCTGAATTTTCTGTAAATACTGGATAGCTCAAAACTGAACATGCAAACTGGGAATGCAACATTTAATATGATAATAATGCATTAAAACTGAGGCATGTATAACAGAATAACTGAAATATCTGACCTAGCATATGTAATTCAAGAACTAAAGAATACAAAGCTAGGGTTCTGAAATTCATGCAATAATCTGAGTAATAACATTGAAATCTTATTTGGAACATATAACTAATTAATTCATGAAGTTCTATCAAGTTCTAGAAACCCTAGGTTTAATCATAATAAGAGAATCAGGGAACTGACTGAAAACTAGGACCCACTGGGTGAAAGGAACCCACTAGTGAAAATCCCACATACCTGGAGATGAAATTCACGGAAAAACTTGGCATAGTCACAATTTCATTAATATAAAGCTTGGCATAGTCCTCTACCGAATCTGTAGTCTTGACCGCCAGAAAGCGAGAAGACTTAGTCATCCTATGAACTATCACCCAAATGGAGTCATGCTGTCTGCGAGTACGAGGTAACCCTGTGATGAAATCCATATTGATCATTTCCCAATTCCAAGTAGGAATGTCGATCTCTTGAGTCATACCCCCTGGTTTCTGATGTTCTACCTTGACTTGCTGACAATTGGGGCACTTACTCACAAAATCTGCTATATCCCACTTCATGCCATTCCACCAATAGACTTCCCACAGATCGCGGTACATCTTAGTGGCACATGGGTGAATAGAATATCTAGAGTTATGGGCTTCTGCAAGAATATGCTGTCTCTACTCGCCCACATCAGGAACACACAATCTACCCTGGTAGAGAAGTACACCATCTCCCCCTTGGGAGAAAACATCCACTCTCTGATTGTGGACTGCACCTCTAAGTTCAAGCAAGATTGGATCACTGTCTTGCTTTTCCTTAACCTCCACTACCAAAGAAGATTCTGCCCCATTCTGAACTATCACACCATTTTCTGATATGCTCATAAGGCAAACTTCCAAGCGAGCAAGCCTATGAACATCCTTCACTAGCTCCTTCATTTCTTCCTCAACATTGGCTACACTACCCATAGATAATCTACTAAGAGCATCTGCTACTACATTCGCCTTACCAGGATGGTAATGTACACTCATATCATAATCCTTAAGGAACTCAAGCCATATCCTCTGGCGAAGATTCAACTCTTTCTGGGTGAACACATACTGAAGGCTCTTATGGTCAGTGAACACATCTACATAAACACCATACAAGTAGTGTCTCCAGATCTTGAGTGCAAACACCACTGCTGCAAGCTCGAGGTCATGATCATGATTTGGATAGTTCTTCTCATGCACCTTAAGTTATCTAGAAGCATAAGCTATAACATTATCTTATTGCATCAACACACAACCAAGGACAACTCTGGATGCATCGAAATAGATCACATAACCATATGAACCCTCTGGTAGAGTCAAAACAGGAGTTGTAGTCAATCTAGTTTTCAATTTTGCAAAGCTTTTCTCACAATCATCTGACCATTGAAACTTGACCATCTTCAAAGTCAGCCTAGTCAATGGTGAGGCTATGGATGAAAATCCTTCCACGAACCTTCTGTAATAACCCACTACACCTAAGAAACTTCTGATATCTGTAGCAGAGGTAGGTCTGGGCCATTGTTTCACTGCTTCTATCTTCTGTGAATCCACTCGCATCCCTTCGCTAGATACAATGTGACCAAGGAAAGCAACGGATTGCAACCAGAACTCATATTTTCTAAACTTAGCAAATAACTGGCAATCTTTGAGAGTCTGCAAAACAACTCTCAAATGACTTGCATGTTCTTAATCATTCCTAGAGTAAATGAGGATATCATCAATAAAGACGATAACGAACAAGTCCAAGTACTGTTTGAACACTCTGTTCATCAAATCCATGAAAGATGCAGGAGCATTGGTTAGTCCAAACGACATAACTACAAATTCATAATGACCATACCGAGTTCTGAAGGCTATTTTCGGAATGTCACTATCTCTGACTCTAAGTTGATGATAACCCGATCTGAGGTCTATCTTTGAGAAATGGCTAGCACCCTGAAGTTGGTCAAACAAGTCATCAATCCTGGGGATGGGATACTTATTCTTGATTGTGACCTTGTTCAAATGTCTATAGTAAATGCACATTCTAACAGAACCATCTTTCTTCTTTACGAACAACACTGGTGCACCCCATAGTGAAATACTAGGTCTGATAAAACCCTTATCTAGAAGGTCTTTCAACTGTTCCTTCAATTCCTTAAGCTCTGTTAGATCCATTCTATAAGGAGGAATAGAAATAGGCTGGGCATCTGGAAGGAGATCAATTCCAAAGTCAATTTCCTTTTCGGGAGGAACTCCGGGAAGATCTAAAACTTCTGGAAACTCATTGACTACTGGAACTGACTCAATAGTTGGGGTTTCAGAGCTAAAATCTTTAACCCAAACTAGATGATAGAGATAACCCTTAGAGATCATCTTTCTGGCCTTAAGGTAAGAAATGAATCGACCCATAGGCGCTAAGATACTACCCTTCCATTCTAAGATTGGTTCGTCTCGAAATTGAAAACAAAAAATCCTAGTTCTACAATCGACTGAGGCATAACATGAATGTAACCAATCCATGCCTAGAATAACATCGAAGTCTACCATTTCTAACTCTACAAGATCTATTGAGGTGACTTTCTGTATACCCGTCTAGCTATAACTGGGTCACTAACTGGAGTAGAGACTGAGAAAGGTTCTGAGAGAGTTTCTAAACTGACACTGAATTGGACTGCTATGTAAGGGTTACAAAATAAAGAGTAGCCCCTGGATCTAACAATGCATAAACATCAAGGTCAAAGACTCGTAAAATACTAGTGACTACATCAGGAGAACCTTCGTGATCCTGGCGAGCCTGAAGAGCATACAACCTGTTATGGCACTGACCGCCACCTGTACCAGATGAGATACCCTGCTGAGTCGGGCGACTTGCTAGTGCTGATGAAGTTATAAACTGAGCTCTACTATTTCAACCTCATTGACCATGTCTAGAAGGACAATCCCTCAACCTCTGATAGACTGAGCACCCAAAACATCCTTCCTTTCCTGCAAGACACTCGCCCGGATAATTCTTACCAAACTTAGGGCAAGCGGGATATGTCTTGGTGCCTGAAACACTTCCCTAAGACTTAGAGCCTGGTGCTCTAACCTTCTGGTCAAACCTGTTCTTGGAGGATAGAACACTAGCTGATGAAGGGGCTGGAGATGAGAACTTCTGCTGACTCTATGAGCGATTTCCACCACCCGATTTCTGCTGAGAATAATCATAGTTCCCAGTCCTAGCCTTCTTATTCTCCTTGGCCTGTTCCCTAAGCTTATCACCCTCAACCTGCTGAGCATGATTCATAATCCTAGAGATGTTCATATCTCCCGGCAACATAGCATTTCTGCACTCTATCTTCACCAAATCTGACACTCCATACAAGAACTTATTCATCTGAGCCCTGGAGTCAGCAACCATGTGAGGAGCATACCTGGAGAGTTGGTTAAACTTCAGCCCATACTCTTGGACTGTCATGTTTCCCTGCCTCAAGTTCATAAATTCTAGAGCCTTTGCTTCTCTCTACTCTATTGGGAAAAACCTGTCGAGAAAAGTCTCACTAAAACAATCCGAAGTGATAGGAGTTGCATTTGTACCCCTATTTTCCTTCCACTAAGGGTACTAGATATAAGCGACATCCTTTAATTGGTATGATGCCAACTCAACCCGATCATTCCCAGTGACTTGCATGACCTCATAGATCTTCTTGATATCAGCCAAGAAATTCTGAGGATCCTCATTAGTCTGCGATCCTAATTACTCAGGCGGATTCATCAAAACAAAGTCAATGACCCTTGCTGCTATTGATCCACCATTTTCATTCACAGGAGCATGAAACTGATTGTTCTGGTGGGTCATTATCTAAGCCAACATCTGTATGGCATTCTTGAACTCAGCATTGGAGACTTCTTGATCTGGGACTGGAGGAGCTGCATTTGCAATCCTAGCATTCGCATTCCTAACGTTAGCTCTACATGGAGGCATGATCTAAAATGTAAAATGTCAAGTTAGAATGGAATAAGATCATACCTTACGCACGATAAGAGTAACAAGAAAGTAAAGTTTTCCTAAAACACTTTGTAGCCTCCCTCTCATTAGATGTGGTGCACTCCACACCCATGAAAAGGACTCTACTTAGTGCGGCTTTTCAGACATCCTAGGACTCTTGAACCTAGTACTCTGATACCAAGTTTGTCACGCCCCGAGCTACCCTCGATACGCGGACACGGAACCTAGGACCACAAGTGATCCTAATCTAATCCTTTTGGCATGATCATGATCATACTAAAGATAATAAACTAAGGGCGAAGCTAAATCATAATTTAAACTGAAAAGTTGGGGAACACCCATATTCTATAACTGAGATATTTGAAAACAATGAGAGTAATACAAAGGAAATATTAACTCAACGCTAAGATGAAACTCACTATGTCTGAAATAAGCCTCTAAAGTGGATAAGAAATACTGGGAAAAGCCCCAGCTAAATCTAGCAAAACTGAAACTTAAAGACTAAATACTGAAAAAAGAAACTCATAACTATTGTCCTCGGAGAATGAGGACTCATCACTGAATCTGCTAAATGAAGATTAGAAATCGATCTAAGCGTGATCTGGATGCTGAGAACCTGAACCTACATCACGAGAAGATGTTGCGCACGTATGCATCAGTACTTGAAAGGTACTGAGCATTTAGGATAGAATAAAGCTGAAACAAAATATAACTGAACAAGCACAAAAGCAAATATAATAATCTGAACATGATATATTGAATTCTGAGCTAACTGAATGCAATGACCAATTTATAACATGCTGAAACTGAATACTGAATATACTGATAAACGGTCAATGCAATAGAGTCTGACTGAACTGTGGGAGCTACTAATAACTGATAATAAAACCACATGTGCTAAATGTGGAGTCCGATGTATATGCCCCATCGAGAGGACCCAATATACCCTGCCAGAGGTGTAAAGGCATGCTGGCGTGATAACTAAACTGATTGCCCACAGAGGGGACTTACAACCTACTTGGCTAGTAGTTCTGGGACTAATTGGGTACGTTGAACCCTAATCCAACTCGGTATTATCCTACTCCCATTGATTTATGTAGTTAACTGATTATGTCTGAATTTTCTGTAAATACTGGATAGCTCAAAACTGAACATGCAAACTGGGAATGCAACATTTAATATGATAATAATGCATTAAAACTGAGGCATGTATAACTGAATAACTGAAATATCTGACCTAGCATATGTAATTCAAGAACTAAAGAATACAAAGCTAGGGTTCTGAAATTCATGCAATAATCTGAGTAATAACATGGAAATCTTATTTGGAACATATAACTAATTAATTCATGAAGTTCTATCAAGTTCTAGAAACCCTAGGTTTAATCATAATAAGAGAATCAGGGATCTTGCTGAAAACTAGGACCCAGTGGGTGAAAGGAACCCACTAGTGAAAATCCCACATACCTGGTGATGAAATTCACGAAAAAACACTTCGGTTTCAGGGTTGTAACTACGTGAACCTTACTGCGTTTTTTAACTAGGGTTCTTGACCTTTTTCTTCTTTCTTGCTTCTAATTTTCTAACTTCTGAGTAATGATTTGACTTAGGTAAGTTTTAGTTATGTTTCTAGGCTTAAACTGACTAAAATTTGATGATTTAGGGTCAAAACGACATATCTTAGAGTTTAGGCGAAGTGGGAAAAGATCAAAAGACCCCTGGGTAAGTTGTTGTCCGACCAAACGATGACCTGGACAGACGGTCTGTCGTTCAATCGACGGTCCATCGTTTGGTCCGTAGATTGGGCCTATTCAATAGGCCTTTACTAAAACAAGCATAACTTTTTACTCGGAGCTATGATTTTAGCAAGCTCAGTGGTTGTGGAAAGCTAATTCTATTATCTATCTTTTGGTATGTCATGGGACACCTAATTCATTATTTTCTAAGAGTTATGATGATTTGAAGTTGGTCCAACTGCATTTCCCCCCTAACTATCTGCTAGTTCCCACCTACAGTCAGACCTACGGACGTTGGTCCATTTACGGACCATGCTGGTCACCCGTGGTCCTTGTCAGAGAGTGGATGAAGGAGGTATGGATCGACAGTCATGGACTACGGACCGTCGTCTGACCTACGGACTGTAGGTCCGTCCGTCGATCAAGATTTAGCCAATTTTCCCCGGCTGAGTTTTTGGGAGTCTCTGATCCCATCAACGGTTGTGTAGGACGGAATGTGGGTCAGGCTACGGTCCGTCGATGGTCACGTCGGTTGCACTTGTAGATTTTTCTGAAAAACTGATTTTTGGTCTGTTTTGGCTACGGGGTGTTACATTATCTCCCCCTTGGGAACATTCGTCCTCGAATGAAGACTAAACTAGCTGAAATAGGGGGAGAGAGATGTAAACACTACTACTAAATACTGAGAACTGAGTTTCTGACTGAATTGTGTTCCGAGAACATGCAAATACGCTGAAAACGCAAGTACAGACTGAGGGAACATGATTATAAGACTGAATTTACGCATGAATGACTGGAAAGCTGAAGAGGAACTATTACCTCGAGCTGGAGTGGAATCGGAAGGAAAGAGGTGAGGATACTTGGCTTTCATGGCTGCTTTTGCTTCCCAAGTAGCTCCCTCTACGGACTGACTCCTCCACAAAACCTTTACTGAAGCGACTTCTTTGTTTCTCAACCTTCTGACCTGACGATCAAGAATCTCTACTGGCACATCCTTATAAGAAAGACTATCTTTCACTGCCACATTCTCTAATGGCACTATAGAGGCTGGGTCACCCACACACTTCTTCAAGAGTGAGATGTGGAAGACCGGATGCGCTGTTGCTAAGTCGTCTGGTAACTCTAACTCATATGCCACCTTGCCAACCCTTTTCAAGATCTTGTAAGGGCCTACATATCTGGGACTGAGCTTTCCTTTATTGCCAAATCTCATCACCTCTTTCATAGGTTACACTTTCAGAAAAACCCAATCATCAACTTGGAACTCTAGTTCCCTTCACCTTACATCTGCATAAGATTTTTGACGACTCTGGACTGTCTTAAGTCTATCTCTAATGAGTTGCACTTTCTCTATAGCATAAAGGATTGAATCTGGTCCTATCAAAGATGCTTCAACTACTTCATACCAACCAATAGGAGATCTACATCTACGCCCATACAAAGCCTCATAAGGGGCCATCTGAATGCTGGAATGGTAGCTATTGTTGTAGGCAAACTTAATCAGAGGAAGGTGATCATCCCAACTACCTTTGAAATCGATCACACAAGATCTCAACATATCCTCTAGGGTTTGAAAAATGCGCTCTGCCTGCCCATACGTCTGCGGATGAAATGTTGTACTAAGTTTAACTTGAGTACCAAGACCCTTCTGAAACGACTTCAAAAAATGAGAGATAAACTGAGGACCTCTATTCGAGATAATAGACAAAGGAACCCCATACAACCTCACAATTTCATTAATGTAAAGCTTGGCATAGTCCTCTGCCGAATCTGTAGTCTTGACCGCCAGAAAACGAGAAGACTTAGTCATCCTATCAACTATCACCCAAATGGAGTCATGCTGTCTGCGAGTACGAGGTAACCCTGTGATGAAATCCATATTGATCACTTCCCAATTCCAAGTAGGAATGTCGATCTCTTGAGTTATACCCCCTGGTTTCTGATGTTCTACCTTAACTTGCTGACAATTGGGGCACTTACTCACAAAATCTGCTATAACCCACTTCATGCCATTCCACCAATAGACTTCTCACAGATCGCGGTACATCTTAGTGGCACATGGGTGAATAGAATATCTGGAGTTATAGGCTTCTGCAAGAATATGCTGTCTCTACTCGCCCACATCAGGAACACACAATCTACCCTGGTAGAGAAGTACACCATCTCCCCCTTGGGAGAAAACCTCCACTCTCTGATTGTGGACTGCACCTCTAAGTTCAAGCAAGATTGGATCACTGTCTTGCTTTTCCTTAACCTCCACTACCAAAGAAGATTCTGCCCCATTCTGAACTATCACACCATTTTCTGATATGCTCATAAGGCAAACTTCCAAGCGAGCAAGCCTATGAACATCCTTCACTAGCTCCTTCATTTCTTCCTCAACATGGGCTACACTACCCATAGATAATCTACTAAGAGCATCTGCTACTACATTCGCCTTACCAGGATGGTAATGTACACTCATATCATAATCCTTAAGGAACTCAAGCCATATCCTCTGGCGAAGATTCAACTCTTTCTGGGTGAACACATACTGAAGGCTCTTATGGTCAGTGAACACATCTACATAAACACCATACAAGTAGTGTCTCCAGATCTTGAGTGCAAACACCACTGCTGCAAGCTCGAGGTCATGATCATGATTTGGATAGTTTTTCTCATGCACCTTAAGTTATCTAGAAGCATAAGCTATAACATTATCTTATTGCATCAACACACAACCAAGGACAACTCTGGATACGTCGCAATAGATCACATAACCATATGAACCCTCTGGTAGAGTCAAAACAGGAGTTGTAGTCAATCTAGTTTTCAATTTTGCAAAGCTTTTCTCACAATCATCTGACCATTGAAACTTGACCATCTTCTGAGTCAGCCTAGTCAATGGTGAGGCTGTGGATGAAAATCCTTCCACGAACCTTCTGTAATAACCCGCTACACCTAAGAAACTTCTGATATCTGTAGCAGAGGTAGGTCTGGGCCATTGTTTCACTACTTCTATCTTCTGTGAATCCACTCGCATCCCTTCGCAAGATACTATGTGACCAAGAAAAGCAACGGATTGCAACTAGAACTCATATTTTCTAAACTTAGCAAATAACTGGCGATCTTTGAGAGTCTGCAAAACAACTCTCAAATGACTTGCATGTTCTTCATCATTCCTAGAGTAAATGAGGATATCATCAATAAAGACGATAACGAACAAGTCCAAGTACTGTTTGAACACTCTGTTCATCAAATCCATAAAAGATGCAGGAGCATTGGTTAGTCCAAACGTCATAACTACAAATTCATAATGACCATACTGAGTTCTGAAGGCTATTTTTGGAATGTCACTATCTCTGACTCTAAGCTGATGATAACCCGATCTGAGGTCTATCTTTGAGAAATGGCTAGCACCCTGAAGTTGGTCAAACAAGTCATCAATCCTGGGGATGGGATACTTATTCTTGATTGTGACCTTGTTCAAATGTCTATAGTAAATACACATTCTAACAGAACCATCTTTCTTCTTTACGAACAACACTGGTGCACCCCATAGTGAAATACTAGGTCTGATAAAACCCTTATCTAGAAGGTCATTCAACTGCTCCTTCAATTCCTTAAGATCTATTGGATCCATTCTATAAGGAGGAATAGAAAATAGGCTGGGCATCTGGAAGGAGATCAATTCCAAAGTCAATTTCCTTTTCGGGAGGAACTCCGAGAAGATCTAACACTTCTGAAAACACACTGACTACTGGAACTGACTCAATAGTTGGGGTTTCAGAGCTAAAATCTTTAACCCGAACTAGATGATAGAGATAACCCTTAGAGATCATCTTTCTGGCCTTAAGGTAAGAATTGAATCGACCCATAGGCGCTAAGATACTACCCTTCCATTCTAAGATTGGTTCGTCTCGAAATTGAAAACAAAAAATCCTAGTTCTACAATCGACTGAGGCATAAAATGAATGTAACCAATCCATGCCTAGAATAACATCGAAGTCTACCATTTCTAACTCTACAAGATCTATTGAGGTGACTTTCTGTATACCCGTCTAGCTATAACTTGGTCACTAACTAGAGTAGAGACTGAGAAAGGTTCTGAGAGAGTTTCTGAACTGACACTGAATTGGACTGCTATGTAAGGGTTACAAAAGAAAGAGTAGCCCCTAGATCTAACAATGCATAAACATCAAGGTCAAAGACTCGTAAAATATTAATGACTACATCAGGAGAACCTTCCTGATCCTGGCGAGCCTGAAGAGCATACAACCTGTTATGGCACTGACCGCCACCTGTACCAGATGAGATACCCTGCTGAGTCGGGCAACTTGCTAGTGCTGCTGAAGTTATAGAATGAGCTCTACTATTTCAACCTCATTAACCATGTCTAGAAGGACAATCCCTCAACCTCTGACAGACTGAGCACCCAAAACATCCTTCCTTTCCTCCAAGACACTCGCCCGGATGATTCTTACCAAACTTAGGGCAAGCGGGGTATGTCTTGGTGCCTGAAACACTTCCCTGAGACTTAGAGCCTGGTGCTCTAACCTTCTGGTCAAACCTGTTCTTGGAGGATAGAACACTAGCTTATGAAGGGGCTTGAGATGAGAACTTCTGCTGACTCTACGAGCGATTTCCACCACCCGATTTCTGCTGAAAATAATCATAGTTCCCAGTCCTAGCCTTATTATTCTCCTTGACCTGTTCCCTAAGCTTATCACCCTCAACCTGCTGAGCATGATTCATAATCCTAGAGATGTTCATATCTCCCGGCAACATAGCATTTCTTCACTCTATCTTCACCAATCTGACACTCCATACAAGAACTTATTCATCTGAGCCCTGGAGTCAGCAACCATGTGAGGAGCATACCTGGAGAGTTGGTTAAACTTCAGCCCATACTTTTAGACTGTCATGTTTCCCTGCCTCAAGTTCATGAATTCTAGAGCCTTTGCTTCTCTCTACTCTATTGGGAAAAACCTATCGAGAAAAGTCTCACTAAAACAATCCCAAGTGATAGGAGTTGCATTTGTACCCCTATTTTCCTTACACTAAATGTACCAGATATGAGCGACATCCTTTAATTGGTATGATGCCAACTCAACCCGATCATTCCCAGTGACTTGCATGACCTCATAGATCTTCTTGATCTCATCCAAGAAATTCTGAGGATCCTCATTAGTCTGCGATCCTAATTACTCAGGCGGATTCATCATAACAAAGTCAATGACCCTTGCTGCTGTTGATCCACCATTTTCATTCACAGGATCATGAAACTGATTATTCTGCTGGGTCATTCTCTGAGCCAACATCTGTATGGCATTTTTGAACTCAGCATTGGAGACTTTTTGATCTGGTACTGGAGGAGATGCATTTGCAATCCTAGCGTTCGTATTCCTAACGTTAGCTCGACGTGGAGGCATGATCTGAAACGTAAAATGTCAAGTTAGAATGGAATAAGATCATACCTTACGCACGATAAGAGTAACAAGAAAGTAAAGTTTTCCTAAAACACTTTGTAGCCTCCCTCTCATTACATGTGGTGAAATCCACACCCATGAAAAGGACTCTACTTAGTGCGGCTTTTCAAACATCCTAGGACTCTTGAACCTAGTACTCTGATACCAAGTTTGTCACGCCCCGAGCTACCCCCGAGACGCGGACACGGAACCTAGGACCACAAGTGATCCTAAGCTAATCCTTTTGGCATGATCATGATCATACTAAAGATAATAAACTAAGGGCGAAGCTAAATCATAATTTAAACTGAAAAGTTGGGGAACACCCATATTCTATAACTGAGATATTTCAAAACAATGAGAGTAATACAAAGGAAATATTAACTCAACGCTAAGATGAAACTAACTATATCTGAAATAAGCCTCTAAAGTGGACAAGAAATACTGGGAAAAGCCCCAGCTAAATCTAGCAAAACTTAAACTTAAAGACTAAATACTGAAAAAAGAAACTCATAACTATTGTCCTCGGAGAATGAGGACTCATCACTAAATCTGCTAAACTGAAAATTAGAAATCGATCTAAGCGTGATCTGGATGCTGAGAACCTGAACCTACATCACGAGAAGATGTAGCGCACGTATGCGTCAGTACTTGAAAGGTACTGACATTTAGGATAGAATAAAGCTGAAACAAAATATAACTGAACAAGCACAAAAGCAAGTATAATAATCTGAACATGATATATTGAATTCTGAGCTAACTGAATGCAATGACCAATTTATAACATGCTGAAAATGAATACTGATAAACGGTCAATGCAATAGAGTCTGACTGAACTGTGGGAGCTACTAATAACCGATAATAAAACCACATGATCTAAATGTGGAGTCCGATGTATATGCCCCATCAAGAGGACCCAATATACCCTGCCAGAGGTATAAAGGCATGCTGGCGTGATAACTAAACTGATTGCCCACAGAGGGGACTTACAACCTACTTGGCTAGTAGTTTTGGGACTTTGGGTACGCTGAACCCTAATCCAACTCGATATTATCCTACTCCCATTGATTTATGTAGTTAACTGATTATGTCTGAATTTTCTGTAAATACTGGATAGCTCAAAACTGAACATGCAAACTGCGAATGCAATATTTAATATGATAATAATGCATTAAAACTGAGGCATGTATAACTGAATAACTGAAATATCTGACCTAGCATATGTAATTCAAGAACTAAAGAATACAAAGCTAGGGTTCTGAAATTTATGCAATAATCTGAGTAATAACATTGAAATCTTATTTGGAACATATAACTAATTAATTCATGAAGTTCTATCAAGTTCTAGAAACCCTAGGTTTAATCATAATAAGAGAATCAGGGATCTGACTGAAAACTAGGACCCAGTGGGTAAAAGGAACCCACTAGTGAAAATCCCACATACCTGGTGATGAAATTCACGAAAAAACACTTCGGTTTCGGGGCTGTAACTACGTGAACCTTGCTGCATTTTTGAACTAGGGTTCTTGACCTTTTTCTCCTTTCTTGCTTCTAATTTTCTAACTTCTGAGTAATGATTTGACTTAGGTAAGTTTTAGTTATGTTTCTAGGCTTAAACTGACTAAAATTTGATGATTTAGGGTCAAAACGACATATCTTAGAGTTTAAGCGAAGTGGGAAAAGATCAAAAGACCCCTGGGTAAGTTGTTGTCCGACCAAACGATGACCTGGACAGACGGTCCATCGTTCAATCGACGGTCCGTCGTTTGGTCCATAGATTGGGCCTGTTCAACAGGCCTTTACTAAAATGAACATAGCTTTTTACTCGTAGCTTTGATTTTAGAAAGGTTGGTGGATATGGAAAGATAATTCAATCATCTATCTTTTAGTATGTGATGGGACACCTAATTCCTTTTTTGGTAAGAATAATGATCATTTGAAGTTGACCCAACTGTATTTCCCCCCTAACTGTCTGCTAGTTCCCACCTACGGTTAGACCTATGGACCGTGGGTACACTTACGGACCATGATGGTCACCCGTGGTCCTTGTGAGAGAGTGGATGAAGGGAGTCTCAATCGACGGTCATGGACTACGGATCGTCGTGTGACCTACGGACCGTAGGTCCGTCCGTCTATCAAGACTTAGCCAATTTTCCCCAGCTGAGTTTTTGGGAGTCTCTGATCCCATCGACGGTTGTGCAGGATGGATCGTGGGTCAGGCTACGGTCTGTCGATGTTCAAGTCGATTGCACCTGCAGATTATTCTGAAAAACTGATTTTTGGTTTGTTTTGGCTACGGGGTGTTACATATGTGTTCTTATATTGACATTAGGTGATCATGTTAGACTATGACTATGTCCTTATGTGTGTAGTCTTAAGGTTAATGTATGATTCTTCCTAATTGGTTATATGAGTCTTATTATGGTTATATTGATGGTTCTATATTAGTATATAGGGTGACTATAGTTGACTTGGTTGTCTCTAGGTTCTCTAGAATAGTATGCTATGTGTATGGTATGGTGAAGAATATGTGTGTGTCTTGTTTTGGTAGACTTGTGTCCCTTACTTGATACATGTATAATGTGAATATGACTTGTTGACTTAGTATGCTAAAGCTCCTTAGTCTTGTATGTGTGATTGACATGACCTTGAACATAGCTAAGAAGGTCATTTATGCGGAACCTTCATCCTAGATGTAAAGTTATGATATCCTTGAAGTTGAAAGCCATAATGGTATCATTCTTGTGTGAATGGTGGACTTAAGGTTGATTGGCTGGAATGGCATGAAATCATCCTTAGGAAAATCATTGAGCTATCCTCTTAACCATTGTAAGGCAACCCTAGGGGATCTCTTCGTTAAGGTGTAATGTGATTGGGTTGTGAACTTGATATGGAACCCCTTCGTATGCTCCTTTATGTGAACTACTCTATGAGAATGATGGATAGCACTGAGTGAGTATGCTTGGGAAGTAGATCTATTTGAAATATGAGAATAGAGAACAAAGAAACCCTTGATATTCCTTAACCATGTGCCTACATGGGATGTGTCCAAGTTCTACCATTGGCAAGTAGAACACCCTCCATCGGAGTAGGTTATAACTCCGGATTCCATGCCTAGATACCATGGTCTATGTCAGTTATTGTCTATTATCATCATATGGAATACCTACTAGTGTTGGAGAAGTTCTATGAAGTTTAGGTAGTGGTATGGGACACCAATTAGACATTGCACGATTAGGCTTTAAAGATGTTAGTGAGTGAGTCCCTAGGTCTTCTCCAAGACCATTACTTGAATGTCCTTATATGTTTAATGTCTCTTAAATGAACTAATGAAGATAATGACGTAAGTTAGAAAGCATGTAAATGAATAAGTACTTATCTAGAGTAGTTTAAGGGTTGCCTAATTAAGGTGTGAAGGGGGGGGCATAAAGGATGGTCTCTTCATGTCTTTCCTAGGGAAGTCTTAAGAATGACAATAGATAGGAATGTTGTTTGATGAAGTAGACATGATCCAATCTTAGGAAGTCTTAAGGATTATTTAGGTAATATTGGAGAGGGTGTATGGGCGTTCTCTTCTTGAGTTACTTAAGTAAGTCTTTTGATAATATTTGGGGAGGAGAATGTCATATTATATATATGTTATTGTATGAAGTGAGAATGATCTTATTCTAGATAGTCTAAAGGATCTCTTAGGTGTGTGTGAAGGGATTGTATGGGCGGTCACTTCATAACTCATTCAAGTGATCCTTAGAATCATCTTGGGTAGGAGGATCTCATATTTATGTGTTTTGGTTATACTTTGATGTTATAATGTGAAGTGTTAATTTTATTGGAAGTTACAGTGAACTTACAGTGAAGTCACTGTAAGCTTACTGTAGGTTTACTGTAATGTTCTTATATATTGAACATAATTGTTAATGTGTTCTAATGGAAATGTTTGGTGCTTAAATGTGGTTCTTATACTTGTAATGTGATGTTTTAATCAAAAAGAGCATATTTCTTATAAATATCCATTTCTCATTATTTTATGCATTAAGTCATACTTAGTACATGTGTTTGTACTGATTCCATACTTTTGTCTATCTCTAAAAGTGTGGTTAGCAGGTGAGAGGTGTCGTTGAAGCAAGCTTGGAATCTAGTTATCGTTCAAGCAAAGTTGAAGTATTTCCTCACTTGACTCGAGGGCATAATCATCGTTAGATTTCTTTTATTTGAGTATTGTAATAGACTAAGTAATTCTATATTTCGTATTGTATGGGCCGTGTCCCAAATATTCTTGAGTCTAAGATTGGAATATGTTGAGACTTAGTATTTTCCTATGGTTTTAATATGAAAGATGTTTTTCAGATATTTTGTGGAAAAGTTCTAATTCTGCACTACTTTTCATAGATGTTATGCAATGAATGATGTCAAGGGCTTGTACAAGACCTCCGAGAGGTCAAGTACGCCATGTCGCACTCTGAGAGTACCATATATTCTAGGGTGTACTCTCGGGATGTGACAAGAACAAGGTATGGGCATTATGAATTTCTCGTTATGTCTTTTGGCTTGACAAATGCACCTCCACTATTCATGGATCTTATGAACAGAGTTTTCAAACCTTGTTTAGATCTGTTTGTCATCGTCTTCATTGATGACATACTGATTTGTTCAAGGAATGAAGAAGATCATGCTAGTCACCCCAAGATTTTTCTCCAGACTTTGAGAGATGAAGAGTTATATGCCAAGTTCTCCATGTGTGAGTTTTGGCTTTAGTCTATTCCATTCTTAGGCCACATTGTTTCTGGTGAAGGGATTAGAGTTGACACTCACAAGATTGAAGCAGTTCAGAGTTGGCCTAGACCCACATCTCAAGCAGATATAAGGAGTTTCTTGGGCTTGGTTGGCTATTATTGGAGATTTGTTGAAGGATTCTCATCTATCTCATCTCCTTTGACCAAGCTAACTCAGAAGACACTCAAGTTTCAATGGTCTGAAGCTTGTGACAAAAGCTTTCATGAGTTGAAAGAGACTGACTACCGCTCCCATTTTGACCTTACCAAGGGTACCCAAGGTTTTGTGGTGTATTTTGATGCATCAAGAGTTGGCGTGGGATGTGTGTCGATGCAAAAATGGCAAGGTTATAGCTTATGCCTCCCGACAGTTGAAGATTCATGAGAATAATTATCCATTTCATGACTTAGAATTGACTGCAGTAGTGTTTTCTTTGAAGATATGATGTCACTATTTGTATAGTGTTCATGTTGATATATTCACTGATCACAAGAGCCTCCAATATGTGTTCACTTAGAAAGAACTCAACCTCAGACAGAGAAGGTGGTTGGAATTACTCAAGGATTAAGACATGAGTATTCTTTACCACCCAGGTAAGGCTAATGTGGTTGTTGATGCCTTAAGAAGGTTGTGCTTGGGAATTATTTCCCATGTCGAAGAAGGGAAAGCTAAGGATGTGCATAGACTTGCACGTTGGGAGTCAGACTGATGGATTCCACTAAAGTTGGGCTGTTGGACTGTGGAAAGTCCAATCCGGATTTTAGTAAGGGTAAAGTTGTCTTTTCACCCTAGAATTTGCTGATTCGTTTTAAGGTTTTATTAGGGGTAAAACCAAGTCACAAATAAGTTTTAGAAAAATAAGAACGCTTAGAACTTGGGAGAAATTAGAAAAGAAGAGGAAGAGCAAGAATTTTCCAAGAACGCCAAGATCGTTGCGTGGATATCGTCAGGCGTGATCCCTATCGAGGTATGTGAGATCATTCTGTATTGGGTATTTTCACCCACACCCCAATATGTTTAATTCAGCAAGTTTCATATAGATTGAATGATAAATCTTTAAGTTCTTGATGAATAAATTGTTAAATCCCCATTGGTTAGGTTGTAGAATATGTGTTTCCAGGCTGTTTTACAAGTCTAAACTATTGGGTACTGAGTATATTAGTGAATCTAAGTGTTTGGAGGAAGATCCATGGAAATTTGGGAGGTTTAGAATTGAAAATCGGAGAAGAAAAGTCGAGAAACCCGTCTGACAGGCCCTGGGGCGCCGCACCTACCATATCCCCTCAGGATTGACTCTGTCCGTCAGGATCTGGCGCGTCGCGCTAGACAGAGCACCTGAGGACAGCCTCTTTCCGTCAGGCTCTGGCACCCCGCGCCTCTTAGAGCGCTAGGGTTACCTGGAGTTCCCATTTCTCCCCCATCTTTTTGTACGAGTTCCTAAGTGATGAACTTATAAATCCTAGTTGATTCCAACAGTCTAAGTACATCTAAAAATCATGAAATCATCCATAAACATGAGATCATGATCCTTGAATCCATAATCCAATTTAAGGGAAGCTAAGACTAAAGTCAAAGAAGTTAAGAGTCAAATTTAAAAGTTAAGAATCAAGTCAAAGTAAGTGCTAAAAGTTTTCAAAGAATCTTAAACAAACATTTTAACTTTGTTTTAAGGCTCAAGTTACAAGTTGAGAAAAGAGTAAAGAGTTGAGTTAAATTCTCAAAAGTTATAAGGG
Organism: Solanum sitiens; assembly: GCA_016801875.1. NCBI lineage: Eukaryota > Viridiplantae > Streptophyta > Magnoliopsida > Solanales > Solanaceae > Solanum > Solanum sitiens. The sequence goes on along the minus strand of JABWTJ010000036.1, from coordinate 2,229,608 downwards.
AACTAAGTATTCCCTAAAGAGTTAAGTTTCAAGTTAAGCAAAAAGTAAGAGTTGAGTTCATATCTCAAACGCTATAAGGGAACTAAGTATCCCTTAAAGGTTTATAAAGGTTTTCACATTTAAGTGAAAAGGGAACTAAGAGTTCGAAAAGAGTTTCGAACAAAGAGGGGAACATTGATTCCGAAAGGAGCTTTTTAAAAGCTAAAGGGTTCAGTAAATTATCTCAACCCAAAAGAAGGAAGTTTTATTAAAAGTATGAGCTAAAGTATATTTTTGGAGTAGTATTGAGCACCGATATGGGGATGATAGTTCATTTTAACTCAAGTCTCCATGTAAACCATGAAGCCATCATGGGAATTGACGGGTCATACTTTTTAGATGATCACGTAAGTTGAGCTAGTGGATCCACTTAGTTAAGTTAGGTCCTATACCGATGGCAAGGTATAGGATGGTCCTTGGGCAATGTGAGTTAAAACGTTGTATTATCACTTAGGCTCAAAATGATGGTTGTCGGTTAGAGAATCTCTGACAAAAGTTATATTACTTTCATAAATAAGTAAAGTTGAGTTTGTTATCGTATTTGTTTAACGAACTAAGTTGTTTTATTGTTTTACAAGATTTTTATATATCGCATGTGTTTTAAATTTCTTTATATACATACTTTGAGTTAAGCATATTCTTGAGTTAAGTAGAGCCAAGGTAAGTTCATCTTAATCCCCTGAAGCTTAAGTCGTTGTTTAGCTTTCCAACTCGCATATTTGTACATTCAATGTATTGATGTCAGTTGACCTGCATCATTTCATGATGTAGACGTAGGTAACCATGATCAGCATGCAGTGCACCGTTGATCCAATTGAGCACTCCACAGTCACTTGATAAGAATCTTTGCATTTCCGAAGACATCCGCTTTATTGCTTTTCTAGTTTAGTTCATTATGATGTTGTGGGGTCTGTCTCAACATCCATCTCAGTCAGATTGGAGGCTTCATCGAAAGTTAGTAGTTCAGTTTCGGAGTCTAATTTATCTTATATTTCATATGTTCAAGTGTTGAGACTTAATTCCAAATTTTCCAAGAAAATTATTTAAGTTATTTGATGAGAATGCTTTTAATTCTTTATCTGAGATGAGTATAGTCTTCCGCTGAGTCAAGTAAGTCAAGCCAAGGGTTCGCTCAAGGCCATCAGTGGTCGTTGGGTGCTGGCCACATACAGGGTGTAGGACCCGGGCGTGACAACCTTATAAGAATAGATCCAAAGATAATTGAAGAAGAAAGTCATTGGAAACCACCATCCTAACTCCATCTTTACTTCAAGCTTCCATGGGGGTTTTGAGAGAGAACTTTGGGAGGGAAGGGTTTTGATTCAGGTGTTAAAGTCTAAAAGAGGGTTTAATCACTTTAATACTCTTAAAATATCTAAATACACCTAAAACAACTGTCCATACCATTTAAAAGACTTAGGGTTAATGTACCATATCACCTCAAGCTTGGCCGAATCACAGTAGTAAATTGTAGACCCAAACGACGCCCACCATCTACTGTCCATAGACGAAGTGATGCCCTGTCATTGGGGTCTGTCGTTTGGAATGGATACTCACCATCTTGTAGGCCTAGCATGCCTGATCTATGCCCAAGGTTGAATGGCCGTCCCTTGTGGTCGTCGTTTGGATGTTGTCTGGCAGCTTCTTGGCTTGAAGGATAGGGTCCTCCTCAAGGGCCCCTCGTGGGTCCTTTGCGGAGTCGTACTCGGATGTTGAACCCCTAAACATGATCATCTAAGTCTTAGAGTCCCCTCCAATCATTTTAAACACCAAATAACTCATAAAACAGTCAAAGGCACACTAGTACACACACAAGTAAATAAACGACTAGTCTTTAAACGTCTTGGTTGTTCCTTGACGGTTGACTTCAAACTCAACCGGACTAACCTATAAACTCATTTACACGCCAAATTATCTAGTTAACAGCCCTTAAAACACAAGTGAATCTATAATTCACCCTAGTTCATTTTTTAGGGTCGTTACAAATATACTCCCCGATGTCTTAGAAGAACCCTTTTCAGTTTCTACCCTGGTGGGTGACTCTGTTGTTGCTAAAAGAATCTATAGGAGTTGTACCATCTCATTGTCAAATAGGGTTACATTGGTTGATTTGGTAGAACTTGATATATTGGACTTTGATGTCATATTGGGGATGGATGGATTGCATGATTGTTTTTCTTCCATTGATTGTAGAACAAGGGTCTTCAAGTTTCATTTCCTAATGAACCCGTTTTAGAATGGAAGGGGGGAAGTTTTCATGTATAAAAGCTTGTAAGATGATTTCTAAGGGATGACTCAATCATATTTTGAGGGTCAAGGACCTTGGGTCTGAGGCTCCTCCTTTAGAGTCGATCTCCGTAGTGAAGGATTTTCTAGAAGTATTTCCAAATGACTTGCCCAGAATTCCTCTCGAGCGGGAAATAGATTTCGGTATTGATTTATTGTCGGATACTCAACCCATATCAATCCCTCCTTACCGGATTGTTACGGCCCTAAAATTGAACTAGGTGAAAATAGAGACTAACATGTGTGTCATGAGTTTATAAGGTCTTAAAATGGTTAGTAATAGTGTTTATAGGCAGTGTGTAAAGTTTGGAAGTGTTTGGAAGTCAAACGTCCAAGACGTCTGGAAACTAGTCGAAGTTGATCTAATGTGTCGTAGTGTTTTGTAGTGGAGTTTTGAAGGATGGCTTGAGGGTGAAATTTAGTATTTATGATTCTATACATAGACTGACATGTAAAGGGTTGAAACGTCCGAGAACTACGCCCCGGGGACCAGCCTAAGGGTCCCAAGGAGGACCCAAACATGGGCCAAGTAAGTGGTTGCGCGACGCACTAAAAGGGGAAAATTTTGCCATGTGACGCAGGGACATCGCGAACCATTCTGTCTAAAAAATTTTCCAGAACCAAGAATCAAAAATGCCTCTGTGACGCGCTATGACCTCCCAGTTATGGTCGCGTCACTTTTAAGTCAAATTTGAATTGGTTAAAATATCCAATAAGTGCAGGGTTTTTTGGGGTAATTTGGGGATGACATATTGACGGTTATTAAGTCTTTTTAAACCCCTAAAATCACCTTTCAAAGCTAATCCCTCAACTCAAAAAAAAAAACTCTCCATTCCTTCTCTCTAAAACTCCATTGTTGAAGCTTAGAAGCTCCAAGGAAGAAAACAGATTTTCCAAGCTTTTTCTCCATCAATTTCGTGGGCTTTTCTTTAATTGAGGTATGGTGCTTCATCCTTGAATCATCTTCTATTCAAGGAGACAATTTCAAATGTTTTCAAAGATGATCAAAAACATAAAATCTTCTATTTTGAATTCTAGCCATGGGTTCTTGCATAAAAGGCTTTGAATCAATGTTTTAGGGTTGAATTGATGTTAATGCAATGTTTAAAAGCTAAAATCTCTAAAACCCATGCAAATCATGAAATTTTATTTTGTCCCTAATATGGTGATTTGATCATGACTTAATAGTATTGAATTCTTATGTAGATTGTTATGGGCTGTTGATATATGTATGAATTATGTTAGAATTGTTTATAGGCTGCCTCAATTGGATAAATGTTGAATGAAAGTCTAAGATCGGTAGACCTAAGATGGTGCTAAGCATGACTAATATGTGGAACCTTCTATATAGAAAGAAGGTTAAAAATGAGCTATCCTTATAGACCATTGAGTGGCATCCCTAGTGGACCCATCTTGGTAGGTGCATTCTGACTAGGTAATGACTAAGAGATTGTACCTTTTCATATGCCCCTTTTTATTGAACTACTCTATGAGAAACAAGGCTAAGCACCGAGTGAATATGCTACGGGTAGTAGCTCTTCTTGAGAAGGATACTAGAGTACAAAGAAGCCCTTGATATTCCTTAATCATGTGCCTATATGGTAAGTGTCCTAGTTCTACCATTGGCAAGTAAAACACCATCCATCAGAGTAGGGTAGACTCTGGATTCCATGCCTAGCTAATATGGTTGTAACACTCCAGAAATAACATGACTTAGACTAGAGCTTAATCTATTTAATAATCTTTAAAATGATGTTTACATACCTATATTAATATAATAAATTCATTTGGAAAAGGTTAGAGCCAAAACGACAAAGAAATACATTGACGTCTTGAAACTAGCTAATTTGAACTAGTTGACGTTCCTATGTTTGGTGAAGGTATCGAAGTATCATATGAATTCCAAAACTTATAAAGAGACCTTGGATAGGTAGTATGTAGTACAAAGGGTCCAAACGTCCGGTAACGACACCCCAAGGACAACCCGAAGGGTCCTTGGGAAGGACCCAAACATGGGTGGGCAGGCTGCATGCGAACAGGCAGAATTAGAGTGTCACACCCTGAATCTGGACCCTGGATGAGACCGTCGTCGTTAACCTCACAGATGTCGCAGACAAGCCTCTTCTTAGCTTTTATCACAATCATACAGTTAAATTTTGCGGAAATTAAAAACTTGTAATATACTAATGAAGTATACTTAGACTTCATACTTAAGATTTATAAAGATATAAGATATTCTAAAAACTGTCTCATAAATAGAAACCATCTAAGAGTGCAAAGCCAAAAATAGTCAATATGTCATATAGGCCTTAATACAAAAAAATCGCAAGAACATAACGGAAATCTAATACTCTTAAAGTTCTACTAATGTCTTCATAAGGCTGGAATATAAATGATAGCGTCCCAAACATGAGGACCTACCAAGACTTGGAGAAAGAGTTCCAAGATTCTTCAAATCGACCTGCTTAACTTAAATGGCCGGAACCTACAGTTGTAGAAAGATAAAGTTATGGTGTTAGTACGCCACATGTACTAAGTATGGGTATATGCACATAACACATAGGGACATGCATGAAAAAGGATCATTTATCATCTGTTTAGAAAACATGCTAAGTCATATACAAGTTAAACATTCCATCACTTTAAAGCATGATCATAATCAAAGACATATTTTCATAAAGTCATGTTAACATTTATTTGTTAAATCATATAAATATAATATACAAAACATTTACCAATGACCTCATCCCTAACCTACAAGTGCAATGGTCATGTGAAGCCCCATAACCCCACATAACCAAGAGATAAGATAGGAGACCATAAGTAAAGCTTTGCTTCATATAACTTGTAACATAGTTAGTTATCATTCGTATAGCAATATATCCAAATAACGTATTCATCATAATAGCCAACATTCATATAAAAGTAACATCACATATTATAAACATATATCTTTCATATCATCATATTACTTATGAACAATCTCCTAGGACTGCCCTTAGAGTTAACTTGTGCAATGTCGAGGTAGCGTCCCATACCACTACCTATACTAAGCAAACTCATAAAGTCACCCTAGTCAACGTTCGTTTACTTGTCTTTCGTTTTACATGATGGAACATACGCATTAACCGACATAGACCATGTGAGCTAAACATGGAATCCGGTGTCTTCCCCACACCGAAAAGAGGTGGTCTACCGGCCAAAGTAGAACTGAACATGACATAGCTTTCTAGGTGGATCCACTAGCTAGTATCCTATGGTGGCAACATAGTTCAAGAACTAGGAGATGTATTAGAGACCCATAGTTCCACATTACATGGAAGCCTCAATCTGATGAGAATCATTGTGAACCTATCTTTACGCTAGGGAAGGGACACTTACCATATCTAGTTCATCGGTGCTTAGCTTAAGTCCCTTTTCTTGAAATAACCTTTAATTTGTCTTTTATCAAAAACTTATCATAGGTCATAGGAGATTATCTCCTTGTATAACATGATCATGAGCTCTTTTAGATTAGATGAGAATTGTCTTTCATCGTAACCTTTCTTTCGTGAGATTTACATGGCATAATCATCTTGTGTATAGCATACAAGAGAGTATCATCACTTGCATATTCGTATTCTTATCATAATCTCACAATTTACATATTCATAGTCCAGCATATTCACATAGCAACATCATACATACTTTTCATGACATAGCATCATAGTTTATAGACTAACATAAACATTTAAAAGTAATCACGCTTAGAAGGCTTACCTCTTGCTTCCAAGAATCTTATTCATCATGCAATATTCATAATCATACATAGTGAAATACTCAATGACATAATCAAGAAAAACATATAAAATCATGTACAAGATCAATGCATAGCGTAGAAGAAAGTAAACGGATCGTTAAAGGGTTCATTCAAACCTTAAATTCTAACCCTAACGTTTTCACGTTATCAAACACTACAAACAACCCATCCAAAACCATCACATAGAGAAAGATCATGTATCACACGTTATTCAAACATTATAAATCAATTATTCAATAATTCATGCGAAATTAGATATAGAAAACGTTTACTTTTCATTGAAAATCATAAATCTAGGGTTAGGAAGAAAATCCGTTTGTAGAGTAAAAACCCTAGTATTTGAAGTTGTTGAAAACTTATCTTGAAAGGACCTCTTGGGGAAAGGAATACCAAGAGTGAAAACCCATACCTTATAGATGAAGAATCCACGAAATCTGATTGGAAACTTCGAAACCTTCGTCTTCTTTCTTAAGCTTTTCTTGTTCTTCAATGGAGTTTGGAAAAGAGAGCGTTCTTGAGAGATTAAGAGAATTTCGTTTGATCCTGATTTGGGACGTGTAATTATGGTCTAAAACTAACCTAATATCAATATATAGACGTCCCATGAATTACCCTAAAGACCCTTCACTTAAATTACCTAAAACGCCCCTCCTAAATTGACTACAACTAGGAGAACATTTGACTTAGGGTCTCGGGTTTGACTAGGAATTAAATTAATTAATTAAGTTGCTAATTTAATTAATTAAGTTACCTAGGGTAATTACTAAAGTACCCCTAAGTCGTTAGGACCATAACCAACCCCTTTGGACCATCCTAGGTTAGGTACTAGGATGTTTCTTTAGTTAGTTACTCGGCTAGTGTACCCGGTTAGGTCTTAGGATTTCGGGCACACTAGTTAGTTAATTTTAGTTATTCTTAGGTTAGTTAGTTAGTTAGGGACGTTATTTAGGACCTAGGATAGGTTAGGAGGCTCGGCCCCACTTAGCTTGGTCCGACACGCCTGCCCCCTAACTGCCCTAACCGAATTGGTTGGGCTTGTCTCTCGGCCGGTTGCACATGTGCTTGCACATATGTTGTTGTGCACTTTCCTAACCGTGCACTTCTGGAAAGTTCAGTTCTTGTCCAAGGATTCTCACTATGTCCTTGGGCACTGCTTAATCTACATCATCATTTTAAATGATATGTGTTATGGTACCTAGGCTTGACACTTGGATGCCTAGTACCTAATGTGTGTAAGCGATGAAGTTAAGAATTGAAGAGATTATTTTAGCTTAGGGTCTTCATTGCAGGTACATTTCCTAAATAAGCTTGGATTGGAGTATTTGAACATCAAGATATATTTTCATTTACTTGTGTATACGTAGAAATTGGCTAACACCCTTAAGCCAATATTCTCTAACATGCCCAATATTACTCAATATTGGGCATTGGGAGGCCTATGTACCTCAATACCTATTCTTAAAACCTAATAGGCTCTCCACTAGACAAGTATATTTTTCTCGAATGTTACATGGAGGAAAAGCTCGCGACGCGCGTTCCTCATGAGGTGTTCTACCTCAAGATGTGAGGGGCAGCCTCGCGACGCGTGGCTGACACGAACCTCACTTCCTCAACCCAAAATTTAATAAAAATGACGGTATTTGTCCCCACGACGCGCAGCCACTTCCCAGAATCGTTAAATGCGTATTTTTGGTAATTTAACTTCATAAAAAGACCCATTTAAGTGGAGGGTATTTTGGTTAATTCATAGGATGACTATATATGGATATTAGATCAGTTTTAGACCACTTTACATGTTCCAAATCAGATCAAACAAGTTTTCTCTCATCTCTCTCAAGAACGCTCTCTTTTCCAAACTCCATTGAAGAACAAGAAGAGCTTAAGGAAGAAGACGAAGAATTCAAGGTTTTAATTCAAAATTCGTGGATTCTTCATCTATAAGGTATGGGTTTTTCACACTTGGGATTCCTTTTCCCAAGAGTTCCTTTCAAAGATGAGTTTTTAAGACATTAAATTCTAGGGTTTGTACTCTACAAAACGGATTTTTGTCTTAACTCTAGTTTTATGATTCTCGATGAAAAGCATTTGTTTTCTATGGTTAATTATGCATGTATTGTTGAGTGTTTGACTCGTAATAATGGATTTTCGTGTGAAGCATGTTTATTATCAATTTGATGGTTTTCAAATGGGTTATACCCACTGCTTGATTACACGTAAACGTAGGGATTGGAATTAAGACTAGAATGAACTCTTAAATGACCCTTTCCCTTATCCTACCTTATGCATTGATCTTGTATATGATTTGAAGAGTTGTTCTTGATTATGCTATTGAGTATTTCACTATGTTATGGTTATGAATGTTGTAAGTTGAACTAAGTTCTTGAATAAGGTTCTTGGAAGACAGAGGTAAGTCTTCTAAAGTTGTGATTACTCTACAATGTTTATGTTAGCCTATAAATCATGATGCTATGTTATGGAAGTATGTATGATGTTGCTATGTGTATAAGTTGGGCTATAAACATTTTACTTGTGAGATCCTGATAAGAACATGATAAATGCAAGTTACGATATTCTCTTGTATGCTTTACACAAGATGACTATGTTATGTTAACCTCACAAACGAAGGGTTGGAATGAAAGGAAATTATCATAAAATCCTAAAGAGCTCATGATCATGTTTATACAAAGAGTCAATCTCCTATGACCTATGATAAGTTTATGATAAAAGATAACTCAAAGGTTATTCAATAAAGGGACTTAAGCTAAGCACCGATGAACTAGATATGAGAGGTGTCCCTTCCCTAGTTGGAAGGTAGGTTTACAATGACTCTCATGAGATAGAGGCTGCCATGTAATGTGGAACTATGGCTCTCTAATATATCTCCTATTTCTTGAACTATGTTGCCACCATAATATACTAGCTAGTGGATCCACCTAGAAAGCTATGTCAGGTTAGGTTCTACTTTGGCCGGTAGACCACCTTCTTTCGGTGTGGGTTTTATGACACAGGGTTCCATGTTTAGCTCACATGGTCTATGTCGGTTTAGGCGAATGTTCCCTCATGTAAAATGAAAGACAAGTAAATGGACATTGACTAGGATGACTTGAGGAGTCTACTTAATATAGGTAGGGGTATGGGACTCTACCTAGACATTGCACAAGTTGACTCTAAGGGAAGTCCTAGGAGATTGTTCTTATGTAATATGATAACATGAAAGATATATGTTTATGATACATGATGTTACTCTTATATGATGTTGGTCATTATGATGAATATGTGATTGGGTTATATTATTACATGAAGTGATGACTACTTATGTTACAAGTTATATGAAGCAAACTTTTACTTACGGTCTTCTATCTTATCTACTTGGTTGTGTGGTGTTATGGGGCTTCACATGACCATTGTACTTGTAGGTTGGGAATGGGATTATTGGTAAGTGTTTTGTATGTTATGTTCTATGATATTTTGAATATGTAATGCTAACATGACTCTAGGATATTATGTATTTGATTATGATCATGCTTTATGTTGATGGAATCCTGAACTTGTATATGTTATACGGTATGTACATTGAAGACTTCCATATAACTTAGCATGATTTCTAAAGAAATGATAAATGATCCTTTTTCATGCATGTCCTTAAATGTTATGTGCATAGACCCCTACTTAGTACATGTGGCGTACTAACCCCATTACTTTATATTACTACAACTGTAGGTTCCGGCCATTGAAGTTTAAGGAGGTCGATTTGATGAAGCTTGGAACTCTTTCTCCAAGTCTTGGTAGCTTCTCATGTTCGGGTATGCTATTTTTCATATTCAAGCTAGCTTATGAAGACTTAGTAGTTTTAAGAATATTCTATTTCCATTATGTTCTTTGGATTCTTTTGTATTAAGGCCTATATGGCATATTGACTATATATTGGCTAAGTCCAGATTTGCACTCTTAGATGGTTTTATATATATATGAGACAATTGTTTTTTAGAATATTGTATGTCATTATGAATGTTAAGTATGAAGTCTAAGTATACTTCAAATAGAATGTAAAATTTTAAAATTTTCCGCAATTTTGCTGATCACATGTTATGACGAATGCTAAGGGCTTGTCTGAGTCCTCTGAGAGGACGACGACACCGGTCACATCTGGGGTACGCTCTCCGGGTGTGACAAACTTGGTATCAGAGCATGAGGTTAAATATACTTAGGATCAATGTCTCACTAAACCACATTACCTAGTGTCTTGTTCATGGTTGTGAAGCGCGCCAAATTGTGGACAAGAGGCTATGTGATGATTAGAAAACTTCTCTTTTCTTGATAATCCTATGTCGTGCCTTTAGAGTTATGACACAATGTGTCCTTTATCATCTAATCCCTTTCTTGTAGTTATAGGCGATGAACACAAGAAGGACAACCGCGAGGAGAGTAGGAGATGAGATTGCGAATGCGGGAGCTACTCCCCAAGGCAATCAAGTTCCTCCTCAAGTGCAAGCTGCTGCAAATGATCAAGTTCTGGTGAATCCTCCGGCTATGACGGATGGTTAGGTGAGGGCAGCCCTGTTCCAAATGGCCCAAGCCATCACCACCCAAGCTCAGGATATTATGGCACAAGCTAACATAGAGGTCGTTCCTCGAGAGAACCAACATGCTAGTACTAAGGCTAGCCGTTTGAGAGAATTTACGAGGATGAATCCTCCAATGTTCTTTGGATCGAAAGTAAATCAGAACGAAATAAAAAGGAGTAGTCGACACTTCGCCGAGTAGTTTTGCAAAGCAAAATGATTTCGCCCAATGATCCTGAATGCATAGACGCTGAAGGCAAAGCACAAACAATGATGAACTAGAAGAAGGGTGAATCGCCAAACTTCTCGGTGATTCACAACTGAATTCGCCGAACGGATTTGCCAGCACTACATTTGAAAACTATAAATACTAGCCTTAGTTAATTTTTTTAGAAGTCAGAACATTATTATCAATTTTCATTTTTAGAACTTAGGTTTTTGGTATTTTCTGTCAAGTTTGGAGAGGGTTTTGTGGGAGAATTGAAAAAAGAAGTTCTTCTTCCTCAAATCGGAAGTGTGTCTTCTCCATTCTTCCTTTTCTCATATTAAGGTTTAATTTATTATACCCATTTGATTTCTTTATAATTTTAGGTGTTTTTGATTATTGTTTGATGTGTGACTAAAAAACTCATTCTTAGGGTGTGATTTAGCAAATATGTGTTGATTATTGTTGGGTCTTGCTTGCTGATAGGATTAGATACATTTTAATGGTAATTTCACCTAGTGGTTGTGGTTTAATTTAATGGGTTTGTAGTTGCAAATACAAAACCACCCATGTGTTTTTTCGTCTTGTTCGAGAGAGAGGTCGCGAAACCAAGACCGCTTGATTGATGTCCTAAGGAGTAGGGCGACATGAGGCTCAGCCCGAGAGGGTGAGCCCTAGTCCCATATCCAAGCACTCTTTATCAAAAGAGCGGGTGTGGATATGGCATTGGGTGGTCTTCATTAGACGAGTGGGTGTCCGAGAGGAACCCATTTGATATGGAGTAAGTTGCCAGAGAGGAAATTTACTTACACCTAAAGCGTAGCCTAGTTACAGTTATTTTGCAAATTTTCCTATCGAAAGCATGTACCCATTGATTTACGTCAACATATATTGCAAACACCCCAAGAACTTTCCCCCATACTGTATTTTCCCTTTATTTTAATTGCTTTTTACTACTTGTGACAACCCCCCCCCCCTTTTGATATTTGACACTTCGGTGTCACCAATTTAATTTACCTTGTTTTATTCAATAATTTCTTAAACTACTACTAACTAGAACGAAATTCTAGTTTGACTACGTGTTCACTACCACTCCCTTGGGACATGACCCTAGCCCTTGGTTGAGTTACTATACTCACTTCAATTCATAGACACTCAGACTGTAGGCTACTGTCGTTGATCACGATCACAGAAGAAGCATCAAAAGTTATGGTCGTTTGAAGTTGACCCAAAATTCATAACTTATGTCTAACTTGCGGAATCTCAGATTTTCTTATTTTCAATTTAGTTCTTTCTATTTTTGTCTCTTTCAAATATCGAGGTGTTAAAATTTGTAACTTCAAAAATAGAGGAATTTGAGAACTCAATGAATGGAAGGAAACCATGGATGAAAACCATCATACATTGAAGCCAATTGCTAATCTCCAATGGAGGAATTGAGACTTGACTTGAAACCTTAGGTTGAATCCTTCTTCTTCTACCTTTCTAGAAAGAGAAATATCTGAGAGGGAGTCTTGTTCTTCTTTCTAGGAATTTGAGAGAACCCTTTTTAATTTGGAGAAATCTGATAGTAGCATACCTATATAGGTATTTATATGAAGGGTAAAACGATGTAGTACAAAATAAAATAATCTAAAAAGACCCAAAGGAACCTTACTTAAAATTGAAAACTATTCATGCTAGAGCTCACCAAAGGCCACTCGGTGACTCGCGAAGTGATCCTTTAGCTCACCAAAATTTACAGTATGTCGTCTCTTGGATGAAGTAAAAAGCTGATGGGGAGGTTCTTTGGAAACACGCCGATCGGAATGGCGAGCTCGACTTAGCTCATCTAAAGTTCCAGAATACTGGATGTTGAAATCAAGTCAAAAGGCGAGGGGGTTTCCACTTGCGAATCGCCAAGTCACTCGGCCTTCACACACTACTTCACAAGTTGGCTAAGGAAAGGATTACATTTCCTTTCTCTGAATCTGGGGTGTTACACTTAATTATCTGACTTAGCCACACTTCATTGATCTCATCTAAAAGTTAGAATCTCATACTTGTACCACTCACACTTGTAAAAGGTAACACCTTAATTTCTTACCTACTCTATGTCAAATCTACCAGATTAGATCTCAAACTAACATCATAATCCTCGTGTTTCCATTCTTTTTTACCACCCCTATCATCTCAAATTAAAGCCTAATGTTTATTATTAAACTCGGATATCAATATGATTGCTCGCTTACTATACTAACTTACAACTACTTGATACAAATTAAGAAACACTCACCCACTAAAATGTCATAACAAGTGGTCAATTGCATACTAAGGAATTATCATCACATTCAATTTGACGACATAAGTACTATTTACTCATTCACTATATATCATTGCCTGATTAGTTTTATAACCCTATGAATTATGGGCTCTCCCTCAAAAATCATAATCCTATCTTAGATCTATCATCTCATGAATGCTCCTTCTCTTCTATTCAACACATACACAAGGTCGTTACTAACACAATGACACCTCATCATAAACTCTTTTTCGGTTAAAGTATACTCTAACTCGTCCTAACTAGTAACTATTTCTCCAACTCATATCATCAAATCTTATACAAGGTTATTATCCCTTAGTCTACTCATTAGGAAAAACTCATAATTAATAACTTACTAAGTTCATGACTACAACAACATACTTTGCTTGATCACTATCGGTTTTCCTTAGATTGAACCTCTTCATGCATTCTTATAACTTTGGGCACTTTTACTAAAACTGCTTATAACCTTGTACTCATGTTATCTTTTCTGGTGCAAATACCACCCAAACTCTACAATACACCTCCTCATAAGGGTCTCAATTGAAATAAGGTTTAGAGACTCACTTTTCTCTTGAATGAACGATTCACATGAATAGGAGTGCATTCTTTTGAAACTCAACACTTAAAATCACTTATGGGATTCTCTCAAGCCCCTCTGCAGTCTCATGACTTTCTCAAGATTTTCTCTGATAGCAATTCATCTATAAGGATATAGGCTTTCTTTTCAACCATATTGATTGTGAAGGGTCATTGAATGGATTTGAGAAACGCATCAGTTTTGAATAAGTTCCTAAGGACATAGTTCTATTGCACGATTTGGAGTATAAAATAAAGAAAACCTTTCTTAAATGTCTATAGTTCCTCATATATAGAATTGGGGCCCGCACAACCATAAATAAGATCTTACTGAAACGGCTTCATAAACACCCTAGGATACTGGTTCCCAAATGAACTCTCATCCCGGCTGAATACAAGAAGAAGACTAACTCAAGTATACATAAACATAAAATTGAAAGAAACGTTTTCAAACAGTTTAGTGAATCTCAAAACTTTATGAAACATAAGTTTTGAATAGAATATCTGAAACTTAAAGACTCTGCAAAATTGTCTATCTATGAAGCATCTACTGTACAAACATGAGTGTTGGTATAAGACCCACGACTCCTCAAAAGAACTACTAGTAACAACTCATAAAAATTAGAATCCTACGAGAGCAAGGAGACCTCCCTCGAAAGTTGACGAGCGGATGAAATGATCTCAATAGATTTTTGTAAAGGATTCAAAAAACATGTATCTGCATCATTAATAGATGTAGGTAGAATAACATCAGTACATTGAATGTACGAGTATGTGATATAGGTGAATAACAAACAACTGAAAGAAAGGATTGCAATAGATAACAATGTAGTCAAGCTGAAATTAAAGAAATAAAGGAGTTAAATCATCTAAGAGTGTACAAAATACTTTCTCATGTCCGAACACAACATAATAAGTGCTATATAAAAATACAGTTTAACTCTATTAAAGATTCTCTAACCGACAACTATCACAATGAGTTATATGAGTTACGTGATGATACAACGTCTCGCTCACGCTGCTAGAACTGTCTTATTCGGGGTATAGAACACCTCAACTAAGTGGATGCAATAAGCTCTGCCCGAAGGCACTTAGGATTCATCTAAAAATTATGATCTTGTACTTGGCATATATGGTTTATGAGAAATGTGAGTTGTTTGAACTCATTTGTATATCAGTGCTCGATACTACTCCCAATAATATATGTTCATTGTCGATGTTAAAAAGGCATATTATTTCTCTAATTTGAGATAATTGCTCAAACTTCCCTCTTATTAGAGGTAACTAATCTTGAAATATGTTTGAACTCACAACTCATTTAGAAATCAAAGTTTTTCTTTTATTAATGTAAAAATTGATACATTTAGTTCCCTTATGCTCTTACTCAATTCATACTTAGATACTTTTTCTCAAAAATAAATCAAAATCATATTGTGATATGATCATTGACGACTCGGGAAGTCATAGTGCATAAACATTGATGGCATAACTAGATATCATACTGCTTAAACATTGATTACATACTCGATTGTCATACTAATCATGTTTTAGTAACTCTTTCTTAAAACTCATATTTACATCCTAAAAACTCAGTTTAAAACTCAAGTGTTGACTTTAAAAAGCTTCTCAAGATTTATAACTCAATTCATAGGGTTCACGCGAAATTATGGACAGGGACGACTCAACTCAGGGATTTTATCAACAATATGAAAACTCAGTACCCAGAACTCAAGAACTCAGAACTCAACGATACTACTCTTCTCAAAAATACTCAATTCATAGGGTTCATACTGAAATATAGACATGAACGAATCAACTCAAGAATCTTAATGCATAACATATAGCAATTCAATAATTAAGAATAGAATTTCGAAAAGAAACATGAACTCGAGAACTCAAAAGCAACTCATCTCAAGAATACTCAAATCTAGGAGTCGAGTCATAGATTACTCTTTTAGTGATTTGAAGGTAAATGTATGGTGTGAGTATGAACTAGTTCAATACTATGATAGCCTTAGATACTTGGAAGAACAAGGTTTTTGAAGAATCTTGAATGAAGTCTTTTACTTTGATTTTCTTTAGGATTTTGTCTTAGAGTTTGAGTGAGAAGAGAATTATGTATTAAGAGATGAAAATTTGATTATTTTGGGTCTCTAATTCGTCAGAAAATTTGTTTAGGGCTTTTTTAGAGGTAAAAAGACAAAAATGACCATTTTTTAATGTTTTCCCGTCGGCTAATTCGTCCCAACAATGTATCAAGTTACTACAATGGTCATAACTTTTTATCTAAACCTTGGATTGTCGCAAACTTGGTGTCCTTGGAAAGAAGATTCAAATACCTTTAATTTGATAGGTTATGGGCCATGTAACTCTTTGTATTTTAAAAGATATGGTCGTTTGAAGTTAACTTAAGTAGAATTTTACATCAAAATTTAATCGGTAAGAAAACTTTCAACTCAACTTTGTGCTAGAATTTTGTAGTGACCTTAAGTGATATCCAAATCATTCCCATACCGAATTATTTACCTTTACATATATGAAAATTTTAAGAATAACCCGATAAGATATGCAATTAAACAATAGTTAGGGCTTAGCTTAGAAATTTTTTAGGTTTACAATAACCTCATTAGGAACATTCCAATCTGATTTAATATTCATTAAGCTAAGTCCAACTAACAAGGTAAAATGCGGATTCCCTTCATATAGTGGACAACTAGACTCTTCTAATTGATCATAGAAGTGTCTTGCTTTTTCATTAGGAGCTTCATCAAAATATTGTTCGGATTCCATCCCCCTTGAACCCCAAAAGCATTATTGATCATTTCATGAACCATATCATGTTCAAACCTAATTTGTCCATGTAGTACAAGTATATTATATTCATCCACGGGAATTGAATATAAAACATATCATTCAATCCATCTATTTCTTCATGATCAATTCATATAAAATATTTAGGCTTTAATCCATTACGGTACAAATGAACCATGCTTGTATGTGGATTAAAAATTTTAAGCACCTACATTCATACAAGGACACCTAATCAATCCATTATTCTTGAAAATATCCAGTGTCATTGTATGTTTAATTAAAACCTCTAACAGTGTCAATGAACTCAATTTTCAAACCACCACCAGTTTCATAATACATATTATACATCGGCAAATGATGATCCATCTACAAAAAAATATAAATATTCAATTATACATTAAATAATTTAATTATTTATATTGTTAACGCATATTATAATTACTCCTAGTTAGTTCATTAATACTACATTTCAAGATCTACAAAGTATAAGATTTCAAATAATCAATTATATTCCTAATTAAATTCAGATTATTATAAATTAAGTTCAAAGTTCTAATTAAGTTTAGATATATTAAGGTCAGTAAGATTTTAAGTACTTAAAATTTCAAATTAAGTTCAAAATTCTAATTAAGATCAAATTTATATTTCAAGATTAAAAGTTCATATTTCCCAATTAAGTTCAAGTTATTATAAATTCAAAGTTCTAATTAAGTTCAAATATGTCAAGGTCAACAAGATTTCGATTAATTCAAACTTCAAATTAAGTTCAAAGCTCTAATTAGGTTCAAGCGTAATTAATCAGTTCATAAAGACTACAGTTAAGTATCAAGATTTTTACGGTTCACAACCTAATAAACTCATAAATTCTACAATTCAAGATTTCTATAGTTCCCAACTTAAAGTTCTAAAATCTTACAGTAATTCAAGATTTCTAAAGTTACAACCTAAAGTTTTAAGATCCTACAATATTCAAAAATTTTAAAGTTCACAACTTAAAGTTCTAAAATCCAAAAATTCAAGTATCTAAAGATCACAATCTAATAAAGCTCTAAACCCCAAAAATTTAAGTTTGTATGTAATTTCTAAAATTATATATATAAACTTTAAATCTAAGAATTTTGTAAGTTCAAGAATTCAAGTAACCTAATTTCAACTTTCATAGTAATCTAACTTTCGTGTACAGTCTAATAATTTTTAACTTTCAACTTTCCAACATACTAAATTGAAGAATTTCTAAGTTGTAAAATTCAAATAATCTAATTATAACTTTCATATACTATTCGTCAGTTCTCAACTCAATAATATTTACACCTTTCACTTATCCTCAATACATTTACTTACTAATTCAAAAAAAAAAAAAATCATCAATATATATTCATGACATTCAAACATTCATCTTATACTCCAAATACTTCAATTACTAACTTCTAACTTCAAATTAACACTTCACTAACTAAGAATCAATCAAATTGAAAAAAATTTAATTCACAATCAAATTTAAAAAATCTCAAATCAAACTAGTCCTAATATAAAAAAATTCTACTTCATTCACTAACCAACAATAAATGATTCAAACTAACAATCAATAAAAAAAATTCAATAAACTAACTAACAAAATCAAATATAACTAGAATTGATGAAGCCCTAACCTTAAAGGACAAAGAGAGAATAACATAGGAGACGGTGTAGCGGGTTGCTTCTGGCGCAACAGGGACGAGGACGGCGTTGGTGGCGTTGGTGGCGGTGGGGGCAGTGTAGTTTAGATCTTTAAAGAGAAGGAAGAGAGGAAAAAAGAGAGAATGAGGAAAAGAGAAAATAAGGAAATTCATGTCTCGTCTCCCACGTATTTTACGAAAAGCGATGGATAGAGTCTCTTCGTTCGTCGCTTTTTAAAAAAATATTTTACCAACATTTTAACTTAAAAGAGATGGACTAAACAACACTGTCCGTCGGTTTTTTAAAGTGCTTGACCAATTAAAATTACTTAAAAACGATGGACAATGTGGTTATTATTTTTATTTAAAAATAATTCTTTTAAAAAAAAGCAACGGACGACTCTATACTTCTAGTAATTAAATAATTAATAATTATATATTTTTGACGCAAAAATCTGTCAAACAAATCAACGGACTAAGAGATGTCATCCGTCACTTTTTGTAAAAAATTAAAAAAATAATTATGTTTTAAAATTAAAAAGTGACAGACAATGTGAGAAATGACATCATTTTTTTGAGCGACACCGTCCGTCGCTATTCTGTTCGTCGTTTTCATGCATACAATTTAGTAGTGCAATTTAATAGAATAAAATAAATACAAATCATTTATCAAGCCGACCACGCACATTGGCATAGTTGATCATTTGAGTCCTATACGCATTAATTAAATTAAATGCTATTGATCATAATGTTTCCCTTCAATCCCCACAAAGAAAATCCAGAAAGCTAACTTAAAAATACATGTGGAAGATCGAAGAGGTATAGTATAGCATTTAGGATGGTGAGTAGGATTTTAATGTTTGATAGCGAGTCATTTTTTTGGATATCAGACATTTTTCTGTTGTATGTGATCACAAATATGTTTATTCATCACACTCAATATTTGACATGAATGTAAGTGACATTCCTTCCCCCAACCCACAACACTTCAGCATTTTGCGGCAATTATTTAGTGGTAATAGTAAATATAAGTTTTATTAGAGGTGTTTATATAAGTTGGCTCACCCCATCTGAGCTAACTCATACAATCTTTGAAATTGACGGGACGGGCTGGGTTGACCTATTTATTTTTGTGGCCAGAAAAAGGTCAGCTCAACCCACAAGTATGTGGGTTACGGGATATGTCGTGCGAGAGAGAAGACGATTTTACATGGTATTAGTGTTATTATTTGATGATCAAATTCACAAATTAAATTATCTTTATAATATTAATTAAGTTTGATTTCAAATAAAAGTATAAATAATTAAATAGAAATATTAATCTAATTTTTTTCTAATGATCATAATAAAACAAAAAAAAAATATGACAGTATTTCATAGGCTACGTGGAGTGATTATATAGAAATTTTAGGAAATTTTTATTTTATGTATTACATATTTTATAAATATAATTTGTATTTTAATTTTAATATTTAAAACTTTAAATAGATTTTGAGTTTGAACTCTTGTTATTTTAATACTTTATTCTATTTTTATTTTCAATTAATTTTTATTTGGCCCATGGGCCGATCCTACTCATATTTCTTAAGCCCTACAAATCAATATATTTTTTTTAGGTCAGGCTAAAAAAACAAATTCTTTAATGAGCTTCAAAAATCTTAGTCCAGCTCTATCAAATCACGGTTTAGGTCCTTATGGGTCTAGCCCATATTGACGATTATAATCAACGCATACGTTTAAAGTATTTAGCGACTTTGGATGACCGCTAAATATTGGCATAATAAATATTGTTACTAAAACAAAAATCTATTGCCATTAAATATATATCTTTTGTCGTAGTGCACCTGCCTCTCTAGAAAACATTACATCCCGTAGGGACCTTAAAGTTGTCTAGTATCTTTCATTATTGGGCTGTCCATTTAATTCTCCATTGTCATCAAGAGACGCAAAAGAAACATATTTTTGACTCATAATTACGCAGATGAACATGGACAAAGACACAAAAGGAACATGTTTGTTTTTGTGAATTTGTATTGATTAATTGGATGAATATTGCTTTTATGTCAAAAGAGTCATACATAGGGTCAGGAAGTGAACAATATTCTGAACATTATAGATGTTTGCCATCATTTTTTTGTCCCCTTCACAACCTAGTCATATTGACTTGTCAAATTAATTTGTCTTTGTTTGTTTTTTTTAATTGAGGACGTGCTTAAAATCACTTTTAAGCAATTTTTTTACTGTTTGAATAATTTTAAAAAAAATGTGTTTAGTGACTTAGTTTTAGGTTAAAAAGACAAAAAAAAAATCATATATGAAAATTAGCTATAAGCCAATTCAAATACTCTTTTTTAAAAAATAAAAGTGTCTATTACAAATCATGTAGAAAAGGGGCATGCATAGTGACGGATCCAACTATAGGTTCAATAGTTCAATGTGTTTGAGAGTAATTTTATACATGTGTAAAAATAGACATAAACTTACTCTTTGATAATAAATCAGAACTAATCAAGAATGTGTGAATACTCAAATAAAGTGGGCAAAGAAATAGTGTACTTTGCCTGCTTAAGTAACAACATGTTGTTTTGTACTTTGCGTGCTTAAGTAACAACATGTTGTTTCAAATTCTCCTGGACATGATTTGACTCTTCTTTTTAAAATGTTTTGGACGGTTGTATTTTTTAAAAATTTTAGTTTATTTTTAAATCCGAACGAAAGAAAGGTAAATGAGAAAATGAATCGAATTCTCATCAATAAGATAGAAAGTAAAAAAAAACAACTCTCTATCCATGTGAAAAGCAGCTAAAATCAAATCAATTTTTTTTCTGGGGCATTTGGACTATCTAGTCCCCCTTAGATTATTCCATATGTGATATCTCATGATTAACATGTGTTTCTTTTGTGTCTTTGGACTCTTTGACTTGATTTATTTAGTGGTGTTTAATTAGCTATCATTTTTTGTGGAATGACTTATTAGTTTCCCGTATCAACCTTTGGTAATTTGTGCCCAAATAAAACACCCATAGGTATGAATAAAAACCTTAAGGGGCTGTTTGGTTACTAGTTAAAGTTATGCAAGTATTAGTTATGCAGGGTTTAGTTATGTAGGTATTAGTTATTCAGGGTTTAGTTATGCAGGGTTTTGTTATTTAGATATTAGTTATGCAGGGTTTAGTTATGCAAGTTTAGTTATATTGGGTTTAGTTATGCGGGAATTAACTATGTGGATATTAGTTATGCAGATATTATTTAGTTACGTAGAGATTACAATACATGAGTTATTAACTATTGAATATCAAACTTTTTGTAAATTATTAATATATATTATTTACAAAATAAAAATACATGCTAATAAAATGTGAAATATATTGACTAATATATAATGCTAATATTTGATTAGCATATGTACTGTTAAAACATATACAATCAATTTCTAATATTAAAATTATTTATATTTACATAAATTAATCAAAACCGTAAGTATAAAAAAAATGAAAATAATCTATATATAATAAGAAATAAAAACAACACGTGATAGGAAACAATATAGTTTCCAATCAAAAAAAATTAAATAAATTAAAAGAAATAAAAATGGTCTAAATATATTTTTAAAAACAAAAACAAACCTATATATAGAAAAATAATAAAGTTTCCAATTAAAAACAATAAAATAACTTAACAGAGTAAATATGTAATTTATCGTTTTAATACATGTATAACTAATACCCACATAACTTATTCTACCTTTTACCCTGTATAACTTTATACATAGATTCCCTCATAAGTTATGTTGGTATTAATTATGTAGGACTAAAAAAATGCAACCAAACATTGTATAAGTCATGTTGACTTTTCAACCTAATAAAATTTTTTTACCAAACATAGTAAAACTAATGCAATGTTTTATACATAAATAACATACCCTCTTATATATACCGTAACGAAACGGCTCCTAAAGGCATTAAAAAAAGTTATAATGACTTGGTAAGTAGTCTTTCATCCTTAATCAAGAGGTCTGAAGTCTTTTTGAGTACATAATTGTCTTTGTTAGGGAACGTTTTACCCTCTAATGTGGAACTTCCTATCGCGAATTCAGATTTAATCGAATTTCAATATAAGACATTCGGATACAACTCCAAAATTAGTACCGGGAAAACAAAAAAAAAAAAAAAACTTATGAGGCATTTGGGGAATTGATAGTCCTCAAAATGTAGGGTCAGAATTTTCATTGCTTGATTACCAGACCACTCGGCAGGACACAACATGAAGTGGACAACGTTTCTGTCAATGGGGCTATACAATTTTGATCGAGAATATATGACAACAATACTTAATATGTATTTGCCTTTTAAATTTTTCAAATATATGGAGTTTGAACATAAAGCTCGACAGAATGTTTGAAATAATATATCATTAAAATTCAAGCAAAATGGTTGTACTTTAATGATTTTTACTTGACGAAGTATTAGTTTTATTTGAAATTCATACATATATGAAGATTTGTTTTCTTACTGCCGTTTATATTGAAGTTTCGATTAAATTCAAGAGATTTGATTAAATTCAGCTCATACATTTCAGTACTCATTTAAAAATGATACTCCTAATATGATTAACTAATGATTTATTTCGGTACTAATTAAATTGTTGTATCATAATTGATTTGACTTTATTTTAATTTTAAAAAATTGAAACCAAACCAAATGGACATTATATACAAATTTTATAAACATTTTTATAGTGAAATTTTGTGAGTTTTTCTTAAAAATTTTCATAATTTATCTTTCTTAATTAACATATTTTTTCAAGTTTGAACTTACAATAATGTATGCTATAATAAGTCTTTATAGAATTATAGCCCATAATTAAACATCTACTAACTCAAATAAAGGCCAAGTCAAGCCATATTCATTTTCCTTATCTCTTATTAATTTGACATATTTATCTATTCTTATTATTTTTTATTGTTTATAACACTATATTTTAGCATAGTGTTTATGTATTATACAAAAAGTTGATACCAGGAATATTTAAGGACCGAAAAATAGATGGAGGAAATTTTATACTAATTTAAATAATTGAAGGGCATTTTATGCCTTTCCCTGTAATTACGGAGTAACAGAGCATAAATTTGTTACTCCCTCCATTTCATAAAGAATGATTTGGTTTGACTTGGCACGGAGTTTAAGAGTATAAAGAAGATTTTTGAATTTTGTGGTCCTAAATTAAAGTTAGGTGAAATGTACAAAACTTTCATTTGATCTTGTGGCCTTAAATATGCCACATGGAAAGTTGAAATTAAAAAGTTACCAAAAAAAGAAAGAGGTCATTTTTTTTAAACTAACTAAAAAGGAAAGGAGATCATTCTTTTTTAAACGGAGGGAGTATTAATTTCTTGGATTTGGATACAATCGAACCCATTCTTCCTTCGAACATATTTGATATGGATGGCGGTGAGCAAATATATTAGAAAATGTGTTTTTCTACAATTGAATATAGCAATTGAAGGCTGATTGAAAACTTGCGAAATGCAAACAATAAAGTAACCACCAATCCACCATAGTTTGTAAGTATGAAAAAATGACGAAATTATGGAATCAACTTTCAACCACATTTCAACTTGCTAATAATGAAAAATCACATTCGTGCTACTGTGTCCAATCATATTGTAGGCATTAAAATTTTATGAGACTCTAAAAGACGTGTTCAATTTAAGATTGGATTCTACAAAGTTGTCCAATTTTAATTAAGATCCTCCGAGGAATTACATGATAAATCTTAACTCATACATATATAAAGGATAGTATGTTCAAAGACATCTAGAATATTCCGTAAATTTATAAAATATTCATAAAATGATCATTGAAATCATCCTAATTTAGAAAATATGTCACTAACTACTCTTAAATCATGGATAAATCAAATCATCTTAGGAGAGTAATTGATTGTTAGATTAAAGTAGTACTATATACATAAAATGTAATTTGATATATATATATTAAAAGAGAGAGTAGATATTGAGTCCCCCATTAACTTTTTCGTGCATATTATTTTTTATATTTTAAACCTTTACTGAAAATGTTAACATGTGTGTGAAATTAACGAATTGGTGTGGAATCTGTCCAAAAACAGAAACCTAAAAGTGACCTCTATAGAGAGCTGTTTGTTATTCCCACAAAACATGGCACTATTCAACATTTTTCTTTTTATGATATAATCATACAAAAAATGTTAATTTTGACTGACCCTTTGATGATAGAAAGATCGTCCCTTGGACATTCTAATCATCAATCTCATTTTTTCAGTTTGGTCCTTTCTCTTGACAATCATTTTTATTGTTTCTGTTTCCTTGATTCCTTGCTCATTCTTATTCTATATATATATATATATATATATATATATATATATATATATATATTGTTGTACGTCTCGTTACACCTAGTACTGCTGTCATCTCCTTTTTCACCTTTCGTCATCCATATTTCGATCCATCTCGATCGCCTCTCTCCATGTATCTAATGCCTCGTTCACACAACTCACTCGCTCATGGCCGAACCACAATGATGATTACAAATTTAGCACAACTTGATAATTTTAGCTCATATTTTATGTTAGAGTTTAAAAAATATTTTACATGTGTGTAAATAATATTTCAAAAACCTAATAAGATGAAAGAAAAAGAAATATTAATATTGACAACAACATATTCACCGAAATCACATAAAGTGTTGTATGTCGAGTGTATGAAAGGTCTTGCCACTATGAGATAGAGAAGTTATTTTCAGAAGAATCTTAGTTCAAGCAAATCAAAGCAGTAATTAAAAGAAAAATAGTTGTGGAGAGAAAAATAACAACTAATAACAAAGTTGTGTGGAACCTATATGCACGATATCACATACCAAAATTCAACGCAACAACTACATGAATAAGCTAATACTTCAATCGACACGATGTCCTATACTAGCACCAAACCAAATACATGAATAGGCTAGTAATAAGACAACTCTCCACTACTTACTAACCTCTTGCCCTTATCCTTGACCTTCATATCCCCTGTCTAGGATCATGTCCTCGGTAAGCGGAAGATGCATCATATCATGTCTAATCACCTCTCTCATTTAAATCTTCGGCCTACTTACTTCTCTCATCAACCCCACTATATGCAACCGCTCACAAATATACACACATTTGCTTTTCACATGCTCAAATCATTTCATTCCCCCTTTCCGCAATCTTGTCCACCATACAGATCTCTCTCACTTTGTCTTGAATATCTTCATTTATAATCATATCGCTCCTAATATGTCTGTAGTCTGCATATTCATTTCAACATCCTCGTTTTCACCACTTACTTAGCGTTTTGTCCTGATTTTATTAACATATTTGAATTTTAATTTTCCTTGAAGAAAAAATTAAAGAATATAATTGCTTTTACTTTTTTCGAAAGGAAAATATAATTTTCTTCCATATTTAGTTTATTCTTTTCTTAGAGGAAAAGATTGGAAATCTATTAATTGAATATTCATATTTCATAGCATAACACAATAGAATCTACAATGTAGTCGTTTTGAAACTTTTGTTTATCGAGAAATTTTCTCTCTACAGTTTTATGTTTTTTTTTGTTTTTTTTAAATATGTAGGCAATTGGTCATATCATAAAATAATATATGTTTATTTTAATCTATTTTATGTGTCTTCTATTTTATCGTCATATAATTTGCAATTATAAGATTTCTATAACACCCTAATTATTTTCGAATCCAACACTTACATCTTCTTAACCTGAATATTTTTAGTACTAGCCAACATTATACTTACAACAAACTCGATCTAACCATTACTATATGAACCAGAATCATGTTTCCCAAGAAAATGAGGAAGGAATACAAAAACAAAGTTCAATAATCTCAACCTACCAATAGAAGTATAGAAACGTGATCATAAATAGATCACAGCTTGGAAGGTTAGTTTTATTGGAACTCAGCATGAGACAATGCACCCTTAAAACACCTGCAGACGTGAGAGACGGTTGTCACAAGCATTTAAGAATGTACCTTTTGATGACGAAATAGTCTTAACTTACCTTAACTCTTTAAAATACTTGTGCATTAATTAGAACTTGGATACGCTACAACTCAAATTAAGTAGTTAAGTGTTATGAACAACTTCTTCACTAATATGGATTGTGGTGCACTAATGAAATTATTTCACCTTTAATCAGAGGTCTCGAATTAGACACTAATATGGATTGTGGTGCACTAATGAAATTGTTTCACCTTTAATCAGAGGTCTCGAATTAGAACTCTAGGTATGGAGAAAATTCTGTTGGGAGCGTCACTCTCGAATGGCCCTGCAGTGCACGATTCGAATTCAATCAGAGCTCTAGACATCGGATGAAGAAAAAAAACAACATTTTGTATAACTATGCCGGCATTTAGACATGAACTTGAAAGTTGAAATCATTAATTTTGATAGCTAGAGGTTAATTTAAAATTGACATTGTATTCATACATACCATTTAAATTTCAAAATATATTTTTTTCCCGTTAACATAAAGAAAACTACAAGTTGTGAATACCAAAACTTTTCCAAATTACATTCAAAGATTTGTCTCTCAAATGATAATGCTGCCGCCATAGATAACTCTCATTCGCAGAGGTGGACCCACTCTTTGGGAGGGGTGCACTTGCGGCTGTTAACTTTAAAAAAAAATTATATTTATCTTGGGAGGGGTGCACGTGCAGTTGTTAACTTTAGAAAAAATTATATTTATATATATCTTGCGAAAACTGACAAACATTATGATATAATTAATTGTGCACCGATGAAAGCATTGTCATTGTGTTATTGGTACAAGCAAGAGGATCCATTCGCGAGACCTGGATTCAAATCTAGCTAGAGTGAATGTATCACTCTTTTTATTTTAAGTTTATCTTAAAGTATATTTGAGCTAAGGCAATCTTGATAGCACCCAAAATCTTCAAATCCTAGGTTCAGCGGTGGTCGTTGGCATATATCCTAAACTTTGTTCCATGTTTTTTAAGTGATCAATTCATCTTTCTCCACACTCTTCCTTTCATTGGATGGCTCCACGAATTCATAATTATATGACACATGTTGATGGAATCTTGAAGACTGATGGAACATGTCGAAGGAACAGATCCATTGAAGCAGGCTGACGAGTTATAGTTTGAGACATATTAGGACTAGACTACTAAATCCTAACTTATGTACGAATTAGCTACTGTATATTGTAGGAGTTCGACTAGGATAAGGTATTTGAGTTATAATACAATACTACTCATGTAAATAATTGTGTTGTAGTAGGATTCCTAGTATAACTATAATAGGACTCTTCTCATATATAAGAAGCTTGTAACTCAACATTATTTTTATCAATACATCCTTGATTTCTCCATGCTTACGTGAGATTTATATATGGTATCAGAGCAATAAAGTGTTTCCTCTCTTTAACGTATTAAATCAAAACCAAAACAACCACACTATAAAACTGCATTGGCCCCTTCTACCAATACTCTTTCGACCTCTTCACTTCATCATCTTATTTTGCCCTGCTCCATTAAACTTAAACCAACGAACTATCTTATATGAAGGACACAAATGTCTCAGTTGATTCAAGTAATGAGATCAACCTACCTCATCACAAAACCACCTAAAGATACCCGTTCCACTGAACAGACTACAGAGAAAATTGTAGCAGGCGAGAGGGGTGCAGAAGACAACAACATTTTTGATGACTAGGAGGAGAAGGATGTTTTACTAAGGAGTTGGATCACAGGCACCTTGATAGAAGAAAGCATGTACCTGATCTTAGGTTGCTCAACTTCCAAAGATACGTAGGAATGCTTGGAACTTATCTTCAAGCAAAAAAAAGGAGTTCCAGCTCAAGAAACAATTGCAATGTGTGAAGCTAGGAACCAAATAATTGACGAATACATTAAGGAATGCAAAGGCATATGTGATGGTCTTGCAGCCATTCACAAGCCTGTAAATGAATATAGCGAAGTGATTAATTTTTCTAGAGGTCTAGGTCCTAAGTACAAGATTTTCAGAACTGTCATGCTACGTAAGACATCATATCCTACTCTTAATCAGTTTGTTAATGCTCTAAGGAGTTTTGACATGAGGGAGGATCAAGAAAAAGTGCCCCAACAAAACCATGACATGACATTCTCTGCCCAAAGAGGCAGGGAAAGAGGAAAGTACCCTCAAAGAAGAGGAAACAATAACTTCAATTCCAGAGGAAGAGGCTTCAATCTTGCTTGACAAGGAACATGTTCGTATAACAGCAGAAACGGACCAGGTCCTCAAAACAGTCCTCCGAGTGAAAGTCATGAGAGGAACAATACTAATGTGTGTCAAATTTGTGGTAGGAATAACCATACTACTCTTAAGTGTTTTTACAGGTGGGATTACTCTTATCAAGCCATAAATGAGCTACCACAAGCATTGACTGCTACTAATCTACAAAACACTATCGATGACACAAAATTATGTGGAATCGGGAGCAAGTAGTCATATGACACATAACTCAGGTATCCTAATTAATCTTAAACACTACAATAGACCAGATAAAATCATTGTTGGGAATGGATCAAAGTTAGACATAACACATGTTGGAAATATATCGGAAACAAGTCTAAAGTTAAAACAAGTTCTTGTAGTTCCTAAGATCAATAAAAATTTATTCCGAGTTAGTAAGCTTGCAAAGGATAATAATTGCACTCTTGAATTTGATGAAACTAAATTGTTGTAAAGGACAAGAGGACAAGGACATTGTTGGCCAAGGGATCTAAAAGGAATGGACTCTATGCTTTGGAAGATACCAATCTCTATGTTTTAACTGCTGCACATGATTGAAACACGTCAGACAACATGTGGCATACTAGATTAGGACATCCTTGTTTGAAGTCTTTAAAAGTTTTGAGTAGTAATAGTTGCATAAATATTAGTAGTTGGAGTAAAATGCCTAATGTTTGATCTAGTTGTCAGTTGAAAAAGTTATAAACTTCTATTTGATTTGAGAAATAAAATTGAGAAAGAACCTTTATTGAAAATTCATTGTGACTTATGGGGACCTGCTCCTGTCTAATCTTTCCAACATATGAAATATTATGTAATTTTTGTTGATGATCACACAAGATATACATGGATTTATCCACTGAAAAAGAAATTTGAATTTTTTGAGGCCTTTCTAAAATTCTAGAAAATAGTGAAAAAATAATTTTCTAAAGAGATTAAGATTTTTCAGTGTGATGGAGGTGGTGAGTTTATCCAAACAAACTTCATTAAGCATTTGGAAGATTGTGGCATTGTGAAACATATTTAATGTCCCAACACACCTGAACAAATTGGACTTGCAGTGAGAAAACATAGGCATATTGTTGAGACTAACTTAACTCTACTACTTTATGTTAACCTACCTTTGTTTCTTTGGGTTGAGGTTTTCTTCACTGCAGTATTCCTCATCAATAGATTATCTTCCTCAGTCCTAAAGATGGTGACTCCATTTGTTAAGTTGTATGGGGAACAACCTGATTACAACAACCTAAAAGTTTTTGTGTGTAGATGTTTTCTATATATCAAGGGTAACAACAAGTTCAGTCCCAAGAACTACCCTTGTGTGTTCATAGAGTACAACAACTCACACAAATGATATAGATGTTATCATCCCTCTACAATGAGGTTTTACATATCCATACATATTGTGTTTGATGAACACACATTATCCTATGTGTCTCCAAAGCAATCTCAGACTAACATTGATGTCTCACCCCATCTTACTATTTTTGTTGAATCTTTCTCTAAACTGCAGACACATGATAATTTTGATTTAGAGGAAGTACAGGCTGCTACTCCACACCTTAATAGTGATAATGCTGCTACAACTCATATACTCTTTTATAATAAGAGTACTATTGACCTCTCAGGCGCTGGATCAGATGCTAAGAACAGGTTGGAGGTGATGATCCATACAACAGTGTTGAAACTCCAGCTGTAGATTTTGGATCTGCCAATAGCCATGAGGAACAGGTTGCACTTACTGGTCCAGCCAATGAGCATCATCAAACAACTATTTTAGTTGATGTACCAGTTAACCATCAATCTGACAATGCTACAGTCAGTCAACTACTTTGGTTGATGTACCGCTTGAAGTACTTCCCGCACCACAAGGTCATCATGATAACCAGACACAAGGCAAAGGAACAACACTTGTCACTTGTTGCTCGCAATAGCACAAAACTTTTGAGAGAACCAAATACTACTAAGAAAGCATTATCGCCACCTCATTGCCTTGCGGTAATGCATGAAGAAATTGATTGCCTTACATACTAACAAAACATAGATTTGGTATCCAAATCTCCTGGTATAAACTTGGTTGTCTCAAAATATGTGTTCAAGACAAAATTAAAAGATGATGGGACAGTAGATAGATACAAGACCAGACTTTGTGGCAAGGGGATTCTCGCAGCTTGAAGGGATAGATTTTGAATAAACACTTAGTTATGTGGTTAAAGCCATAACTATTAGGGTGGTTTTATCCATTGATATTAGTTCAAATTGGAAAGTTAGACAACTAGATGTCAAAAATGCCTTTCTCCATGGCTTCCTACAAGAGAAGGTGTACATGAGTCAACCTCCTGGTTTTATTGATCCCCTTTATCCTCAACATGTGTGTCTACTTAAAAGGAATTGTATGGTCTTAAACAAGCATCAAGATCCTGGTTTGATAGGTTTAGCATGCATCTTCATTTGTAGTAAGGTTGGCCCTTCCTTATTCACTTTGCAAACTCATAAAGGCAAAATATTCTCTTGTTGTATGTGGATGATATTATTGTCACAGGAAGTAATCCATCTCATGTCTCAGAGTTAGTTCTACAGCTTGAGAAGGAGTTTTCTATGAAAGATCTTGATCCTTTACACTTCTTTCAGGAGTTGAGATGAAGTATTTCGAAGGAGAATTTAACTTAAATCAAAGCAAGTATGTTGCTGAACTGCTGGTCAAGATAGAGATGACTTTGGCAAAGGCTATAGCCACTCCTTTGGCTCAAAAACATGGTCTGCATGAAGCTGTGGAAAGTCTTGTAGATGCCTCTTTGTACAGAATGATAGTAAGGAACCTTCAGTATTTGACCCTCACAAGACATGATATCACTCATGAATTTAGAAAGCCAGATTATGATAAACATTGAACATCTTCAAGGGGTAAAAAGAATTCTCAAGTACATCAAAGGTACTCTACACTTTGGACTCAGGATTATTTCACAATCACCATGTAGGTTGTATGGCTACTCAGGTGCTGATTGGGGAGATTGTATCACCACTAGGAGATCAACTACAGGCTATAACATCTACCTAGGTGCTAATTGTATTTCTTGGACCTCCAAAAAATAGACCACAATAGCCTGATCGAGTGTTGAAGCTGAGTATAGAGCACTAGCTTCCACTGCTGCAGAAATGACTTGGATTTTGTAGCTTCCTCGTGACCTTGGAGTGTTTTTTCAATTTGTTCCTACGTTGTATTGTGATAACACGAGTGCCTTGTACATGACGGTTAATCCAGTAATGCATGCTAGAACCAAACATGTTAAAATGGACTATGATTTTGTTTGTGAGAAAGTGGTCAGGGAACAACTTCTTACTCAATTTGTGAAGTCTAAGGATCAGCTAGCTGGTATTCATATGGTATTCATACCAAATCCTTAACAAAGCAGGTTTTCTCTGGTTTTCGCAGCAAGCTAGGAGTTCCAGTTTCTCCACTCACGAGCTTGAGGGGAAGTGTTGAAGGAAGCTTGAAGATTGATGGAACATGTCGAAGGAACAGGTCTATCTAAGCAGGCTGACGACTTAGAGTTAGAGTCATACTAGGACTAGACTACTAAATCTTAAGTTATGTACGACTAAGCTATTGTGTATATTGTAGGAGTTCGACTAGGATAAGATATTTGAGTTATAATACAATACTACTCATGTAAGTAATTGTGTTGTAGTAGGATTCCTAATATAACTGGAATAAGACTTTTCTCCTATATAATAAGGAGCTTGTAACTTAACATTATTTTTATTATAATACATCCTTGATCATTTATCCATACTTACGTGAGATTTATACAACACATTTTGAGTTTCTAACTAAGTGCATATGTATTATTTGATAGCTCACACACATTATTACATTTGTTTATGATCTTGCTATATATGCCACCTCAATTTAAGATACTCGGAATTCGGTAAGGGATGAAGCAATCCAAAGAGCACAAGAGAATTGAAGGACAAATTTGTATTAGATAGAACTTGAACTATTTGCTTAATAATTTTATAAATGAAATTATTTTTATGAAGTTGTATCTTATTAATGCCAATGTTCAACATGAGGGAGAATAATGATAGCAAAACGTATAGTAGAATCTAATTGACATAAAATACTATTTCTATATTGTCATAGCTTAGAATTAATTAAATTATTAAGATTTAAATTGCAAAGTCTAATTTCAATAAAAGATATAATTATATAACCAAGTCATTACTTCACGTAGATAGATGAAAAGTACAACATAAAAAATTATAATTTCATAATTTAATTAATTTTCACAACAGACCACCATGCAGAAATCAGCAAGTTGCATACATTTAATAAGGTCATGTGTTAATTTTGACTAAGAAGAATCTCTGTTTCAACCACAAACTATTACAATGATGATTGAACTATTGCTAGCTGTTATATATATTGGCAATACCTTATTATGTG
This sequence comes from Solanum sitiens, assembly GCA_016801875.1. Classification (NCBI taxonomy): domain Eukaryota; kingdom Viridiplantae; phylum Streptophyta; class Magnoliopsida; order Solanales; family Solanaceae; genus Solanum; species Solanum sitiens. The sequence continues at coordinate 2,196,603 of JABWTJ010000036.1, read as the reverse complement.
TAAATATTTTTTGATACGTGGCTGGAAAATAATGAGCCACATTTAATATAATGTGTATAAACTCATTAAATGGCTATGAGAAAGTGCAAGTACCAAGAAAGAAACAATATTAAAATGGTGGAAATTAAGCTTAGCACACAGCAAATGAATAGTTCTTTGTTGCTACATTATTGGCATGCAAATGGTTCTATTTAATATTTTCACATGTTCATTTTTATTATACACGCTTCTTGAAAAAGCAGATATATATGATTTATGAATACATTTTTATCCTTTTTTGAATATATTAAATTTTTATTTTTTTTTTGTATATTTTTATCTCCTCTCAAAAATATTATTTTCATTAAATAATATATTATTTGTAATATTTCGAATATTTAAAGATTATATATGATTAAAATAAAGAATTCAAAATTTTTATAATTGGAAAAATTTCAAAATAAAAATGTGATTAGCACTCTCAATCATAAAGCTACGAAAGCAATAGTTATGGCTCCCCTAATTTTTTAGGGCCTTATATATATATATATATATATATATATTAAAAATTGTGTGTTATTAAATTTGATTTGCTTTTTAGAAAATATAATTTGTTCACTTATCATATAAACCAACATTATTACTTATGATTTTATTCTCTTCTATTATTTTTATTCATTGTCTCATTATTTTATTGATTACTATGTGTTCGAGCGGTGTGATGCTCGAATATACAGTATACCTTTATTTACATGAAAAATAATCATTTAAATTAATGTATCAACTATTAGCTCATAAATAACTTTTATATATAAATATGTATAGCATAGTTTAATCTGATTAAGATCATATATTTAAATTAATGTATCAACTATTACCTCATAAATAACTTTTATATACAAATATGTATAGCATAGTTTGATCAGATTAAGACAATATATTTATTGAACGTACATTTTTGTTTCACATGGTGCTCTTCAACAATTTTTTTTTTTTATAATTTTATATATTTATGTTGATTTAGTTCTTTCACTATCTAAATTTGTTAATAATAATTTCAACATTATTTAATATGCATAAATTAATAGTATATATAATAGATGACAATAATCATAGAACTTCTTAAATATAATCTTTAATTATGATCAAATCCACTTAAATACAACAATAAGTTAATATAATAAAAACTAATTTCACTTTACATATAATACAAACTAATCTAACAAAGTATATATTTTATAATTTATATTTGATTTTTATAAGGGAAAAGGGTCAAAAATGACCTGAAACTATGTTAAAGGAACAAAAGTGTTTTCCGTTTATAGTTTAGTCCAAAAATATCCTTTTCATCAATATTTTGATCCAAAAAATGCCCTTATTGATATTTTAGGTAAAAAAGTGCTTGTTTTTTCAAATAAATATATTAATTATTTTCTTTTTAGCACATTCTTTTTCTAAGAATATATTTTTTAAATCAACAAATGTTTATCTTCAATTAAAAAAAAATAAAAAAATGAAAATATTTTTTATTTTATTATAATTATTTCCTATCGTTATATAAATATAAATTAATGATGGATATACTATGATCTTATACATATAAAATATGTTATCTATCGAGATGGTACATGAAGTTATTTTTAATTTGATTGATAAGATGAGATTAAGGAGGGAAAAAAATATTTCCTACATTTTTATTTGTTAAAATGATTTTAAAAGAAAGAAAAGAAGTTCTTTAATAATTTAATTAAGAAGAAAATGTGGTTAAAAAGAAAAAAAATACTTATTTTGAAAAGGGCATTTTTGACCTATTTTAGTAACTATAGGAGCATTTTTGGACCAAAGTAATGACTATACGACATTTTTGGACGAAAGTATTGACAATAAGGACATTTCTGAGCCAAACTATAAACAAAGGGCAATTTTGTTCCTTTCACACATTTTTGACCCTTTTCCCTTTTTATAATATTACTCATTACTTATACTTTATCAAAAAAAAGTACAAGTGAACGGGTATCTATTTAATATCACAATTATAATTTTATTTAGAGAATTTTATGAAGACGTAAAACTTGGCTCAAACCACATTAGAAATGGAAAAAAATAAATATAAGAAATGACATCGTACACTCCATGTTGATTTTTAACATGTATAGCTTACACATTAGTCAAACAAATTTGCATGAATTAATTACTTCATCCCAAAATTTATAAATTTAAATGTCTGCAAATTGAACAACTCAATAAGTGTCAAAAAGTTGAAGAAAATGCACTATTTTTTCTTTTAGAAGTTTACATGTGTGTCTCAATTGAATAAAAAATCAGAAGTACGTTTTTGTTTTAAGAATTTTTGATATTTTGTTCATCATTAATTTCCTCTTCTTTGGGTGGTTCTTCCTTTATAATACAATATTTATTCGTGTATTTAATATCACATCTACATGTCCTTCAACTTTACATATATATATATAATCACCATATAAATTAGGGAAAATGATCAAAAATATCCTTTAACTTTAGTTTATTAGTGAAATATATCATTGCTGTTAAAATATAGTTATTTATACCCTCGCCGTTATCAATTTCATCATTTATATCCCTCAATTGACGAAAATCTCCAAATCAATCAAAATTGATCCGATTTCGTAAAAATTATCCATCCCCCATATTAAGTATTTGCCAAAGCATGAGGTAGTAATTATATATGTTCCCCTGAGCACATGTATGATTCTACAACAACCTGCAATCATCAACAATATAAATTTATCAGCTAAGAAATGACCATGTAAAGAGATTTACTATAGGAGAAAGAAAGCTCACGCAAGGAATTAATAGGATACATATCCTGACCCCTTCTTTATATAAAAAGATTAGAATTGGAAGAGATAGTGTTACGTGTTATCTAAATCTACAAGTGAGCAATGTTTTATCAGCAGTTGAATAAAAGGACACAAAGATCAAAGAAAATGAAAAAGAAGAAGAAACTGTAACGGGAAAAAGATGAAGTCGAAAGTCTGTAGAAATGGTGTTGAAGGGTAAGGAAATGGGTTAAATGTATTTGGGTTAGGTTTTTGGATGGGTTGGGCATAAGTTTAAAATGAGGAATGGGTAATTTTTATAAAATCGGGTCAATTTTGATTGATTTAGGGATTTCCGTCATTTGAGGGGTATAAATGATGAAATTGGTAACGGCGAGGGTATAAATAACTTTGTTTTAACGGCAAGGGTATATTTAACTAATAAACTAAATTTGAGGGGTATTTTTAAACCTTTTCCCTATAAATTATTAGACATTAAAAGAAAAAAGTTTTACTTTAATTAAATAATAGAATACGATTCATGAATGATATTATGCTATCAACTAATTAAAATTGAAAGTTTTTCTTCCGAAGTTTAATTTATGTGCATATGTAAACTTTGAAGTCGAAAATTTTCAGCATAAAATGTAACATAACAAAACAACATTTTCAATATAGGCTTGTTTCACATTCTCTCCAACATGAACAAATGCGTCCAATTAATAACTCGTTCATCAGTTCATAAAAAATGAAGTGAAATAATCATAATACATTGTAATGTGGATGGAATAATTAACTATCTAATTACAATTCAAATGCTTACACCTAATTAAATTGTGAATAAAGAAGAAATATATGTGTAATTGCTTACAAAAAAAAAGGAAAAGAGAATCAATTTCAGTCAATACTCGCTAGGCATATATCACATTTTGACTTGGGAAGGATATCGCCATTCTATCTTGAACTAATCGTATTGTTTCAGTATGCAACACATACTATATGTGCATAATTCATCACTTCAAACTATAAAGATTCATTAGTAGAAACAAAGGAACTGCCAGAAATTTTTGTATAGAAACTGAAAGAGCACAATGAAAAGCAAAAAAGAGTTACCATCCTAAAAATGTTTGAATAAAAATAAAACAATAATTGTTATAAACATATTTGTATTATAGTGAATGTCTAATTATGTGGAGTCCTTTTAAGATATGGTTAGGAATCTTACTTGGGGACCAAGTCAGATCTCTCCTATAAATAGAGGATTTTCCTTCATTGTAAAGAAGATCTATGAATCTTGAATATACTTCAACATGAATAAAAAGTCTTTTCTCTTCTCCCTACTTTATTCTTCTTTTAAATTTATATAGTTTCATAACATGTTATCAGCACGATAGTTCTATTCTTAAAGAATTATGATACAGGACAGGAAAAGTTCAAAAGAGATCTTGCATAAGTTATGCAATAAGGTTCTCATATATGTAAGGTATGATTTATCTTATGTTATAATTATTTATGTGACAGATCTGGAGTTACCATCTGGAGTAAGTATTTAAGAAGACTTGTCGACTTTTTATACGTTTAATTTTAACCGATAGGGAAGAGAATTCCTTAATTTATTTTAATAATTAAATAAACACAATTTAGTGAGAGGTATGTTTTCAATCTTTATATGAGGTATGTGATCTATTAAGTTATATCTATTAACTACTAATGTTGATTATAAGAAATCAATATTTTCAATTTTGTGTGTAATTATAGTATATGATCATATTAATGATGATCAAAAGTGATAAAATTGTAATTATTTTGAAGGCTTGAGGTTGAGCCTCATTGTGGGTGAGACGATAAATTTAAGTTTTATCGCATCAAAAGAATAAGACGATGGATTTACGTTCAATCGCACCAAGAGGATAAAACATTGGGTTAAAGTCTTGGTGCACCATGATGAGAAGATGTTGGGTTCAAGATCCATCGATATATGGTCCAAGACATTTTTATATGGATAAAACATTGAATTTGAATCTTAATACACCATATTGATGATATAATAATGACTAAAGAAAAACTAATACGTTTTTAATGAGAAGTCATAAAATTTACTGAATTTGCTTAATTACTAAAGTGAATGCGGTAATAGTGCATAATATGTCTGAAAGAAGACAAGTGATTAAATAATGCACATAAATATGGAATGAGGTACTAAAGCTATCAAAATTTGATATGCTCACATGTTTGTGTTTCATTAATGAAGAATTAGAACTTTTGATAAATGCTAAAAATATAGATCCCTTCTCTGAACGGAATGAGGTGTAAGCTAAGACTGTGCAACGGACCGGAACGGGATCACCGGACCGGAACGAACCGGTACCGGATCGAAATGGGATGAGTTGATTGATTCATTGATCGGTACCGGGATAAACCGGACCGGAATTACCGGGACAGATACTCGGTTCCATCCCGTCCCACTATATACCGGGATGGAACCGGAACGGATCGGAATGGAACGGAATGGGATAAACGGGATGACACATCTAGTTTATTTCAAAAAATGATTTTTTTGAATTACGAAAATATGAATATTTTTTATTTTTCTAAGTTTAAATTAATAGTTTTTAATTTTATAATGTAATTTTTACTTAAGTTATTTTAAAGATATTTTTTATAAAAATTTTACTTATTAAGTTTGCAAGTTAAGTATAATTAAGTTTTCAAGATTTAAATTTTTTGAAGTTTATAAGTTATTTCTTATTATTTATTAATATGTTATAATTTATAAGTAATATTTATAACTTGTAATTTAAATAAATTAAATTTATAATTTTAAAAAATTAAATAAAAATAAGGATAAAACAATTACACAAATTAAAAAATATCAATTTAATTTAATTTAATTTGTATTATAAATTACAATTTCAATTTACAACTACTAGTAGAGTGCATAGTTTACGCAACCACCTATTAGGAAGGGTTCTGTTTCAACTAAGTCTCGAATGTAATACTAATGTAACACTAATAGGGGGTAGTTGGGTTACTTGGGTAGTATTTATTATTTAAGATAAAATATAAATTATAATTTAAATATATAATATAAATTAATTAATAAATATATAATATAAATTAATTAATAACGCGCAATATAGTAAAAGATACAATAACGCGCAATATAGTAAAAGATTATGAGGATATGAATTCTACGTCTATTAAAGCATGCTGATGTAGAAATAGTTATCAAGTGAAAAGTGGAATAATGCATCTTGGTAAGCGTAAAACTTATTTGACTTGCAATCTAGGCACTAGAAGACGTCATACATTTAATATTGAATGTTTTCAATCACTTCACAAAATGAATATTAAAAGTCATGAAGGATTCAAAATCTAAATTATGTGCAAGTTTTTGGAGAACTTGTTTATAATCCTTATAAGGATTAAATCGATTCAAAATGCATGAAACATATACAAGTATTGTTATGCAAGTTGATAACTCGAATTGAAACTCTTGAAGAGTTTTTAAAAAGCAATAGATTATTTGCTTAAAGAAGTTAAAGTAACGAACTTGCAGAAATATTTGATCCTGAAGGAAAGGTTCATAAAAGCAGATAGAAGAAAAAATATTTCGTCAAGCTTTTTCTACACTCATGAGCTCCCAAGAATGGTGATATCAACATGTAAGAGGTTTGTTCAAGTAGTACTATAGTTGATTTATTCACCATGTCCCTACCAACTACAACATTCAAGAAGATGGTGCACAAGTTTGGAAAACGAAGATTCTAGTTTCTGAATTGATGTTGTCAGTAGGGCGAGTTAATACACGATGTACACTTTTGCCCTCACAAGGTTTTGTCCCATTGGATTTTCCCTATAAGGTTTTTAATGAAGCATACATAATGCGTATTATTAGATATGTGTACTCTTTTTCCTTCACTAGATTTTTTTCCACTGAATTTTATCTAGTAAGGTTTTAACGAGGCACATAATCTACCGACATTCAAGGGGGAGTGTTATAAACATATTTGTATTATAGTGAATGTCTAATTATGTGAAGTCCTTTTAGGATATGGTTAGAAATCCTATATGGGTACCAAGTCAGATTTCCCCTATAAATAGAGGGTTTTTCTTTATTGTAAAGAAGATCTATAAATCTTGAATATACTTCAACATGAATAAGAAATATTTTTTTTTCTCCCTATATACTTAATTATTGTTCTAAATTTATATAGTTTCGTAATAATAATAAAATTATAGTGTCATGAGTAGGTTTTTAAAAAGACGGAGTATTTTTTTCCCTAAGAAAAAGGTTGCTTAGATGGTTAGGTATTTTTTTCGGGATAAGATCAATTGTTCATCATTTAAAATTTAAATTTTAATTCAATGATTTAGGCATTTCAAAATATACATTTTTATATAAATACAATATTAAAAAATAAAGTAACAAAAAGAGAACGGGAGGCGTTAGATATTTTTTTTTATTTTATATATATAGAAAGAAATTCTAAAGTTTTTCAAACGGTCAAACTTAATATATTAGTCAAAGTTTAGTATTGTGCGTTTATAAGAAGTTGAGAATCTAATGATTCGCATGCCCGTGGGTTTAATTCCTCGTGAATACATCCCTTTTTACATTTCCAAAAGAACTAATTAATTTTTAAAGAAAAATTTATTAGTTAATTAAATTTTTAATTGATTTAACTTTTGATTTATTTATATTTTTGTTAAAATTTTAAAGTAATTATTTAATTAAAGTTGCTAAGTAAGTCCTATTTTTTTTTATAAAGCTACTAAAAACGAAAACGCACCATATAAAATTTCTTTTAGAATACTCATTTAATTATGCTTTTTTAATTTTCTACCTACACAGTTTTTGGATATCAAAATTTCTGACTTAGCTACTATAAAAGTTTCGACCAAATCAATCACACATTATCAGCGGCGGAGCCACATGTGGTTAAAGGATGTCGACCGACACCCTTCGTCGAGAAATTATACTGCGTAGCTAAATTAACAATAACTTTTTATGTATATATATTACATATTAACACTCGCTAACTTCTATACGATTTTACTTCTTTATATATTGACACCTCTTAAACAATATTCTAACTTTGTCAATGCACATCAAAGAGCTGAAAAATCAGAAGTGACTCTAACATAACTTTTTCGTAACTCAAATTTAAATTCAGAACCTCTCATTAATAACAAAAAATAATCACATTCCTACACCGCAAACTCAAAAGAATATTCTACAGATCTTGAAGTGACCGGAAAATTAGGCTGTAGCAATTTTACTAAAAAAAAGATTGAAAACGGCGACTGTTAGCTGCTAAATATAAATCAGCAGAAGCTTAGTATGTAAAATAAGTTTTGATACGTGGCTGCTTCATATTGCGCCACGTTTTAGCTGTCTAGAAATGTTGCCGTTAGCCATGCAAAAGCATGATGTGTGGTCTTTTTTCCCCAAATTCGTAGGAGTTTTGGACTTTTTACAAACGTTATTTTATGGGAAAGGGTCAAAAATACCTCCCAACTTTGATTTATTGTTTAAATTTACCCTTATTATTAAAATAAAGTTAATTTTACTCTTTCCGTTATTAATTTTACTAAATTTACCCTTCATTAGACGGATGATCCAAATTGATCCGAATATTTTGTTAAAAACCATATTTCTTGTTTTAACGCAATAATCCAACCCCATTCTCCCGAATCTCCTTTACCCATTTATCCATACTCCAAAATTTCTTCATAGCTGCAGCTAGAACACCAAATCCCAAGCCCCAGCACACATTGCTTTGTATATACCCTAGAACTGATGAAGCGATAAGAGCACCGACATTGATTGAGAGGTAAAACCAGTTAAAGAAAGAGCTCTTCTTCTTCTTTTAGTTTTCATCATTGTCATCAAATTGATCTGCCCCAAAGGAAGAGTCACAAAGTTTGATACCACCAGTTCCTAAGGCAATCAAGTAAATCGAAACAAAAATTGATGCTTTCAGTGATGATGTTGGGTTGCAAGGAAATTTGGGAGAATGGGTAAATGCGTAAAGGAGATTTGGGAGAATGGGGTCAAGTTATTTTATATGGAGTCAATTTATTGGGTTAAAATAAGGAATAGGTTTTTTTAAAAAAGAATTCGGGTCAATCCGTCTAATGAGGGGTAAATTTGATGAAATTAATAACGGGAGGGATAAAATTAACTTCATTTTAACGGCGATAATAAATTTAAATAATAAATAAAAGTAGAGGGATATTTTTGACCCTTTCCCTTATTTTATTGTTCCCTCTTTCCTAACAATACACTTTAACAAAGACATTTCTTTTTATATCAATCGATTTACTTATAAATTTGTTATTTTTTTTAAAAAATAAAATTTATATAATTGTAAATTACGTAAAGAGTATTATAAGTCATAATAATTTACAATTCGAAAGGTATGTGAAAAATTACAATAAAAAATAGATTTATTTGAATATTGCAATTTGAAATGTATCATATAAATTAGAATGTAGAGAGTAATAAATTTAATTTTGAAATAGTTATTTCACTATCAGTGAGATCATTTATAATTATAAAAATATTTATTATTTATTTGAAAGTATACTTTTATGTTTTTAAGAAATAAAAATTATTTTGTGTCATTTCAAATAACAATACATATATTAGAATGAATAGAGTAACTAAAACAATTAAAATAGACAAGTGACTTCCGTGGTCTTTAAAAATAGGGCAACTTTCACATATAATAAACATAAAATTTATATTTGTATGCTGTAACAAAGTTTGCATAATTGCGCTCCATAGCAAACTTATATATGTATAATTCACTATACATATACAATTGAAGCGAATTGTATAAAACGAATTATATAAAACGAGAAAGAGAGAAATTATGTACAATTTGAATTGTATAAACGAGAAAACGAGAAAGGCAGAATTGAATTGTATAAAACGAGAAAGAGAGAAATTATATACAATTTGAATTTGTATAAAATGAGAAAGAGAGAAAGGCAAAAAGATACTTTGGCAGGGAATATACAATTGAATCGAATTGTATAAAACGAGAAAGAGAGAAATTATATACAATTTGAATTTGTATGAAACGAGAAAGGCAAAAGAGACTTGGGCAGGGAAATATTTGTATTGTATATGTGTATAGCACGAAGATATATGTATTTGAATGCGTTTATACAATTTTCTCTTGCTTTATACAATTAGAAACACCATTTATACAATTCTATTGTATAAAGCGAGAGAGGCAAACGAGCGAGAGAGAGTGGCGAACGAGAATATGAGCGAGAGAAGGACTTACAAACAGTTTGCTATGGAACACAAATAAATCAAAGGGTAGCTACTATATTTATTTTATATTATTAATTTGTCATTCTATACAATTATCCCTCAAAAATATTACTAACTAAAATAACATCTCTTTTAAAATATACTTAATTAATAGTTTTGCTTATTAGAGTTTCTCTAATCTCATTTATATCTCTTTCAAACATTTTATTAATTAAATAATACTCCAATTTTTTTTTAAAAAATAAAGATTAATTTGAAAAGAAAAAATAATATATGCATGATAAATATTTTACTTTTCTTAATCGACAAATATTTTAGTACAAATTCACTTATTAAAATGATCAATTATGGTATTGAACAATTGACCATGCAAGAGACAAATAATCTTTTTCCTACCTCATATTATATCTTTTTCCTTGATATCTTGAACAATTTTTTTTATCCTTTCAAATACATGACGTCCTCAAATCTTAGCTGCCCATTCCCCATTTGAAGGGAGAAAAAAACAAAAACAAAGCATGTGTATATAATAAGTATTTGGTCATGTTTTTGTCTCCAAATTATGAGGAGTGGATCATCGTTACAATCGAATTATAAATCTTTCCAAAAACTAGAAGAAGATGTCAAACAGACCCTTTAGCATTTTGAAGGGTCATATATCTCTCCTACTAGCATTCATATTTTGCAATTTTCAATTTTCAATTTTCAATTTTAATACATTAATAAAAAAATCCATATGCTTATGATTTGCCTAAAAGAATTGCTCTCTTTTTAAAAATTTTATGATAGTTGTAATCATTTAAAATTTATTTAAATATAAATAAATGATTCGGATTATATTAAATTCATAAATACAGTAAAACCTCTATAGATTAATACTCGGTAAATTAATAATCTCTCTAAAATAATATTTTCATCCGGTCCCCACTTGGGCCAATAAAAAAATCACCAATTTCAATAAGATAATAAGATAATATATTTTTAGAAGACCCCTATATAAATATATGGTCCCATTAATATCATAAATTAGTACTTCTTTAAAAATACAATATATGAAATATGATTCTATTGTGTTATGATTTTTTAACATATAAATCTAGTTGAAGCCCATCTATAACTTTTCTTATTACATCCAAGAGCACCGGTATTGTCCTTTCGAACTGCACCATAAAATTGTAAAGAGTCCTAGATGCTATAAGTATTTCCTTGTGCGTAACTAGTTCCAAAGGTATAATATCATCTTGAACTTCATCATCAACATTTCTTTTTCCGATGGTATTCACAATTTCTTCTAAACTCTGGACCTCTGAACATGTATCTTTCACCTGGATAATCAACGGGTTATTGACATCTATTTTATTTGGATAACCGAGATCATTAATCATAACCTCAAGTTCATGAATGACGTTTTCATAAGTAGGTTCATTCAAATTCTCTGAGATTGCATCCTCGAACGAATTTTACAGCATCGAAAACAATTTGCTATTGCTGAACATTTGTTATCTACACAGGGATTGCAAAATTGATAGCACCCAAAATATTGATATTTGTTGGATCAGTTTTTTCACTTCATAGCCTTCTAATATCCTACGATAAAATCTGTTGCATAATACGTCTTGAAAGCTCTAATTAACATAGCATCACAATGTTGAAATTAATAAGATATAATGATTTTGATATATTCGTTGTACTTTATGTATACACTTTTATGTGAAAATCAATAAATATGATAAATAAATTAGTAAGATAAAACGATTTGGATATAATCAAAATTAACCTTCATCAAATTTCAAATCATTCTTTAAATTAATAAATATTAATTTATCGATTAAATAATTTCTTTATAAAATAATAAAATTTCATGGTCCCACCTATATTAATTTAGAGAGGTTTTACTATATATGGATAAATTTTAGACATAGTTTAAATATGAAATTACAATCCATCCCTCTTTAATTAGTTTGTAATTACATTAATCCCTTTAAAAGTAACACAAATCGTATACAATAATATGTAGCTCAGATACATTAAAGAGTATCTCGAATATATTATAACATAAATCAGATACATAATATGTAGCTCGGATACATTATAAATAAAATATATACATAATTTGTAGCTTGGATACATTAAATACAAACTCAGATACATTAATATGTAGCTCGGATACATTAAATAAATAAGAGATTTTAGAGGTTCTTAGAAATAGAAGGAGATATTAGAAATAAGTGCAACATAAGACATGTATTTCAGTAATTTTTCCTAAATATATTAGTCCAAATAAATATTAGGAATTAATAAAATTGGGTTAATTATTAAAATCCAATAAATATGAATTTAATTAAACCCCGCTCCATAAAGTCCATATTCCATGTCACTTAAATCTGATTGGCCGAAGGGAGTCTTCTTCTAATCACAACTCCTCTATTTTAAAACTATAAATAGGGGTCCTCATAATTCATAACGTGAAAGAAGAATTCGAACGAGAAGCTAGAGGAAGATAATGGATCAAAAGCCGCAATTTCTATACAAGTTCAAGAATTCGAGAATTCAAGTGTTCAAGTTCAAGATTTGAAGAAGTCAAGATCAAGACCACTGGATTCAAGATCAAGCTCGAAGCCCCTGAGTTCTACTAGAAAGTCAAGATCAAGATAAAGTTCAAGTCAAGATCAATTTCAAGATTAAGATCAGTCCAAGTTCAAGATCAAGATCAAGATCAAGATAAATCCCAAGTTCAAGATCAAGCTCAAGATCCCTTGAATTATATTTGAAAAGGTAAATTCAGAGGAATCATAGAGATTGTAACACTCGCACTTGAAATAATAAAATGATTGTTGCATAGTTTTTCATTCTTGATTATTGCTTTCTCGACGCAAATTTTATCGTCTACAAATTCTGGCATGCCCGGTGGGACAATCTCTATCTCTCATATCAACTTTTCAAGACTTAAAAGAATATCGAGATGAATTCCATGAAGATCAAATCTCAATCAACTACCTCTAAGGCCACTAACTCCAAGTTCTCTACTGAAGTTGAAGACATTCTTGTTGTTACCTTTGAATGTTTTGGAGCTATTATGAGGAACAAAGCTACTATGCTAGGACAACAAAAACTTCAAGTGTAATCCGTGTCAACTCCAGTTTTTGGGTCTGCAACTCCAAAAAGAACAACTTCCTCCACAAATGCTTCAGAAGGGGAAAACAGTGTTTCAGAAAAAAAATCAAGAAGACCTTAGCTCTACTTGAGCAATCTGGTTCCAAAGACTCTACCACAAGGAAGAACTTCGATTCAGCCAATGAATCATCTCCACATGCTTCACGTAACGTGAGTCCATTGAAGATCAACTTATGCGACAATCTATGCTACTCTCCTAAATCTCCAATGATCATGCAAACAATGGTGACTGTTGCTTCTTCCCCTGAGGAACAACTCACAAATCTCACAAAAATGGTTGAAGGATTGACGAAGCATGTACAACACCAAGAGTCTAGAATCGATAAGATGATGGATCGAATAGAAGGAATTTTAGAAAGCAAGCCATGCACCTGGAAAGGGTGTTGAAATTCAAGTGATTGAAGATCCTATGAAGAAAGCATCGCTTGTTAATGAGATGCAAGTTTCTTCTTAAGGAATGATCCCACTTGATGGATTGAAGGAGTTCATTGAAGGAACAATCAAAGACTAGTATGTAGTCTCCACCAAGTCCTCTCATATGTATGTCAAGCCATACACTGTAAGAATTCATAACTTCAAAATGTCTGCTGGTTATCAACCTCCCAAATTTCAACAATTTGAGGGCAAAAGAAATTTGAAGCAACACATTGCAGACTTTGTGGAGACATGTAATAATGCTGGGACCTATGGAGACCACCTTGTCAAGCAGTCTTTTCGTCTCTAAAGGGAAATACGTTTGATTGGTATACGAATCTCGAGCCCAATCTATCGATAGTAGGAAAAACTAGAGCACGAGTTTCTCAATCACTTCTACAACACAAAATGTACAATGAGCATGGTGGAACTCACATATACTCGCCAAATAAAGGATGAAACAGTCATATATTTCATAAATCGGTGGATGAACGGAGCCTGAATTGCAAGGATAGGCTTACTGAAGTTTTTACAATAGAAATGTATATTCAAGGGATGCACCGGGAGCTTCTTTACATCTTACAAGCCAAAGTCCTTTGAATATCTAGCTACTCGCGCTCATGATATGAAGTTGAGCATGTCCTCTTCTGGGAAAGATATGAACTTTGTCCACGATCCTCGCAAATGAAGAGACAATCAATAACCCAAGAGATGGAGCAAATTTGTGCCCAGGAGTGACAACAAAGAATCCATGAATGTTAATGTGTCGCCTGTGAATTTTACTACACAGGAGGGCATGAAGTAAAATGTGAGAACGAATTTCCAAGCACGTTCGAACCAAAAGTCGATCCTAAGAGGGATTCAAGAAAAGGAATACCCGTTCTTGGATTATGACGTTTCTGATATTTTTGATGAGCTATTTGAGTTAAATCTCATTGAGTTGCAAGAGATTAAGAGACCTGATGAAACTGGAAAAGCTGGTGACCCAAATTATTGCAAGTATAATAGACTTGTGAGTCACCCTCTTGAAAAATATTTTGTCTTCAAGGATAGAGTGATGTGATTGGTTAGAGAAAAGAAGATTGTCCTTGATTATGAAAAATTTAGTTCTAACCAAATCTCTGTCGCATTCGGTTCACTCGAGCCGATCCAAATATGTATATATGAAAAGTATGAAGAAGATTCATTGGAGCAAGAAAAACTTCAAGCTGATATAGATGCTAATGAAAGTTGGATTCTTGTGACTAAGAGAAGAAACAACAAGTCAAGCTTATGAAAAGAATCATTAGATCAACCAATTAGAAGGAAGATGGAGAAGAAATAGGTGAAGGAAAAATCAATCAAGTGCTCAAAGAAGAGAAAGGTAGAAGTGCATCATTACCAAAACCCCCAACATCCTGTAATTCTAGAGGGATTCTTACCAAGTTGGTTCTACGAAAAGTCTACTAAGGACAATGGTGAGGCATCATGCTTCAATATTGATAAAGAAGAAACAATGAAGTTGTCTCCTATTGACAAAGATGCAATTGAATCCTCACCAAATGTATATCCTAGTGGTGAAAAAAAGGGAACATGGGAAATTTCGTCAATGATGTCTCCTCTATCTTTTGAAAAACCTATTGAACCTTCTTCCAAGAAGCACACGTATGTGATAAAAAATCACATTCACAGATGATGATTTTCTATTTGGTGAAATACTACACAATCGTCCTCTTTATATGGTGGGTCACGTGCTAGAGATGAAGATAAATAGAATCTTAATAGATGAAGGATATAGAGTCAATATTCTGCCTATCCACACATTGAAACATTGAAGGAACTCGTCATCGCGACTGAGAACTTAGTGAAAGTCGTTTGTTGATACAAGGATTCAATCAAGGGGGGGGGGGAAGATGACCATATGATCTATTAAATTAAAGATCCACATGAAAGATTTGCAATCAAGTGCATGGATGCACATAATCGATGCAAAGAACTCATACAATATATTGCTTCGCAGACCTTTGGTACATGAGAATAGGATAGTATCATATTCTTACTATCAATGTTTGAACTATCTTGAAGGCAGGATTGAAAGGAAGATAGTTGCGGATGATAATCCTTTCACCAAAGTTGATACGCACTTTGTCGATGCAAAATTATATTTGAAGGGTTATGTTGTTAAAGAGGAAAAATCTAATGATGTCAAATCAACCAAGTATAATAAGATCACAAGAAAAATAATCGATGCGTCTGTTGTATTGGCGAAAGTTGACATTAAAGAGCTTTGTCCCAATCTTAATGAAGGTAAGATCATGTCTCTAATGAAGAAGCTCACTTCTGGACATCGCTATGTTTCAAGTAAAGAAAGAAGAAGTCAAATCATCTCACCTTCAGTAAGATGCACTAAGAGGACTAACTCTTCCTATCAGACGAATTGATGCAATAAACTTGTCTTCAAAGCTGCCAGGAAAAACAATCACTCAAAGTCAAGTGCGAGATGTGGCACTCCCCATGAAATACACAAGAGAAGGTATTGATCCTAATTCTTACAAGTTATTTGCGAAGGCTGGATACAACCCTAATGAGCCATGAATTTTAGGGAAACTCCCATCAGAAGATAAAAGCAGGCAGGCACATGAAGGCCTAGGCTATAACCAACCATTGCCAACTTGCATCTCCATAAGAAGGGCAAGCAGTAATCATATAACTTTTGATGATGATGTCATTTCTCCAAATAAAGAGCCTTCCGTCTTTGATCGACTCTAAGAATCGACTGCAGGAACTTCCGTGTTTGAGAGATTAGGTCTGTTAAATAAGAAAAATAACAAGCATCGAAGAATTTATCCACAAGTGACAACACTGCTTCATCTATGATCCAAAAGGATTTCAAAAGTTTGATTCCTTCTAGTATGAGGCGACGAGTAGAACTTGTGATTTTGTGTAAGGAGGAACTCAAGGCAAAGGCTCACACTGTGGATTACACCAAGGAGCGCGACAAAAATGAAGAAAGTGTAGGCTCCTCATGTCATGTTACAATCCACAATGAGCACGACTCTGTACCTCAAATGAAGATTGATGAAGGGTTAGAAGATATTGTCTGGTTTTATCATATATCTTTCAATGACAATTACCCTCTAGAGGAGGAAGATGCTGGAGATACTCCACTAGAACTTGAAGAAGGAATGAAGATCCCAATAGATCCCTTAAAGGAAGTTAACCTTGGCAGTGATGAAGACCCAATGCCTACTTACTTGAGTCACTTTCTAGAATTTGATGAAGAAATTGCTTATATGAATATACTCAAAGAATATAGGGATGTTTTCGCGCGGAGTGATAAAGAAATTCCTGTCTTGAATCCTAAAGTAGAGTCCATCAGTTGACAGTAAAAAATGGTCCTCTTCCTATTAAGCCAACCTAGATACGTTTTAGGCGGTTCTATTGATACAAAATGAAGTCAACAAACTCATCGAGTCAGAATTCAATTGCAAAGTTAAATATCCTACATGGATTTCAAGTATTGTTCTTCTAAGATATAAGAATGGAAAAATTCAAGTTTGTATTAACTTCAGGGATCTCAATAATGTATTTCCTAAAGATGAGTTCCCTCTTCCCATTCTATAGCTAATGATTGATGCCACCACTGGTTATCAGGCAATGTCATTCGTAGACAATTTTGTTCAAGATATAATCAAATTCACATGGTACAAAAGGATGAAGACTTATCGCATTTCGTATGCATAAAGGTATTTATTGCCACAAGGTAATGCCTTTTGTCTTAAAGAATGTTGGTGATACATATCAGAGGGCTATGCAAAATATAGTTGATTACTTTCTCCGTAAAAATGTTGAATGTTATGTTGATGACCTGGTAGTAAAGTCTAGAAAGAAGGGTGAACATCTGAAAGACTTAAGAATGGTGTTTGAGTTGCTTCAAAGATATCAACTAAGGATGAATTCATTAAATTGTGCCTTTGGAGTTAATTTTCGAAAGTTCCTTGGCTTTATTGTGGGACATCGAGAAATTAAAATCAAATAATGCCAAAGTTGATGCAATATCATAGATGCCCGAGCCTCAAATATTCATGAGTTAAAAAGTCTCCAAGGAAATATAGTCTACTTGAGGAGGTTCATCTAAAATCTAGCAGGACGATGCCAACCATTCAGTCATCTTATGAAGAAAGGTGATCCTTTTAATTGGGACAAAACATGTAGTGATGCCTTAAAAGTATCAAGTCGTATCTAGCAACACCTCAAGTTTTGGAAACCCCTATACCTAGAAAGCCATTGATACTCTACATTGCGGCATAAGAAAGGTCCGTAGGAGCTCTGTTAGCTCAAGAGAATAGTGAAGTCAAGGAAAACTCTCTTTATTACTTAAGTAGAAAAATGACTCCAAATGAGATAAACTATTCACCAATTGAAAAGTTGTGCTTGACACTTGTCTTCTCAATTGAAAAGATGAAACATTATTTTCAAGCTCATGTTTGTCTGCCTTATTTCTAGAGCAAATCCCATCTAGTTTGTTATGGCAAACCTGTCACGACCCAAAGTACACCCTAAAAGTTAGGGCATCCTTAAGTCACCACACGGCGTACTCGACCTCTCGGAGGTCTTGCGCAACCCCTTAGACATTATTCATCGCATATACATATATAAGAAAAGTAGTGCAAAATTTAAACTCTTCACAACAATAGTTCAATTTTTTTTATAGAAACATAAGAAAGACTAAGTCTCTGCATATCCATCTTAGACACATTAAAATCTTATGGTCTCAACCCATACATAAATAAAATGGAAAACCAAAGTCTATTACAATGTCTTTTGAAAAAGGAAACTAAACATAACTATGTCCTTGAATCATTTGAGGACATACCAAATTGGCTTGAGAGAATGCTATTCCCAAGCTTCACTTCCGAGAGACTCCCCACTTGCCACCTACACATTTAAAGATAAAACGAGATATGGAATTAGCACATTGAATGTACTAAGTATAGTGACATGCAATAAACCATGCTAAAACGGACATTTACTTTATAACATGCTTTGTTTGCTCACATATAAGACATATTCAAGTAATCCACAATATAAAACTATCATTACTTAGAAACCATATAAACATATATACCTCCTACCAAATGTTATCCTAAGACTTACTTAAGTAAGACAAGAACAGACCGCCCATACACCCTCTTCAAGCGCACCTAAGTAATCCTTAAGACTACCTAAAGTAAGATTATTCCCTTTTCATCTTTAGACTCTCTACCCAAGGTTACTCTAAGACTCGCTTGAGTAAGACATGAAGAGACCACCCATACACCCTCTTCAAGCCTACCTAAGCAATCCTCAAAGCTACCATAGATAAGAAACTTTCCATTCACATGCATTAACTTAAGTCATCATCATTTTTAAGCCAATTAAGATATAATTAATTGTTTAGAGGACTTCACATAATGGACTTGGAGAACCGAGGGAACCCTCATCCTAGAATCTTCAAAGTCTACTCGTGCTATGAATGGATAGCGTCCCATTCTACTACCTACACATTTTAGAACTTCTCCAATACTAGAATGCATCCATCATGATGAGAATAGGAATTAAACGACATATACCATATTATATAGGTATGGAATCCGAAGTCTACCCCTACTCCAAGGAGGGTATTCTACTTGCCAAGGGTAGAAGTAGGACAAATCCCATGTTGGCACATGGTTAAGGAATATCAAGGTTTTTTTTGTACTCTAGTCTCATCTTAAGTAGAGCCACTACCACAAGCATATTCACTCGGTTCTTAGCCTCGTTCTCATAGAGTAAGTTCATTCACATAAAGACATATGAGAAGGTACCATATCTTAGTCTTACCAAATCATAATACCCCTACCAAGGATGGGTCCACTAGGGCTGTCACTCAAGGTCAATAAGGATAGCTCTTATGACTTCCTTAGAGATGGTTTCATGCCGTTACGCCAATCTATCCCTAAGTCCATCATTCACTCAAGAAGGATACCATTATGACTTTCAACCTCAAGGTTTCTATTAACCTTATTTCTATATTCAAGGTTCCAAGTTCTTGACCTTTTTCACTTGTTCAAGGTCCTATATTAGTCATACATCAATCATTCATACACATACATGAAAAAGGTGCTTAAGCCTACTAAGTCAAGAGTTCACATTCACATAACTTGCATGTATCAAGTAGAGGGACATAAGTCTACCAATCAAGACACAATATCATCATCTTATCACATATTCAATAAAATTCAGGTACCATATAGGGACAACTAAGTCTACCTAACAAGATACACTATAAACACACATAGAGACATTATTATAGTCTATCATAATCACATATGACCAATTAGAGAGAATCATACTTTCACCTCACACATACACATATACCACATAATCCTTCACATTGATCACCTATACAAGCTATAACATGATAACAATATAATTCACATAACAATGTCGACATGGACATGTTCATAACAATGATAACACATAAGCATCGCCACCATAAGTTGACCATACCAATCAATACAACTCAATATCAATTCTACACTAACTAGAAGAATTAGGTCAACTCACCACCTTTCCATCATCAACACCGCCATTCCTTAGCTTTTTCAATCAAATCACTTCACAAAGGCTCCTACCAATAGCCATTTACACAACACTAAGCTAACAATCAAACCATACAAATGATTCAACAATATACAATATGAATATCATCAAATTTATAACACTCCGGAAGTTCCATACTGAGACTAGAGCTTCACCTATTGAATAATGTTTAAAATGATATTTCCAGACCTATATTAATGTAATGAACTCAATTAGAAAAGGTTAGAGCCAAAACGACAAAAAAAGACCTTGACGTCCGAAACTAGCTAAATCGAACCAGTAGACGTCCCTATGTTTCTCGACCCAAATTTTCAAAAAAAGAATTGAAATTTTCCCGTGACGCGTAACCACTTCCCAGATTCGTTCGCGTTGTTTTTAAGTCAATTTAACTTCACAAAAAGACTCAATTAAGTGAGGGGTCTTTTGGATAATTTAGGGGACGAGTATATATTGGTTTTAGGTCAGTTTTAAACCTTTTATACGCACTCCAAATCAGAATTACCAACCCCTATCATCTCTCTCAAAACACTCTCTCTACTCAACCACCATTGAAGAACAAGAAAGCTTGAGGAAGAAGACAAAGCCTTCAAGGTTTTCATTCAAAATTCATGGATTAATTCATCAATAAGGTATGATTTCTTCACTTTTGGGATTTCTTTACCCAAGAGGTCCTTTCAAAGACGATTTCTAACAATTCAAATTCTTAGGGTTTTTAATCTACAAGTGGGTTTTCTTCCAAACTCAAAATTTATGACTAATGATGATGAATTACGATTTTCTATGGCTAATTAAGTATGTATTGTTGAATAATCGATATGGTATCGTTGGTTTTCATGTGAAGCATGTCCTCTCCCTAAATATTGGAATTAGATTATGTTATATCATTCACTTAATGTCATGTAATGTTGGGATTGGAACTATTGCTTGAACGGACTCATAAATAAACCCTTTCCCTCAACCCTAACTATGAATTGGTATTGTGTATGACTAGAGTTGTTGGGATTGGTTATGTTATTGAGTATTTCACTATATTATTGGATGATTGTTGTGGATTGAGTGTAAGTTCTTGATGAAGATTCTTGGAAGCAATAGGTAAGTCTTCTAAAGTTATGATTACTCTATTATGTTGATTGACCTATAAATGATGTTGTTATGCAATTGAATTATGTATGATGTTTCTATGCATATACGTTGGGATATGGATATGTTAAATGTGGGATCATGGTAAGGATATGATAATGCTATGTTGATGATGATCTCTTGTATGCCTTGCATAGTATTACTATGATATGTTAATCTCACTAATGAAGGGTTGCAATGAAAGGAAATTCTCATTCTAAGCCTAATGAGCTAATGATCATGTTTATACAAGGAGTTAATCTCCTATGACCTATGATAAGATTGATGATAAATGATAACTTAAAGGCAATTCAAAAAGGGACTTTAGATTAGCACCGAGTGAACTAGATATTAGAGGTGTCCCTTCCCAAGTTTGAAGGTAGGTTCACAATGACTCTCATGAGAGAGATGCTGCCATGTAATGTGGAAATATAGGTCTCTAATATATCTCCTAGTTCTTGAACTATGTTGCCTTCATAGGAATACTAGCTAGTGGATCCACCTAGAATGCTATATTCATGTTTTGGTTCTACCTTTGCAAGTAGACCACCTTCTTTCAGTGTGGGGTTTCATGACATCGAATTCCATGTTTAGCTTACATGGTCTAATGTCGGTTAAGGCGATTGTTCCCTCAAGTAAAATGAAATACTAAAGTAAATGGACATTGACTAGGGTGACTTGAGGAGTCTACTTAGTATAAGTAGGGGTATGAGACTCTACCTAGACATTGCACAAGTCGACTCTAAGAGAAGTCCTAGGAGATTGTTCTCATGTGACATGATAACATGAAATGTATAATGTTTATGATATATGATGTTGTTCTTATATGATTTTGGCTATGTTGATGAACATGTTATTGGTCTATGTTGCTATATGTGGTGATGACTACTTATGATATAAGTTGTATGAAGCAAAGCAATACTTAAGGTCTCCTATTTTGTTTACCAGATTATATGGGATTATAAGGCTTCACATGATCATTGCACTTGTAGGCTTGGTATGGGATTATTGATATGTATTTTTTTATGTTATGTTTATATGAACTATTGAACATGAAATGCTAATATTACTTTACGATGATATGTCTTTGGTTATGATCATGCTTTATGTTGTTATGATCCAAATCTTGTATATGCTCTATTGTATATGCATTAAAGGCTTCAAATGACTTAGCATGCTTTCTAAAGAATTGGTCCTTTTCATGCATGTCTTTAAATGTTTTATGTGCGTATACCCATACTTAGTACATGTGACGTACTAACTCATATACTTTATATAACTACAAATGTAGGGTTCGGTCATTCAAGATTAAGAAGGTCGATTGAAGAAGCTTGGAACCCTTTCTCCAAGTGTTAGTAGGTCCTCATGTTCGGGGATGCTATCTTTTCATTATTCTAGACATGAAGATTGTAATAGTTTTAGAAATACTCTTTTATTCCTTTTATTATTGAATTCTATTTTAGTAAGGCCTATATGGCATATTGACATTGTATTGGCTAAGTCCAAGATTCGTTCTCTTTAGATGGTTTTTATGTGAGGCAATTTTTAGACTATCGTATGTATGTTGATCATGTTACTAAAAAAGAAGCCTATGTAAGCTTCAATATATGATAAGCGAGAAGTCTAAGTATACTTCACTTAGTCTATGTAAATGTATTAAATTTTCCGTGCTTTTTAACCAATGATATGTTATGACGAATGCTAAGGGCTTGTCTTAGTCCTCTTCGAGCACGACGATGCCAATTACGACTAGGGGGTGCTCTCCGATCATGAAAACCTTTGTATCAAAGCATGAGATTAAATAATCTAGGGGCAATGTCTCACTAAACGACATATATATAGTGTCTTGTTCATGGTTGTTAAGCGCGCCATACTTATGAATGAGATGCTATGTGATGATTAGGAAAATTCTCTTTTCCTGGAAATCCTATGTCGTGCCTCTAGAGTCTTGACACTATGTGTCATTTAGCATCTAATTCCTTTCTTGTGGTTATAGGAGAACACAAGAAGGACAACCGCTTGAAGAGTGGAAGAAGAGATTGCTAATGCGAGAGTTCCTCCCCAAGGCAATCAAGTTCCTCCTCAAAAGCAAGTTGCCATGAATGATCAAGTGCTGGTCAATCCTACGGCCATGACGGATGGTGAGGCAAGGGCAGCCCTTCTCCAAATGGCCCAATCCATCACTTCTCAAGCTCAATCCATTACGACATAAGCTAACCAGGAGGTTGTACCTCGAGAGAACCAACATGCTAGTACTATGGCTACCCGTTTGAGAGATTTTACGAGGATGAATCCTCCTATGTTCTTTGGATCCAAGGTTGATGAAGACCCCCAAGACTTCTTTGATGAGGTCTACAAGATTTTGTTTGCTATGGGGGTGAGTACTATTGAAAAGGCTGAACTTGCTGCCTATCAACTCAAGGATGTGGCTCAGACATGGTACAATTAATGGAAGGATAGTCGGGCTTTAAGAGGTGGTCCCGTGACTTGGGAGATCTTTAAAAGGGCCTCTCTTGATAGGTTCTTCCCAAGGGAGCAAAGGGAAGCTAAGGCTTCGTCAAGGAGGTATTAGTGTTAAGGAATACTTCTTAAAGTTCATTAAGTTGTCCAAATATGCTTCCTCATTTGTTTTAAATAATAGGTATGTAATGAGCCGTTATGTAATGGGCGTCTCGGAAGATCTTAAAGAAGAATGTTGTGCAGATATGCTTCATGAAAACATGGATCTTTCTAGGTTGATGGTTCATGCACAACTAGTAGATGAGGGTCGTTTAAGGAAGAAGAATAGAGAAGCGAAGAAGGCAAGGTCTTTTGAAGGTGGTTCTTCTAAGAGCAGGCTTGACATTCAAGACAAGCCTAAGTTCAAGAAGAGGTTTTCAAACCAAGTTACTTCAAATTTCCCCAAGACTCGCAATGATAGGTTGTCTAACCCTAAATCTCAAAAGGGGAGTAATATTGATTGAAAGACCAACTTCTGGAAAGTGTGGTAAGAAACATGTGGGTGAATGTCTGGTCAGAACGAATAGTTGCTATGGTTGTGGCAAAAGTGGCCATATGGTGAAAGATTGTCCTAATGTGAAGGGTCAAGGAAATGGGAGTAGGCAATTTCAATCAAGCGGTCCTATCTCCGAAGTTCCAAAAAGGAAACGCTTTTATGCACTCAAGGATATGGGTGAATAAGAGAGCTCTCCCGATGTAGTTACCGATATGTTACAAGTCTTCTCTATTATTGTTTATGCTTTGCTTGATCTTGGTGCTACCCTTTATTTTGTTGCACCTTTGGTATCTAGGAGGTTTTATATACTTCCCGATGTTTTGATTGAACCCTTTTTGGTTTGTACCCCAATGGGTGACTCAGTAGTTGCAAAGAGAGTCTATAGGAAATGTCCTGAAATGCTGCCCAATAGAGTTACTCTTGTTGACTTGGTAGAACTTGACATGTTTGATTTTGATATCATTTTGGGTATGAATTGTCTTCATTCTTGTTTTGCTTCCATTGATTGTAGAACGAGGGTAGTGAAGTTTCAATTTCCAAATGAACCCACTTTTGAAGGCTTGTAAGATGATAGCCAAGGGACGTCTATACTGTGTGGTGAGGGTTAAAAATATAGAATGTAAAACTCAACCTAGTCGGTCCCCGTAGTAAGGGAATTTTCGGAAGTTTTTCCTGATGACCTTACCGGAGTTCCTCCCGAACGGGAAATTGCCTTTGGCATTGACTTATTACCGATACGAACCCCATTTAAATTCCTCCATATCGAATGGCTCCGGACGAATTGAAAGAGTTGAAGGTCCAATACAAAGATTTACTTGACAATGGTTTCATTCAACATAGTATTTCTCCATGGGTTGCTACGGTCTTTTTAGTGAAGAAGAAGGATGGGTCCCTTGTAACAACCCTAAAAATGGATATGATAAGTAATGCTTAATGTGTCTAGAATGCTTACGATTAGACGAGGGTTCACACGGATTGATGCGCGTAGAATCATACCTCGAAACCCTTGATACAGCCAAGCCAACTAACTTGGGGAGTTAGTTGGGCTTGGAAAGGTTGGGTCCAACCATGTAGGGCTCTCGAATACGAAGATTTACTCGAAGGAGTCTTTACCGGACTTAAAAAGAGGAAATCTTAGGTTTGGAGGGTCTAGGGGTAAAATGGTCTTTTTCCAGGCTAAGGGTAGTATCGTAATTACCCTAAATATATAATTAATTATTTAATTAATAAGGTGGAGGGGAAATTTGGGGAGAGAGGGCCGAAAATAGGCTCTTGAAGTGAAGTCTTGCTCCACCCGGGTTCGAACCTAGGTGGAAGCAATGAATTAAAGTAGTTTTTATTTAAGTTGTTAAATTAATTTAATTAATTAATATTTATTAATTATTAGCTGATTTAAAATAAAAGGAAATCAGATTTTATAATAATTAACTAAACCTTATTTGACTAAGTCCTAAACTAGACTCCTAAGCCTAAGGTAACTCTCCTCTCTCACGTTCATCTCTCTCTCTCACGTCTCTATCACTATCATTCACGTTCTCTCTGCCAAAATAACTTCAAAAACAGTATGTAAACCAAAGTTCTTCACACTTGAAGAACTCACACGAAAATATAAGAAAAACAAACGTTAATCAATCACGTAGGCAAAGAGAAGATTTTCCGTCGAGTGGGGTGTTGAATTTTGAGTCTTGGACGTGTGTTTGGAGATGTTTTTGGGCAGAAAGTCGAGGTTTGAACGTCAAAAAGGTATGGGTTTTCTTATCTCTTGGTCCCTTTCCCAAGAGACCCCTTAAGGTTCAGATTATTCATTCCGAAAACTAGGATTGTTCCCCTTTTGCATGCCCCTGTCACTAGCTCCCAATGATTCGTAGGTTGGGTATGATTGCTGGTAGATTTAGGTGTATGTTGTGTTTTTGTGATGAATATGTTTATGTTTGTGTATTTGAAATCGTATGAATGACAACCTATGTGTTCCAAAACTATGTGCTTGTGTGTGCAAAAATGGGGCAGTGACTTTGAGTTCTCGGCTTGAAGCTCCAAAATTTATAATGTTATGGTTGTTATTTTACGCGCATAAAACTATGTAAATCGTGATGTTCATTAACATGGAAGTGTGGCTGATTTGAGTATCAATCTTTTGGCTAAACGAATCTATGAAAAATGCACCCCAAAACGTGTTAAATGATCTATGAATTTACCTAAGAGTTCAAGTGTAAATGTTGAAGAAAGTATGCTGAAAAATTAAAAGAAATTTTCCAGATTTAGGAGAGGGATTTCGGTCAAGTTAAAGGGTTTCAAAATGTTGTGAAAAATGAATTAAAACAAGTGAGGTCATGGAGGATTGAACCCGTGACCTCACCATGTTAAAAACTATGAAAAATAAAGAAGTACAAAGAAATGTGGTGAAGGGGATTCGAACCCATGACCTTGGCTGGAAAATGAATTATGAAAATAAGGAATGAGAGGAGTGGGATTCGAACCCACAACCTCTCAGACAGTAAAGGAGAAAGAAAAATAAAAAGAAAAGAAATGTGAGGTGTGGGAATCGAACCCACGACCTCTTAGGCATCTTTAAGAAGGAGAATAAAGGAAAAATAAAGTGGGAGGCGTGTGGGAATCGAACCCACGACCTCTTAGGCAGGTTTAAGGAGGAGAATAAAAGAAAAACAAAGGGGGAGGC
Source organism: Solanum sitiens (assembly GCA_016801875.1). Lineage (NCBI taxonomy): Eukaryota > Viridiplantae > Streptophyta > Magnoliopsida > Solanales > Solanaceae > Solanum > Solanum sitiens. The sequence goes on along the minus strand of JABWTJ010000036.1, from coordinate 2,169,553 downwards.
GTGTGGGAATCGAACCCACGACCTCTTAGGCAGATTTGAGGAGGAGAATAAAATAAAAATAAAGAGAGGCTGTGGGGGTTTGATCCCACAACCTCATGGTCAACTCAAGATAGTCAAGGAAAGGTAAATAAAAAAAAAAAAGGGGTTGTGGGGGTTCGAACTCACAACCCCTCGGCCAAGGAAGAGACTTTCTAAAGAAAAGGAATTAAAAAGAAATGTTGATGTTGGGACTCGCTCTAGGGTCCCAATGTCATGAGGATTAAAAATAAAATCAAGGAAAAATGTAAGTGTTGTCCAAGGGATTCGAACTTGGGTTCCCTTGCCCAAATTTCCGTATTGATACATAAGTCATACGTGAATTAAATGTTCAAGAATAATGCCACCTACTTAGATCAAAATCGAGATATTGGCATACAAACAAGATGCATATGTCTTGTACTACATAATCTTAAGAAGATATGAGTCGCTTAACGAACTATGAATGAAGCCTCATGGCTTGTATGTATAGACCCATAAGTCTAGCATACGTTTAAAAATAAGTGAACCTAAGATGTATGTAATGAAATGAAGTAACCCTAGAAGGGTTAAGTACGAGTGTAAAACACACTAAATGGCCAAGCGCATTGGCATACGATGAAATGATTATTATGTAATAAAATGATGAAACCCTAGAAGGGTTAAGTAAGAGTGTGAAACAGACAAATGGCCAAGTGCATTGGCATATGATGAAATGAACATTCACGTAAAATGGGGTGAGTAATTATGAAGAGCAATTGTGCTAATGTTAATGAATGTGGTGACAACATGATATGAGGCTAATGTGAAAGATGAGAACAATCTCAAATGAGCCTAAATAAATGTTACCAAAACGTACTCACCTATGAGAGTGTAAGTTAATGAAGATACCAGTCTCTATGTGTCACGACTGGAATCTAGGCCCAGACAAGACCGGCGTCGTTGACCTCTCAGAGTTCGCAGACAAGCCTACTTACTTCATTCTTACTTTACATAGGTTAATTTTAGCGGAAAATTTGAAACTTTTTGTTTCTTAACAAACTTATTAAACATCCTCATCATTTCATAATTGTTCACCATCAACCATCTAACATTAAGAGATAAGCAACTGAAAGAAATAGTTCAATTATTATAAAGTGTATAATTGCCAAAATGGCACCAATTCATAGTCTGAATAAAAATAGGAAAGAAACGCTAGTGGAACATGCTCCACTAGCTCAACTCTAAAATTAAGCTGGAATATAAAATAGTAGCATCCTCGAAAGCATGAGGACCTACCAACTCCGGATGAATGCTGGACGTCTGGATAACTGCAACAATGATCCTGTAGCTCTATCGTCCACCTGTGCCTGCACCTAAAATAGTAGAGTTTGTATTGTGTTAGTACACACTTGTACTAAGTATGGGTATATGCAAGCACACACCAAGGACATGCATGAGAAAAGATAGCTCTTTCCTAACAACATGATTATGGAAAGTCAAATCAGTGGACTTGCCAAATTAAGATTAGAAAAGTTAGTGAACCTTCCAAATTTGGATTGGAAAAGTCATGCCATGAGAGTAACATGCATAATCATAGTTATCAAATTGCACACAACACATAACATCATACATATAGCATATATCATAGCACATAACATATAGCACATAGATTCTTTCATATGATTCATTCATATGCCATGAGACCTTGGAATCATAGACTTGACATTAAGACTTTCCAAAATGAGGGCTCAACATATGGGACCTCAACTAGGGAGTCTTCATTAGCAAACACAGAGTCTGCTTCATTCATTCATACGTACTTCATTTCATTTCTTTCATAGGCTAGTGTGAACACCAGCTATACCAAGGATGTAGTTTAAGACTTTCATCGGGTTTGCTGTGCAATGATCAAGAATAACCTAGTGTCATTACTTGAGTCTAGCTCACCTATCGATTATCGTATCCTAACACCTTTGCTATCGTTCATTTCATTATGTGCATCATTTGAGGCTGACCTCATTCATTCATTGGGAACTTTAGCTTTAACCGACATAGATCATGTGAGCATCATGAAATCCAGTGTCTCCCCCACATCGAAAAGAGGTGGAATCACCGGCCAAGGTGACCCAAAAACATGCTATCGTATATGGGAATTTAACCCCGCCAGATCCCTATATTGGCAATATAGGTTCGAAGACCAGGAGATATAAGGACTCCCCCATACCCGGCAAGCCGGACAGTCTCATCTCATGAGAGTTACGTGAAGCTCCGCCCTTCCCGAAAGAAGGCATCAACGCTCATAACTAGCCTATTGGTGCTTAGTATAAAGTTCCATTTCATTCATCTCATACGTCATGGAAGCTTGCTTCTAGTATGAGGACATCATAGCTCATTAGATGATTTCTCATCTCATCATTAGTATTAAGTGTGTTAATCTCAATACTTTCATTAGAGTGTTCATAGAGACTGGTCTCTTCATTATCTTACACTCTCATAGGTGAGTACGTTTTGGTAACATTTACTTAGGCTCATTTGAGATTGCTCTCATCATTTGCATTAACCTCATATCATGTTGTCACCACATTCATTGTCATTAGCACATTTACTCTTCATAATTACTCACCTCATTTTACGTGAATGTTCATTTCATCATATGCATATATACTTGGCCATTGGTGTGTTTCATACCCTTACTTAGCCCTTCTAGGGTTTCATCATTTCATTGTTCATTTCATCATTCAGTACATACATCTTAGGTTCACTTACTTTTAAACGTATACTAGACTTATGAGTCTATACACACAAGCCATGAGGCTTCATTCATAATTCGTTAAGTAATTCATACATTCCTAAGATTATGTAGTACAAGACTTATATATCTTGTATATATGCCAAGATCTTGATTTTGATCTAAGTAGGTGGCATTATTCTTGGATATTTTGTTTACGTATGACTTATGTATCAATACGGAAGTTTGGCCAAGGAAACCCAAGTTTGAATCACTTGGATATTATTTACATTTTTCATTGATTTTATTTTTAATATACATAACATTAGAATTCTACATTAAATCCCAACATTAACATAAAATCATTAATTTTCTACTTAGTTTTCCTATTAAGTTGGCCGAAGGGTTGTGGGTTCTGTCACGACTGGAATCTAGACCCCAGACGAGACCGGCGTCGTTGACCTCTCAGAGGTCGCAGACAAGCCTACTTACGTCATTCTTACTTCATCTAGGTTAATTTTAGCGGAAAATTTGAAACTTTTTGTTTCTTAACATACTTATAAAAACATTCTCATTTATACGTAATTGTTCACCATCAACCATCTAACATTAAGAGATAAGAAACTGAAAGAAATAGTTCAATTCTTATTAAGTGTATAATTGCCAAAATGGCACCAATACATAGTCTGAATAAAAATAGGAAGGAAACGCTAGTGGAACATGCTGCACTAGCTCAACTCTAAAACTAAGCTAGAATATAAAACAGTAGCATCCTCGAAAGCATGAGGACCTACCAAAACCGGATGAATGCTGGACGTCCGGATAACTGCAGCGATGATCCTGTAGCTCTATCGTCCACCTGTGCCTGCACCTAAAATTGTAGAGTTTGTATAGGGTTAGTACACACTTGTACTAAGTATGGGTATATGCAAGCACACACCAAGGACATGCATGAGAAAGAATAGCTCTTTTCTAACAACATGATTTTTGGAAGTCAAGTCAGTGGACTTGCCAAATTGAGATTATAAAAGTTTCCAAATTTGGATTAGGAAAGTCAATGAGCTTTCCAAATTTAGATTAGGAAAGTCAGTGGGCTTTCCAGATTTGGAAAAGGAAAGTTATGCCATGAGAATAACATACATCATCATACTTAACATTCTGCACACAGCACACAACAGCGTACACATAACACATATTATAATTCATGTAACACATAACGTTGTTCAATTCGTTCATTCGTATGCCATGAGACCTTGGAATCATGGAATTAACATTAAGACTTCCCAGGAATGAAGTCTCAACAGATGGGACCTCAACTAGGGAGTCTTCTTTAGCAAACGTAGAGTCTGCTTCGTTCATTCATACGTACTCCATTTCATTTCATTCGTGGGCCAGTGTAAACACAGCTATACCTAGGATGTAGTTTAAGATTTTCATTGGGTTTGTTGTGCAATGACCAAGAATGACCTAATGTCATTACTTGAATCTAACTCACCTTTTGATTATCCTACCCTAACACCTTCGGTATCATTCATTTCATTATGTGCATCATTTGAGGCTGGCCTCATTCATTCATTGGGAACTTTAACTTTAACCGACATAGATCATGTGAGCATCATGAAATCCAGTGTCTCCCCCTCACTGAAAAGAGGTGGAATCACTGGCCAAAGTGACCCAAAACATGCTAGCGTACATGGGAATTTAACCCCGCCAGATCCCTATATTGGCAGTATAGGTTCGAAGACTAGGAGATATAAGGAGACCCATACCCGGCATGCCGGACAGTGTCATCTCATGAGAGTTACGTGAACCTCCGCCCTTCCCAAAAGAAGGCATCACCGCTCATACCCAGTCTATCGGTGCTTAGTATAAAGTTCCATTACATTCATCTCATACGTCATGGAAGCTGGCTTCTAGTATGAGGACATCATAGCTCATTAGATGATTTCTCATCTCATCATTCGTATTGAGTGTGTTAAGCTCAATACTCTCATTAGAATGTTCATAGAGACTGGTCTCTTCATTATCTTACACTCTCATAGGTGAGTACGTATCGGTAACATTTACTTAGGGTCATTTGAGATTGCTCTTATCTTTTACATTAGCCTCGTATCATGTTGTCACCACATTCATTAACATTAGCACATTTGCTCTTTATAATTACTCACCATTTATTACGTGAATGTTCACTTCATCATATGCCAATGCACTTGGCCATTTAGTGTGTTTCACACTTTTACTTAACCCTTCTAGGGTTTCATCATTTCATTTCTCATTTCATCATTTGATTGTTCATTTCATCATTTCATTTTTCATTTTGTCATTTCATTGTTCATTTCATCATATCATTGTTCATTTCATCATTTCATTGTTCATTTCATCATTTCATTGTTCATTTCATCATATCATTGTTCATTTCATCATTTCATTCTTCATTTCATCATTTCATTGTTCATTTCATCATATAATTGTTCATTTCATCATTTCATTGTTCATTTCATCATAGGCCAATGCACTTGGCCATTTAGTGTGTTTCACACTCTTATTTAACCCTTCTAGGGTTTCATCATTTCATTTCATACATCTTAGGTTAACTTATTTTTAAACGTATGCTAGACTTATGGGTCTATACATACAAGCCATGAGGCTTCATTCATAGTTCGTTAAGTGACTCATATCTTCCTAAGATTATGTAGTACAAGACTTATGTATCTTGTATGTATGCCAAGATCTCGATTTCGATCTAAGTAGGTGGCATTATTCTTGAACATTTAATTCACGTATGACTTATGTATCAATACGGAATTTGGGCAAGAAAACCCAAGTTCGAATCCCTTGGACAACACTTAATCTTATTTTAAACTTGCTAATTACATTTTTCAGATTTGGGAGACCCTAGTTCGATTCCCATCAACCCCATAATATTTCCTTTCTTTTTCTCCTCTTTTTTTTCCGTTTAAGTCAAGGAGGTTGTGGGATCAATCCCCGACAAGCTCATTTTTTTTTTGTTCTCTTAAATTATCTATTAACTTTCTCACCTATCCAAGAGGTTGTGGGTTCAATCCCCACTCACTTCATTTTATATTTCTCCTTTATTTTCCTCCTAACTCTCTCATCTATTCAAGAGGTTGTGGGTTCAATCCCCACTCTCTACATTTATTTTTCTCCTTCATTTTTATCCAAACTCTCTCATCCATTCAAGAGGTTGGGGGTTCAATCCCCACTCTCCACATTTATTTTTCTCCTTTATTTTTCTCCTAACTCTCTCATCCATTCAAGAGGTTGGGGGTTCAATCCCCACTCTCCACATTTATTTCTCTCCTTTATTTTTCTCCTAACTCTCTCATCCATTCAAGAGGTTGGGGGTTCAATCCCCACTCACCACATCTATTTTTCCTTGCATTTTTCTCACGAAATTTTTATGAAATTTTCATTTAGTGAGGTCATGGGTTCAATCCCCAATGACCTCACATTTTAAATAACTTTTTTTTAAACGAAGCTCATTTTCTTAAAAATTGGCCGAGATTACAATTTCCAGCAGGCTGAAATTTACTCTCTTCCAATCCATTTTTGTCTTAATCTTTTATTGATTTTTTTGTAGCTTTCATGTAATGATGTCTTGGATTCAATCCTTACTGATTTAACTTATTTTACATTCATTTTTCATTGCATTTTGTACCACTTTGTTTGGCTGAACCCAACCTATCAAATGCTGGAAATTTGTTCACTATTTTCAGCTTCTTTTTATCATCATTCATACGTTAATTCTTAAGGCATTTCGTGGATCATTTGGTGCATCTTTAAGTGTAATCTTTTTATGATTATATTCAGCCAAGAATTACTATTACATACAGCAACATTACACCACTTTACACCTCATGATTTACACAAACATTCACACATAAAATTCAACCATAAAACATATCATTTTTCACATACTTTCGGTTGACATAACTTAACATGCTTAAAATTCTAAACACATAATCATGAACACATTTTCACCAACATCAATCTTCATACTTAAACTACCAGCAAACATACCCAACCTACGATTCATTGGGAGCTAGTGACAGGGACATGCAACGGGAACAATCCTAGTTTTCAGATTAGAATTTATTGAATCTTAAGGGGTCTCTTGGGAAAGGGACCAAGAGAGAAGAAAACCCATACCTTTTATGTAGTTCAAACCTTGACTTTATGCCCAAAACTTCCTCCAAAAATCACGTTCAAATCCCCTCAACTTCAACACCAATTCGACGGAATAATCCTCCCTCTTGCGTAACGTTTTTGATTAGTTGTTTGTTTGTAATTTTCGTTGTGAGTTCTTCAAGTGGGAAGAACTTTGGTTTACCTACTTTTTTTGAAGTTATTTTGGCAGAGAAAAACGTGAATGAGAGAATGGGAGAGTTATAGCGTGAGAGTTGAGAGATAGACGTGAGAGAGTGGGAGTCATATTAGGCTTAGGTTTAGTTAATTATTAAAAATTTGATTTTTATTTTTATTTTAAATCAGCTAATGAATAATAATTATTAATTAATTACGTTAATTCAATAGCTTAAATAAAAAATCATATAAATTCATTGCTTCCACCTAGGTTCGAACCCGGGTGGAGCAGGACTTAACTTCAAGAGCTCCATTTCGTCTCTCTCTCCCCAATTTGCCCCTCCACCTTATTAAATAATTAATTAAATATATATTTAGGGTAATTACGATATTACCCTTAGCCTGGTAAAAGATCATTTTACCCCTAGACCCTCAAAACTTAAGATTTCCTCTCTTTAAGTCCGGTAAAGACTCCTTCGAGTAAATCTTCGTATTCGAGAGCCCTACATGGTTGGTCCCAACCTTTCCTAGCTCAACTAACTCCCCAAGTAAGTTGGCTTGGCTGTACTAAGGTTTCCGAGGTCTGGTTCTACGCGCATCAATCCGTGTGAACCCTGGTCTAATCGTAGGCATTCTTAGCACATTAAGCATTACTTAGCATATCTATTTTTAGGGTTGTTACAGGTTCGAACCCCCACAACCCCTTTTTATTTTCCCTTAAAATCTCCTTGTCCCAATTCGCCTAAACCAAGAGGTTGTGGGATCAAACCCCCACAGCCTATTTTATTTTTGTTATTTATTTCGCTGGGGAGTTGGGAGGTTGTGTGTTCGAACCCCCACAGCCTCCTTATTATTCCTCTTAATTTCGCTAGAGGCTGTGAGGTGGTGGGTTCGAACCCCCACAGCCTCTTTTTTTTTATATTTAATTTCGCTAGGCTAAGTGTTTTTGGCAGTGAGGTTGTGGGATCGAGCCCACAGCCTCACTTGTTTTATTAATTATTTCGCTCCTCTCCATTTCCAGCCTTGAGGTCGTGGGTTCGATTCCCACGCCTCACATTTTCTTTTCTTTATTTTTCTCTTCCTTCACTCGCTACCTGGAGGTCGTGGGTTCGATTCCCACGCCTCCCATTTTCTTATTTTAATTCTTGTTCTCTTCCTACTAACCCAGCAGACCCCATTTCGATTCCCCCAGCCCCCTGTTTCTTTTCCTTTCTCGCGAAAATCAGTAGGTAAAGAGTGAGGTCACAGGTTCGAATCCTGGCGGCCTCACCTCTTTTAAATGTATTAAATTTCCAGATTTCAACCCCCTTTTTGAACGAAAATTAAAGTACACTAATCTCGAAATTTATTCATAATTTTTAGCTTCCTTTCATAAACCTTTTCATGTTAGTTTCTTAGGGCATTTCACCAAGAACTTAGTGTGTAATTAGGTGTAGTTTAGGGGTTACATTATTCAAGCGTTTTCACTCAAAATTTATAACTTCACACACCATATGAACATCACATTATGCACAACTTTAGCACATAAAACACAAGAAATAACATGCCTTACACGTCTCCAAAACAGTGGCTAAACTCACTGCCTAACGTGCACACACACACATCATTTTTTTCGATCACACATTGGTTGTCATTTTCGTGATTTCACGCACATAAACATATTCACATTCAACAATAAAACATCACACATACCTAAATCTACCAGCAAACAAACCCAACCTACGAAATCATTGGGAGCTAGTGACAAGGACATGCAACGGGGAAACAACCCTAGTTTCGGAGTGAATATCTTGAATCGTAAGGGGTCTCTTGGGAAAGGGACCAAGAGAGAAGAAACCCATACCTTAATCGATGTTCAAACGTTGATGTTGCTGCCGAAACCTTCTCCAGAATCACGTCCAACCCTATAAATGTCAACACCACTTCGCCGGACAAACCTCCCTAAGCCTAACGTGTGATTAACGTTGTTTTTCTTTAAAATTCGTGTGATTTCTTCAAGTGTGAAGAACCTTGGTTAAACTTTCTATTCTTCACGTTATTTTTTTGGCAGAGATATCTTGGAGATAGTTTGTTTGATCGTGTGAGGGTGTGATAGACGTGTTAGGGGAGTGTTAGCTTAGGTTTAGGATTCTAATTCAAGACTTAGTCAAAATAGGGTTTAATTAAATTAATAAAATCTGATTTATTTCAACTAATACGTGAAAGGACCATTTTTCCCTTACAAAAATCAGATTTTAATTGATGATTAAATAATCAATTCGTTGCTTCTAGTGGGGCTCGAACTCGAGTGACACCCTTTCGCGAAAACGGATCACTTCGGGTTGACCCAACCCAAATTAATTCTTTAAATTAATTAATTAATTAATTAATTAATTCCTTAGTGTAATTACAATATTACCCTTGTCTTGGAAAAGACCATTTTACCCCTGGACCCTCAAAACTCAAGATTTCTTCTTTTTAATTCCGTTAAAGACTCCTTCGATTAAATATTCGTTTTCGAGAGCCTTACTTGGTTGGTTCCAACCTTTTCAAGCTCAACTAACTCCCCAAGTTAGTTGGCTTGGACGTAGTAAGGGTTCTGAGGTCTGGTTCTACGCGTATCAAACCGTGTGAGCCTCGGTCTAATCGCAAGCATTCTTGACACCTTAAGTATTTATCTTATTCATTTTTAGGGTTGTTACATTATCCCCCCCTTAGGAACATTCGTCCCTGAATGACACTACCACTACATATCGTAATGCCATTCAGATCATAATAAAATCACTATGCACAGTCAAGCAACAACAACAAAATACGGAGAGATAAGGAAACATAGACTTAAGAGTAGGAAGTCTAACCTCAAGAGCTGAAAAGATGAGGGTAGCGGGATCTCATGTCGGCCTCAGTCTCCCACGTAACACCCTCAACAAGATGATTTCTCCACAATACCTTCACTGTGGCAATCTCCTTGTTCCTCAGCCGCTTTACCTATCTGTCTAAGATCTCAACAGGTACCTCCTCATAAGACAAGTCTTCACCAACCCCCAAACCTTCAACAGGTAGAATCGATGCTGGATCACCTAGGCACTTCTTCAACATAGAGACATGAAAGACTGGATGAACAGAAGCTAGCTCCGCAAGCAATGCTAACTCATAGGCCACCTCACCCACACGCTGTAGAATCTCATATGGCCCAACATACCTCAGACTCAGCTTCCCTTTTCTACCAAATCTCATCACCCCTTTCATAGGTGATATCTTCAAGTAAACCTGGTCACCAACATCAAATTCTAAGGGCTGTTTCCTGTTATCTGCATATGACTTCTGCCGACTGTAAGCAGTAGCCAACCTGTCCCTAATCACTCTGACCTTCTCTAAGGCCTCATGAATGATCTCTGGACCCAAAATGGATGACTCTCCAACCTCGAACCACCCAACTGGAGATATAGACCTCCTACCATACAGTGCCTCAAACGGTGCCATCCCAATGCTGGAGTGATAGCTATTATTATACGAGAACTCTATCAAGGAAAGATGGTCATCCCAGCTACCTCTGAAGTCAATCACACACGCTCTCAACATGTCCTCCAATATCTGAATGGTGCGCTCTGCCTGCCCATCTGTCTGAGGATGAAAGGCAGTGCTAAGCTTTACCTGCGTGCCCAAGCTCTTCTGGAAAGATCTCCAGAAATGTGAAGTAAACTGAGCTCCTCTATCTGAAATGATAGACAAAGGAATCCCATGCCATCTCACAATCTCATCAATGTAGAGTCTTGCATAATCCTCGGCTTTGTAAGTAGATTCACAGGGATAAAGTGGGCAGACTTAGTCAATCTGTCCACAATAACCCATATGGAGTCATGCTGCCTCCTAGTCCTCGGAAGACCAAACACGAAGTCCATATTAATGGCCTCCTATTTCCAAGTCGAAACCTCAATAATCTGAGTTAGACCGCCAGGCTTAAGATGCTCTGCCTTAACCTGCTGACAATTAGGACACTTGGACACATATTCTGCAATGTTCTTCTTCATGCCATCCCACCAATAAATCTGCTTAAGATCATGATACATCTTGGTGGAACCTGGATGTATGGAATATCTGGAATCATGGGCCTTTGCAACAATCCTGGTTCTCAAATCTTCCACATCTGGTACACACAGCCTGTCCTGATACCTAAGTATTCCATCACCTCTCAAAGCGAAAGACTCATTCATCTTCATCAGCACTGAGTCCTTCAGCTCCATTAACACAGGATCTAGATGCTGACCCTGCTTGACTTCAACTACCAAGGATGATTCAGAACTAGGATGAGCTGAAACATCCCAAATAGTAGAGTCAACCAATCGCACACCCAGTCTGGCCAGTATGTGTACATCTTTCACCAACTCCTTCTTCTCATCCTCAACGTGGGCTGTACTTCCCATGCTCATCCTGCTCAAAGCATCAGCTACAACATTAGCCTTACCTGGATGGTAGTGCACATTCATGTCATAATCCTTCAACAGCTCCAACCATCTCCGCTGACGTAGATTCAACTCCCTTTGTGTGAACACGTATTGGAGACTCTTGTGGTCAGTGAATACATCCACATGCACTCCATACAAGTAGTGCCTCCACAGCTTCAGTGCAAACACCACAGCTGCCAACTCCAGGTCATGAGTGGGATAATTCTTCTCATGAACCTTGAGCTATTTGGACGCATAGGCTATCACCTTACCAACCTGCATAAGAACACAACCCAAACCAACCCTAGATGTATCACAGTAAACAGTGTAATTCTCACCACACTTAGGCAAAGTAAGCACCGGGGCTGAAGTGAGTCTGTCCTTGAGCTCCTGGAAACTCCTCTCACAAGTCTCCGTCCACTCAAACTTGGCTTTCTTCTTAGTCAAAGCTGTGAATGGGGCAGCAATGGAAGAAAGTCCCTCCACAAACCTGCGGTAGTAACCAGCCAATCCCAAAAAGCTACGAATGTCAGTGGGAGTAAGAGGCTTTGGCCAGTTCTTCACAGCCTCAGTCTTCCTGGGATCCACCTCCACGCCCTGATCGGACACAACATGACCCAAGAAGGTCACTGATCTCACCCAGAATTCACTTTTGTTGAATTTGGCATACAACTGATGCTGTGTAAGTACCTGCAAGGTTAGTCTCAAATGCTTTTCATGCTCTTCCTTGGTCTTAGAGTAGATAAGAATGTCATCAATGAATACTATAACGAAAGAGTCAAGGTATTCACGGAAGACCCTGTTCATGAGATCCATAAATGCAGCAGGTGCATTCGTGAGACCAAATGTCATGACTAGAAACTCATAGTGATCATAGCGGGTACGAAAGGCTGTCTTTGGGATATCTCCATCCCTAACCCTAAGCTAATGATACCCTGAACGAAGATCAATCTTAGAGAAGAAACTAGACCCTTGGAGCTGATCAAACAAATCATTTATTCTGGGAAGTGAATACTTATTCATAGTGACTTTGTTAAGCTGCCGATAATCGATACACATTCTAAGGGTTCCATCTTTCTTTTTCACAAACAACACTGGAGTGCCCCAAGGGGATATGCTCGACTGAATGAAACCCTTGTCAATGAGATCTTTTAACTGCAGCTTCAACTCTTTGAGTTTAGCTGGAGCCATTCTGTAAGGAGGAATTGAAATTGGTTTAGTATCGGGTTCTAAGTCGATACCAAAATCAATCTCTCGAGGGGGAGGGACTCCAGGCAAATCACCAGGAAATGCATCTAGGAACTCATTCACTACAGGCACTGAGTCTATGGAAGGAATGTCATGATCTAAATCATTAACACTCACAAGATGACACAATAACCCCTTGGACATCATTTTATTGGCCTTAAGGTTCGAAATCAAGAGGTTAGGACGACTCGAGTTGTACCCCTCCCAGACTAGCTCCTCTTCATTAGGGAAACAAAATCTCACCACTCTACTACGACAGTCCAAGCAAGCATAACAACTGTGAAGACAATCCATGCCAAGAATAACATCAAAATCATGCATGGGTAACTCAACCAAGTCTGGACACATAGTCTTTCCACTTATCACTATCGGGCAACCCTTGTATACTCTATCAATTCTTAAATTTTCTCCTAAAGGTGTAATAACCACTATAGGATCATGCAGAACTTCAGACAATATCTCAAAAGTGAGAGCAAGCAAAGGAGTTACAAAGGAAAGCGTAGACCCTGGATCAAGTAAAGCATAAACAGAAGTTGAGAATACTTGCAGCATACCTGTGACCACATCAGCGGACTTCTCCTGCTCCTCCCTGCCCTTCAGGGCATAGAACCTGTTCCTCTTAGGAGGCTCGACTGCTGCTGCACCCTGTGGATTAGGCCTAGGCTGAGCATTACCTTCGGCCTGACCTCTGTTCTGTGGGCAGTCTCTAACCATGTGCCCACTCTTACCGCAACCGAAATAGGCATTAGTGCCCTGTCTGCACTCTCCACTGTGAGCTCGGCCACACTTACCACAGTTCTTCTTAGGACGCTGCACACCTCCATTGCCCCTCTTGGGCTCAGGTCTGGCTCCTCTAGGTGCTGTACTACTCTGAGAGTTAGAGTTCCCAGAACTCTATTGCCCCTTCTTAAACCTGGGCTGCTCACGGATGCCAAAATTGTTTCTGTGGCCTCCATGACTGGGAACTGCCTGATCTTGAGGCTTAGGCCTACTAGCATCATGAATACCCCTCTTTTTATGGCTGTCCTCTACCTGCTGGACATGCACCATCAACCTGGAGAGGTCCATATTATCATGGAGCATCGCAGACCGACACTCCTTCTCCAGATCTCCATTGATTCCTGTGAGGAACCTGCTCATCTCATCCCTACTGTTAGACACAAGGGAAGTAGCATACCTGGATAATTTAACAAACTTCAGTACTCACCTTATCCTTGCTATTAGATACTAAGGAAAGTAGCATACCTGGATAGCTTAACAAACTTCAGGGAATACTCCCTGACTGTCATAGATCCCTGCTTAAGGTTGATGAACTCCTCAACCTTGGCCTCCCTCATTTCTCTGGGAAAGAATATCTCCAGAAAGGCTGTCTTAAACAGCTCCCAAGTCACTGGAACTCCGCCCAAAGCTCGGCTATCCTGCCACATCTTGCACCAAGTCTGTGCAACATCCTTGAGCTGATAGGAAGCCAACTCAGCCTTCTCAGTATCTATGGCCCCCATAGCCACCAAAATCTTATGCACCTCATCCACAAACTCCTGGGGGTCCTCTGAAGTCTTAAACCCTGTGAAAATAGGAGGATTCATCCTCGTGAAGTCTCTCAGCCTGTCAGCCATGCTACGAACAGGTGGGTTCTCCCTCTGAACATCCTGCCGGTTGGCCTGGGCAGTCATAGCCTGGGCCTGCATAGTAATGGCCTATGCCATCTGAGCCAGAGATGCCCTCACCTCAGCATCAGTCAACCCAGCTGGGTTAACTGGCATAGCCACTCCACCAGCTGGAGCCTGGGGTGGAACCTGATTGTTCCCAGCAGCTGCTCCTCCTCTCCTCTGACCAACGTTCCTCCTAGTATTCATTCTCTGAAAACAATAAAAATTGATGTTAGATGCTCATAACACCAAGAAATTAGACATTAGGAAAAGCACGATAAGATTAGAAAAAGGGAAGTTTTCCTACGCATCATGCATTCTCTAATCCAGGATAGTGGTGCACTTCACTACCATGACTTAGAAACTACTCAATGTGGTTGATGTGAACTCATTATTATCAGAATTTAACCTAGTGCTCTGATACCAACTTTGTCATGACTGGAATCTAGACCCCAGACGAGATCGACGTTGTTGACCTCTCAGAGGTCGCAGACAAGCCTACTAACGTCATTCTTACTTAAAATAGGTTAATTTTAGCGGAAACTTTGAAACTTTTTGTTTCTTAACAAAATTATTAAACATCCTCATCATTTCATAATTGTTCACCATCAACCATCTAACATTAAGAGATAAGCAACTGAAAGAAATAGTTCAATTCTTATAAAGTGTATAATTGCCAAAATGGCACCAATACATAGTCTGAATAAAAATAGGAAATAAACGCTAGTGGAACATGCTCCATTACCTCAACTCTAAATATAAGCTGGAATATAAAACAGTAAAATCCTCAAAAGCATGAGGACCTACCAACTCCGAATGAATGCTGGACGTCCGAATAACTGCAACAATGATCCTGTAGCTCTATCGTCCATATGTGCCTGCACCTAAAATAGTAGAGTTTGTATAGGGTTAGTACACACTTGTACTAAGTATGGGTATATGCAAGCACACACCAAGGACATGCATGAGAAAAGATAGCTCTTTCCTAACAACATGATTATGGAAAGTTAAATCAGTGGACTTGCCAAATTGAGATTAGGAAAGTTAGTGAACCTTCCAAATTTGGATTGGGAAAGTCATGCCATGAGAGTAACATGCATCATCATAGTTATCAAATTGCACATAACACATAACATCATACATATAGCACATATCATAGCACATAACATATAGCACATAGCTTTTTTCATATCATTCATTCATATGCCATGAGACCTTGGAATCATGGACTTGACATTAAGACTTTCCAAAATGAGGGCTCAACATATGGGACCTCAACTAGGGAGTCTTCATTAGCAAACACAGAGTCTGTTTCATTCATTCATACGTACTTCATTTCATTTATTTCATAGGCTAGTGTGAACACCAGCTATACCTAGGATGTAGTTTAAGACTTTCATCGGGTTTGCTGTGCAATGATCAAGAATAACCTAGTGTCATTACTTGAGTCTAGCTCACCTCTCGATTATCCTATCCTAACACCTTTGGTATCGTTCATTTCATGATGTGCATTATTTGAGGCTGGCCTCATTCATTCATTGAGAACTTTAGCTTTAACCGACATAGATCATGTGAGCATCATGAAATCCAGTGTCTCCCCAAAACCGAAAAGAGGTGGAATCACCGGCCAAGGTGACCCAAAAACATGCTAGTGTATATGGGAATTTAACCCCGCCAGATCCCTATATTGGCAGTATAGGTTCGAAGACCAGGAGATATAAGGAGACCCATACCCGGCAAGCCGGACAGTCTCATATCATGAGAGTTACGTGAACCTCCGCCCTTCCCGAAAAAAGCCATCACCGCTCATAACTAGCCTATCTATGCTCAGTATAAAGTTCCATTTCATTCATCTCATACGTCATGGAAGCTGGCTTCTAGAATGAGGACATTATAGCTCATTAGATGATTTCTCATCTCATCATTAGTATTAAGTGTGTTAATCTCAATACTTTCATTAGAGTGTTCATAGAGACTGGTCTCTTCATTATCTTACACTCTCATAGGTGAGTACGTTTTGGTAATATTTACTTAGGCTCATTTGAAATTGTTCTCATTATTTGCATTAGCCTCATATCATGTTGTCACCACATTCATTGTCATTAGCACATTTACTCTTCATAATTACTCACCTCATTTTACGTGAATGTTCATTTCATCATATGCATATATACTTGGCCATTGGTGTGTTTCATACCCTTACTTAGCCCTTCTAGGGTTTCATCATTTCATTGTTCATTTCATCATTCAGTACATACATCTTAGGTTCACTTACTTTTAAACGTATACTAGACTTATGAGTCTATACACACAAGCCATGATGCTTCATTCATAATTCGTTAAGTAATTCATACATTTTTAAGATTATGTATTACAAGACTTATGTATCTTGTATATATGCCAAGATCTTGATTTCGAACTAAGTAGGTGGCATTATTCTATGATATTTTGTTTACGTATGACTTATGTATCAATACGGAAGTTTGGGCAAGGAAACCCAAGTTTGAATCACTTGGATATCATTTACATTTTTCATTGATTTTATTTTTAATATTATAACATTAGAACTCTAGATAAAATCCCAACATTAACATCGTATCATTGATTTTCTACTTAGTTTTCCTCTTAAGTTGGCCGAAGGGTCGTGGGTTCGATACCCACGCCTCACATTTTTTTTCTTTATTTTTCTCTTCCTTCACTCGCTACCTGGAGGTCGTGGGTCCATTCCCACGCCTCCCATTTTCTTATTTTAATTCTTGTTCTCTTCCTACTAACCCAGCAGACCCCATTTCGATTCCCCCAGTCCCCTTTTTCTTTTCCTTTCTCGCAAAAACCAGTAGCTCAAGAGTGAGGTCACAGGTTCGAATCCTGGTGGCCTCACCTTTTTTAAATGTATTAAATTTCCAGATTTCAACCCCCTTTTTGTACAAAAATTAAAGTACACTAATCTGGAAATTTATTCATAATTTTTAGCTTCCTTTCATAAACCTTTTCATGTTAGTTTCTTAGGGCATTTCACCAAGCACTTAGTGTGTAATTAGGTGAAGTTTAGGGGTTACATTATTCAAGCGTTTTCACTCAAAATTTATAACTTCACACACCATATGAACATCACATTATGCACAACTTTAGCACATAAAACACAAGAAATAACATGCCTTACACGTCTCCAAAACAGTGGCTAAACTCACTGCCAAACGTGCACACACATACATCATTTTTTTCGATCACACATTGGTTGTCATTTTCGTGATTTCACGCACATAAACATATTCACATTCAACAATAAAAAATCACACATACCTAAATCTACCAGCAAACAAACCCAACCTACGAAATCATTGGGAGCTAGTGACAAGGACATGCAACGGGGAAACAACCCTAGTTTCGGAGTGAATATCTTGAATCGTAAGGGGTCTCTTGGGAAAGGGACCAAGAGAGAAGAAACCCATACCTTAATCGATGTTCAAACGTTGATGTTGCTGCCTAAACCTTCTCCAGCATCACGCCCAACCCTCTAAATGTCATCACCACTTCGACGGACAAACCTCCCTAAGCCTAACGTGTGATTAACGTTGTTTTTCTTTAAAATTCGTGTGAGTTCTTCAAGTGTGAAGAACCTTGGTTAAACTTTCTGATCTTCACGTTATTTTTTTGGCAGAGATATCTTGGAGATAGTTTGTTTGATCGTGTGAGGGTGTGATAGACGTGTTAGGAGAGTGTTAGCTTAGGTTTAGGATTCTAATTCAAGACTTAGTCAAAATACGGTTTAATTAAATTAATAAAATCTGATTTATTTCAACTAATACGTGAAAGGACCATTTTGCCCTTACAAAAATCAGATTTTAATTGATGATTAAATCATCAATTCGTTGCCTCTAGTGGGGCTCGAACCCGAGTGACACCCTTTCGCGAAAACGGGTCACTTCGGGTCGACCCAACCCGAATTGATTCTTTAAATTAATTAATTAATTAATTAATTAATTAATTCATTAGGGTAATTACAATATTACCCTTGTCCTGGAAAAGACCATTTTACCCCTGGACCCTCAAAACTCAAGATTTCTTCTTTTTAATTCCGGTAAAGACTCCTTCGATTAAATCTTCGTTTTCGAGAGCCTTACTTGGTTGGTTCCAACCTTTCCAAGCTCAACTAACTCCCCAAGTTAGTTGGCTTGGACGTAGTAAGGGTTCTGAGGTCTCGTTCTACGCGTATCAAACCGTGTGAGCCTCGGTCTAATCGCAAGCATTCTTGACACCTTAAGTATTTATCTTATTCAGTTTTAGGGTTGTTACACTATGAACACTCTAATGAAAGTATTGAGATTAACACACTTAATACTAATGATGAGATGAGAAATCATCTATTGAGCTATGATGTCCTCATACTAGAAGCCAGCTTCCATGACGTTTGAGTTGAATGTAATGGAACTTTATACTAAGCACCGATAGACTAGCTATGAGCGGTGATGCCTTCTTTCGGGAAGGGCGGAGGTTCACGTAACTCTCATGAGATGAGACTGTCCGGCATGCCGGGTATGGGTCTCCTTATATCTCCTAGTCTTCAAACCTATACTGCCAATATAGGGATCTGGCGGGGTTTAATTCCCATGTACGCTAGCATGTTTTGGGTCACTTTGGCTGATGATTCCACCTCTTTTCGGTGTGGGGTTTCATGACACTGAATTTCATGATGTTCACATGATCTATGTCGGTTAAAGTTAAAGTTCCCAATGAATGAATGAGGCCAGCCTCAAATGATGCACATCATGACATGAATGATACCAAAGGTGTTAAGATAGGATGATCAAGAGGTGAGTTAGACTCAATCTATGACATTAGGTCATTCTTGGTCATTGCACAGCGAACCCGATGAAAGTCTTAAACTACATCCTAGGTATAGCTGGTGTTCACACTAGCCTATGAACGAAATAAAATAAAGTATGTATGAATGAATGAAGCAGACTCTGTGTTTGCTAATGAAGACTCCCTAGTTGAGGTCCCATATATTGAGCCCTCCTTTTTGGGAAGTCTTAATGTCAAGTCCATGATTCCAAGGTCTCATGGCATATGAATGAATGATATGAAAGATGTTATGTGCTATAGGCAATATGATATATGCTATGTGTAAGATGTTATGTGATGTGTGCAATATGATAAGTATGATGATGCATGTTACTCTCATGTCATGACTTTCATAATCCAAATTTGGAAAGCTCACTGATTTTTCTAATTCAAATTTGGAAAGCTCACTGACTTTCCTAATCCAAAATTTTGAAAGTTCACTAACTTTCCTAATCCCGGGCAAGTCCACTGACTTGACTTTCCATAATCATGTTGTTAGGAAAGAGCTATTCTTACTCATGCATGTCCTTGGTGTGTGCTTGCATATACCCATTCTTAGTACAAGTGTGTACTAATCCCATACAACTCTATATTTTTAGGTGTAGGCACAGGTGGACGCTAGAGCTTACAGGTTGATGTTGAAGCTATCCGGACGTGGAGCTTTCATCCGGACTTGGTAGGCCCTCATGCTTTCGAGGATGTCTACCGTTATTATCTAGCTTAGATGTAGGCTTTAGCTAGTGGAGCATGTTCCACTAGTGTTTCTTTCCACTTTTATTTCAGACTTCGTATTGGTGTCGTTTTGGCAAAAATATGTTTAATGCAATTATGAACCATTTCTTTCTTTTGATTATCTCTATATTAGATGGTTGATTTGTGAACGCCTATGATGTTAAGTTTAATATGTTTAGCATGAAATAAGAAAACAAAAAGTTCAAATTTTCCGCTAAAATTAACCTAGATAAAGTAAGAATGACGTATGTAGGCTTGTCTGCGACCTCTGAGAGGTCAACGACGCCGGTCTCGTCTGGGGTATAGATTCCGGTCGTGACAAAGTTGGTATCAGAGCACTAGGTTAAATTCCGAGGATAATAAGTTCACATCAACCACATTGAGTAGTTTCTAAGTCATGGTAGTGAAGTGCACCACTATCCTGAATTAGAGACTGCATGATGCGTAGGAAATTTCCCTTCTTCTACTCTTTATCGTGCTATCTAGGCTTTGACACTTTGTGTCATTCTAAGTATCTAACTTTTGTCTTGTGTGTGCGCGTAGAAGAATACACACAAGAATTAGGATAGCCAAGTGGTCTAAGGCGCCAGACTCAAGATCTGGCCTTGCCAAGAAGGGGCAGTGATAGAAATGCCCAGCGTGAACGAAAGACGTTTGATAAGAGTGGTTGTTCGCATGGAGGTGAGTGCATGGTAGGTTCTAAATCCTGCTATAAGTATTGATGAAGAGGAGAAGGCTAAGTTGGATGCTTACTAGCTCAAGGAGATGGCTTAGGTATGGATTTCTTCATAAATGCTAGACTACCATAGACTATTGAAACAGGGTAGTAAGGTTAAGTTTCCGAATAAGTTAGAGTTAAAATGAATTCATGTTTGCATGTCATGTTACTGTTTTTGTATAGCGTGGACATGATTTTTGTGTTGCATGAGTTGTGAGGTGCATCAAGTTAAGTGCGATTAAGAAGGAAGTTCCTCAATCTCAAATATGAAGCTTCAGATAAGCTTGAGTAATATGCCTGATCCAGAGTAAGTGTGAAACAAAAATTCACAAAGAGTAAAGCCTCAAGTATGTTAAAATATTTTCGAAAATCACCCTCTTTATTTTAAAATGATGTGTAGTGTCATTCGGGGACGAATGTTCCTAAGGGGGGTATAATGTAACAACCCTAAAAATGGATATGATAAGTAATGTTTAATGTGTCTAGAGTGCCTACGATTAGACCAGGGTTCACACGGATTGATGCGCGTAGAACCAGACCTCGGAACCCTTGCTACAGCAAAGCCAACTAACTTGGGGAGTTAGTTGAGCTTGGAAAGGTTGGGTCCAACCATGTAGGGCTCTCGAATACGAAGATTTACTCGAAGGAGTCTTTACCGGACTTAAAAAGAGGAAATCTTAGGTTTGGAGGCTCTAGGGGTAAAATGGTCTTTTTCCAGGCTAAGGGTAGTATCGTAATTATCCTAAATATATAATAATTATTTAATTAATAAGGTGAAGGGGCAATTTGGGGACAGAGGGCCGAAAATGGGCTCTTGAAGTGAAGTCTTGCTCCACCCGGGTTCGAACCTAGGTGAAAGCAATGAATTAAAGTGGTTTTTATTTAAGTTGTTAAATTAATTTAATTAATTAATATTTATTAATTATTATCTGATTTAAAATAAAAGGAAATCATATTTTATAATAATTAACTAAACCTTATTTGACTAAGTTCTAAACTAGACTCCTAAGCCTAAGGTAACTCTCCTCTCTCACACTCATCTCTCTCTCTCACGTCTCTATGACTCTCATTCACGTTCTCTCTGCCATAATAACTTCAAAAACAGTAGGTAAACCAAAGTTCTTCACACTTGAAGAACTCACACGAAAATATAAGAAAAACAAACGTTAATCAATCACGTAGGCAAAGAGAAGGTTTTCCGTCGAGTGGGGTGTTGAATTTTGAGTCTTGGACGTGTGTTTGGAGATTTTTTTGGGCAGCAAGTCGAGGTTTGAACGTCAAAAAGGTATGGGTTTTCTTCTCTCTTGGTCCTTTCCCAAGAGACCCCTTAAGGTTCAGATTATTCATTCCGAAAACTAGGATTGTTCCCCTTTTGCATGCCCCTGTCACTAGCTCCCAATGATTCGTAGGTTGGGTATGATTGCTGGTAGATTTAGGTGTATGTTGTATTTTCAAGATGAATATGTTTATGTTTGTGTATTTGAAATCATATGAATGACAACCTATGTGTTCCGAAACTATGTGCATGTTTGTGCAAAAATGTGGCAGTGACTATGAGTTCTCGGCTTGAAGCTCCAAAATTTATAATGTTATGGTTGTTATTTTACGTGCATAAAACTATGTAAATCGTGATGTTCATTAACATGGAAGTGTGGCTGATTTGTGTATCAATCTTTTGGCTAAACGAATCTATGAAAAATGCACCCCAAAACGTGTTAAATGATCTATGAATTTCCCTAAGAGTTCAAGTGTAAATGTTGAAGAAAGTATGCTAAAAAATTAAAAGAAAATTTCCAGATTTAGGAGAGGGATTTCGGTCAAGTTAAAGGGTTTCAAAATATTGTGAAAAATGAATTAAAACAAGTGAGGTCATGGAGGATTGAACCCGTGACCTCACCATGTTAAAAACCATGAAAAATAAAGAAGTACAAAGAAATGTGGTGAAGGGGATTCGAACCCATGACCTTGGCTGGAAAATGAATTATGAAAATAAGAAATGAGAGGAGTGGGATTCGAACCCACAACCTCTCAGACAGTAAAGGAGAAAGAAAAATAAAAAGAAAAGAAATGTGAGTGTGGGAATCGAACCCACGACCTCTTAGGCAACTTTAAGGAGGAGAATAAAAGAAAAATAAAGTGGGAGGCGTGTGGGAATCGAACCCACGACCTCTTAGGTAGATTTAAGGAGG
The DNA here is from genome assembly GCA_016801875.1 of Solanum sitiens. NCBI lineage: Eukaryota > Viridiplantae > Streptophyta > Magnoliopsida > Solanales > Solanaceae > Solanum > Solanum sitiens. The sequence goes on along the minus strand of JABWTJ010000036.1, from coordinate 2,146,700 downwards.
ACAATAAAAGCAAAAAAAAGGGGTAGGCGTGTGGGAATCGAACCCACGACCTCTTAGGCAGATTTGAGGAGGAGAATAAAAGAAAATAAAAGAGAGGCTGTGGGGGTTTGATCCCACAACCTCATGGTCAACTCAAGATAGTCAAGGAAGGGTAAATAAAAAAAATAAAAGGGGCTGTGGGGGTTCAAACTCACAACCCCTCGGCCAAGGAAGAGAGTTTCTAAAGAAAAGGAATTAAAAAGAAATGTTGATGTTGGGACTCAATCTAGGGTCCCAATGTCATGAGGATTAAAAATAAAATCAAGGAAAAATGTAAGTGTTGTCGAAAGGATTCAAATTTGGGTTCCGTTGCCCAAATTTCTGTGTTGATACATAAGTCATACGTGAATTAAATGTTCAACAATAATGCCACCTACTTAGATCGAAATTGAGATCTTGGCATACATACAAGATGCATAAGTCTTGTACTACATAATCTTAAGAAGATATGAGTCACTTAACGAACTATGAATGAAGCCTCATGGCTTGTATGTATAGACCCATAAGTCTAGCATACGTTTAAAAATAAGTGAACCTAAGATGTATGTAATGAAATGAAGTAACCCTAGAAGGGTTAAGTACGAGTGTAAAACACACTAAATGGCCAAGTGCATTGGCATACGATGAAATGATTATTATGTAATAAAATGATGAAACCCTAGAAGGGTTAAGTAAGAGTGTGAAACACACAAATGGCCAAGTGCATTGGCATATGATGAAATGAACATTCAAGTAAAATGGGGTGAGTAATTATGAAGAGCAATTGTGCTAATGTTAATGAATGTGGTGACAACATGATATAAGGCAAATGTGAAAGATGAGAACAATCTCAAATGAGCCTAAATAAATATTACCAAAACGTACTCACCTATGAGAGTGTAAGTTAATGAAGAGACTAGTCTCTATGAACACTCTAATAAAAGTATTGAGATTAACACACTTAATACTAATGATGAGATGAGAAATCATCTATTGAGCTATGATGTCCTCATACTAGAAGCCAACTTTCATGACGTATGAGTTGAATGTAATGAAACTTTATACTGAGCACCGATAGACTAGCTATGAGCGGTGATGTCTTCTTTCGGGAAGGGCGGAGGTTCACGTAACTTTCATGAGATGAGACTGTCCGGCATGCCGAGTATGGGTGTCCTTATATCTCCTAGTCTTGGAATCTATACTGCCAATATAGGGATCTGGCAGGGTTCAATTCCCATGTACGCTAGCATGTTTTGGGTCACTTTGGCCGGTGATTCCACCTCTTTTCGGTGTGGGGTTTCATGACACTGGATTTCATGATGCTCACATGATCTATGTCGGTTAAAGTTAAAGTTCCCAATGAATGAATGAGGCCAACCTCAAATGATGCACATAATGAAATGAATGATACCAAAGGTGTTAGGATAGGATGATCAAGAGGTGAGTTAGACTCAAGCAATGACATTAGGTCATTCTTGGTCATTGCACAGCGAACCCGATGAAAGTCTTAAACTACATCCTAGGTATAGCTGGTATTCACACTAGCCTATGAATGAAATAAAATGAAGTACGTATGAATGAATGAAGCAGACTCTGTGTTTGCTAATGAAGACGCCCTAGTTGAGGTCCCATATGTTGAGCCCTCCTTTTTGGTAAGTCTTAATGTCAAGTCCATGATTCCAAGGTCTCATGGCATATGAATGAATGATATGAAAGATGTTATGTGTTATAGGCAATATGATATGTGCTATGTGTAAGATGTTATGTGCTGTGTGCAATATGATAAGTATGATGATGCATGTTACTCTCATGGCATGACTTTCCTAATCCAAATTTGGAAAGCTCACTGACTTTCCTAATTCAAATTTGTAAAGCTCACTGACTTTTCTAATCCAAATTTGGAAAGTTCACTACCTTTCCTAATCTCGATTTGGCAAGTCCACTGACTTGATTTTCCATAATCATGTTGTTAGAAAAGAGCTATTCTTACTCATGCATGTCCTTGGTGCGTACTTGCATATACCCATACTTAGTACAAGTGTGTACTAATCCCATACAACTCTATATTTTTAGGTGCAGGCACAGGTGGACGCTAAAGTTTACAGGTTGACGTTGCAGCTATCCAGACGTGGAGCTTTCATCCGGACTTGGTAGGCCCTCATGCTTTCGAGGATGTCTACCGTTATTATCTAGCTTAGATGTAGGATTTATCTAGTGGAGCATGTTCCACTAGTGTTTCTTTCCACTTTTATTTCAGACTTTGTATTGGTGCCGTTTTGGCAAAAATACATTTAATGCAATTATGAACTGTTTCTTTCTTTTGATTATCTCTATATTAGATGGTTGATTTGTGTACGCCTATGATGTTAAGTTTAATATGTTTAGCATGAAATAAGAAAACAAAAAATTCAAATTTTCCGCTAAATTTAACCTAGATGAAGTAAGAATGACGTATGTAGGCTTGTCTGCGACCTCTGAGAGGTCAACGACGCCGGTCTCGTATGGGGTCTAGATTCCGGTCGTGACATCCCTAGGATGTGCATTGATTATCGTCAACTCAATAAAGTCATCATAAAGAACAAGTATCCTCTCCCTCGGATTGATGATCTATTTGATCAACTCCAAGTTGCTAGCTATTTTTCCAAGATTGACTTAAGGTCGGGATATCACCAACTTAGGGTGAGAGGAGAAGATGTTCCTAAAATGACCTTTCGAACTAGATATGGTCACTATGAATTCTTAGTGATGTCTTTGGGTTAACAAATGTCCCGACGGCATTTATTGACCTAATGAATATAGTTTTCTGAGATTACCTCATCTCATTTGTGGTTGTGTTCATTGATGATATTTTGATATACTCCAAGAATGAAAATAAGCATTAGAGTCATTTAAGGTTGACCTTGCAAGTCCTCAAATAACACCAACTTTATGCCATATTTAGCTAGTATGAATTTTGGTTGAGGTCAGTTGCTTTTCTTAGCCATATTATCTCTGGTGAGGGTGTAGAGGTCGATCCAAAGAAGACGGATGCGGTCAAAAATTGGCCTAGACCTTTGACTCCCACCGACATAAGAAGTTTCTTGGGTCTAGCTATGTACTATAGAAGGTTTGTTGACGGATTTGCATCTATTGCTTCTCCTTTGACAACTTTGACTCAAAATAAGGTAAACTTTGAGTGGTCGGAGGCTTGTGAAAAAGGTTGTCAAGAGTTGAAAGATAAGCTTACCTCCGCTCCGGTGTTGAATTTACCGGAGGGTAATGAGGTCTTTGTGGTGTATTGTGATGCTTCCCAAGTGGGCTTGGGATGTTTCCTCATGCAGCATGGCAAAGTGATAGCTTATGCCTCTAGGCAACTCAAAGTTCATGAGAAGAATTATCCAACTCATGACCTTGAGTTAGCGGCCGTAGTCTTTGCCTTGAAAATATGGAGACATTACTTGTATGGTGTTCATTTTGATGTGTTCACTGACCATAAAAGTCTTTAATATGTGTTTACACAAAAGGAGTTGAATCTCCGACAGAGAGGATGGTTAAAACTTTTGAAAGATTACGACATGAGTGTTCTTTACCACCCCGGCAAGGCTAATATGGTTGCGGATGCTTTGAGTCGTATGACTATGGGTAGTGTGTCTCATGTGGAAGAAGAGAAGAAAGAACTAGTGAAAGATGTTCGGAGGTTGGCTCATTTGGGTGCGAGGTTAGAAGATTCTCCAAATGGTGGTTTCATGGTCCATCATAACTCCTAGTCATCATTAGTGGTTTAGGTGAAATCTAAGCAACATCTTGATCCTTTATTGATGGAGCTGAAGGAATCGGTACTTGGTAAGCTCAATAAGTCATTCTCCCAAGGGGGGATAGTGTTCTTAGGTACCAAGGGAGATTATGTGTACCGGATGTTGAGGATTCGAGGAATCGAATTCTAGAAGAAGCCCATGGTTCCCGTTATTCTATACATTCGGGTGCCACTGATACGCTCAAACTTAACTTTCAAATAAGAAGTAAAGCGGTCGTATCAAGTAAAGAACCCAACTGATTAGGTTAGGATCGATCCAACGAGGAAAATAGTTCAAACTTAACTTTATTCTATTATTACTACTATTTAGCCAACTATTTTCCAAGAAAACAAAAGACAAAAAAGGGGGGTTTTTATTTCTGAATTAAAGAGAATGAGTAACTAAATTAAAGTAAACAACTAATAGATCCAAATCTCGGAGTTTAATCAATTAATAAAAGTAACTAGGGCTTAAGTGTTCCCCACAGGTTCCTAACTTGATAACTCTAACTATAACAATTCTTTCCTCGTATCTTGCATGTAAAGTGATAAGTTATGTATCTCTAAATCCTTGGTTCGGCATCTAGAAAATTTCACTCCGCACCTTGGTCCGGCTACGTGTGTTGCTATACTAACCCTTATCTTTACCTCATATTAAGCATTGTATTCGGTATTTGACTAAGTTATTACCTCGTACCAACCAATACTAGCCTATTAGATAGTCTACACTAAATCTATGTTGATAATTCTTTTCCTATTATCTACATCCTTGGTCCGGCAAGTATCATTAAGGCTAGTTCTAACGTTGGCCATCCGTTAAAAAGACTTCTGCACTAAAGAATTATCAATACATGCAAGACACCATTCTAGAATTGTTATTTTAGTTAAATTTTACCTTGTTATTCACCCATGGTTCCCACAACCCTAGCTATGGAGTTTAGTTACCCATGTTCATAATTACACAATTCGTATTGTTAATGGAAGAATTCATGCACTTACTTTAATGAGAAAGAATAAAATCCACAATTTAACTTGATTAATCAACACAAAACACCAATAATCAATTCCAGAAAAAGTGTATCAATTACTGAAATTAATTCTTCAATACTTGAACAAGAGAACTAAAAATTATCAAAAAGTCTAACCCCCAAAACGAGGTTTTTCGAACTATTTATAATAAAAACAAAACCTAAACAAAGAAGGATTCTATTTACTAAAAATCTGTCCAAATGCGTCTGGGTCGACGGACCTCGTGACGGACCGTCATGGACACGACGGACCGTCATGGCCTCCATTGTCCCATACTTCCACACATTCTTCTTCTGCTTTCTTCATCCCCCCGACGGACAAGTATGATGGACCGTTTCAAGCACGACGGTCCATAGAGGGTCTTCGTTCCAAAACACTTGAACTTCTTGGAATTTGGGTACTGGGACTACTTCTCTGATCATCACGACGAACAAGCAGGACGGACCGTCGTGGCTATGACGGTCCGTCATGGACTTCCGTAATCCCACACTTGGTCAGACTTCCCCATCTTTCATTAGCAGCTTTTCTCCTCACTATGATGCCACCTACGGACTGTCACAGCCTCGACGGACCGTCATGAGCTCCGTAGGTGGTCTCTTCTGTATTTCTTGCTCAAAAACTTCCGCGTTCATCCTTGGACAGATTTCCTGCAAACAAAGAGAACTTATATAAAAAATTAACACAAAATGGCTTTCGACACACAATAAACTTAAGGAAAAATCATTAAAAGTACCGTGAAACCACGGTACATCAACACCTCAACTTAAATTCGTTGTTTGTCCTCAAGCGACGCACTATGACTCACTACAAAATCTTTGTACACGAGTATCCTCTTTTTAGCTTTAGCAATTATTTGGATATCAATCCCGATCATTCTCATTATGTTCATGCATGTTATCACTATTAGGCATTGACTTATGTAGAATCAAACCATGACACAAACTCACTACGCAATGACACCTATCCTCTTCAACTTCTCACCGAGGTGCTAATATTTCCAGTACTGCAACTACTGTCCTTACTTCAAATAACATCCTCATTTTTCACACAATGATTTCAGTTTGAGTATAAGGATTACTTTTTGACACTCACTCTTAGAACAAATCCACAACTCATTTATACATATTGCCATAGGCTTGCCCTTATTTTCACTACTTTAAGTTTACCATACAACTCTTAGGATCACAATAGGACTTTTTAGCCTGTAACATAGGCTCAGGGTCAGGTAGGGTATATTTAGGTATCCTTTAGTGACTTGTTTCCCTCCTTAACATATCGACTAAACGCACCACCTTTCTATCATTCTATTTCGCCCAATTTCTCAATTTTCTTTTTACCTGCTGTTTTCCCTTTCTCATCCTCATATGTAAGTGACTTTTCTATTTTCTTGTGTTTTATTATCATTATATATCATTATATATATATATATATATATATATATAGTCACTTCTTATAACAGCCACCCTCAACTCATGACTTTGCCATGAGTTAAGATTCACAATACCCATGGTTGGGTCAAGGCCACGACAAGGTTGCTTATTAGCCACCCTCAACTTATGTTTTTGGCATAAATTGAGGTGCACATGTCCAAGGAGGGACCAGGGCCAACATGCTGTTCCCCGAGAGGATCAGTTGGGATGAAAAAGAAAGATCTGTTTTTAGGCTCAAATCATTTGGATCAATAAAGGGTTAACTTCATTTGGTTTTCTGTTATTTTTAGGTTCAAGATTGACTATTTCGAACAAAGGCCTATGATCCTTTCCTAATTGTTTGTTTTGGCTCACTTTTAGTAAGACTAACTAGGCAAGTTCTAGCTCAGTATTAATGGTGGACATTCGAATTCACCTCACACTCACTTGACATTCTTTACATTCCCAGATTATTAGACACCTAGTTCGAGTCTTAGATTCAGGATCATGCAGTAATGTATCTTTATTTCATGTTTCAAACCACACAATTATCAATTACTATGCCAAGTCATGCATCATTTTGATTATCGGGATATCATATTTGTTTTAGCCATCATGCTTCAGATTTATACTATGTACATAAGATATGACATGCCGGTTCAACAATAAAAGTAATAAGTCTTTTGGGGAAAAAGAACACAGGCAAGAAAACCCCAAAAGAGGATCGTGAACTTGGGCTACTTAGAATTCACCCAAGTACTCACTTTCCATTTACCCCACCCCCAACAAAAGATATGCAATTGTCCCCAATGCATAAAAAAAAACTAAAATACGTGAAAGGTAAGTGAAGAAAACCTGAGGCGCTAAGCGCCGGCGATCAGTAAGCTGGTGGGTCCGGTTCACTGGAACCCACTCCCTGCGTAGTCTGGACACCCTTAGTAGTGTCCTCAGCATCAACAGCACCATCAGTAGTGCCTCCCACAGTATATACAATTCTGGAGCTAGACGCCCCGGCAGCTAACTCTACAACCCTCAACGTACGGGCCTCCTCGTCAGCAATCGAGGCTCTCCTCGCAGCCTCCATCTCACGGCGCTCCTTCTTCCTCGCCCTAGCCTCATCCTCCTCTCAACCCCTGCGTCTCTTGGCATGCTCTCGTGGGGGAGGTGGTGGAACATCAGAAGTGGCAAAAAGAGCAGCCATCACTATGTCCTCAGCAGGCTCTGCAGAAGGGGCCTCAGACTCAGGCACCCTCGCCTCTAAGATCGTATCAAGATCAGACCGCAGACTCTCAACCGCAGCCTGAAGGGTTGACATGTCCACTAGAGGTGCTGGTCGGGCTAGCACTCGCAACTCAAAAGCGTCTAAGCGTTGATGTACCTCTGCGATCTTCCTCTCTGTGTCCTGTGCCATCTTGCGCTCCATGCGCTCCTCTGCCTTAGCAATAGACCTCTGCATCCAAGGCTGGATGTGATGCAGAAGTGTAGCCATCTGTGCCTCGAGTTTCTGGACCCTAGCAAGTGGGACCAGAGTGGCGGATGGAGCCGAGCGAGAGGAGCTCAGGGCAGTGCTACTACTCAGGATAGACTCGATCGGGGTAGTGCCTGTGGGTGCAGAAGCAGCCTGGGAAGCCGTATAAGCATGCTCTATGGTATCTGCCAGGTTCTCACCAAGTGGGACCACCTCCGGGCGGGGCCCTCTGCATGGAGCCAACTCATTGGCCTCATCCCTGATGAGGCCGATGTCAACATTTCCCTGCGGGGTCCTGAGCTGGTCAATGTGCCAAATGGGCAGCATCTGCATAAAGAGAAAACCATGCAAGGAAAAGGGTAAGTCATCGTGACCTTGAAGGCCCTCTCGTGCATGACCGCCTGTAGAAGCCAAGCGAAGTAGCCTCGAACCCTGCCATTATTGCGGCCATCAGAACTGCACGATCCCATATGATTATATTATCAGCTGCAGTGGGGGAAAGGCAGTGGCGGACTATCAAACAAAGAAACTTGGCCGTAAAGGTCAAGTTGGCCTTCCTGATGGCTCCCTTTGGCTCCATCACCCAATCAGCAACCTCTCCATCAATAGACAAGTGCTGGGCCATCCACCTCTCGGTGGTCTCTCTCAGCGATGGCTCATGTAAGAACTGGCCCTCTTTAACAATTTGCCACCGGTAATCAAACTCGGCGGTGAGAGGTGTCCTGGTAGTATCAACATCCTCGCCGTACATATATCGGCGGATGGTTGACAGGGAGATGTCGACCTGTATGCCGCGTACTCGGACGTGCTCAAGTGGGGCCTGTTTGGCGGGGTCAGCCCACCTATCTATCTGTGATCGGAGAGTGGCCACATAAGAGGCATAGAACTCTCGGACCAACTCTTCACTGTAGCGGCCCAAAGAATGAGCCGTCCACTCCAGCCGGTGTCTGGTGAAGAGAGTGTGAATATTCGGCATGGTGGGGAGACTTCCTGTAAGGACCCGCCTCTCCAGTGTAAGGGTCTGTGTCATGACGCCTTTATCATTGAGAACCTTGGCGTCTAAGTACACTTGGTATTGTCCGTCAACACACCACCGATTGGGCTGGTCGGCAACCGGGGCAGGAACTCCAGTCGGTGAGCCAGTAGTGGAGTCAGTGCTGTCAGCCTCATCAGCTGAGGCAGACTGTGTAGCTGTGGCGGGTGCAGAGGCTTCTGCGGACCCGGAGGCTTCCTCCGACCACGAAACTCCTAAGGAGCCAGATGCTCCTTTGTCTTGGGCAGCTGACCCAGAAGGTATGCCGGTCAGTGTGCACTCCTCATCTGACTGGGAGGCAGTGACTACGCCGGACGCCACCTTCTTGGGCGTGGCTCTAGGTGCACGTGGAGCTCGTGCTGTAGTATCAGTGCCTGGGGGCACGTACTCGGGATCATGCTCATCATCAGAGCCTATCACCAGTCGGGTAGACGGGGCGACAGACTTGGAATGCCCACGTGGGTAAACGCGATCTTGTTTTGGTGCCATGAGAGGTAGTACCTGTAAAGAATCATTTTTAGTACTAGAAGGAGCAAACATGACAAGAAAAAACGAGACAAACTATACATGAATTCAAAGCAGTAATGACATCTCTGTAGTAGCAGTGAGGCACGACGGACCTGGTGATGGCCCGTCGTGAGTATGATGGACCGTCATGTAATACTCAACAATATAGACTCTCAGAAGGAAGGTCTTTGACTGGTACAACGGTTGTACAGGACGGTCCGTCGTTGGCATGACGGTCTGTCACATGTGTCCGTCAGTGGACACTTAGAAAAATTATTGAGACCCTTGGGATAGGGGTCTCTGACAACCAAGACGGTTGTGCAGGACGGACCGTCGTGGGCATGATGGTCCATCACATGTGTCTGTCAGTGGACACTTAGAAAAAGTATTGAGACCCTTGGGACAGGGGTCTCTGACAACCAAGACGGTTGTGCAGGACAGACCGTCGTGGGCATGACGGTCCGTCACATGTGTCCGTCAGTGGACACTTAGAAAAAGTGTTGAGACCCTTAGGCCAGGGGTCTCTGACCGTCACGACGGTTGTGCAGTACGGACCGTCGTGGGCATGACGGTCCATCACATGTGTCCGTCAGTGGACACTTAGAAAAAGTGTTGAGACCCTTAATACAGGGGTCTCTGACCGTCACGATAGTTGTGCAGGACGGGCCGTCGTGGGCATGACGGTCCATCACATGTGTCCGTCAGTGGACACTTAGAAAAGTTATTGAGACCCTTGGGACAGGGGTCTTTGACAACCAAGACGGTTGTGCAGGACGGACCGTCGTGGGCATGACGGTCCGTCACATGTGTTCGTTGGTGGACACTTAGAGAAAACAAGTTGTGGGGTGTTGGGACGGACCCTATGATGGTCCATCGTGGTTACGACAGTCCGTCATCGGGGTTTCGTTCTGTCATTCGGAGACAGAACTGGGGATGCCACAATCAACCCATGTGATTCAAACCAAAGACCCAACATTTCCCTAACGCTTTTTAACCTAAATACCTATCAAATTTACAAGGCTAAAGCCCTAATTTCTCGAGTTTTATCAAGTCATTTCGTGGGACTAATAACCTAGGTTAGACAAGATTTGGTCAAAGATCAAAGACCCACACACAAAAAAAGTATGCTAATAGTAAATAAAAACCAAAATGAAGAGTAAATGGGTAGAGTTCAGAAACACATACCTTGGAAGAGGAGAAAACAAGACGGAAGTGAGGAACGCAACTATGAAGATGAGAATCACAGCAGCAGACTCCGACCAAGAAAGGGGATTTGGGGATGGGGAAAATGAGAATATGGGGATTTTGGGAAGGGAAGGAAGTTGAAAAGGGAGGAAATGGGAGAAAGAGGGAAAGAAACGGTTGAATGAAAGGGTGGGTAGTTTAAAAAGGTTTAAAACTTTTAAAATTCCCTAGCCGGGTTGGGTCGGGTTGCTGGATAATGAAGCGACGAGACCCCGACGACGGTCCGTCACGTCTGTGATGGTCCGTCATGGGTTCCGTCGCATGTGCCCTAATTTTTCAAAGCAATAAAGAACGTACCTGGCACGACGGAGTCATGCGATGGTCTGTCACAGGCGTGACGGTCCGTCGATGTATCCGTCAGTGAATGTGGCAGAGTAATTTTCAGCAGAACTTCCTGGAGATGTGCTACCTGAAAATTTAAAACCCATTAGTAGAAAATGCTACCATTACTAGAAAGAAAACTATAATTTGGTTAGATGATACATATTGGGTTGCCTCCCAACCAGCGCCTGATTTAACGTCGCGGCACGACTGAGGACACTCGATTACTCAGACTTCATCAAGATGGTATGCCTCAATCACCTCATTCGTCGATTTCGCATGCCCTATATAGATTTTTAGACGTTGTCCATTCACCTTAAACCGCACACCTTCCTTGTTTTCCAACTCAACCGCTCCATGAGGGAATAGTTGGGTGATCAAGTAAGGGCCAGTCCATTTGCACTTGAGCTTGCCCGGAAACAAGCGCAACCTAGAGTTGAATAAAAGCACCGAATCCCCAACCATAAACTCTCGTTTCTCGATTTTTAGGTCATGGTACTTCTTCATTTTTTCTTTGTAGAGGGCTGAGCTTTCATAAGCTTTTAGGCGAAATTCATCGAGTTCATTTAACCCATTTAACCGTTGTTCTGCAGCTTCGTTCCAGTCCATTTTTAACTTCTTTATAGCCCACATGGCTTTATGATCTAATTCAACCGGAAGATGACAAGCTTTCCCATATACTAGTTGGTATGGGGACATATCTATGGGAGTCTTATACGCTGTCCGATAGGCCCAAAGAGCATCATCAAGCCTCCTTGACCAATCTGTTCTACTAGCGTTCACTATTTTTGACAAAATCTGTTTGATCTCCCTATTTGACACTTCAACTTGCCCACTAGTTTGAGGGTGGTAAGGAGTGGCCACATTATGGCGAACCCCATATTTCTCCAATAATCCCTTGAACAATTTGTTGCAAAAGTGGGATCCCCCATCACTAATAATTGCCCGTGGGGTACCAAATCGAGAGAATATATTCTTTTTCAAGAACGCAGTGACACTCTTCCCCTCATTATTTGCGAGGGTGATAGCTTCCACCCACTTAGATACATAATCAACTGCTACTAAAATATACTTCATTCCATGAGAACTCATAAACGGACCCATAAAGTCAATACCCCAAACATCAAATAACTCAATCACAAGAATGGGGTTTAGAGGGAGCTCTTGCTTTCTTGAAATGCCGCCATCTCTTTGGCATCTATCACACACTTTGGTGAACTCATGAGCATCTTGATGAATAGTTTGCCAATAGTAACCACATTGTAAGATCTTATGAGTAGTACGGATACCACTATGATGTCCACCAAAGGGTGAGGAATGGCATGCCTCTAAAACACTCAACATCTCAACTTCTGGCACACAACGCCGAATAAGCCCATCAGCACAGCTCCTATATAAGTATGGTTCATCCCAAAAGAACTTCTTCACATCGTACATGAACTTTTTCCTTTGATGAAAGGACAAGTCCGATGGAACAATATCACTAACTAAATAGTTCGCAAAGTCTGCGAACCATGGAATCAAGTCTTGTGAGGCAGCCAATACATGCTCATCGGGGAACGTGTCATAAATATCAGTCTTATCCCCCAACTCTCTCATAGCTTCATCTTCTAGACGGGACAAGTGATCAGCAACTTGATTTTCGGTCCCTTTTCTATCCCTTACCTCAAAGTCAAATTCTTGTAGTAGTAATACCCAACGAATCAACCTCGGTTTCGCATCCTTCTTTGCCATAACATATCTCAATGCTGAATGGTCAGTATGCACTATAACTCTAGTACCTAGCAAATAGGAGCAAAAGTTTTCAAAAGCAAATACTACCGCAAGGAGCTCTTGCTCAGTTACTGTATAGTTCTTCTGAGCTTCATTGAGGGCTTTACTAGCTTAGTAAATGGGATGAAGGATTTTGTCCCTTCTTTGTCACAATACCACACCAAGGGCAACCCCACTAGCATCGCACATCACCTCAATTGGACTGCTCCAATCCGGAGAAATAATGATAGGTGCAGATACCAATTTTTCTTTTAGCTCGCCGAATGCTTTAAGACACGATTCATCAAAATAAAATTTACAATCTTTCTCCAGCAGTTTGCACAACGGATGTGCAATTTTTGAGAAATCTTTGATGAATCTCCTGTAAAAACCTGCATGCCCAAGAAAGCTTCTCACACCTTTTACAGAGATAGGTGGAGGAAGTCTCTCTATTACCTCGACTTTGGCTCGATCAACCTCTATGCCCTTTTCTGAAATGCGATGACCCAAAACAATACCTTCTTTCACCATGAAGTGGCATTTTTCCCAATTGAGTACTAAATTGCAGTCTTCACATCTCTTAAGAACCTCAGATAAATGGCTCAAACACCGCTCGAATGATTCACCAACCACAGAAAAATCATCCATAAAAACCTCAATAGTATCTTCCACCATGTCGGAGAATATTGACATCATACATCTCTGAAATGTGGCGGGTGCATTGCACAACCCAAACGGCATTCTCTTGAATGCAAAGGTCACATATGGACAAGTAAAGGTGGTTTTGTCTTGATCTTCTGGTGCAATAGAAATCTGATTATACCCCAAATAACCATCAAGAAAACAGTACCACCCTTTTCCAGCAAGTCTATCCAACATCTAATCCATGAAGGGCATAGGAAAATGGTCTTTTACGGTCCATGCATTTAATTTCCGGTAATCCATACACACCCTCCATCCAGTCACCGGTCTCATTGGAACAAGTTCATTTTTTTCATTGGGGACCACAGTCATTCCCCCTTTCTTAGGTACACACTGAACAGGGCATACCCAACTACTATCGGCGATTGGATATATTACTCCGGCATCCAACCATTTAATGATTTTCTTCTTCACGACCTCTTGTATAGATGGATTTAAGCGTCTCTGGTGCTCAATACTTGGCTTATGATCGGGCATGATTTGGATTTTATGAGAACAAATGCCAGGAGGGATCCCAATAATGTCCGCAATAGTCCACCCAATAGCTCTTTTGAACCTTGTTAGCACTTTCACCAAACTCTCAACTTGTTGTTCATTCAGGTCTGATGCAATGATTACCGGCAATGTGTCACCGTTTCCTAAGAATTCATACCTGAGATGAGGTGGGAGAGCTTTTAGTTCTAACTTTGGAGCCTCCTCTATAGATGGTTTAGCGGGTGGAGACTCGCGATTCTTCATGTCTAGCTCATATTTCTTTGGTTTAAACCGAACATTACCACGATCAAGAGCAGCGACTAATGACCCATATTCTTCAATGCAATCATTATCAAAATTCATTATCACTGCCGCCAGTGCTTCTACACCTAGACATTCATCTATTTGTGTCTCGGGTGACTTACCAACTTTGTAGGATATAGCAGATACCGATTGGACCTCACCACTCTTCCGCATGGACCTACAAATGCTGAAAGTCACTTCTTCATTGTTCAACCGAAATTTCATTTGCCCCTTTTCCATATCAACTAAGGTTCTACCCGTAGCAAGGAATGGCCTCCCAAGAATAATAGGCACCTCAAAATCGACTTCACAATCAAGAATAACAAAATTTGCCGGAAATATGAACGACTCCACTTTTACTAGCACATCATGGAGTATCCCTATAGGCCTTTTTACTGTTCGATCGGCCATTAGTAGCCGCATCACAGTGGGTTTTGGATCACCCAAACCCAACTTCTTGTAAATCGAGAGGGGCATGAGATTTATGCTTGCCCCCAGATCACATAATGCTTTCGCAAAATGTAATAACCCAATTGTACAAGGAATAGTGAATGCACCCGGATCTTTTTTCTTTTGCACTAAAGATCTTGTAGCAATAGCACTACAATGCTGCATTCTATCATCATCCTCAAAAGTGACCGATCTTTTCTTTGTAACCAGATCTTTCATAAACTTGGCATAACCTGGCATTTGTTCAAGAGCTTCTACCAAAGGGACATTGATAGAAAGCTGCTTCAACATTGTTATAAAATGCCGATATTTACCATCCTCGGTCTTTTTCACTAATCTTTGAGGAAAGGGTGGTGGTGGTCTAGGCATGGGAGTTACCTTTTTAGGCACTTCAGCATCTTTTTCAGTGTTATCTTCTACTTCATCACTAACCTCTACCACTTTATCATTATATCTCATCACCTTTTCCACAATAGACGGCATAGGTGGGTCAATGGTTTGTTTACCACCCCGAGTAGTAATTGACATACAGTGTCCATCATTTTTCGGATTTTGGACAGTGTTGCTAGGGAGAGTTCCCGGTTGCCGTGTGTTCACAGTCGCAGATAATTGTGCCATTTGCAATTCAAGCTGCTTAATCGATATGGCATGTGTATCGACTTTCTGTCCAATACCCGCTACATCACTCCTTAACTCTTTCGTGTGCTCATCACTAGCATCGAACCTCCTCATCATCTTGTGCAACATATCCTCAACTCGCGCCATACTACCTCCACCATCCCTAGGAGCAACTTCACGATTTTGAGGAGGAACATAGGGCCCACTCCTATCATTTCTGTTACCATAGTTACCCATGTTGAAGTTGTTGTGGCGGTTGTAATTTCCATCACGGACATAATTACCCTCACTGTTATAGTTACCATAGTTTCGACCTTGGTTCCCTTGACCTTGGCGCCAATTCTCCTGATGAATTCGGTCGGAAACCCCCCGTCTGATCATTTACTGCATAGGAATCTTCCTCGTAATAATGTTCATCAGTTGGTGGTGGTGGTTTAGACAAGTAGTTCACTGCAATTTATCTTTTCTGCACCCAGTGACATGTTTTAACACCAACCCAAGCTCAGTTCTCATCTGTGCCATCTCTTCACGAATCTCATCTGTGTCTGGGTTGTGTGTGGATTGCACTGCAAAGGTATTTCTCCCAGTATCTGACTTCCTAGTACTCCATGCTTTATTATTCCGGGAGATTTTCTCTAATTTTTCGGCAATTTTAGCATAAGGACACTCCCCATAAGAACCACCTGCTATAGTATCCAATACCGCTTTATTATTATCATCCTGTCCCCGATAGAAGTATTCTTTCAGTGACTCATCATCTATGCGGTGATTGGGGACACTTCTCAAAAATGAAGTGAACCTATCCCAAGAACTGCTAACTGACTCTCCTGGTAGTGCCACAAAGTTGTTCACTCTGTCTTTATGATTTAGTTTCTTAGAGACCGGGTAGTAACGTGCTAAGAAAACGTCCCTTAGTTGGTTCCAAGTGAAAATTGAATTATAAGGGAGCTCAGTGAACCAAATAGCAGCCTCTCCCGTTAGTGAGAGAGGAAATACTCTTAGCCCTATTACATCCAAATTCAAATCAGGCCTCCCTACACAACTTTTACACACTGCCCTCACCTTAGTTATATGGGCATGTGGGTCCTCAGACGGTAGTCCTGAAAACAAACCTCTAGCAGTGAGCATTTGCATTAGACTACTAGTGACTACAAAGGTGTGACCTTCTGGTAGAGGGGGCAAGACAAGTGGCCCATCAGAATCTGCAATATTATCATAACCTCTGTAGTATTCTTGAGGACATGGAGCGGGATTTTGTCCCCTTTGTGCATCTTGACCAGGATTATCAGGTAATAATCGACCATGAGCATCAACTGGAGCTGGGAGGTTCTGGTTTGGATCATCATTATTTATACCCAAGTTTCAATTTATATTGCTTAGTGTACGCTCTAACTCGTGATCGTAGGGAAACAGGGGTTCTCTTCCTCTCCGTGTATTTGGCATACAAGGAAGTTAGTTCTGCCAAAAAAATAATCAAAAACAACAGAAAAAGTAAAATCAGGAAAATATTGACTAAACTTTAGTAATAAGTTTAAGTTAATCTAAAAGCTACTTTCCCCGGCAGCGGCGCCAAAATTTGATACGCTCAAACTTACTTCTCAAATAAGAAGTAAAGCGGTCGTATCAAGTAAAGAACCCAACTGATGAGGTTGGGATCGATCCCACGAGGAAAATAGTTCAGACTTAACTTTATTCTATTATTACTACTATTTAGCCAACTATTTTCCAAGAAAACAAAAGACAAAAAAGGGGGTTTTTTATTTCTGAATTAAAGAGAATGAGTAACTAAATTAAAGTAAACAACTAACAGATCCAAATCTCGGAGTTTAATCAATTAATAAAAGTAACTAGGGCTTAAGTGTTCCCCACAGGTTCCTAACTTGATAACTCTAACTATAACAATTCTTTTCTAGTATCTTGCATGTAAAGTGATAAGTTATGTATCTCTAAATCCTTGGTCCGGCATCTAGAAAATTTCACTCCGCACCTTGGTCCGGCTACGTGTGTTGCTATACTAACCCTTATCTTTACCTTATATTAAGCATTGTATTCGGTATTTGACTAAGTTATTACCTCGTACCAACCAATACTAGCCTATTAGATAGTCTACACTAAATCTATGTTGATAATTCTTTTCCTATTATCTACCTCCTTGGTCCGGCAAGTAGCATTAAGGCTAGTTATAACGTTGGCCATCCGTTAAAAAGACTTCTACACGAAAGAATTATCAATACATGCAAGACACCATTCTAGAATTGTTATTTTAGTTAAATTTTACCTTGTTATTCACCCATGGTTCCCACAACCCTAGCTATGGAGTTTAGTTACCCATGTTCATAATTACACAATTCATATTGTTAATGGAAGAATTCATGCACTTACTTTAATGAGTAAGAATAAAATCCAGAATTTAACTTGATTAATCAACACAAAACACCAACAATCAATTCCAGAAAAAGTGTATCAATTACTGAAATTAATTCTTCAATACTTGAACAAGAGAACTAAAAATTATCAAAAAGTCTAACCCCCAAAACGAGGTTTTTCGAACTATTTATAATAAAAACAAAACCTAATAAAGAAGGATTCTATTTACTGAAAATCTATCCAAACGCGTCTGGGTCGACGGACCTCGTGATGGACCGTCATGGACACGACAGACCGTCATGGCCTCCGTCGTCCCATACTTCCACACATTCTTCTACTGCTTTCTTCATTCCCCCGACGGACAAGTATGACGGACCGTTTCAAGCACGACGGTCCGTCGAGGGTCTTCGTTCCAAAACACTTGAACTTCTTGGAATTTGGGTACTGGGACTACTTCTCTGATCATCACGACGAACAAGCAGGACGGACCGTCGTGGCTATGACGGTCCGTCATGGACTTCCGTAATCCCACACTTGGTCAGACTTCCCCATCTTCCATCAGCAGCTTTTCTCCTCACTATGATGCCACCTACGGACCGTCACAGCCTCGACGGACTGTCATGAGCTCCGTAGGTAGTCTCTTCTGCATTTCTTGATCAAAAACTTCCGCGTTCATCCTTGGACAGATTTCCTGCAAACAAAGAGAACTTACATAAAAAATTAACACAAAAAGGCTTTCAACACACAATAAACTTAAGGAAAAAGTATTAAAAGTACCGTGAAACCACGGTACATCAGCCACCAAAATGTATCATGACCTTAGGGAGGTCTTTTGGTGGATGGTTGAAAAAGGGACATAGCGGAGTTTGTTGCTAAGTGTCCAAATTGCCAACAAGTCAAAGCCAAGCATCTGAAACTGGGTGGTTTAAACCAAATCATGGATGTTCCTACTTGGAAGTGTAAAGACATCAATATGGACTTTTTTGTTGGGTTGCCTCAAACCCGGAGGCAAAATAATTTCATATTGGTTATTGTGGATAGGTTGACCAAATCTTCCCACTTTATCCCCGTTAAGTCTACATATAAGGCCGAAGAGTATGCAAGGATCTACATTAATGAGATTGTGAGTCTTCATGGGATTCCATTGTCCATTATTTTGGATAGAGGTGCCCAATTCACTTCTCATTTTTGGAAAGCTTTTCAAAAGGGTTTAGGTACGCAAGTGAAACTTAGCACCGCTTTTCATCCTCAGACAGATGGTCAAGCGGAATGTACCATACAAACCCTAGAAGATATACTAAGAGCATGTGTTATTGATTTTAAGTGATGTTGGGTTGGTCACTTACCATTGATTGAGTTCTCCTACAATAATAGTTACCATTCGAGCATCTTCATGGCACCTTTTGAAGCTCTTTATGGTATAAGATGTAGGTCTCTGATTGGATGGTTTGATGTTGGTGAGTGTTCACTCCTTTGTACCAAAATTATCTATGAGGCTATAGAGAAAGTTCGGGTCATAAGAGACAGATTGAATACATCTTACAGTCGGCAAAAGTCTTATGTCGACAATAGGAGAAGATAGCTTGAGTTTGAAAAAGGTGATCACCTTTATTTGAAGATTTTACCTATGAAAGGGGTGATGAGATTCGGTAAAATGGGGAAGTTAAGTCCCCGGTATGTTGGTCCTTATGAGGTTTTAAAACGGGTCGGAAGAGTTGCCTATGAGATGAAATTACCTAGTGAACTAGCTTCGGTTCATCCGGTGTTTCATGTTTCTATGCTCAAGAAATGCATAGGCGACCCGATGTCTATTCTACCTATTGAAGGTTTAGGGGTGGATGAGAACCTCTACTATGAAGAGGTTCCGGTTGAGATCCTAGATCGCCAAGTCAAGAAGTTGAGGAACAAAGAGGTTGCCTCTGTAAAAGTCCTATGGAGGAACCATCTTGTTGAGGGTTCAACATGGGAAGCCCAAGCCGACATGACGTCCCGCTACCCTCATCTTTTTACTGCTTGAGGTTAGACATTCCTCTTAATAAAGAAAATAATGAATAATATGAAATTGACTTGTTTTCTAAATAGGTGCATGTTTTTGTAAAAGTTGTACCAAATTTAGTTTTAAGAAAATGCCTTCATGCTCTACTTTTGCACTTATATGAAATGGGTATGCATGTTGCCTTCTTGAGATTTTTTTTTGTTGTTGTCTTGAGAAGAATGATAGCATGGAAACTCTTTGATGTATTTTTTATCTCATGTTGATGTTGAGAAGGTAGTTCCTCAATATGTGTTATGAAATGTTGAGCTCTCATATATTGTGCATCAACAATTGAGTTGTTATGTGTAATCTTGTTGCATGTGTTGAAAGGAGTTTTAAATTACTCCTATGAGCTGTGATTGATTGTATGTTGTTGTTGGTTGGGCTGCTAGTATTGAGTTTATCCTTACCCTTCAAAAGATTTTAGTGTTATTTGGGGACGAATATTCCTAAGGGGGGATAATGTAACACTCCCAAAGTTCCATGAATTAGACTAGAGCTTTGCCTATTGAATAATTTTTAAAATTATGTTTCCAGATCTATATTAATGTAATGAACTCAATTTGAAAAGTTTAGAGCTGAAACGACAAAGAAAGACCTTGACGTCTGGAAACTAGCTAAATCGAACAAGTAGACGTCCCTATGTTTGGTGAAGGTTTGGGAGTGTCAAATGAATTCCAAAATTATAACGAGACTTTAAATTGGTAAAACATAGTACAAAGGGTCCAAACGTCCGGTAACGACTCCCCAAGGACTGTCCGAAGGGTAACATTGGTAACCAAGCTGCCAAAGCAACTTGCGATAGCAAATTTTGCTTTGTGATGCGGGGCCTCCATGAGTCTCACTGCCTCGACCCAAATTTTCAAAAAAAGAATCGAAATTGGCCCCACAACGCGTAGCCACTTCTCAGATTCGTCCGTGTCGTTTTTAAGTCAATTTAACTTCACAAAAAGACCCAATTAAGTGAGGGATATTTTGGGTAATTTAAAGGACGAGTTTATATTGGTTTTAGGTCAATTCTAAACCTTTTACACGGACTCCAAATCATAATTACCAAACCCCTCTCATCTCTTTCAAAACACTCTCACTATTAAGCTTGAGGAAGAAGACAAAGTCTCCAAGGTTTTCATTCAAAATTCGTGGATTAATTCGTCAATAAGGTATGGCTTCTTTACTCTTGGGATTCCTTTCCTCAAGAGGTCCTTTCAAACACGATTTCTAACAATTCAAATTCCTAGGGTTTTTACTCTACAAGTGGTTTTTTTTCAAACTCGAAATTTATGACTAATGATGATAAATTACAATTTTCTATGGCTAATTATGTATGTATTGTTGAATAATTTATATGGTATCGTTAGTTTTCGTGTGAAACATGTCCTCTCCCTAAATAATGGAATTCGATTGTGTTATATCATTCACTTAATGTCATGTAATGTTGGGATTGGAACTATTGCTTGAACGAACTCATAAATGAACCCTTTCCCTTAACTCTAACTATGAATTGGTATTGTGTATATGGATTGGTTATGTTATAGAGTATTTCACTATATTATTGGATGATTGTTATGGATTGAGTGTAAGTTCTTAATGAAGATTCTTGGAAGCTATAGGTAAGTCTTCTAAAGTTATGATTACTCTATTATGTTGATGTTGGCCTATAAATGATGTTGTTATGCAATTGAAGTATGTATGATGTTACTATGCATATACGTTAGGCTATGGATATGTTAAATGTGGGATCATGGTAAGGATATGATAATGCTAGGTTGATGATGATCTCTTGTATGCCTTACATAGTATGGCTATGATATGTTAATCTCACTAATGAAGGGTTGCGATGAAAGGAAATTCTCATCCTTAACCTAATGAGCTAATGATCATGTTTATACAAGGAGTTAATTTTCTATGGCCTCTGTTAAGATTGATGATAAATGATAACTTAAAGGCAATTCAAAAATGGACTTTATCTTAGCACCGAGTAAACTAGATATGAGAGGTGTACCTTCCCAAGTTTGAAGGTAGGTTCAAAATGACTCTCATGAGATAGAGGCTGTCATGTAATGTGGAACTATGGGTCTCTAAATATCTCCTAGTTCTTGAACTATGTTTCCTCTATAGGAATACTAGCTAGTGGATCCACCTAGAATGCTATGTTCATGCGTTGGTTCTAACTTGACAAGTAGACCACCTTCTTTAAGTGTGGGGTTTCATGACACCGGATTCCATGTGTAGCTCACATGGTCTAATATCAGTTAAGACGATTGTTCCCTCAAGTAAAATGAAAGACTAAAGTAAATTGACATTGAATAGGGTGACTTGAGGAGTCTACTCAGTATAGGTAGGGGTATGGGACTCTACCTAGACATTGCAAAAGTTTACTCTAAGGGAAGTCCTAGGAGATTGTTCTCATGTAACATGATAACAAGAAATGTATAATATTTATGATATATGATGTTGTTGTTATATGATGTTGGCTATGTTGATGAACATGTTATTGGTCTACGTTGCTATATGTGGTGATGACTACTTATGAAATAAGTTGTATGAAGGAAAACATTACTTATGGTCTCATATCTTGTTTACTTGATTATGTGGGTTATAGGGCTTCACATGATCATTGCACTTGTAGGCTTGGTATGGGATTATTGGTATGTGTTTTGTATGTTATGTTGATATGAACTATTGAACATGAAATGTTAATATAACTTTATGATGATATGTCTTTGGTTATTATCATGCTTTATGTTGTTGTGATCCTTATCTTGTATAAGCTCTATTGTATGTGCATTAAAGGCTTTCAAATGACTTAGCTTGGTATCTAAAGAAATGGTCCTTTTCATGCATGTCTTGAAATGTTTTATGTGCATATACCCATAATTAGTACATGTGGCGTACTAACCCATATACTTTATATAACTACAAAATGTAGGGTCTGGGCATTGAAGATTAAGAAGGTCGATTGAAGAAGCTTGGACCCTTTCTCCAAGTGTTGGGTAGGTCCTCATGTTCGGGTATGCTATCTTTTCATTATTCTAGCCATGAAGATTGTAGTAGTTTAAGAAATACTCTTTTATTCCTTCTACTATTGAATTCTATTTTAGTAAAGCCTATATGACATATTGACATTGTATTGGCTAAGTGCAAAATCGTACTCTTTAGATGGTTTTTATGTGATAGAATTTTTAGACTATCGTATGTATGTTGATCATGTTGCTAAAAGAGAAGCCTAAGTAAGCTTCTATATATGACAAACGAGAAGTCTAAGTTTACTTCACTCAGTCTATGTAAAAGTTTAAAATTTTCCGCGCTTTTTAACCAATGATATGTTATGACGAATGCTAAGGGCTTGTCTGAGTCCTCTTCGAGGACGACGACGCCAGTTACGACTGGGGGTGCTCCTCGGTCGTGACAAAATTAAGGCAGCCTATAATCAATTCTATCATGATCTATACATAATTCAATAGCCCGATACAATGAACATGAATTCAATACAATGAAACCATGATCAAATCACCCAAATTAGAGCCAAAATTAGGATTTCTGTGTAATGCATGGGTTCATAGAGTTTTTGATCTTAAAACATTCAATCAACATCAATTATATCATAAAAGATTAATTTAAATCCTTTTATGCAAGAATCCATGGTTAGAATTCAGAATAGAACATCATGGTTTTTGGAAGAATCTATGAAAAGCCTTTAAAATTGGCTCCTTGAATGGATAATTAATCAAGGATGAGGCACCATACCTTTATTGGAAAACCCCCACAAAATTGGGTTGAAAAACTTGAGGAATTTGGTCTTCTTCCTTGAAGCTTCAAAGCTTCAACAATGGAGGTTTTGGAGAGAAGGAATGGAGAGGTACTGTTTTGGACTTGGTTTTTTTTGATTTGAATGCTTTATTGGGGTTTAAAAAGACAAAATAACCGTCAATAATTATTCCCCAAAATACCCAAAATACCCCTGCACTTATAGGACCCTTTAACCAAGTCAAACTTAACTTAGATTTTTGTAATTTCATCGGGAAACAAGTCCGCGTCGCGGAGATGTTCCCTCACGAATTTTTTGAAAATAATTTTTGAGACAGTACAGTCTGCATTGTGTCCGCGACACGAACCAAAATTTTGTCTTTACTGAACCAAGTCCGCGACGCAGACTCGTTCCACATATGAACACTTAGATGCTGCCTAGGGGCAGCTTGTTGGCCCAAGGTTGGGTCCTCTTAAAGGACCCTTAGGGCGGTCCTTGGGGAGTCGTAACCCAACGTTCTGATCCTAAATAGGTTCTTATAGAGGTTAGGGTAAATAGTTTCTTATAGAGGTTAGGGTCTTCTCCTATTATACCCAAAAGAACACGTAAAACATGCAAAGGCACACTAGAACACACTAAGGAAAACTTTCAAACGTCTTGGTCGTTCTTTGACGTTTCACTTCCAAACTCTTCCAAATTTTTCAAACTGACTGCTAACACTTATATTCATCATTTTAAGACCTTACCAACTCATGACACACATGTTACGCTCTAGTTTAACCTAGTTCATTTTTAGGGGTGTTAGAAAACCCTGTCCTTAGTGACCGACTATCAAGATGGTACCTCAAATTCCAACTGTTTAAAATTGTGTACATCCCTCGGAAAGATATGAAGGGACAAGAATTAGCGAATTTGTTGGCAGACCATCTGATACCTAATGATAGGGAGTTAACTGGTAAGATTCCTGATGAAGATGCGATGTTTGTTGAGATTCAACCTCCTTGGAAAATGTATTTTTATGGGGATGAAAATCATGGTGGAGCTGGCGCTGGTGTAGTATTCATCACTTCACAAGAAAACATTCTACCATTCTCCTTTACTTTGAAGCAATGTTGCTCCAATAATGTCTTTGAATACCAAGCATTGATACTTTGTTTGAGATTGTCGTCGACATGAAGCAATTACACTTACAAGTCTTTAGTGAATCTTAGTTTGTGATCAACCAACTCTTGGGAATTTATGAGGTGAACAAGCCTGAATTGCGTCCTTACCATGATTATGCTCAAAAGTTGATAGGATGGCTTAGATATGTAACCCTCCAACATGTGTGTAGAATAGAAAATAAGAAAGTTGATGCATTGGATGCCCTAGTTTCAACGCTAACCCTTCCTGATCAAACGTAAGGGGTTATTTCTCAAAAATGGATAGTACCATTGCAAATGAGGAAGAAAATATAGAAAATGAGCTTGAGTATGTTGTCGCCGTTTGTGAAGCCATAAAAGAAGATTGGAGACAACCCATTATTGCTACATATGTTATGGGATACTTCCAGAAAATCCATGGAGAAGGACTGAGATTCGTCGTTATGCATCGCTTCCTTTACTACAAGGACACATTATATAGAATATCATTTGAAGGAGTACTATTATGATATTTGGGAGAGGAAGAAAAATTCAAGCTCTGCAAGAAACACACTCAGGATTATGTGCATCACATTAATTTGGACCGGAACTCCACTTTCACATAAAGAGGATCGGGTATGATTGGCCAACCATGGTGAAAGATTGCTTAGATTATGCTCGGAGGTGCGATGCTTGTCAATTTCATACACCATTCGCCCAAAGTATTGCACCCAACTATCGCATCTTGGCCATTTGACACTTGCGGATTGGATGTTGTGGGACCACTACCGATATCTTCTGGTCGACACTTGTACATCTTGGCTGCAACGGATTAATTCTCAAAATGGGCTGAAGTTGTCGTTCTTAAAGAATTGGAGAAAGAAAATGTTGCAAATTTTATCCGAGTGAATATCATCTATCACTTTGGCATCCCTCGATACATAATAACAGACAATGATAAGCCATTTGATAACAACTTAGTGAACAAGATTTGTGATATTTTTGGCTTCAAGTAGAGTAAATCTTCTATCATGATGCCACTAATGGTCTTGATGAAGCATTCAGTAAGACTCTATGCAACCATCTCAAGAAAGTTGTCTCCAAGTTAAAACAAGATTTTCATGAATAAATGGAAGAATCTTTATGAGAATATAGAACGACGTACCATACTCCAACTCAAGCAACACCATATTCACTTGCATTTGAAGTTGAAGCACTCTTGCCACTTGAGTATCAAATACCTTCCTTGAGATTTGATATTCAAGAAGGGCTGACTGAAGAAGAAAATGCTCGTCTGCTTCTTGTTGAGTTAGAGGCACTTTATGAAAAGAGTCTAGAAGTCCAATAAAACCTGAATATTATCAAACTCGTCTATCTCGTGCTTTCAATAAGAAGGTTCGCTTAAGGTGCTTGTAAGTTGGAGACCAAGTTGTCGCGGTAAGAATAGCCATCATTACTTCGCCAAATCTGGGGGCAAATTTTCCTAAAAGTGGGATGGACCATATGTCATACAAGAAGCATATTCACATGGTGCTTACAAGCTTGTTGATGCAGATGGTGTAAGTATCGGTCCTATTAATGCAAAATTCCTAAAGAGGTACTACTCTTAAAGTAAGACGATGAACCTTAAGGTATGAGCCTAAACTGCATGTTAATCCTAGCCCGCAAGAGTATAAAGTGTGTATGACACAATAACAAATAACAAAAGAAAACCATTCACTCCCCCTAAAACTACGTTGTGACTTGATCCTTTTCACTGAGGTACGTAGGCGCTTAGAATATATCTTAAGTATAGTTGCATGAGTGTCAAAAAAACACATATTCCAACTTGATCTGTCACATGACAGTCATATGCGATAAGTATTTTGTCTTAGGTTTTGTCTCATCAAACTCTAGACTTGTATGAAGTATTGATTGGTCAACAAATGGGGGAAAACCCTTAAAAATATTAGTATCATTAACAACATGCTTGAAGGTTGTTTTTAAAAAAATTGAAGTCTTCAAATCCTCCAAGTATACAAGTTGAAGTATTTAAATATTCCAAGTTGAAGTCTTCGAATCTTTCAAGTATGCAAGCTAAAGTCTTCAAATCTTCCAAGTATTCAAATTAAAGTCTTCCAAGTCTGGAAGTTGAGGTCTTCAAATTCTTTAAGTCTGCAAGTTGAAGTCTTCAAATCCGCAAGTTGAAGTTTTCAAGTTTGAAAATTGAAATCTTTAAGTCTTCAAGTTGAGGTCTTCATATTCTTTAAGTCCGCAAGTTGATGTCTTAAAATTCTTCAAGTGTGCAAGTTGAGGTCTTCAAATTCTTCAAGTATGCAAGTTGAAGTCTTCCAATTCTTTAAGTCTGCAAGTTGAAGTCTTTAAATCTGCAAGTTTAGGTCTTCAAGTCTACAAGTTGAAATCTATAAGTCTGCAGGTTGAAGTCTTCAAATTCTTCAAGTCTAAAAGTTGAGGTCTTTAAATTCTTCAAGTCTGTAAGTTGAGGTCTTCAAATTCTTCAAGTATGCAAGTTGAGGTCTTCAAATTTTTGAAGTCTGCAAGTTGAAGTTTTCAAGTGTTGACACCACAAAATTACCTTGCTTAGGACGGGGAAGTGTATCTGTTCTCTTTCGCCTAAAGAATACCATAACTTACCTTTCTTAGGAAGGGGATGTGTATCTATTCCATTTTGCCTTCAAAATACTATAAATTACCTTTATTAGGGGGGATGTGTATCTATACACTTTTGCCTTAAGAATACCATAAATTACCTTTATTAGGGTGGAGATGTTTATCTATCCGCTTTCGCCTTAAGAGTACCATAAATTACCTTTCTTAGGGCGGGGATGTTTATCTATCCGCTTTCACCTTAACAATACCATAAAGTTACCTTTCTTAGGGCGTGGATGTGTATCTATCCTCTTTTGCCCTAAGAATATCATAAATTACCTTTCTTAGGGCGGGGATGTGTATCTATCTTCTTTCGCCTTAAAAATACCATAAATTACCTTTATTGCGGGCATGTTTATCTATCCACTTTCTCCTTAAGAATTTCATAAATTATTTTTGTTAGGGCGGGGATGTTTATCTATCCGCTTTCATCTTAAGAGTATCATAAATTACCTTTCTTAGGATGGGGATGTGTATCAATCTGCTTTCGCCTTAAGAATACCATAAATTACCTTTCTTAGGGTGGTGATATTTATCTATACACTTTCGCCTAAAGAATACCATAAATTAACTTCTTAGGGCGGGGATGTGTATCTATCTACTTTCGCCTCAAGATAACCATAAATTACCTTTCTTAGGGTGAAAATGTTTATCTATCTTCTTTTGCCATAAGAAATACCATAAACTTACCTTTTCTTAAGGTGGAGATGTGTATCCATCCTTTTCTCACTTCAAGGATACCATAAACTTACATTTCTTAAGGCGGGGATGAGTACCCATCCCTTTTCTGTCATAAGACTACCTTCTCCACGGATCATCCTTTTAATCCTACCTGCAAAAAAGAGGGTAAGACAACACAAAGAGTACACAAGTAGAGGAGAAATTGTTACATGTCAAGACGTTTTAAACTCGAAAGTCAAAGATATGTATAATCATCCAATTAGGTTGGGATTGAATCCCGCAAAAAGTGTGGTAAGTGAACTTACAATTTGCAAACGAAAATCAGTCTATGACTACTATTTTAAGTTATTAAATAATTATCACACTCAAAATAAGATAAAAATGATTACTCATTTGTTCATCCTCAAACAACTCATTATAACTCTTGTTACGATATGACTACCATCACTTTGGTTGATATAAAAATTTAGGCCATGCATAATTTATAACAAAGTAAACTTTTTGATAATGCAAGATATACAACAAGCAGTAGACCTTTGACACCCTGACTAATCAACTTAAGCTCTCTTATCTACTCTTTCAAAGAAAACTAATGACATCACATATTATAATGACCGGATTGGTCAGTTTTGAAAATTTTCATAAAATTATCGTTTTACCCCTCTAGGTTTTTTACGCTAAGTGTTTTTGATTGAGTTTTGAAAGTTTATTTTGAGATTTGAGTAAAAAGTTGTGAACTTTGTAAGTTTTGGATTTGAAAGACTAAATTAGTTAAAATTGATTTTTGGTGTCTTTTGGAGATTCGAGTGTCAGAATGGAATTCCATCAATTTCATCAGTTGCGAAATGTGAACATTGGCCTACGAGTATCGTTATTTCAGGTTCAGAGTCTTTTGAGGATTTGAGGTCTTAAGTTAGAAAATTGTTGAATTTAGCCTTTGGATTAACTATGGTAAACATTCGAGGTTCGGATACTCAAATAGTTATTCAGAGAGTTCTGTTGTATTCAGAGGATGATTTTAGGACTGAGTGAAGTTTTAGTTGAACTTTTAGAGGCCTGAGCTTTGTTTGACCCATTTTCAAAGTGTATGCTATGTATATTGTTATTTTTGGAATCTTATTGTGATTACTTGATTGAATTAGATTGTGTGGCGTTGGACGTTATTTGAAGGGGAAGACTCAAGTCTTGGATTGACTATTAGATATAAATGAGGTAAGTGATATCCTAAAGTTTGTAAATTTAGTAGAATCATGTCTTTTGTGTGGCGGGTAATAACGAGAATGAGGTGATGACCTCATTGATCCACTTGATTATTCTTAATGAATAAAAAGAGGGCGAATGAAAGGACAACATATTCATCATAATACTTTGTCAATTTGCCTTAATGTGCTGATTGAGGAAATGTTTTGATAACATTATTATGGACTTGAATTGCTTGAGCTATTGTCTCTTCATTATGTTGTAAAATTGCTTATTTGCATTGATTTCTA
This sequence comes from Solanum sitiens, assembly GCA_016801875.1. Taxonomy (NCBI): domain Eukaryota; kingdom Viridiplantae; phylum Streptophyta; class Magnoliopsida; order Solanales; family Solanaceae; genus Solanum; species Solanum sitiens. Next base: position 2,117,508 of record JABWTJ010000036.1, on the reverse strand, counting down.
TGCACCACGATGAGATGTGTGATAGTTATTGATTCCGAGTCATGTCTGACAAGTGTTATTGATTTTGAAGTTATTTTCAACTAGAGTTATTGATGTCAAGGTCATTTACAACAAGTTTTATTGATGTTGAGATCATTTCTGATAATTGTTATTGATGTTGAGGTTATTTTCGGCAAATGTTATTGATGTCGAAGTCTTTTCCAATGAGTGTTATGAATGTATAAGCCATTACCGCCTAGCGTCATTGATGATGAGGTCATTACCAACGAGTTCATGAACTATGAGCAGCTCCCACGAGTTTCGATTGATACTGTGCATGATAAATCTTGGAAAATATGTGTTAATTGTACTTTATTAATGTGCTTTGATGAACTTGATGCTAGTGGTTGATCAATTTGACACTTATGACAGCTATATCTGATACTTGATAGTTATTGAACTCTGATTATGCGAACTTGTGAACTATTAGGTTAAACTCATTTCTATGCAGGTTGTAGTTTGAAGAGGTTCGGTTAGAATGGAAGTAGTACTTATTTTCTAGCTACTTTTGCCTTATTTATTTGGTCTTTTGCTGAGAACCGTGTAACTGGGTTTTCACTCCTTGCTTCTACACTTGTGTAGGTTCCGAGCCTAGTTCAGTGTGATTGTTCTTCTTCTGGTATATCCAAAGCTTATCAAAGGACTTTGAAAGGCAGCTATTTGTTTTCCCGGTGAGCCATGTTCTTTTTTTATTTTTATGCTTTGTTATATTAGAGAAACAAAGACATTGAGAGTTGTAACTATCTTTCATTTTCGGACTTCATATTATTCTTACTTTATTTTCCACATTTCTTTCATTTTGTTGGGATAAGCTAACTTATCTTGGTGAAGATTGACAAGTTCCATCACATATAATTCTGCATGATGGAATATGGTATCAAAGCCCTAGGTTCATAGGTCTGACATGTGTACGAGTCAAGGTAAGTACGATTAGGAAACTTCATTTTATTCGTTCTTTTTTATTGTGCGTTGTTACCTTTGCTAGTGCTGAGTTATTGAGTATTGTTTTAATGGATAATAAGGACCAAAGCCTATGTTTCTATTGGTAGAGGTAGTTGTACATACCCCATCTAGAGGTAGAGATAGAACCCGAGATAGATACCGTTCTCGTGGAGTAGCACCGGTTAGAGCTCATGCTCATGGAGAGGTACCACCAAGAGGCAGAGCTAGAGAGGTTCTCCTGAGCCACAAGTTAAGGTTCTTGAGAGCCAGGTTTCTTCTGAGTTTAGAGCTCTTTTGTTTTAGGAGACTTTGTCGAGTATGTTGCATGTGTTGAAGAACTTCTCTCATGGTGGTGCAATAGGTACACCACATGGTTCTCGTATAATGGTTGGAGAACAAACCTCAGGTTGCTACTCCAGATGACCAGGTGGGTTAACCATCAGTGAATCTTGTACTAACTGTTGATGCACATATTATTCCTAAGGTTATTATGACGACAATTGATCAACAATGTTATGAGAGGTTTCAAAAGATAAAAATACCTTAGTTTTAAGTTGGTAAGAGCGAGGATGCTTATGAGTTCTTAAATTTGTTCCATGAGATACTTGAGGAAGTAGGAATGGTGGATGCATGTGGTGTTTATTTTGTTGCACTTCAACTTCATGGACCGACCAACGAGTGGTGAAGGACTTTTTTAAGGTCTAAACTAATTGGATATTCTCCAGCTAAGCTGGATACTTTCTCTAGTGCTTTCCAGGACTGCTTCATACCTTGGAGCGTGTAAGAGGAGAGTCGACTAAGGTTTGAGGACTTGAGATAGTGCAGTTTGACTATTACTGAGTTCAAGGCTCATTTTTGTGAGTTGTCCAGGCACACCATGACTATATTTACCGATGAGGTGGAGAGACTTTGCTGGTTTCTGAGAGGGTTGACTTTCTCCATCAATTCTTATGTGTTTAGAGAAACCATAGAGGGGGCTTACTTAAACTCTATTCTGAGTATCATCAAAGAGGCGAAGTTGAGGGTTAGAGAGGATCTTGGGGACCCCAAGAGGACCCAATCGTCTGGGAAATTTTTTGGCACCTTATTTTGAGGCAGCAATCAACATATGGGTAAAAGCTTTTTTCAGCATTATGGACATGTTCATGCATCTATTCCAACAACTAAGTGTGGGCAGACATTATGAGGAATCTATGGTTTGGCCATGGTAGCTAACCTAGTTCATTAAAACACTCATCCTTACCCAGGTCTTATTTTTTATGTTGATATATAGGTCATATGATTCAGATGTGTCCTCAACAAACTCGTACAAGTTTAGCGTACTTATTCAGCTGCTCCGGCTAGAGATTTCATTTGCTATACTATTTTTCGTGGGGTGCTCTTGTTTTATATGTGAGGAAAATGGATGGAGCCATGATAATGTGAATCTATTATTGATAGTTGAACAAAGTGACAGTGAAGAACAAGTGTCTTGGTAAACCAAGAAGGACATGCGAAACAAGTATCCCTAATTGTTCGCCATTTAGGTACTACAACATTCCTTCCTTAGACTATTTTTCCTAAGTTTGTCACTCGAGAACGATTGAAGGGTAAATTGATATCTATTGTAATGGCCGAGTTCCGTCATTATAGAAAATCCAATAGAGAAAAAGTTAGGGTCGAAAAACTTTTTTGTAGTGAATTAAATTTCCCAACCTAGTTCAGATTTGGAAGAAATCAGAGTAATTAAGATGTAGGGAAATTTGGTATCAATTGGATAATTTGGTTATGCATTTGCATATTAATAGATATATAAGTCGACTTAACAGAATTGAATTCGTGCGAGTAGAACTCTTGGAGTTTATCTTAGCGTGAACGAGTAGTTTTTGAGTCTCATTGGTTGTAGGTGTGCTGTGAAATAAGGGTATTGTATTTATTAAAATAGCTCAGTATTTCGTGCAAGCCCCTTTGGCGGTGAATTCTATTGCCTGGGCGGGGCCACTGTAGCAGGGTGATGGTTGTTGTGGCGGGACAAACGCGACTTAAAGTCGTAAATAAATCCTAAAAATGTTTTATTCTGCATTTTTCAACTTTGAGAGCTAAGGAACAACCCCAGGTGTATTCTTGATGGTTTTTCACTATTCTTAAGGCTAAAGGTCAGATTTTTACTCCCCGGATCCATGTTTTGATATATAGAACTTAGTTTCTTGGGAAATTATCGATAGGGGAGGGTTTGATCTGGGAATTATGGTGGGAAAATCCCTAATATGGGTATGGGTATCACGATTTTGGTCTAGGTTTCTTTAGTTCGTTATAATCTGGATAATTAGACCTTTGAATTGATCCTTGCGTATAATTGTTGTTTGTAGACCTAGAATAGGTGGAAAAAAATTGGAAAGGAAAGATTTAAGTGCCTTAGGGATTCAAGCTTGGATTCGAGGTAGCTGATGGTTGTGATTTCATGTAGCTGTGATATATGTTTTTTCTTGCTTCATTATGATGCATGTATGTATGAAAATGTTGAATTATTGATCACACTACTCGTAAATAAGGACGATTGAATAATTGTATGCCGTGAAATCATGAATTGATTGTATAATTATGAGAATTTATATTGCGATTGTGATTGTGGATTGTTGAATGGATTGAGTGATGCATTCCGACACACTAAGTTGGATCGGTTGCCACATTTTTGGAATAAACATGGGAACAATAGCCAGATTTTGGCATAAACATGAGATCGGTTGCCACGTTTCGACATAAATATTGGATCGTGTACTACATTTTGTTATGCTAAAAATTTGGTTAAAGGTACAATGAGAGGACCATTGGCTTGACATAACTTTATATCTTGAAAATTTTGAAGTTGTGCGTTGTTCGTAATTGATGGCTAATATTGTATATGTTCAGTATATGCATGTTTATTATTGTTGTAATGACTTATATATATTTCACCTTTTGGGATAGTCGTGTGATCCTACCAGTACATTGTGGTTGTGTACTGATACTACACTTGTTTTTTCTTTGTTGAGGATAGGGCATTTTCAGGAGGGTATTGATAGACCTCAGCTAGGTGACTATTGAGCATGACCAGATTCAAGGGTGATCCAGTTCTTTCAGTCTGCCATGGATCTTTCTTGTTTAAGTCTTTCAGACTCAGACTATTTGTTAAGGTTTTGTTTAGTTTTAAGGTTGTACCCCTTGTTCTTAGACTTATCGTTAGTAGAGCTTTGGTACATTGACTTTCAGGTTCTAGGTTATTTTTTCCACAATACTAGTTTGTTGTTAGATTTTATTGGATTTTATGGAAACTCTATTTGTTTCCTTAGTATTTAACTTGCTTGCATAACTTAAATATTTTATTATTTTGGATTAGTTCTTGGGTTTGGATTTTAGTAATGGTTCTCCCACCAGAGGGTTAATGTGGGTTCCAATCACGAAGGCATGGGTCGTGACGTATATATTTGTAATTCCTTTATTATGATATATCTATGTATGCGAATATTGCATTATTGATCACACTAATAATAAATAAGGACGATTTAATAATTGTATGCCATGAATCATGACTTGATTGTATGATTATGAATGTACATTGTGATTGTGATTGTGGCTTGTTAAATGGATCGGGTGTAATGTTCTGGCACAATATCTTGGATCGGGTGCCACGTTCTCGCGCATAAATGGGATCAGGTGTTATGTTCTGACACACTATCTTAGTTCGGGTGCCACGTTCTAATGCATAAATGAGATCAGGTGTCACTACTGGCACACTAACTTGTATCGGGTACCATGTACAGGTAAACTAGAATATTGAGTATGTGTTCCGTTAGAGGACCATTGCCTTGACATGATTGTATATCTTAAGATTGTGAAATTATACATTATTCGTAAGTGATAGTTGATATTGTATACGTTCGGTGTATGCATTGGTAAGTGATAATTGATATTGTATACGTTCGGTGTATGCATATTTACTGTTGTAATGACTTATTTCTTTTTCACCTATTGGTATAGCCGTGTGATCCTACCAGTACACTATAGTTCTGTACTGATACTTCAATTGTTCTTTCTTTGTTGAGTAAAAGTCATCTTCAGATGGCTACTGACAGTACTCGTGTAGAAGATCACTGATCAATCGAATTCAAGGGTGATCTAGTTCTTCCAGGCTGTCATGACTGCTCATTATGTTTAGTCCATTTCTATTCGGACTTAGACTAGTACTTTATACATGCTTATGTTTAACTGAGTTGTACCCATTTCCCTTAGACTTATGCTTCCTTGTTAGAGTTTTGGTATGTTGACTTTCAGGATCTAGGGAATAATTTTCGCATTTGGTTGTTAGACTTTTGATGGAGTTTATGAGAACTCTCTAATTTTCTCTTACACATTTAAACATTCTTTTGTAGCTTTTAATGTCTTAGTTTTTTGTTTACTTTATAAGGTTGGGTTGTAGTAATGGTTCTTCCACCTGAGGGTTAGTGTGGGTGTCAATCACGACGGTCTGAGTCATGATATTTCCGATAAGAGTTACTGTGCCAAGGTCATTTTTGATTTCCAGGTAATTTCCGGGAAATGTTATTGACGTGGAGTTCATTTTTGACAAATTTTATTGATGCCTAGGTCAGTTTATCGAAGTACTATTCTTAGTGAGATCATTTTTACAAGTGTTATGGATACCGAGGCCATTACCAACAAGTGTCATTTATGTGGAGCTCATTATCGATGAGTTCATGAAGTATGGGTTGCTCCTATGAGTTCTAATTGATATTGTGTATGATAATTTTGTGTTCATTTTATTTTATTAATGTTATTTGATGAACTCGATGTTTGTGATTGATCTTGTTGACCCTTGTGATAGTTATATTTGATACTTTATAGTTGTTGAACTGTGACTATTGGACTGTGATTATGAGAACTTGTGAACCGTTAGGTTGAGATGATTTCTATGCAGGTTCTAGTTTGAAGAGATTTGGTTAGTATGAAAAGAGTACTTATTTTCTAGTTAGTTTTGTATTATTTATTTGGTCGTTCGCTAAGTATCGTATTTTTTGGTACTCACTCCTTACTTCTACATGTAATGATCTGTTAGGCCGTTTTGAGCACTAATATTATTTTGACTCTTTCGCTAAAATTTTGAATAGAAATTTTGAACTATTCGTTAATTATGATTATTTAGTTAACATATGTTTATTAAAAAATTAGTTTTTTGGCATGTGCGTTGCATGTAATTATAAATCCAGAAAATTTAGGTGAATATTTGAATAGTAAGCTTTGCACAAAATAATCAATGTAGATCATATATATATATATATATATATATATATATATATATATATATATATACATATGAAGATGACCAATGAAAATTTTTAGTAGTTAAATGCAATAACGTATATATTTATTTCAATTTGATGAGGTTCAATCATGTAATTAGTCGTATCTAACTAATATTACCTTATAAACGATATTTGTTGTTGTATTTTTCTTGTCGTCTAATCAGATGTGCTTTGCACTTATTTTGTTTAGATGTCATATGAACATGCGGAGAACAACTATATTTACTTTTTAGAACTATTTTCGTATGTTATTTTTTAGTTAATAAGTTATAACATAATAGATGACGTCCTTTTTGTCGGATCTCATATATTACTTTTTGATTGACTCTGTACATAAATAAAAATAGATATCTACTATCCATAGTTAACTGAGAAATGTTTTTTTTTACCGATAAATTAAAATTAAAATTAAAGAATATATCTATCTATGAAATCATATATATAATCTCACCTATTTATCTTACACCCGACAAAGATATAATTCATATACTTGTAAAAAAAAATAATTTATTCAACCAAGAATGATTTGTCCAAAGAAAATAACAACACCGTATTATCACATATATAGGGGTGGTGTAATAAAATGAAAGTTATTGGTCAAAAGTTAATATAATAAAAGATGAAAGATAGAAATATTTAATGTTATAACTATGAGAATTCATAATATTATAATTAAAGAGTGCAAATAACATTTTCAATAATTCGTACTAACTAAGGGAGTGTATAATATTACAACTAAAGAATTAATGTGGTATAGACAAATTTCTAATAAATTTTATACTACATAAATAAATAGGACTTTTAATTAATGTTATTATTTTTTTGTAAGACCCCCAAAATGAGTTAGGGTGTCTAGAGCCTAACATGTTTATCTTAAATTTCTAAGGTCTTAAAATGACTTATAATATGGTTTATAGGCAGTGTGTAAAGTTTGAGGTTATTTGGAAGTCAAACGTCAAGGAACGACCAAGACGCGACAATTAGTCACCTATGTGCCTCATATGTCTATACGTGGTTATAATTGTATTAAATGAGTCTATGAAGTCTTAAAATGAGTTGTAATGATTTTTAATGGTATTATATGAAGTTTCGAGAAGTTTAGAGGTCAAACGTCCAAGAACGCCCAAGACGTTCGAAAGATAGCCTTGAGACATGCATGTGTGTGTCTTGATGGGGCCTTGCATGTTTGGACGATTTGTGAGTATTTGTTTAGGGTGAAACTTATTTGGGAGGTCTACAACTTGTTAAGGGTTGTATTTACATTTGAAACATCCGGGTACGACTTCAAAAGGGCGCCCCAAAAGGGCCCACAAGAAGGACCCAAGGCTGGTCGAGACACTGCCTTGGCAGTGTCAATCGACTGAACCAAACGACGGCCAGTTGGTTGACCAACGGCCTGTAGGTGAGGTATAATCGATTGAAACTTATCTTGGGTAGGTCTCAACCCAAAAATAGTCCAAGGACCAATCGACGGAAGCCAAAGGATGGCCGGTCAATTGACCAACGGCCAGTCGATGGTCATTCGTCGATGGTGGCCTGCAACACTGTTTTATTTAAAGGGGTGAATGGGAAATTCACCCCATGTCCTAACCTGACTCTAATTGATTAATTTACCTATTTTTGGGTGTAACTAAGGGATCAAACACGTGAACAACCCATTCCCAATCACCTCTACACGAAATAAACCTTTCCCTCCAAAAATATTATCCCTAGAAACCACCGTTGTTGGTGAAGCTCAAGAACAGCTTGGAGCTTGGATTTTCATGGAATATTCATCAAGTTTTACAGGTTTTAAGCTAGATAAAGGTATGGTGATCCTTCATCTCTAGTTATCCTTCTATTTAGAGAGTTAATCTCAAAGTTTCAAAAGAGATTTTATGATCAAAGTTCTTCTTCTTTAATCTAGCCATGAATTCTTTCTAAAAATGTTTTTAATGATTAAATTATTATGATTGAAGTTAATATATTGGTTTTAACGTGATTTTAATTCAATTTCATGATGAACCCATGTTACTTCCCTAAATCAATTTAGTCCTTGCATGGGCTTTGTGATCATGGCTTGTTAATGGTTAAATTGTGATTCTCTCACGTTGGATTGCTTATACCTATTATTATATACGTTAATTGATTATGAATTGATGATGAAGGATCCATGTGGATCAATGTATGAAGATTTGAACATCCTTAGCTTAGATTTCCATGATTCACTGTAGCATTGCCTTTTTAGGATTTAATGTTGAAATTGGAATAGGTGATGATGGTTATAGCTACTGTTTTAAGTTGATATTATGATTTAATTGTAAATATAAGTCATGTATGATCAAAGTGAAGAATGATTGATATGAATTGATCTAGTTTCTTCTAGCCTATCAAGTAGTAATTTGTGATCTTGACGTTAGGTTGATTGTCTTGTGACTCAATCATGGTTAACTGTCCTTAGCTACTGCCTATATGTATAATGTGATGATAATCAGGTATAATTTATCTAATATGAATAAATAACCATGGAATTGGTAAAGATCGATTTAGACTCTTCTAGCCTATAAAGTGAATATTGCAATGTATATGACATGATCTAAATGTTAGGGTAGGTAAAGCATGTTTTTGTTTGAGTAATGATATCTTTAGCTACTGTCCTACATGTGTATTGATAATAAATTATCATTGATGATCAATGCAAGCGAATTGGGTTAAAGATTTATGTTCTTCTACCTTCTAGTATATAGGTGATGTATTGTATTTGTTATGTTATAGTGTGATGTTGTAGCAACTTGTACATGGTTATTTTTATGATTAAATTATATATAGCTACTGCCCTATATATGAATTGTGGATAAACAAGGTGTATTGATCAATGATGATCAATGGATGATAAATTGGTAAGAATGCTTATCTCCTCTACTTTCTATATTATAGTAATATTGATGAAGCCTTGTATGACATTGTGTGGTGTGGTCCACTTATGGTGGCGGTGTTTACTTTATATCATTATATATGTGTTGACCATGGCCTTGAAGGCAAATTGATGATTATATGAATGAGTGGTTATGATGATCACTTTATGTGTAACTTGTGCCTAGTCTTCTATTATAGTTGTGAATCTAGGTTATGTTACTATTGTTATGATTATGTAAATGGTTATGTAAGATCATGTGTAGGTGCTGCCATTAATGAACTATTAAGGATTGATGACATCTACCCATGTACCCCTATGTGAATGTGTGAATAGCTAATGTTAGGAGCCTTAAAGTATAATATGAAGATTGCCTTGTCTCCTATGCTAAATTGTGTTGTGTGGTCTATACATGAAAGGGTAATGTGGTCTAAGAGGGTGGCTGCCTCAATGAGTTGTTGATATCCATTATGTGATCATGTTGACCAATGTACACACACATTCACACTTCATGTATGCTTAAAAGTTGTAAAGGTTCATGGTGTCTAAATGAAAGGTAGTTCTCATATTCACTAGTGTCTATTACTATGCATGTTAAGCTTATGTGTATGATGAAGTATGAATGTGAATAGAGTCTTCGTGGGTTTATATGAAAGGATTTCTCATATAGTTATATCTATACACTTATGCATTTATATACGGGCATGTGTGATATTTATGTGTTATGTGAAAGGTTTGCTCACATATATATACACATACACATGAATGATGATCTAGTAAATAGAGGGTCCTTGAGAGGGGTTCCCAAGAATACTCTATAACTAGATAGGTGCTTGAATATGCTATAAGCATATGACGAATGAATATCCTAAGCCTATGTTTTATGAAAAATGTAATTAAAGGCTTTTCAATAAAGGGAACTTAGCTTAGCATCGAGTGAACTTGACATTGAGAAGTGTTGACTTCCCTTGGAGGAAGATTCACCATTTGTCCCTTATAGAGTGTTGACTTCCCTTTGAGGAATACTCACCTATGGACCCACATGAGGTGTTGACTTCCCTTTGAGGAAGGTTCACCCATGTTTTCTCATGAGATGAGGCCCCAGTTTCCCAATGGCATGTAAAGGGAACTACCTATCTCTTAGTTCCATAAACTATGCTTGCCACATAGGATCTAGCAAGTGATATCACCTAATATGCTAGGGTATATATTAATGTTCTACCTTGGCTAGGTAGGAATACCTTCCCTTGGTGTAAGGTTCTACAACACCAAATTACATGTTTAGCACCCATGGTCTTAGTGTCGGTTAAGGCTATAGTTTCCCTAAAGTAAAATGGACAATGGAAGTTAAGAACTAGGATACTAACTAGGATGAATTAAGGGAGGTTACTTAGGATAGGTGTAAGTAATGAACCCATCTAGACATTGCGCAAGTAGCTCCTTAGGAAATCCTAGGAATGTGACCGAATGTGTGTGATTATGATTATGTCTTTATGCATGATATTGTATAAGTTGTCTACTTGTTATGAAGATGTGTGTGGTGTGAATCTATATTATGTGATCTTATCCTTATATGCACTATGTTGGTCTAAATGACTATATGACTAAGGTCTCGTATTGACATGAATGAAGTTGTCTTAAATTGTTATGAGGATGTATGAATTGTATGTTAAGGTTTGTGGTCTCATGAAGAGTTTACTAAGTATGTGTGGGGTTAAGGGGCTTCATATGTACATTACACTAGTAGACTAAGATTGGGGTCATGAATAAGGTCTTATAATGATGAATATGAAAAGAAGCAAAGGTATGTGTAAATGGATGTAGTTCACTGTAATGCCTTATGGTCTTGACTTGAATGTGTCTTGTAATGGGCTATACCTCTATGATGATATGTGTTGGCTTGTGTAAGTTGTATGTATGGCTTAACTTGTGGTCCTAAGGTGATGCATTGCACCAAGTATCACAAAAGGGTTACTTGGGAGGTTAATGAATTGAAAAAAGGAATTTACTGTTAAGAAGAATGAGTTCACTGTAAAGTGACCTCAAATGGGACTTAAATTCTATATGTGATTTTCTATGATGTTTGGCGTTTGATTATGTTTCTATTGAGTATGTGAATGATATGAATGCTATTGTATAAGGGTTTTATGGAGATTTACTCAAAATGGCATGCAGTATGATTTCAAGAAAATGTCCCTTTTAAATGCATGTTTTTTCATGGTTGCCATACATAGTGAATTCTTGTACTAATCCCATTCTTCTCTACATTTTTCACAAAGTGTAGGTTATGTATGCTTAAAGGATGTTATATGAATGAGGAGCTTGATATGTGATTTCCAAGCTCAAGGAAAGGAATCCTTAAGTCCAAGGATGTCCTAATGTTATGTCTTACTGTAAAGTTTTTTAAAGGTGGTATAGTTATGTATTATGTTTTAAGGGCCGTGTCCCTAATGTACTCTAATGTTGTTGAGTCTAAGATGGCAAAGAGACTTAAGGTCTAAGTATGTATTATGATATTTTATATATATGAAGTAAAGTTTCTAGCATATGATGTGCTATGAAAAGTTTTAAATTTTCTGCTAAATTTACTATGTCAATGCGATGAATGATAACTATGGGCTTGTATAAGACCTCCGAGAGGTCAAGTACGCTATGTTACTTCTAGGGGGTGCTCCCCGGATGTGACAAACGTGATATTAGAGCATGAGGTTTATAAAATGGTTTTAGGTTCTAAAAGTCTCATATTGTCACGTGTAGTAGAGTCTCGTGTTCATTGGTGGTGAGTCGCGACATCATCAAATGATATGAGAGGCTATAAGACGATAGAGTTTCCCTTCTTCATCATTCTCATATCGTACCATAGAAATTAACTCTATAAGATCTCTCTCTTATGTTTTCTTGTCCGATGGTCTTTTAGATGTAATTGCTTGGATGAGATGGTATCTTATATGCTTGAGGGAGAAAAGGTGATTCAATGCTTAACTTGGACTTATGGTTTGATGAGTATATGTTGTAAGACCTCAAAAAATGAGATAAGGTATCTAGAGCCTAACATGTTCATATTAATGTTATAAGGTCCTAAAATGCCTTATTATGTTATATATAGGCAGTGTGCAAAGTTTGAAGTGATTTGGAAGTCGGACGTCAAGGGACGTCCAAGACGTTCGACGAATAGTCGCTTATGTGCCTTATGTGTGTATGCATGCTTAAATCGTATGAACTGAGTCTAATAACTCTTGAAATGGTTTTAAATGATGTTTAATGTTATTATATTAAGTTTCGTGAAGTTTGGAGGTCAAACGCCCAAGAACGTCCAAGGCGTTCGAAAGATAGCCCCTAAGACGTTCATCGTATGTCATGTTGGGGTCAAGGCTGTTTGGACGTCTTGTAGGTGTTTTTTGGATGAAACTTATGTGGAAGGTCTATAACATGTTAAGGTTTGTAATTGCGTTGGAAACGTCCGGGTACTACTTCTAAATGGCCCCACAAGAGGCCCCAAAAGAAGGACCCAAGGCTGCCTAAGACACTGCCTGGACAGTGTCCCTTGACGGACCCAATGACGGATCGTTGGGCCACCAACGGACCGTCAAGCAGGTCTCGTCGAAGGGGGCTTGACTTGGGCAGGTCTCTATCCAAGAATTTGGCTAAGGCATGGGCGACGGAAGCTGCCACGGCCCGTCATGGCCATGACGCCCCGTCAAGCCCCTCGTCGCGGATGGCCTGCAGGTTGGCTGCTACGTGCTGCCACTTAAAGGGGTGAATGGTAAATTCACCCCATGTCCTAAACTGATTATTAAGGGTTTATTTAGTTAATTTTAGGTATATAAGTCTTTAAAAACGTGATCAACCCATTCCCAAATCCTCTCACATGTTTAAAGCCTTTCCCTCCAAAAAATGTTTTCTCTAAAACCACCATTGTTTGTGAAGCTCAAGAGCTGCTTGGAGATGGATTTTCTATGGATGAATCATGAAGTTTTAGAGGTTTTCTTGTAGATAAAGGTATGGTGATCCTTCATCTCTAAGTAACCTTTCACTTGGAGAGTTCTTCTCAATGTTTTCAAAGAAAGTTTATGATCAAAGTTCTTCTTCTCCAATCTAGCCATGGGTTCTTTATCAAAACGTTTTTAATGATTAAATCATGATGAATTGAAGTTAATACAGTGATTTGAATGTGATTTCACTCCAATTGCATGATGAACCCATGTTCCTTCCAAAATTGGTTTAGCTCTTGCATGGGCTTTGTGATCTCGACTTGTTATCGATTGAATTATGATTCCCTTACGTTGAATTGATTGTATATACTGTTATTTACATGAATTTATGTTGAATTGATGTTGAATGATCCATGAAGATCAATGTATGAAGATTTGAGCATGTTTAGCCTAGTTTTCTATAGTCAGTGTAACATTGATTTTCTTGTGATCTAAAGTGAATTTCGATTAAGTTGTGGTTCTTGTAGATACTGTTTTAGGTTAATACCATGGTTGAATTGTGGATATAAATCATGTATGACCAAAGTATAGAAGGCTTGGTTTGAATTAATCTAGGTTCTTCTTGTCTATGAAGTTGTAACTTGTGATCTTGACGTTAGGTTAGTCGCTATAGGAATTGAGTATGGTTAATGTCTATAGCTGCTGCCTATAATGAAATATGAGGATGAATTATATGTAATTAATACAATATGGGTCAATTCATGATAGGTTGAATATGATTTACCTATGTAAACTTACTTTCCATGAACTCCCTATATGAAGCATGCTTGTATCGACCTTAATGGCAAATTGTAGTAGTGTCTCATCTAGATTATGATTTCATTAGATACTGCCTTAGGGTTATATGATTCATGAAATATGACCTATAATCCATATGAATGAAATTGATTAACGATCTATGTTCTTCTACTTTCCTAGTATGTGATGTATATGTTAAGTATAATCATGTAGTGACTTGTACATGGTTTCTTACATGTTTAAAGTACATTTATCCACTACCATATATGTGTTTTATTGATGAATAAGGTGTATTGATCAATGATGATAAAAGGGTGAGAATTGGGTAACAATGCTTATTTCCTTTACTCTTCTACTTCTCTATTCCTTTATAGTAATGTTGATGAAGCCTTGTATGGCATTTTGTGGTATGGTCCACTTATGGTGGCGGTGTTTACTTTATTGTTATTATATATGTGTTGACCATGGCCTTGAAGGCATGTTGATGAACTTATGAACATGTGCTTAAGATGATACTATGAGAAGATTATGCTTACTTTCCTATTCTAGTTGTGGATTAGGTTGTGTGGCTATTTCATGAGCATGTGTATAACCATGTTAGGGTAAAGTATAGGTGATGCCATTGATGTGTTAAGATGGTAATAACCCCTTACCTATGTACCCCTTATATGAAAGTGTGAATAGCTAAAGTTAGGAGTCTTGATTATAAGGTATATATTGTCTTATCTCCTATGCTATCATGTGTTGTGTGTTATGTGCTTGGAAGTGTAATGTGGTCTAATAGGGTGGCTGACTTTAGAAGTTATTGATAGTCATTATGTGATCATGTTGGTCAATGTACACATACTCTCACTCACATGCATATTACAAGTAGTATAAGTCATAGTGTCTAAATGAAAGGTAGTTCTCATATTCACTAGTGTCTACTACTATGAATATTAAGATAATGTTTATGAATGTATGATTTTTATTCCCTTACTAGGATGACTTGATAGGTGTACTAGTATGGGCAAGGGTATGGGGCCTTGTCTATGCATTGCACATGTGTATCTTGATAGAATAGTTCCTAGGTTTGGTTCTTATGCATATGAAGGATGCTTATATGAATATGTTATGAATATGATATAATGAAGTATGAATGCGTATAGTGTCTTAGTAGGTTTATATGAAAGTATTGCTCATATAGTTATGCCTATAGACTTATGCATTGATATATGAATAAGTGTGACCTTATGTGTTATGTGAAAGGTTTGCTCACATCTAAGTATACACTCACACACATGGATGATCTATTTAGTGAGAGGGGCCTTGCTAGGGGTGCCCAAGAATACTCCAAATCTAGATAGGTGCTTGAATATGCTATAAGCATATGAATGATGAATATTCTAAGCTTATGTTTTTATAAGCAAACGTAATAAAGGCTTTTCAATAAAGGGAACTTAACCTATCACCGAGTGAACTTTTAGATGAGGGAGTGACACTTTCCAACATAGGAGAGGTAGGGTTCACTACGGTCCTCATGTGAGGGGTGACACTTTCTTACATAAGAAAGGTAGGGTTCATTACGGTCCTCACGGGGTGGATAGCCTCATGACCCAACATAGGGTGTAGAGTTGATATTTCCATGAATTCCCCAAGTTCCATAAACTATGTTGCCACCATAGGATACTAACTAGTGGATTTCCACCTAGATAGCTATGTCATGTTCGGTTCTACTTTGGCCGGTAGACCACCTTCCATCGGTGTAAGGTTTTATGACACAGGATTCAATGATTAGTACCCATGGTCTATGTCGGTTAAGGTTATGGTTTCCCTAAAGGTAAAATGGACAATGGAAGTAATTGAATAGAAACCTAACTAGGAGGACTTAAGGTAAGTTACTTAGAATAGGTGGAAGTAATGAACCCATCTAGACATTGCACAAGTGACTCCTTAGGAAGTCTTAGGAAGATACCTTAATAGATATGATTATGTATGTGTCATTTATGTATGATATTGTAGTCTTGGTTTGACTATGATTATATTGTACTATACTTCTATGATGGCATGTGTTGTCTTGTGTAGATGCTATGTATGGTATTCTCTTATATTCCTAAGGTGATGTATTGCACCAAGTATCCCTAAAGGATTACTTAATAAGCAAATGAATTAAAAGAAAGAGTTAATGTTAAGGAGAGTGAGTTCACTGTAAAGTGACCTCAAATGGGGATTAAATTCTGTATGTGCTTTTCTATGATGTTTGGCCTTTGATTGTGTTTCTATGAAGTATGTGGATGATATAAATGCTATTGATAAAGGTTTTATGATGAGTTACTCAGAATGGCATGAAGTATGATTTCAAAGGAAATGTCCCTTTTAAATGCATGTTTTTGCATGGTTGCCATACTTAGTACATTCTTGTGCTAGTCCCATTCTTCTTTACTTTTTACACGAAGTGTAGGTAATGGAATGCTTCAAGGAGGTCTATGATTGAGGAGCTTGACAGGTGATTTCCCAAGCTCAAGAAAAGGAATCCTTAAGTTCAAGGATGTCCTACTAATGTCTTTAATGTAAAGTCTTTAAATATTGTATAGTTATGTAAGGTGCCGTATGGGCCGTGTCCCTAATGTATTCTAATGTTATTGAGTCTAAGATGGCAAAGGGACTTAGAGTCTAAATATGTATTATGACTTATGTTTTATATATATATATGATGGGATTTTTCTAGCATATGATGTGATATGAAAAGTTTTAAATTTTCCGCTAAATTTACTATGCCAATGCAATGAATGACATGAGAGGCTTGTCTTAGACCTCCGAGAGGTCGACGATGCCGGTTACAATCCAAGATTGTATCCTAACTTCTAGGGTATGCTTTTGGGTTGTGACATATGTGAAGGTGAATTTTGGCATGATGTGATGCCATTTATGGCTATATATGAGATTTATGTGAAATAGCATGTTATATTGAGAAATGTATGTCATGATATGATTAAAGCATGTTAGAAGTTATTATGGTTGAAATGAGTTCATTTTGGAATGGTGTGTTACTACATGGTTCTACATGATGGTAGCCTAATATTATGATTTGATCTTGAAATGTTTAGTGACTACCTATGAAAGCATGCTACCCTAAGAATATGTGCCTAAAAAGTGTTCCATGTTTCCTTTTGTATATTTGTGGTCCTTGCTAAGTTGCCTAGTATGGATTGGAGTCCTTTATATAGACTTGATCCTAGGTGTGAAGGTAGTATGCTTGTCTTGGTAAGGTGATTATGTGGGTTTTAGTGACGTAAAAGTCACCTCACTGTAATGTCTAAAGAAAAAGAAGAAATTTTATGGCTAAGTCTCCTTGTTGTGTTACCCTAATGTTGTATGACCTTGGTGTCTATTGTATGGTATTAAAACCTTATGTGGTTGAATGAGATGACCTAACTTGATGATTGGGGATAAATTGCCTAGGTGGTAAAGTTTAGAAGGCCTTGGTTGACTTACTGTAATTCCTTTATTGGTTGATAACTAAAATCCTCTTGAAAATTTGGGTTACGTTGCTCTTAATTGGGTTTACCCTAAGTGGGGGATGGTGATGAAATAGTAAGGTTGTAGATATCTTCTACCTTGTACTTGTATTTTTTATTGAACTTGAAACTAATGGATTCTTAGTAAGCTTGTTCATGAATAGAGTCTTGCATAAAGTATGAATTGCATGACCTCTACATGTTTGCTATGTCTTGATTGACACCATCTTAAGGACATTTTGAAGATTTGTAAGTATTTGAAAAAGAATTTTGATTAACTTCATGGTTTTCTCATGTTAAATTGCATATTAACATGTTAATTGTGCATCTGACTTCATGAGATAAGATAAGAAATTTGGTTGTAATCACTTGTGAGGTGTAATGTTTAGCCTAATAATGGAAAGTTGAGTCTCTTGAAAATGAAAAGTGTAAAGTCGCTTGAAAACTATGTGACTTGTATGGTTGGGAAAACATGATTGTAGGCTCACCCTTGAAAAGTGAAAGCATGTTTAACTAAGTGTTCATGTATGTGCCTATGATTTGTGGTGTTTTTCCCAAAGGATGCTTACTGTGAAGGTGAGTACTATGTTAGAAATTGACATTTTGTGAAGTGGTTTCCTAATTATTGTGATGCATTTGGTGTGACTTACCATTTAGACTTCACTAGGAAGAAAATATGAGCATGCTTTGGTTTAAAAGTTGAGAAATTCTCATGTTACAGTAAAGATGATCTTTGTGCAATTGCTTGGGTATGAACTCATGATACATATAAGTGTGTTGAGGAGAAGGACATTCCTCCATGGACACCACTAAGCATGGTATTGTTGAGTGTGACCTTCATAGTACTAGGTCTAACTAATAAAGATCTTTGTTGATTCAATTAACTCAAGTCTATGTGCATTGAAACATGAGTGCCTACTTTCTTTTGAGTGATATGGAATCTGCCTTAGTATGATTAAAATAAGGGTGTATGATAAACTCTTAATAAAATGGAGTGTAATTACCATGTTATGATTAGGAGAAGGATGTTCCTTCTATGAACATGATAAGAGCCTTGTGATTGGTGCATTAAAGAGTAAGGGAATTGAAGTTTTGCTTACATGTGTGCATTGAGTGCTAAATGATTTGAAGTTGTGTTCCTTGTAAGTTTGGTGCATTAACTTCTATGTGAATAGTTTTATGAATATGATGAGCTTATCTATGATGCATTGAAGTCCTTGTTGTGATTAAATTTTTCTAATTATCAATCGAGGACGAATGTGCCCAAGTGGGGGATATTGTAAGACCCCAAAATGAGTTAGGGTGTCTAGATCCTAACATGTTTATCTTAAAGTTATAAGGTATTAAAATGACTTATAATATGTTTTATAGGCAGTGTGTAAAGTTTGAGGTGATTTGGAAGTCAAACGTCAAGGGACGACCAAGACGTTCGACGATTAGTCACATATGTGCCTCATTTGTCTATACGTGGTTATAATTGTATAAAATGATCTTATGAAGTCTTAAAATGAGTTTTAATGAGGTTTAATGGTATTATATGAAGTTTCTAGAAGTTTAGAGGTCAAACGTCCAAGATGTTCGAAAGATAGCCTTGAGACATGCATGTGTGTGCCTTGATGGGGCCTTGCATGTTTGGACGAGTTGTGAGTATTTGTTTTGGGTGAAACTTATGTGGGAGGTCTACAACTTGTTAAGGGTTGTATTTAAGTTGTAAACGTCTAGGTACGACTTCAAAATGGCCCCCCAAAAGGGCCCACAAGAAAGACCCAAGGCTGGTAGAGACACTGCCTTGGCAGTGTCAATCGACTGAACCAAACGACGTCCAGTTGGTTGACCAACGGCCTGTAGGTGAGATCTCGTCGATTAACACTTATCTTGGGCAGGTCTCAACCCAAAAATAGTCCAAGGACCAATCGACGGAAGCCAAAGGATGGCCGGTCAATTGACCAACGGCCAGTCGATGGTCATTCGTCGATGATGGCCTGCAACACTGTTTTATTTAAAGGGGTGAATGGGAAATTCACCCCATGTCCTAACCTGAATCTAATTGATTAATTTACCTATTTTTGGGTGTAACTAAGGGATCAAAAACGTGAACAACCCATTCCCAATCACCTCTACACGAAATAAACCTTTCCCTCCAAAAATATTATCCCTAGAAACCACCGTTGTTGGTGAAGCTCAAGAACAGCTTGGAGCTTGGATTTTCATGGTATATTCATAAAGTTTTACAGGTTTTAAGCTAGATAAAGGTATGTTGATCCTTCATCTGTAGTTATCCTTCTATCTAGAGAGTTAATCTCAAAGTTTCAAAAGAGATTTTATGATCAAAGTTCTTCTTCTTCAATCTAGCCATGGGTTCTTTCTAAAAATGTTTTTAATGATAAAATAATGATGAATTGAAGTTAATATATTGGTTTTAACTTGATTTTAATTCAATTGCATGATGAACCCGTGTTCCATCCCTAAATCGATTTAGTCCTTGCATGGGCTTTGTGATCATGGCTTGTTAATGGTTAAATTGTGATTCTCTTACGTTGGATTGCCTATACCTATTGTTTTATACGTTAATTGATTATGAATTGATGATGAATGATCCATGTGTATCAATGTGTGAAGATTTGAACATCCTTAACTTAGATTTCCATGATTAACTGTGGCATTGCCTTTTTAGGATATAATGTTGAAATTCGAATAGGTGATGATGGTTATAGCTACTGTTTTAAGTTGATATTATGATTTAATTGTAATTATAAGTCATGTATTATCAAAGTGAAGAAGGATTGATATGAATTGATCTAGTTTCTTCTAGCCTATCAAGTAGTAATTTGTGATCTTGACGTTAGGTTGGTTGTCTTGTGACTCGATCATGGTTAACTGTCCTTAGCAACTGCCTATATGTATAATGTGATGATAATTAGGTATAATTGATATAATATTAAGAGATAACCATGGAATTGGTAAAGATCGATTTACACTCTTCTAGCCTATAAAGTGAATATTTTAATATATATGACATGATCTAAATGTTATGGTAGGTAAAGCATGTTTTCGTTTGAGTAATGATCTATTTAGATACTTTCCAACATGTGTATTGATGATAAATTATCATTGATGATCAATGCAAGCGAATTGGGTTAAAGATCTACGTTTTTCTACCTTCTAGCATATAGGTGATGTATTGTATTTGTTATGTTATAGTGTGATCTTGTAGCAACTTGTACATGGTTTATTTTATGATTAAAGTACATATAGATACTTTCCTATATATGAATTGTGGATAAACAAGGTGTATTGGTCAATGATGATCTAAGGGTGATAAATTGGTAAGAATGCTTATCTCCTCTACTTTCTATATAATAGTAATATTGATGAAGCCTTGTATGGCATTGTGTGGTATGGTCCACTTATGGTGGCGGTGTTTACTTTATGTCATTATATATGTGTTGACCATGGCCTTGAAGGCAAATTGATGATTATATGAATGAGTTGTTATGATGATCACTTTATGTGTAACTTGTGCCTAGTCTTTTATTATAGTTGTGAATCTAGGTTATGTTACTATTGTTATGAGCATGTAAATGGTTATGTAAGATCATGTGTAGGTGCTGCCATTAATGAGTTATTAAATTTGATGAACCCTACCCATGTACCCCTATGCGAATGTGTGAATAGCTAATGTTAGGAGCCTTAAAGTATAATATGAAGATTGCTTTGTCTCCTATGCTAAATTGTGTTGTGTGGTCTATACTTGAAAGGGTAATGTGGTCTAAGAGGGTGGATGCCTCAATTAGTTGTTGATAGCCATTATGTGATCATGTTGACCAATGTACACACACACTCACACTTCATGCATGCTTAAAAGTAGTAAAGGTTCATGGTGTCTAAATGAAATGTAGTTCTCAGATTGACTAGTGTCTATTACTATGCATGTTAAGCTTATGTTTATGATGAAGTATGAGTGTGCATAGAGTATCTGTGGGTTTATATGAAAGGATTGCTCATATAGTTATACCTATAGACTTATGCATTTATATACGGGCATGTGTGATATTTATGTGTTATGTGAAAGGTTTGCTCACATATATGTACACACACACATGAATGACGATCTAGTAAATACAGGGTCCTTGAGAGGGGTTCCCAAGAATACTCTATAACTAGATAGGTGCTTGAATATGCTATAAGCATATGAAGAATGTGTAACACCCCGTAGCCAAAACAGACCAAAAATTAGGTTTTCAGAAAAATCTGCAGGTGCAATCGACGTGACCATTGACGTACCATAGCCTGACCAACAGTCCATCCTGCACAACCATAGATGGGATCAAAGACTCCCAAAAACTTAGCCAGAAAAATTGGCTAAGTCTTGATCGACGGACGGACCTACGGTCCATAGGTCAGACGACGGTCCGTAGTCCGTGACCGTCGATCGAGACCCCCTTCATCCACTCTCTAAAAAGGACTACGGGTGACCAGCACGGTCCATAAGTGGACACACGGTCTGTAGGTCTGACCGTAGGTGGGAACTAGCAGCCAGTTAGGAGGGAAATGCAGTAGGGTCAACTTCAAATGGTAATAACTCTTAGCACAAAATGAATTAGGTGTCTCATGACATATCAACAGATAGATAATTTCATTAGCTTTCCACTGCCACCAACCTTGCTAAAATTAGAGCTCCGAGTAAAAAGTTATGCCCGTTTTAGTAAAGGTCTGTCGAACAGACCCAACCTACGGACCCAAACGACGGACCGTCGATGGAACGATGGACCGTCTGTCCAGGTCGTCGTTTGGTCTGACAGCAACTTACCCAGGGGTCTTTTGGTCTTTTCCCACTTCGTTTAAACTCTAAGATACGTCATTTTGACCCTAAATCATTAGATTTTAGTTAGTTTAAGCCTAGAAACATAACTAAAACTTACCTAAGTCAAATCATTAATCAAAAGTTAGAAAATTAGAAGCAAGAAAGGAGAAAAAAATGTCAAGAACCCTAGTCAAGAATGCAGCAAGTTTCCAGCAGTTCCAGCCACAAAATCTAAGTATTTTTTCGTGAATTTCATCACCAGGTATGTGGAATTTCACTAGTGGGTTCCTTTTACCCATTGGGTCCCTAGTTTTCAGTCAGTTCTTGATTCTTCTATTATGATTAAACCTAGGGTTTCTATAAGTTTGATAGAAGTTCATGAATTTATTAAATATATTTTCCAAATCAGATTGTAAAGTTATTATTCAGATTATCGCATGAATTTCAGAACCCTAGCTTTGTGTTTCTTTAGTTCTTGAATTACATATGCTCGGTCAGATATTTCAGTTATTCAATTATACATTCCTCAGTTTTAATGCATCATTATTAGATTAAATGTTGCATTCCCAGTTTGCATTTTCAGTTTTTAGCTATCCAGTATTTACAGAAAATTCAGACATAATCAGTTAACTACATAAATCAATGGTAGTAGCATAATACCGAGTTGGACTAGGGTTCAACATACCCAGTAGTCCCAGAACTACTAGCCAAGTAGGTTGTAAGTCCCCTCTATGGGCATCAGTTTAGTGATCACGCCAGCATGCCTTTATACCTTTGGCAGGGTATATTGGGTCCTTTCGATGGGGCGTATACATCGGACTCCACATTTAGCTCATGTGGTTTTATTTTCTATTATTAGTAGCTCCCACAGTTCAGTTAGACTCTCTTGCATTGACTATTTATGAATACTCAGTATTCAGTTTCAGCATGTTATAAATTGGTCATTGCATTCAGTTAGCTCAGAAATTCAGCATATCAAGTTCAGATTATTAGGCTTGTTTTTGTGCTTGTTCAGTTATGTTTTATTTCAGCTTTACTCTGTCCTACAAACTCAGTACCTTCAAGTACTGACGTATACGTGCGCTACATCTTCTCGTGATGTAGGTTCTGGTTTTCAGCATTAAGATCACGCATAGGTCGATTTTTTATCTCCATCTCAGCAGATTCAGTGGTGAGTCCTCATTCTCCGGGGACAACAGTCACGAGTTTCATTTCAGTCTTTTAGTCATTTAGTTTTAGTTTTTTGCTAGATTTAGCTGGGGCTTGTCCCAGTATTTCTAGTCCAGTTTAGAGGCTTATTTACAACATAGTTAGTTTCATCTTAGTATTGAGTTGATATTTTATTTGTATTAAACTCATTATTTTTCATATATCTCAGATTTAGCATTTGGGTATTCCCCATCTTTTCATTTTAAGTATGATTTAGCTTCCGCAACAGTTTATTATTCTTTAGATGCTCATGATCATGCCATCAGGGGTTAACTTGGGATCACTTGTGGTCCTAGGTTCCGTGTCCGCGTCTCGGGGGTAGCTCGGGGTGTGACAGAATGAATATATTAAGCCTATGTTTTATGAAAAATGTAATTAAAGGTTTTTCAATAAAGGGAACTTAGCTTAGCACCAAGTGAACTTGACATAAGAGGTGTTGACTTCCCTTGGAGGAAGATTCACCATTTGTCCCTTATAGAGTGTTGACTTCCCTATGAGGAATAATCACCTATGGACCCACATGAGGTGTTGACTTCCCTTTGAAGAAGGTTCACCCATGTTTTCTTATGATATGAGGCCCCAATTGCCCGATGGCATGTGGAGGGAACTACCTATCTCTTAGTTCCATAAACTATGCTTGCCACATAGAATCTAGCAAGTGATATCACCTAATATGCTAGGATATATATTAATATTCTACCTTGTCTAGGTAGTAATACCTTTCCTTGGTGTAAGGCTCTACAACACCACATTTTATGTTTAGCACCCATGGTCTTAGTGTCGGTTAAGGCTATAGTTTCCCTAAAGTAAAATGGACAATAAAAGTAAAGAACTAGGATCCTAACTAGGATGACTTAAGGGAGGTTACTTAGGATAGGTGGAAGTAATTAACCCATCTATACATTGCACAAGTAACTCCTTAGGAAGTCCTAGGAAGGTGACCTAATGTGTATGATTATGATTATGTCTTTATGCATGATATTGTAGAAGTTGTCTACTTGTTATGAAGATGTGCATGGTATGAATCTATATGATGTGATCTTATCCTTATATTCACTATGTTGGTCTAAATGACTATATGATGAAGGTCTCGTATTGACATGAATGAAGTTGTCTTAACTTGTTATGAGGATGTATGAATTGTATGTTAAGGTTTGTGGTCTCATGAAGAGTTTACTAAGTATGTGTGGGGTTATGGGGCTTCACATGTATATTGCACTAGTATACTAAGATTGGGGTCATGAATAAGGTCTTATAATGATGAATATGAAAAGAAGCAAAGGTATGTATAAATGGATGTAGTTCCCTGTAATGCCTTATGGTCTTGACTTGAATGTATCTTGTAATGGGCTATACCTCTATGATGATATGTGTTGGCTTGTGTAAGTTGTATGTATGGCTTTTCTTGTGGTCCTAAGGTGATGCATTGCACCAAGTATCACAAAAGGGTTACTTGGGAGGTTAATGAATTAAAAGAAGGAATTCACTGTTAAGAAGAATGAGTTCACTGTAAAGTGACCTCAAATGGGACTTAAATTCTATATGTGATTTTCTATGATGTTTGGCCTTTGATTATGTTTCTATGGAGTGTGTGAATGATATGAATGCTATTGTATATGGGTTTTATGAAGATTTACTCTAAATGGCATGAAGTATGATTTCAAGAAAATGTCCCTTTTAAATGCATGTTTTTGCATGGTTGTCATACTTAGTAAATTCTTGTACTAATTCCATTCTTCTCTACATTTTTCACAAACTGTAGGTTATGGATGCTTAAAGGATGTCTATATGAATGAGGAGCTTGATATGTGATTCTCAAGCTCAAGGAAAGGAATCCTTAAGTCCAAGAATGTCCTAATGTTATGTCTTACTGTAAAGTTTTTTAAAGGTGGTATAGTTATGTATTATGCTTTAAGGGTCGTGTCCCTAATGTTCTCTAATGTTGTTGAGTCTAAGATGGCAAAGAGACTTAAGGTCTAAATATGTAATATGATATTTTATATATATGAAGTAAAGTTTCTAGCATATGATGTGCTATGAAAAGTTTTAAATTTTCTGCTAAATTTACTATGTCAATGCGATGAATGATAACTATGGGCTTGTATAAGACCTCCGAGAAGTCAAGTACGCCATGTTAATTCTAGGGGTTGCTCCCCGGATGTGACATTTTTTTATAGTTTATAGATTTTAGTTTAGTGTAGGGACAAAATGAAAATGTTTATTCCATATTACCAAATATAAAATTATTTTTTAAATGATTCATATATATTCACATATTTTTACATTTGTTGTGAGTTATTTTTCTTTAGAAAAAAAAAAACTCGAAAAATTTTAAAATAATATAGGGATAATGCACAAGTATCCCCTCAATCTATGCCCGAAATCTAAGAGACGCACTTATACTATACTAAGGTCCTATTACCCCCCCCCCCCCCCCGCCGAACTTATTTTATAAATAATTTTCTACCCCTTTTTGGCCTACGTGACACTATCTTGTTGGTTCGGACTGTGTTGACATTTGTTTTTCAAACCAGTGCCACGTAGGCCGAAAAGGGGTAGAAAATTATTAATAAAATAAGTTCAGGGGGTAATAGGACCTTAGTATAGTATAAGTGTGTCTCTGAGATTTCAGGCATAGGTTGAGGAGGTACTTATGCATTTTTCCAATAATATATTTTGAAGTAAGAAGATATCTTTAACTTGATCATATATATATATATATATATATATACACATTCCATAGAAATTAGTTATTGAATAAATAATAAAAATTAAACCAACATCGACTTCAACTGGCTTTATTAGAAGATATATGAACTTTTGTTCGTCCAAAAATACTGAAATATTAAGAAATAGTAAATTAGTAACACAAAAGGGCAATGCTTACATAGTAACAACTATTTTTAAGAGAACTTCCTACCAATTTAAATAACATAAGTATCATTGATAAATAAAGTCATTCTTTTGTCTTGAGCATCAAAAAATAATATCGTGACAATTGTCTAACTCTTGAGAAGTTTAATAGTTTAGGAAAAATATATTTAGAAACATATATATACATCACAAGAGAAACTTTTAACAAAAACAAATGAATTTATACTACAATGAAAATTAAACTAATACATCAACTTGCGTTATTACAAGTCATATGAACTTTCATTTGTTGAAAATACTGAAATATTAAGAAATAATAAATCAGTAAAACAAAAGAGCAATGTTCATATAGTAATAACTATTTTGAAGCAAACTTCCTAACAATCTAAATCACATAAGTAACATTGATAAATAAAGTCATTCTCTTGTCTTGGCTATCAGAAAAAAAATCGTGACAATTCTCTAACTCCTAAGAATTAAGAAGTTGAATAATTTTGAAAAACATATATATTCATAAGCATATGTCTACATCACAAGAGAAATTGTTAACAAAAACAAATGAATTTAGACTAAAATAAATATTAAATTGATAGGCGTTATTACAAGTCATATAACTTTTCTTCGTCAAAAATACTTAAAGATTAAGAAATAGTAAATAAATAAAACAAAAGGGCAATGTTTATATAGTAATAATTGTTTTGAAGCAAACTTCCTAGCAGTTTAAATCACATAAGTAATAATAATTATTTTGAAGCAAACTTCCTAGCAGTTTAAATCACATAAGTAACATTCATAAATAAAGTCTTTTTTTTTTTGTCATTAGTATTAAAAAATAAATCATGACAATTCTCTAACTCTTGAGAAGTTTAATAATTTTTTAAAAAGATAATCATAAGCATATATCTACATCACTAGAGAAATTGTTAACAGAAACAAATGAATTTAAACTACATCATGTTAACTTCATATATCGGAACATTACATACTATTGTATATACTAAGCAAAAGCATACTATATATACTATTTTGAAAAATAACAGACAAAGAAAAGCAAATGCATACCTGGGAAGAAGAACATGAGAGGGAAACTTTCAATCTCAGGTAAGAAGTAATTGTTGAAGATGAAAAAGAAATTATTATTGGAACATGTCAAATGAATAGGTCTAATGAAGCCGCCTGACGATTTTATTGTTGTAGAACTGAATCATACTAGGACTAGATTATTGAATCTTAAATTAATATGATAGTCACAATTAAACTAAGATTTAAAAAAATTCAAATAAGTAATAAATAGTCTATGGGTGTAGGTACTGAAAATCGATGTCACATAAGGGTAATTATTTTTTTCTATAGTGCTAAAAACTCATTGATAGGTTGGGTCATCTTCAATGACACTAATCTTCTTTCAATCTCATAGCATCAGTTCGTAGAATCTCCTTTTGGTATCATCTCCGTACATATATAAACGACCCAATACCTTACACTATTCTCTCTTTATAGGGAAAAAATATCGAACCCATAATGTCTTTTTCAAGAAAATTACAGATATCAAACCTAAATTGCAAGCATCGAACTAATTACCCACTTCAATCAATCTCTTTCAAGCATTAATCGGAGATCAGAGATATGATTAAGTTTTCAACCTTAGACCATTAGCGTAACCCCGCGCTTATTAGCCCAAATCCATGAATAAATAACAAAAAAACAGAGCATAACACAATATCAATTACATTAAATCAACACTGAATCCCACAATTGCACCCCTAAACGTTGAGGTTTTAGCTACCCATCACAAAGTGTAAAGAAATTATACCTTTCATTAAAGAAGCCATGGGTAACATGAAACTATACAATTATAAGCAATATCCACTTTGAATTCAACCTAAAATTATCAATTTAAGAGTAAAGTTAAACACACCAAAACTAAAAGTGTTCTTCACAAAAGTAAAAAGCTTCTCTTTGTAAAACTCTAGAGAAAAAGTGTTTAGACTAGTCTCTCTAAAAGATACAGAATAGAACACTTCTTTCTCTATTCTTTGGGCTATTTATAGTTTCCTATATTTTGGCCAAAAATTCATTGCATGACCATTTCGGCGACGTTAGTCGGGCTCGCCAAACATATTAGCAAATCATAATTTTCTCTTTAGCTCATCATTGTTTTGATTTAGGCTTCAGGTGTTTGAACCTGAATATCGTTCAAGTCTGCCTTTCTCATTCGATGGATCAACATGTACCACATTTATTCTCCTTTTAAGCCTTCAATTTATCTCATAGTCATGTCAACTTTGGTGATGGTCAACAAGATCGTATGTTGCATTCGGTGAATCATCGTTCCTCTTTGAGTTTTCCAATGTGCCTCAATTTATTTTAGAGTTGAATACTATCATTTTGGGCGAGGTCGTGCTGATTGGGTGATCCACCCTTCTTGTTAGGTGATCAACAATGTGGAATTTACAATTGTTCCATGTTTATAGTCATTCTTCCAAATATTCAGTCTTGCCTTTTCTCTTAAAGCTACTAACCATAAATATATCATTAAAATAGGACATAAGTAGGCATTAAGGACACTAATCTTTGAACTAAATAGGCCTGAAATGAGTGTAAATCTACCACTCATCACTAGGTGGCATATAAAAGGCCCCAACACCAGCACCAGGTCAGCAGGATCAGCCTACAGTAAAGGCACCTCGGGACCAGATACCACCTGGGGGTGCGCAACCCATAATTGTAGCCAAAATTATGCCTCTAGAGGAGAAAATGATACTCGAATTATTCTTCAGGCTTTCACCTCCAAGGTTTTCTAGGTTGTGGATGAGGATGCCTATGAGTTTTTGAATACTTGTCGTGAGTGGTTGCATACCTTGGGTCTCGTGGAGTTGAGAGAAGATGACTTCACTATGTATCATCTTGATGGACCAACGAGATAGTGATGGCGTGCATTTATTGAGACAAGATTACATAGGCATCCTCCGGTCACCTAAACCAAGTTTTCTGAGGCTTTTTTGGTCAGGTTCATTCTTTGGAGTGTCAGAGATCACCTCAGAGATCAGTTATCCATGTTGGATAAGGATTGTATGAAAGTGTTTGTGTACGAGGTGATATTTCACGAGGTCTTCCGCCATGATCCATGATTTGACCTGCTAAGGAGGAGAAAGGTTCGTGTTTTTTTGTGGGTTGAGACTACAATTGTGAATTCAGGTTGAGTCTACGGTCTTATCAGGTTGCTCCTTTCTAAATGTTATTGATCATGCGTGTACTGTTAAGCATCTCAGCCGTGATACCCAAAGGGGCAGAGAAAAAAGATCTAGATATAAGGGTAGCTATAGTGGGTCCCACTTCATGCCTAGAGATGCATATAATAGGGATCGACAATGGTTTCAGCAGGCTTAGGACTCATTACAGAGTATAAAGGGTGATCGGTAACAGCGGAGTAATGTTGCTATAATCATAGTCATCAGTCTCAGGCTATTACTTCTGCCCGAGGTTGTTGTTCTTCTAGGAGAAGATCATATTTAGGTTGCTTAGACTGCCGTGAGTTAGGTCACTAGGACAAATATTTCCCTTTACATAGATGGATTGATCTAGATCCACCAGCACTACCAACTCCACTAGAAGAATCTCTATCTAGGGGTCGTTGTCGTGGTTAGGATCATCGGGGTGGATAGTAGGGTATTTAGAGTGTCTCTCGGGAGGTATCTTAGATAGTAGAACTGATGGCTAGGGTAGTGGAGGACAAGTTCATTTTTATATAGCTCAAGCGAGAATGAGGCTAAAACATCAGATGATATGATCACACGTACAATTATTTTATGTCATTGGCTTATATAGACTTTATTTGAACCATACTCTACATATACTTATGAATATGTGTATTATTCTTTCTCTGTATGGGTATAATCTCTAAGCCTATGAGAGTGTTATTGCATGTGTCGACCCCCTTGGGTGAGTCTTTAGTAGTGGATCATGTGTTTTGATCTTTCTTAGTTACTATTTAGGGGCGTGACCCTCAAGCTAACCTTATAGTGTTAGATATTATTGATTTTGATGTGATTGTGGGCATGGAGTGGTTATCCCATATTATGCTATTTTAGACTATTTCTACAAGACACCTTAGCAATGCTTGGTGTCCCCCGGTGGTGTGGCAGGGCTCCATTAGTACCACATTGATTAAAGTTAATTATTTTATTCAGGCTTAGTGGCTATTGGCTAGTAGGTGTTTGTGTTGTTTAGCATATGTGTGTGATCTGAGTAAGCATATCCCCTCGGTTGAATCCATTACAATCGTCCGTGATTTTTTAAATGTATTTCCTATCGACATAGCCTACCCCAGAGCTTGATATTGAATTTCTTATTGATCTTGAGTGGAGTACTCAACCTAGTTTCATTCTATCATATCAGATAGCTCCTGTAGAGCTCAAGGAGCTCAGTTTCCAGCTTTAGGATCTCTTAGATAAGGGATTAATCAGACCTAGTGCTTCATCTAGGGGCACTCCCATTCTATTTGTGAATAAAAAGGATGGTACGATGTGAATGTATATATTATCGATAATTGAATAGGATGGTGGTGAAGAACTGTTAGCCATGCCTAGGAGTGATTATCTATTTGACCACCTTCAGGGTATTGCAACATTTTTGAAATTTGATTTGAGGTCTAGTTACCACCTGTTGAGGATTACGGTAGCGGATATCCCGAAGAACGCATTTATGACTCATTATGGCCACTTTGATTTCCAAGTGATATCTTTTGGATTGACTAATGCCCTTTGAACCATTCATGGACTAGATAATGTAGGTGTTTAGGCTGTATATTGATTCATTTGTCATTGTGTTCATAGATTACATTCGGGTATACTTGCGAAGTAGGAGTGATCATGAGAATCATCTGGGGATTGTGTTCTCTAGACTTTGAGAGATCAACGGCTTTATATCAAGTTCTCAAATTGTAATTTTTAGATTAAAGTTGTAGCATTCATGGGCACGTGGTGTTCAAAGATGGTATTATGGTAGATTCGGCAATGAAGAGGCTATTCGTGATTGGAATAATCCCACTTCAGTTACTGAGTTTCGGAGCTTTATCGGTTTGACAGGATATTATAGACGATTTGTGGAGGGCTTCTCTACCATTGCTGCCCCTTTGACCCGGTAGACTAGCCTTGATGTTTATTTTTAGTGGTTTGAGGGGTGTGAGATGAGATCTAAGAAGGTCAAGAAGTTGCTGATTGTTCATATATTGACTCTTCTAATTGAGGGCGAGGACTTCACAATCTATTGTGACACATCCGGCGTTAGTTTGGAATGTGTTTTGATTTAGCGAGGCCGGTTTATTGCATGTGCGTCGAGGCAACTTAGGATACAGGAGCGCAACTACCCCACTCATGACTTGGAGTTATAGGCAGTAGTTGTTGTGCTTAAGATTTAGAGCCACTACATGTATGGAGTCTGTTGTGAGATATACATAATTCACATGAGTCTTTAATATATTATTTAAGCTAGAGGCACCTTAATTTTAGGTAGCATCAATGGATTGAACTTCTAAAGGACTATGATCTCTCTATTCTCTACCATCCAGGCAAGTTGAATGTGGTAAAGGACGCGTTGAGTCATAAGGCAGTAAGTATGGGTAGTCTAAACTCCTTATCTATTGTGGAGTGACCTTTTTCTTTGGACATTTAGTCCTTAGCTAATTAGATGGTTTCGTTGATGTCTCAGATTTGAGGCGTGTTTTAGCCTTAGTGAAAGTTTATTTCTCTTTGCTTTATCAGCTCCGCAGTCGTCGGTTTAAGGATGAGTCCTTGGCGGCACTTTGAGATCTAGTGTGAGCAGATAATCTCGGTTAGGTTACCTTATATCCAAATGGGGTTTTGAGGTTTGCAGGACTTATTTGTGTTCCTTGATTTAGGGGTTTGCTTAGTTGATACTTTGTGAGGTCCATGATTCTAGATATTTTATTCATTTGGGAATAATGAAGACGTATTGTGACTTGAGGCAACATTACTGGTTAGACGACAAGAGAAAAGTCATTGCAAACTATGTGTCTTGTATTGTTGCCTGAGTTGTCAGCAGGTGAAGGTAGGGCATTTGAGACCTGGTCTGAGCTCCATACATTACGCATTCTTGAATGAAAGTGAGATAGCATCACAATGGACTTTGTGTCTTGTTTGCCTCGAACTTCTAGAGGTATTGAAAACATTAGAGGTGTTGACAACATTTGGGTAATCGTTGATTGATGACCAAGTCAAAAAACACACTTCCTCCCTATTCAGTCTTCATTCAGCGTCGATAGGTTAGCCCGTATCCATATTCGTGAGGTGGTTCGTCTTCTTGGTATGTCGGTCTCTAATATATAATATCGAGGTGCTCAGGAAGGATCAGAGTCGTGACATTAAAAAACTTATATGCGCAAGAATCAGAGTCGTGACATTAAAAAAATTATATGCGCATAATGGCCCTGCACATGTGACTTATAAGGATTTGAGACACTTAGGGGTCGCTTAGTGTGAGGGATAAGAATAAATAGTCATGGAACAAAAAAATAGTCTTGGAATAATATTTTGGTGTCTTGTTTGGTTGTCATGTTTGGGATAACTTATCCCACTACTTATACCTTAGTGATGGGATATCTCATATACATGGTCGAATAAGTTATCCCATATGATAAATCCCAGAATAATTAATTCTAGGATAACTTGGTCCAACCAAACGATTCCTAAAGGAAGTATTAGTCTCTCTCTCACCTGAAAATATTAGCACATACAAGTATGAGATAGCAAAACATAGTTATTTTAGCGCGTAGTGCCAGCAAAATGAGCCCATATTTTGGTGACCCTCCCAAATCGCCTTTAATGGGTTGGGTGCGTGATTTTTTACATGTGTAAAATATGAGTTGATACCCATATTTGACCTGTAAAAATATGGGTAAATTATGAATTAGACAAATGAGTTAAGCTTCTAACTTTTATTCACTCATAATTCATGATATCACTAAAAATAGTGTAACTTTTTTTATATTATTTTATAGAACTAACTTTTCTTTTCTATAATTGAAAGGTGAAGTCTTTGACTCTCCAAAAATATATAATTTAAATATACGTTTCTTTTGTTAATTATAATTATATTTTATTTATTTATTTAATTTTATAAGTTTTGGATTGTGGGTCGCCCATGTGGACCGACATGACCAGACCCAATCTTTTTTTAATGTCTTATCCAATTAATTAGGATAAATCCGTTTAAAGGATAAGACATAACAGTTACATTGTAACTGTTCAACCCCTCTTTAAAAGACTTCTAGTGGGAGCACTTTCTATGAGACGTGAGAAGTGGAACATTAAACGTGAAAAGAGAGAGGAAAGTGTGTGAAATATAAAATCAAAAACCAAGCGTTTAGTCAAAAAAACAAAGTATTGAATTTCTCAGACCAATTCATCAATACACAAAAGGAGACTTCTAGTTTGTGAACAAGATCTTTGTTTCCTAGTGATTCAAAGATGGACTTGAGCACCAACCAATCAAAGAGACAGATCGATGACTTCCGTTGTGAATTACAAGGTACATATCTCGTTCTTGATTTCTCTAAATATTCCTACAATGGTATCAGAGTGTGTTGCATTCTTGACTATTCACTTTGTATGTTTATAAGAAATTAAAATTGAGTCTATTTCTTTTAGAAATCAGTGAATAGAAAGAAGAAGAAAATTTAAAGAAGTTCAATTTTTTTGACGTTCAATTGTGAATTAATAATATGGAAAATAGGATTAAGAATCGAATTTGGAAATAGATAGGATTACTTGTTCTACTAAGAAAATAATTCTACATTTTTTTAAGAAAAAAAAACTGCTATTGTTTAATAGCAATCTGAAAATTGGTTGGAAGATATTTTTGGTTGAAACTTTTTTTATCATAATCTGCTTGTGCATAGCTTTCCGAAAATATATTATAATAGATAAATGAAATTAAAAGAAGTAAGATACGAATTGTTGAAAAATTGGTTGTTTTTTGACAGTTTTCCAAAAAATTATATTTCTGGAGCAATCTAGAAATTCGTTGTACGGTTTTTAGGTTGAAAATTATTTTGGTTATGTTTTGATCATTTTAAGATTTTTGAAAATATATTATAATAGAGAAACGAAATTAAACCAAGTAAGATTCGAATTGTTGAAAAATTGACTGTTTTTCGAAAACTGCATCTGTCTGGAGCAATATGGAAATTCGTTTTGCAGTTTTTTTGAATTGAGATTAGAGTCCTATTCAGGATCTTTTTTCTATGTGCCCTCTTTAGGATCTGGTCTTGTGTATTTGTTTAGTTCTAATGTTCCTTAAACAGTTGCTTGCCTTTAATGAGAAATTTGTGACATATGTGGTCACATTAAATGGATTAACCATATTTCTTTTTGTTCCAATTCATATATGGATGAAAAGGAACATGCTCATATTACTCCAAGTGGGATTTCTCAAAGTCGAGCAAAAGGACGAGGTCGAACAACAACCCTCCGTAAGATGTGTTTCCAAGGGTGAGAAGTCGTACGGATTAGTGTCCCAAAAGAGACACATAGTATGTTAAGGAATGAAAGGATCATTCGAAGAAAAAGAGGAAAAGATCTAAGAGAGTTTAAGTCTTTTAAGATGGATCCCCTAAGTTGTTTAATAGGATTCCTCCAGATCTTTGTCAAAAAATTTGAAAAGCTTAATGAAAGTGACCTTCAAGTTACAGAGAGGGAAGGGTACGACGTTTTGCATCATTCCTTTCCAGAATACTGGAAGAATGAACTGAATCAAGTTAGAATTGAAATTGGGGATAATGAAGAATTATGGAAATACCATGTAAAAATAAGAGTTAAGTGGGTAAAACTTCACCCACGGTGTATCCACATACTCCCTTTTTTATCAGAATAATTTTTTTTATTATTGTAATTTTTTTTTATTAAACTTTGAAGTGAACATCTTTAATTGTGCTTTAATATGAATTTTTAGAATTTTATTCTCTTTTATTTTGGATGAGTGAATGATTATTCTATTGCACAATATTATATGGTGTTTAATAATTACACATGGAAATATGTGTGATTATAGTTTAAAATAAATTTAGAATACACATTAAGAAGTTAATTTGAAATATTGGTTAAATATTTAATTCGTAAATAATGAATGGATGCTTACGTATTTTTTTCGCTTTTATATTTAAATATGAAACCTTTATGAGAATTGATTTGTTTGAATGTGTATGTCACATGAATAATTATTAAGATTCTTGCCTAGTAATGTGTCAATTAAAGACATGGCATGCTAGAATAGGTCACATAGGTTAAGATTGAATAAATAAGTTGGCAAAAGAAGGGCATTTAGGTTCTTTCACCAAAATTGAAATGTCAAGTTATGAAAATTATCTTGCTGGAAAGATTACGCGTAAATCACTGAGAGACTAAGAGAGCTGAATTCCCACTTCAATTAATATTTGTGGTCCAATGAATGTTAAGGCAAGGTATGGTGCTTCATACTTCATTAAAGCGCTTGAGTTCTTTAAAAGATATATGAATGAAGTTGAACCTCTCTACGAAATGTTGAATTCCGACGATCAGATAATGTTGTCAAACATACTTGATAATTCAATGGATCAAGAAATGATTCGTGGACCAAGTGAAAGTTATTAATCCCAACCTCTGTACGAAATGTTGAATTTAGAAGATCAGGTAATGTTGTCAAATATACCTGATAATTTAATGGATCAAGAAATGATTCCTGATCCAAGTGGGAGTTATGAATCCCAAAATCCTATAGATGAATCTAAACTTCAAACCTGTAAGAGTACAAGAAAAGGTGTATCTAAACGATCTTATGAAATTGAGGATTATATTTTTTTGGTATCTCCTATGGAATTGGATGAACATAATTCTGTAACAGAGGCTTTATCAAGCCCTAAAAGGGATGAATGGTTAAAAGCGATAAAAGAAGAATTAGAGTCTATGAAAACCAAGAAAGTCAGGAATCTAGTTGACCTTCCTAAAGAACGTTAAGCTATTGGGAATAAATGAATTCTTAAAGTTAAACGTAAATCAGATGGGTCAATAGAAAGACATGTCTCGAGTTCCTTATTCTAGTGCGGTCGGGAGTTTGATGTATGCTATGATGTGTACTCGCCAAGACATTTGTTATGCCGTGAGTGTAGTTAGTAGATATCAATCCAATATTAGAAAAGATCATTGGAAAGCAGTAAAGAGAATATTTCGATATCTGAAGAGAACTGCAGATCATACACTATGTTATAGTGGATCTGATTTATTCATAAAAGGTTATACAGATTATGATTGGGCTGGTGACCGAGATGATAGAAAATCAATATTCGATTTTGCTTTCTTACTAAATGGCACTAGTATTTCATGGAAAAGTAAGAAGCAAACTTGCACAACACTTTCAACCATGGAATCTGAATTTGTGTTATGTGTGTCTGCATTACAAAAAGTTGTTTGATCAAAGAGATTCTTTGAACATTTGAATATTACAAAGAATTCTGAGGGTCCAATAATTCTACATTATGATAGTCTAGTAACTATCGTGTACATAAAGGATCCTAAGTATCACAGAAGAACCAATCTCATTGACATCAAGTATAACTTTGTAAGAGACGTAGTGGCAAGTGGAGAAATAACTTTACAATACATTCATATACGTGAAATGATAGTTGATTTTTTCAGGAAGGCCATCTCTGGAGACTTGTTTGAAAAATATGTTAATGCTCAAGATTTACGTAGAGTATGATGATATTTAAGTATTGTAAACTGACTTGATTGTTATGATATTCTCTTTTACATTAAACTATTGAATTTATGTTTAAATGTAGTATGCATATGATAATATGTAAGATATATAATGTGTCGAACAAGTCGCGAGATTGGCTCTCTCACACGAGCAATCGCCTCTTACGTCGGGGAACGTGAA
The DNA here is from genome assembly GCA_016801875.1 of Solanum sitiens. NCBI lineage: Eukaryota > Viridiplantae > Streptophyta > Magnoliopsida > Solanales > Solanaceae > Solanum > Solanum sitiens. Next base: position 2,080,270 of record JABWTJ010000036.1, on the reverse strand, counting down.
GAGATGAATTTCACCACCATTTTATGACTTTTTTTTATGATCCAGACAAAAGTTTTTTCAAGAAATGAGCTTAAAGATCATTGAAGAGAGAAACTAGGGTTAAACATCTGAAGATGTTTAGACCAAGGTTTGTACGATGTTGAATAATCAATAGAATGAGACACATACACCAATTTAAGGTGTAAACATCGTTGTACGTGTTTCATACCACGTGTGTCTAGCAATCAATGGGTCAATGAATGAATATTCCCTGCTTCTTCATTGTGTGAGACCCAGAAAAGTTAAATTAACTTTTCAATAAAATACCCTTTGACCTTTTGTTGTTTCTTGAAGTTTCAATCAGTGTTGCTACTTTAGCATGTTACTAATAGCCATGAGTGATTCGGCAATGCAGTACATGTCTAGGAAAGAAGCTGATATGGAGCATATAGATTTGAGTAGAAAGGAAGACGATTTAATGAACAATGTAACTTGTATACATAAGCCGGCTATTACACTCAAGTGTTATTGTGTGTATAAAGTTAAACATGAACTCGAGTTCACCTCTTTAAGAGGTTGAGGGGTCGAATAAGTAACTAATAAAATAGTGAATGATGTCTGGGGTATTGTAAGTAATAGTTTTCTTTAAAAGTAGTGAATTATTTCCACATGTGATTGAATTCATACATAGGACTTGTAAAACCTTAAAAATAAGCTCTTCATGCTCACAAGTCGCACGAACTATTTGTCGTATGATTGTGTATTTGATTTAACTTGGGTCTTGTCCACCATGTGTGAAGTGGGAGATGTAAGTTTTGGGTCGTGGGTCGCCCATGAGGACCGACCCGACCCGACCCAATTTGTTTTTTAATGTCTTATCCAATATTTAATTAATTAATTAATTAATTAGGATAAATCCTTTTAAAGGATAAGACATAACAGTTACATTGTAACTGTTCAACCCCTCTTTAAAAGACTCCTAGTTGGAGCACTTTCTATGAGACGTGAGAAGTGGAATGTTAAACGTGAAAAGAGAGAGGAAAGTATGTGAAACAGAAAATAAAAAACCAAGCGTTCAGTCAAGAAACAAAGTAATGAGTTTCTCAGACCAATTCATCAACACACAAAAGGAGACTTCTAGATTGTGAACAAATGGACGTGAGCACCAACCAATCAAAGAAGCAGATCTGCGACTTTCGCTGTGAAATACAAGGTACACATCTCGTACAAATTTTATATTGGATAATCAATAATAGTGTAAAATAAGCAAATCATGATACAATAAAACTAAATGAAGCATATTTAAAACTGATTGAATTCTTAAGTAAAGTACTATTTATTTATAAAAATATGGATAAAATATGGATAAATTAGTATTTTACCCAACCCATTTATTATCCAACCCATTTTTACCCATATTAAATATGGACGGGTTGAATCATTATCCATTTTCAACCTGCCTATTTGCCACCACAAGTGGTGCACATACTGAGGAAGTTGGGTGCCCCTTTCGCATGTGATCAAATTAATCTGAACTAGAAGTCTTAGCCATACAAATAATTTGACATAAACAAGTAATCGTGACACATAATAAAGTTAGTCATTTTCTGTCATTTTAAGTGATTTCCAAACGTATACACACAACTTTCTTCTACATGTAATTTATTTTTGAAAATATAATGCAAGAAATTAAATTTTTTCTATGTATATACTAATCTAGCCCTTAACCTGGGGAAGAAAGTTCCACTTTATACCTCTAATCAACTAACTCATGTGTTCAATTCCATCAAAATCTACAATAATTGATTTAAAATCATTAACACAACTTCTTATTCATCCCAATTCCTCAATTAAGGTCCCTTTAAAAAGAAAAAAGTTAACCAAAAAATAACACTCAACACCTTTGAAGGGGTGAAAAGAAAAGGTTCAAGTCATTTGGCCTTATTTAACTTTGAAAATTTGAGACAAGATATTTGTACCAGTGAGCATGAACTTTGCTGAATAATTCATGTTGAAAGCAATATGGGAGACTTTATTGGACTCAAGTTGCACTTTATATGACTATATTGGTTGGTTAATAATTTAAGAAAGAGTATTCTTTTCCTACTTTGTTTGTCAATTTTCTAGAATGACATTTGTTTATTCATTGTTTTACCAAGATTTTTATTTACACATATCAAATACTTATCAGATTTATAGTTTTAAATATGTCATGTTAGTTTTTGAACTATAAAAATAGGGCATTAAGCCTACCAAATGTGAAACTAAGGAATTTTCAATTGTAAAAATGTTAATCATTATTGGATCGTTTTCTTTACAAGGCATTACACAAAGTCGAACAAATACAAGGCATTACATCTTCTTTCGCAAGTCAAAATCAAACTTATTCCAACCCTTTTTTTTTATATTCAATTGTAAATATTCTAACTTGTCTTCTTCTATTAATAATAATGGACATTATGTGGACCAAAAGATAGTAAGAAATTGATCATGCCATGATAAAGAAAACATTTTTGTCAACAAATGCACATAAAACTAATGGATTGTATTCATTCTGCGGCAAATGAACAATTGAAATTTAAAAGTATTTTCTTGTTGTTATATATTTGAAATTATTTAGATAAAGACTTTTGTAATTATATTGTATTATATGATAGATGGAGTAAATATCTTAAAAGATCACTAAAGTATGTGAAATTATTTCAAAAAGTCACTCAACTTTGTTTTGTATCAATAAAGTCACTTAACTTATGAATTTTCTTTTATAAAATCATTCAACTTGAACTATTCTTCTAGTAAATCATTATAACCATAAAATATAAAACTAATTACACAACCCACCCTTCAAGTTTAGTTTTGTAATACTTATTTTCATTAAAGTTTATAATATTATGTTTAACTCTCTTATTTTATTTTCTTTAACAAATATTTTCTTAACCTAATAATTATTATTAACATAAAAATTTATGATTTAATTAAATTTTCATTTATCACACATTTATTAAATTGGTCAACATACGTGCAGTTTCTTAAGAAAAAAAAGTTAAAGAAATAATTAAACGAAATGCGTAGGTTATGAAAAGAATGTATAGATCAACTTAATGAAGCCAAAATCAGCAACAAATATATCCATTTAATTATTATGGATGCACGTCTGTAATCATATACAAATAATCAACAAGGTATATAGTAATGGAAGAAAGAAATTATATCAATCAGAGTAAATTAAATAAATGTATGATAAATAGAAATTTAATTAAATCATAAATTTTTATGTTAATAATAATTAGGTTAAAAAATATTTGTTAAAGAAAATAAAATAAGAGAGTTAAAACATAATATTATAAAATACAATGAAAATAAGTATTACAAAACTAAATTTTAAGGGTGATTTGTGTAATTATCTCTTCTTCTTTTTTTGTTATAATAATTTTCTAGGAAAATAGTTCAAGTTGAGTGATTTTATAAAAGAAAATCCACAAGTTGAATGACTTTATTGATACAAAACAAAGTTGAGTGACTTTTTGAAATAATTTCACATACTTGAGTGATCTTTTAAATATTAAAGGTGAAATCTTCAGAATGCAAAGTTAAATTATCATTTTGGGTTTAAACTAAATTAAAATTTAATTAAAAATTGAATAATAAGTATTATCTTAAATCATCAATTGATCATTATGTCCAAAACACTGAGAAACTACAAATTCAAGAAAATAGTCCAACGTAGACCAAATTCATTTATTAAAAACCAATAATATGCAAGACAGTTTTGAGAATATGAAAAACCTAGTCATTATAGTATTGAATTGTATGTGAAATATATTTCTTAGTTAATGTCATTTGTTGCCGAAATGATTTTGAACATTAGTAAAAAAGAATAATCATTCTTTTAGAATTGAGTTCACAAACTTTACCTTTTAATAAAGGGATAAGGTATAAATACTTTCTGAACTATGCCCGAAATTTAAGTGCATCTTAACTTAACTAGGGTATTATATATATTATTTTAAAATGGAATAAATATACTCTAAAAGTAGATGTGGCATAGAGAGTGTGTACAATCTCTTGAAGGCAAGTGATGAGTAAACAAATTGAACACATATTTTTTTAAAAAAATTGTTAACTTTATAATTAGTTAGTACACATAATTATAATATTAAGATTTATAGATATTTAATTATTTTCATTTCTTTCTTTATAAAATATTTATCCTGATTTTTTTCTCACTTTAATTTTTTTCCTTTCATTAATTTCTTATTTTTGCACTTTTATTTATTTTTTAAAAAACAATTATCCTTTAATCTTAACATTTTAATTCATTCATATTTTATTTGATTTTCGTCACTTATTTGACATCGGTTTGAAATTAACTTGACATTTGAAATTAAATATAAAATCAAATCCAACGGAAACACAAAGAAAATAAAAAAAGTAAATAAAATCAATAGAAAAACAAAAGAGAAAAAATAATGACCGAAGGTTTTAAAAAGGGTTAAGATAAGAGGTAAAAAAAAAGTGTATTAATGTTAATTTAAATACACGATAAAGAAAGATTTTCTAAAATAAAAGTAATATTTACACATGAGGCGGTGTGTGTATAAACACATTCAACTTGGTGACTGAAAGTGTCACGTTAGCACAAAAGACACAAAATACAAAAAAAAATGAGGGGTAATATGATCCTAATTTATATAACGTGTGTCACTAAATTTAGGTCATAGTTCAGAAATATTTATATATTATTTCTTTAATCTATACTACCTTAAAAGCTTGAACTCACACACTTGAATGTTGAATTACTATAATATCCTTAATTAAAAATACTCAATTTATTTTATTTATTTAATTAATTTTAATATATTGAAAGTATCCCTTTTCAAATTAAAGGATTGTGACATTTTCAATGAGTTTTGACTTTTTCAAAGGGTTGTGACATTTTTGATGGGTTGTGAGTTTTTCAATGAGTTGTGATTTTTTCGAAAGATTGTGATTTTGTCGAAGGGTTGTAACTTTTCTAAAGAGATGTGTCTTTTCTGCTGAGTTGTGTCTTTTTCAAAGGGTTGTGACTTTCGATAAGCAGTGACATTTTTTTTTGAAAGGTTATGACTTTTCGAGTAAGCCACAATTAACACCTATTCATACTACTATTTGGTAGCTATAAACAGAGGGGTTTCATCACACTTTTAAACTACAATTTCGTTAACTTCTCTACTCTTCTTCTTCTTCTTTAAAAATCTCGAGTGTAATTTGTAAAAATTGATTAAGTTCAAAAATCGAGGGACCTCGTAAGAAAGAGTTGGTGAAAAAATTATAGTAAATTATTCATCAATTCACCCTCGTATTTTTCTGTGATGACTCGAACTATCTTTAATTAGGAAACACTACAAAAAAACCTCTAATTGCCAACAGATTTTACTAACAACTTAAGTTTGTTAGTATTTTACTAACAAATTACCAACATATTTCTAACCGAATAATATTTTAAAACTTAACAACGAAATTCTAACAGATTACCAACATAAATCTTACTAACTAAATATTTTAGTTGGTAAATACGGCAGGAAAAAATGGCATCAAATTTAGCAACCTCCTATCAATGGATTACCAACAGAAATATTAGTATCGCACACCTTTTATTGGTAATATTACCAACGAAGTATATATCGGTTGGTAAATATGATAAAAAATTATTTATATAATTTATTAACATATTACCAATGAATTACTAACCAAAAATTTACCAACGACAAGATTGTGTTGCTAAATTTACCAATCAAATATAAATGTGTTGGTAAATTAGTAACGAAATGTAATTTGTTGGTAAACTTGCCCACCAATATCAAATAAGTTGGAAATTTTACCGACGAATGAAGATTGTAGTTAGTAAATTACTAACATCATTAAAATAGTTGGTACTATACCAATCGATCACTAATCCGTTGGTAAAATTTATCAACATATTAATTATTAGTTTGTAATATTACATATGAATATTTAGTTGAATAGTAACTATTATCAACTCTGATAAAATTTATTGGGAAATTATTAATTACTAACTTATATTTTAATATTTGGTAAATTACCAATTGAAGTTAATTTTTTTGGTAAATCAGCGTCTAGTGTTGAGGCTTTCATATTTAATTTGTGTCATTAGGCATTTTATCTTTTAAATTTTAATCAAAACTTGACTTGAATATTTTTGGTAAACGTGCTAAGATTAGAACTATGTCAGTGTCATAAGTTTTGAAAGGTCATTTTTTATCTAACGAGAAGGTTGGCTCATATTTTGAAGCTTTCATTTTTGTTTGTATCGTTATGTGTTTTAAATTTTATGTTTAGGTCAAAATTTGAGCTTGGTCAATTTTTTTTAGAACGTGCTCAGATGAGAATTTCGTTAGCGTTATTAACTCCAAAGGTTATTTTTTATCTAGTAGCATGGTTGGTTTGAGTTTTGAGGCTTTCATTTTTACTGTGTGTCGTTAGGTGTTAAACATATAAATTTTAGCAAAAATTTAACTTTGGTCAATATATTTTATAACGTACCCAGATAAGATAGTTAGATGCGAAAAATCATTTTTGATGTAACAAGATAGAGGGTTCGGATTTTGAGGCTTCCGTTTTTAGTTTATGTCGTTAGGAATTTTAGCTTTTAAGTTTTGGCCAAAATTTCACTTTAGTCAATATTTTTGGTAATCATGCTCGAAGTGAAAGTTTTTCACCGCAGTTAGCCATATAAGTTCAGTTTTGATCTCATAGGATGGTTGTTTCAGTATTTGAGACTTATTTTGAGTTTGTGTCATTAAGCGTTTTAACTTTTAACTTTTGGCTAAAATTTGAATTAGGTCTATTTTTTTGGGAAACATGCTCAAATTTGAATTTCGTCAGCGCGGTTAGCTATGAAAGGTCATTTTTCGCTTTATAGGATTGCTGGTTTGGATTTTGAGGTTTTCATATTTAGTTTGTATCGTTAGGCGATTTAACTTTTGACTTTTGGAAAAATTTTGATTTTGCTTAGAATTTTTTGTAAATGTACTCTGATGAAAATTCTGTAAGTTCGATTAGCTTCGAAAGTCATTTTCATATCTAACAAGATGGTTGTTTCAGGTTTTGAGACTTCCGTTTTCAGTTTGTGTTGTTAGGCGTTATAACTTTTGGCCAAATTTTATACTTGGTCAATATTTTTTGTAAACGTGCTCAAATTAAATTTTTTGATATAATGATATGTGTCATATTGAGATTAATTTAACTTGTTATCATAGATTTTGCATTGTTTCATTCAAAATGCGCCAGTAAACTGTAGCGAAATCACTGGAAATGAGAGAGATGTGAGAATATGATTTATAAAATTGATTAATATTATTGGATTTATATTCGTGTTCTTAGATTTTGAAATGCAATAAATTAATAAATATTTTACTATTGAATAATTATTCAGTTAATAATATTTTGAACATATTGTCAATCAATTACTAAGCTAACATTGAACTTGAATGATATATTACCAATAAACTAACAATCAATTAGTAAATTTATTAGAAAAATAAATAATCATACTAAAGTATTTTAAATTTATTACAAACAAGGGTTGTGGTGTAGTGGTAAGTACTCCTGCATCTTCAACCAAGAGGTCTTAGGTTCGATTCTCGTTGGGTACATAATCATCTTTCTTAAGGATTGCTTTAATACCACCCAATGTGGAACTTTCCGGTGTGAATCTAGATTTAGTCAGGCTCCAATGTGGGTATCGAACACCGGATGGAAAACCAAAAAAAAAAGTATTTAAAATTTATTGGCAAATTACCAACACAAATTTTTGTTACTAAAATTACCAACCAATTACCAATGTATGAATCAAAAAATGAAGAAAAAAATTTACTAACTCCTTTTCAATTCGTTAATAAAGGTACTAACGATATACTAACAAAATTTAGTTGGTAAATTTACCAATGGAAATTTCAGGGCCATATTTCAAAATTTTGTAACATCTTTGGGTGTTTACCAATTGATTTTTGGTTGATAAGTTTACCAACAATTTAAAATAAGTTGGTAATATTTATCGACGAGCTTTTTAGCAACGGATTAATATAAGTTGGCATTTGGTTGGTAACTCAATTTGCCAACCGATTTGATCAATTTACCAATAATATTTTTGTTGGTAATTGAAGTTCCTTTAGTAGTGAAAAGAAAAATATCGGAAAAATTTGGTCTCCCAACCCGCCAGAACGAGCCTGATGCTGCAAGGGCAGCGGCGCTCTAGCGGGATAAGGTGTCGCCAGACCAGGATGGGCGAGACAGAATGTAAATAACGAAAAGTCTGAATCACCCCAGAAACCCTAAAAAGGCTTCTCTAGGCTTGGGAAAGAAGAAGAAAGAGATTTCTAGCGCAAGGACGTTAATAGCTTGCGGATTCTTGGTCAAATTCATCGTCCCATCGCCTAAACACCCAAATGTTTTAGCTACAATCCCTCCGTAAATGCTTGGTGTGCAGGTAGGCTAGGTTTTGTTAATTGAGTAGTATAAATCTGTAATTCACTGCATAGTGTATAGGTAATGGATGGTAGAATTCATGCGTAGGCTTTTGTGCATCGAAAAAAGATGATTAAGCATATATTCCTAGGACTGTATTAGACGTATACAATAGGAGGAAGCTTTATCTCTTGAACGAGGGTAGGTGATGGTTTGATGTCATGTTTGTGTGATGCATGTTAGTATTTGCTTCATTGTAATGCATGTTTGTATGTGAATATTTCACTATTGATCATATTAAATGTGAATGAGTATGAACGGATGATTGTATGCCATGAATCAACACTTGATTGTATGATTATGAGAATGTACCTTGTGATTGTGATTGTGGTTTGTTGAATGAATCGGGTGTTACGTTCCAACACACTTATTGGGATCGAATATCACGTACCGACATACACATTGAAAAGGGTCTCACGTTCCGACATACTAACTTGGATCTGTTACCACGTTCTGATGCATTAATAGTTTGAACTTGATTTCTATGAGAGGACTATTGACTTGTCATATATGTGTATTGTTGAGTATGTGGAATGTCATATCGGTCTGAATTTTTCATGATGTTCTTATGTGTGAGTTCACGATGTTGTAAGATAATTGTTTATATCTCTTGATGAATGGCATGTCAATGGAGAACCTCTAATCGGGTTACGATATGGTAAGTAGGGAACAACGGTCTCGGTGTGACTATTTTAGAAAGATGGTCATGGGTATTGTCACTGAGGAAGGAGGTGACAACAGTTAATAAGTCTTGATAGGCGTACTATGGGGTTATAAGTTGAGTGATGGCAGGGATGCAGTAAGGGCGTGTTGTAAGTGTTGATCGGGTTGGTAGTAATTATTCTCGAATTTCCCCTAAAGGGTAGAACGGTTAAAATATGATCAACAACAAAGAAGATAAGGGGGTGATAGTCAAGTGCTAGTATGTTATAAAGTATCTGGGATTTATAAAGGTGGTGGAAAGAACAATCTTCTTGCATGTTTCTTACTATTCGATTTCTTATATTATGTGGTCGGTATCGGATTGGCCCATGATGCCTACCAGTACGTGTTATTGTACAGATACTACTCTTGTTATGTATTTTTCGCATAGTCTAGTTGTATGATCAGTGTAGTTTCATAGGTGAAGACGAAGGCAATCTCCAACAGCTTCAACTTTTCCTTCCGCATGGTGGGAGTTGCGTCATTTATAATTTTGTTATACCTTGTACTCTTAGTAGATCTTGTACCTATTTAGACTAGATTCCTGGGGTGTTAATTACTTTAAAAGTGTTAACTCAAGTTGTTGTCAAAACTCTTATAAATCTTACGAATGTTACTTGTTCTTCAGTTTTCTTAATCTTTGCATGTCATAAAACTATTTTGGAATCGAGTGTTCTCCTACTTAGGTGTTAGAATAGGTTCCCGCACGACCCGTTCGGTTGGGTCTTGACATTTTCTTTCCCTTTTCATGATTTAATAATGATTAAAAGTTATGGGAGAGACAATAATATTAAACAGATATGGAAAAAAGGCATATGATTTGGGTAAGATATTTCTTCTTTGTTTTTTAAATTTTTATTATTTTCCCTCAAATGAAGGAGTTTCTTCCTAATTTTGCTAAAACAATGGGTATCAACGTAGCTCATTGAATTATTAGTTTTAATGTTAAATTCACTATTTCAAAAATATATCACTTTTACTTATAACATCATAACATAGTCATGATAATAATTATTTTTTAATCAATATGTATGTAACAATGAACGAAGAAAGTAAAGTGTAGGTAGCAAGAGATTTAAATCAAATGAGACACTAGAGTTAATATAACATGAACATATTTTCGTCTTTCTTCTTCATTGGTTATGTATTGTTCCATATAATTTTTCTTTATGTCACAAGAAACACTCCTACTAGCTATATAAAAATAGATAAGAAAATAGTGAACTGTCAAATTAATGATTCTATGAATAATACTTTAAATTTTATTATTGAAAATTTAAATATTTTATATTATGGTACAACTTCTATAATATATATACTAGATACTTTCATTAGACAACAACTATATCATATGTATGCAGCGAAAAAACAAAGAAGACTACAATCCAAAAAAGATAAGATAGAAACTTAATGAAATAAAATATTCTTCACCACAGATAATGTTATTCATATATAAAAATTAAATTATTCTACTGAAGTTAATAACCAAGTACACTTTTTTGGTAAAATTACCTCTCTATGATAGTCTTACTCAAATATTAATTGATTAATAATATTTTGTAAAAGATATGTTACATAAAAAGATACAATATTGAAATATTTTGTCACGACCCACAAGTACCCCTAGAAGTTAGGGATAACCCTTGGATCGGGACAAGACGTACTTGACCCTTTGGGGTCTTGTACAATTCTTTTAACTATCGTTCATTACATAAGACATGAAAAGTAGTGCAGCATTTAAAACTTTTCACGAATAAATTAATAAAGAAAACATCTTTCATAAAAGGTAAAGATTGATCTCGTCTACACAAGTCAACTTAAAGACACGACATAATATCTTAGGGACACGGCCCTTTACATTAAAAGAAATACATAATAAGTCTTAAATGAAGAAACTTAGAAATAGAACTATGTCCTCGAATATATGAGGACATATTTAGTCTTGAGAGAGTAGATTCTCAAGCTTTGCCTTCTAGACTCCAACCTTGCTTCCGAACCTATACTTATTGAGTATAGAAAAGTATGGGGTTATTACAAAACAATATACTAAGTATGGCATATGCAAAAAGATGCAAAAAGAGACATTTTAGTATCGATACACTTTCATGCCAAATAAGTAAAACATTCATAAATATAGAAGCAAAACAACATAAGAATCATAATTTAACACTTAGAATAGGATTTCCACAATTTTTAGCAAAAAGAACCATTTTACAGTAAGCTACCAAAATGTTACAGTGAACCCTTAACTCCCAAAGTTAAGCCAAGAGCAAGTGAACTCATTTCCGTAGGAGTTTCCCTAAAAACTAGGTTATCCTAAGACTCACCAAGGTAAGACATAAGAGGACAACCCATATAATCCCTTCGATGCGCACATAAATGATCCTCTACTCACCTCGGGATAACAAGCCCACTCTCAATAACAAGACGTTGGAAGAACACTCAAAACACTCCACATAAAACACAAAGACTTCCCTTTCGGAATGCCTACTTAGTGCATTGAATAGATGGACTCTCATTTCACCACCTACCCTAAGTAGTACACTCTTTTAGAAGACTTAGTTCATTCAATTCATATAAGACACACCAAGACTCCCCTTTCGGAATGCCTACCTAGTGCAATGGATAGATAGTGTCCCATTCCACCACCTACCCTAAGTAGTACACTCTTTTAGAAGGCTTAATACTCTCATTACTTTTGTGGGGGTTAGATTAACCGACATAAACCATGAGATATAGACATGGAATCCCGATATTAAAACTTATCGGATGAGGGATCCTCACTTGCCTAGAGTAAGGTCATTCTCTTAGCTTTTACATGGCTTAGCTACACCTATGCGGGCGCATAGTTAATGGATAAGGAGATTTCTACTAAGTAACTTATTCTGTACTAACGAGGAGTACTCATATCAAGAGGTACATTGGAACACAAGAATTATAATATGGCTTAGAGGCAGTGTGCAAAGTTTGAAGTGATTTGGAAGTCAAACGTCAAGGGGCGACCAAAACGTTCGATGATTAGTCACCTATGCGCCTCATGGGTCTATGCATGCTTAAAATTGTATGAAATGAGCTTATGAAGTCTTAAAATGAGTTATAATGATTTTTAATGGTAGTATATGTAATTTCGTGAAGTTTGGAGGCCAAACGTCCATGAACGTCCAAGACGTTCGAAAGATAGCCTAGAGACATGCATGTGTGTGTCTTGATGGGGCTTTGCATGTTTGAACGAGTTGCAGGTGTTTGTTTTGGGTGAAAATTATGTTAAAGGTCTACAACTTGTTAAGAGTTGTTTTTATGTTAGAAACGTCCGGGTACAACTTATAAAGGGCCTCGCAAAAGGGTCCACAAGAAGGACCCAAGGCTACACTGCCTTGGCAGTGTCAATCGACGGACCAAACGACGGCCAGTTGGTTGACCAACATTCCGTAGGTGAGGTCTTGTCGATTGATACTTAGCTTGGGCAGGTCTCAACCCAAAAATTGAGTCTCTTCAAAATGAAATATGTGGAGTCTCTTGAAAACTATGTGACTTGTATGGTTGGGACAACATGATTGTAGGCTCACTCTTGAAAAGTGAAAGCATGTTTAGCTTAGTATTCATGTATGTGTCTATGATTTGTATTAATTTTCCCAAATGATGCTTACTTTGAAGGTGAGTACTATGTTAGAAAATGACATTTTCTGAAATGGCTTCCTATTTGTTGTGATGTATTTGGTGTGACTTACCATTTAGACTTCACTAGGAAGGAAACATGATCATGTCCTTGTTTAAAAAGTTGAGAAATTCTCATATTACATTAAAGATGACCTTTGCGCATTTGCTTGTGTATGAACTCATGATACATGTAAGTGTGTTGAGGAGAAGTACATTCTTCCATGGACACAACTAGGCATGATATGATTGATTATGACCCTCATAGCACTAGGTCTAACTAATGAAGGTCCTTGTTGATTCAATTAACTCAAGTCTATGTGCATCGAAGTATGAGTGCCTACTTGCTTTTGAGTATTGTTATAATCTGCCTTAGTATGATTAAAAGAAGGGTGTATGATGAACTCTTAATAAAATGGAGTGTAATCACCATGTTATGATTAGGATAAGGATGTTCCTCCTATGAACATGATAAGAGCCTTGTGATTGATGCATTAAAGAGTGAGTGAATTGAAGTTTTGCGTGCTTGTGTGCATTGAGTGCTAAATGATGTGAAGTTGTGTTCCTTGTAATTTTGGTGCATTAAATTCTATGTGATGATGATATAAATAGGATGAACTGTTCCATGATGCATTGAAGTCCTTGTTGTGATTAAAAATGTTCTAAGTGTCATTCGAGGACGAATGTTCCCAAGTGGGGATATTGTAAGACCCCCAAAATAAGTTAGGGTGTCTAGAACCTAACATGTTTGTCTTAAGGTTCTAATGTCCTAAAATGACTTATAATATGTTTTAGAGGTAGTGTGCAAAGTTTGAATTGATTTGGAAGTCAAACGTCAAGGGGCGACCAAAACGTTCGACGACTAGTCACTTATGTGCCTCATGTGTCTATGCATGCTTAAAATTGTATGAAATGATCTTATGAAGTCTTAAAATGAGTTATAATGATTCTTAATGGTAGTATATGTAGTTTCGTAAAGTTTGGAGGCCAAACGTCCATGAACGTCCAAGACGTTCGAAAGATAGCCTAGAGACATGCATGTGTGTATCTTGATGGGGCCTTGCATGTTTGGAAGAGTTGCAGGTGTTTGTTTTGGGTGAAACTTATGTGGAAGGTCTAAAAATTGTTAAGGGTTGTATTTAATTGGAAACGTCCGGGTACGACTTCTAAAGGTCCCCACAAAAGGGCCCACAAGAAGGACCCAAAGCTGGTCGAGACACTGCCTTGGCAGTGTTAATCGACGGACCAAACGACGGTCATTTGGTTGAACAACGGCCCATAAGTGAGGTCTCGTCGATTGATACTTATCTTGGGAAGGTCTTAACCCAAAAATTGGCCAAGGACCAATCCACGGAAGCGAAAGGACGGCCAGTCGATTGGGTCCGTCGATGGTGGCCTGGTGCCACTGCATGTGCACTGTTTCATTAAAGGGGTGAATGGGAAATTCACCCCACGTGCTAACTTGACCCCACATTATTTATTTGGCTATTTTTGGGTGTATTTAAGTGATTAAAAACGTGATCAACTCATTCCCAAACCAACTCACATGAATTGAACCTTTCCCTCCAAAAATATTCTCCCTAGAAACCACCATTGTTGGTGAAGCTCAAGAACAGCTTGGAGCTTGGATTTTCATGGATGAATCATCAAGTTTTAAATGTTTTCATTAATATAAAGGTATGGTGATCCATCATCTCTATTTATCCTTCCATCTAGAGAGTTAATCTCAAAGTTTCAAAAGAGATTTCAGGATCCAACTTCTCCTTCTTCAATCTAGCCATGGGTTCTTTCTAAAAACGTTTTTAATGATTAAATAATGATTAGTTGAAGTTAATATATTGGTTTTAATGCGATTTTGAATCCAATTACATGATGAACCCATGTCCCTTCCCAAACTTGATTTAGCCCTTGCATGGGCGTTGTGATCATGGCTTGTTAAAGGTTGAATTGTGATTCTCTTATGTTGAATTGCTTATATTTATTGTTATTTACGTGAGTTGATTATGATTTGATGATGAAGGATCCATGTGGATCCATGTATGAAGATTTGAACATGCTTAGCTTAGATTTCCATGATTCACTGTAACCTTGGTAGTACAATGTATAAAATTGGAATTCGATTATGTTAAATTGATAGTCATCTACTGCCCATCATGTATAAATATTATGAATCATATGTAATTGATTCAATGTGGATCAATGTATGAAGGATTTAACATGACTAGTCTAGATTCTATGTATTCACTGTAAGTTTAGCTTCATGTTGATTGTTGTAAGACTTGAATCATGTTAAGTTGTTTGTAGCCACTGTTTTAGGTTAATATCATGATTGAATTATGGATAGGAATCTCGTATGATTAAAGTAAGGAAGAATTGGCATGAATTGATCTAGTCTCTTCTAGTCTATCGATTGATAATACTATGTATATGATGTGATCTCGAATTGTGGATAGATGAAGCATGATTCTTTTGATGTAGTGATCTATTTAGCTACTGCGCAACATGTATATTATAGTTAAAAACATGATTTATGAACAAGGCTTTAGGGAATTAGTAACATTGCCTATTTTCTCTACTCTCTAGTGAATTGATAGTTTAATGCCTATGTTGGTATCATGATCTTGTAGGGATGTAAGCATGATTTCGATATGCTAAATTATATTAAACTACTGCCCTAGGTTGATAAGATTAATGAATATGATTTATGATTCATGCAAGTGAAATTGGTTAGTGACCTACATTCTCCTACCTTCTAGTATGTTAATGTGTTGTACTAGTTGTAGCATGATCTTGTAGTAGCTTATACTTGATTTCATGTATGATTATAGAACTTTAGCTACTGCCTATACTTGATTTATTTATGAAAGATTAGTAATGGTCAATGATGATCAAAGGCTAAAGGATTGGTAAAAATTGCTCTACTCTTCTACTTATCTATTTATCTATGGTAATGTTGATGAATCCTTGTATGGCATTGTGTGGTATGGTCCACTTATGATGGCGGTGTTTACGTTATTGTCATTATATATGTGTTGACCATGGCCTTGAAGGCAAATTGATGATTTTATGAACGAGCGGTTATGATGATCACTTTATGTGTAACTTGTGTCTAGTCTTCTACTTGAGTTGTGAATCTAGGTTATGTTACTATTGTTATGCGCATGTAAAGGGTTATGTAATACCATGTGTAGGTTCTGCCATTAATGATGTGTTAAAGGTTTATGACCCCTACCCATGAACCCCTATGTGAATGTGTAAATAGCTAAAGTTAGGAGTCTTGATTATAATGTGATGATTGTCTTGCCTCCTATGCTATTGTGTGTTGTGTGGTCTATGCTTGAATGTGTATTGTGGTCCTAGTAGGTTGGCTGCCTCAATATGTTGTTGATAGCAATTATGTGATCATGTTGACCAATGTATACACACATTCACTCTACATGCATGCTTACAAGTATTATAGGTCATGGTGTCTAAACGAAAGGCTAAATCTCATATTCACTAATGTCGTCTATTATGCATGCTAAGCTTGAGTCCATGAAAGTGTATTATTAACATGTCTTATATGGTATAATGAAGTATGTGGTATGATGAAGTATGATTATACCTAGTATCTAATTGTGTTTATATGAAAGCATGGTTAATGTAGTTACACTTGTACACTTATGCATGAATAAAATGATGTATGTCCATGTGTGGCAATTATGTGTTATGTGAAAGGTTTGCTCACATATAAGTATTCACACACACATGTATGAAGATCTAGTCAAGAGAGGGGCCTTGAAAGGTGTATTCATGTGTACCCTAAACTAGATGGTGCTTTACGCATGCTATGTTCATGTGAAGAGATTCCTCACATGATTTAGGTTGATGAACTTTCATATATGACTTAAGAACTAAGCATATGAGGGTATGACTCTCCTAAGCCTATGTTTTTGTAAATAAATGATAATAAAGGCTTTTTCAATAAAGGCAACTTAGCTTAGCACCGAGTGAACTTGTATATGAGTGTGTGTCCCTTTACAATGTGGAAAGGTAGGTCTACCATAAATCTCATGAGGTGGAAAGCCTCATAGCCCAAGGGCATAGAGGGATGTTTCCAAGATATCCTCCAAGTTCCATAACTATGTTGCCACCATAGGATACTAGCTAGTGGATCCACCTAGAAAGCTATGTCAAGTTTGGTTCTACTTTGGCCAGTAGACCACCTTCTTTCGGTGTGGGATTTCATGACACCGGATTTCATGTTTAGCATCACATGGTCTATGTCGGTTAAGGCTATAGTTTCCCTAAAGTAAAATGGACAATGGAAGTAAATGATTAGGACCCTAACTAGAATGACTTAAGGGATGTTACTTAGGATAGGTGGAAGTAATGAACCCATCTATACATTGCACAAGTATCTCCTTAGGAAGTTCTAGGAAGGTGTTGTAATGCATGTGTCTATGTATCTTTATGCATGACTTTGTAGTATTGGTCTACTTGTTATGAAGATGTGCATGGTATGAGTCTATATGCATGATGTTGATATTATTGACTATATGATGAAGGTCTTATATTGACATGAATGAAGTTGTCTTCACTTACTTGTTGATGTATGAATTGGATGGTAAGGCTTGTGGTCTTATGATAGGTTTACTAAGTATGTGTGAGGTTATGGGGCTTCACATATACATTGCACTACTAGGCTTAGAGTAGGATTGTGAGTAAGGTATTATAATGCATTAATGTGAAGTGAAGTTGGTATATGTGCAAGTTAAAGGTAGTTTACTGTATTTGTCATTATAGTCTTGGCTTAACTATGCCTATGTTGTACTATACTTTTATGATGGTATGTGTTGTCTTGTGTAGATGATATGTATGTTTCCTTGTGGCCTTAAGGTGATGCATTGCACCAAGTATCACTAGAGGGTTACTTGGGAGGTTAATGAATGAAAGGGAAGATAGTTCACTGTTAAGGGAAAACTAGTCACTGTAATGTGACTTGAAAATGTAATAAATCCTATATGTGATAATATGAAATATTTGGACTTTGAATATTTTTATATGATGTATGTGAATGATATAAATGCTATTGGATAAAGTTTTTATGAAGATTTACTCAAAATGGCATGAAGTATGATTTCAAGAAAATGACCCTTTTAAATGCATGGTTTTGCATGGTTGTCATACTTAGTGCATTCTTGTACTAATCCCATTCTTCTCTACTTTTTACACAGTGTAGGTTATGGATTCTTAAAGGATGTTTTGAATGGTGAAGAGCTTTATAGATGATTCCCAAGCTCAATGAAAGGAATCCTTAAGTTCAAGGATCTCCGACTTATGTCTTTACTGTAAAGTGTTTAAATATTGTATAGTTATGTAATATGCCTTAAGGGTCGTGTCCCTAATGTATTCCAATGTTTATTGAATCTAAGATGTCAAAGAGACTTAAGGTCTAAGTATGTATTACGATATTTTATATATATATGAAGTAAAGTTTCTAGCATATGATGTGCTATGAAAAGTTTTAAATTTTCCGTTAAATTTACTATGTCAATGCGATGAATGATAACTATGGTCCTGTATAAGATCTCCAAGAGGTCAAGTATGCCATGTTACTTCTAGGGGGTGCTTTTCGGATGTGACAAACGTGGTATCAGAGCCAGGTTTATAAAGTGGATCTAGGTTCTAAAAGTATCATATTGCCACGTCTAGTAGAGTCTCGTAGCATTGGTGGTGAGTCGCGACACATCAAATGGTACGGGAGGCTATAGGAAGATAGAGTTTCCCTTCTTCATCATTCTCATATCGTGCCATAGAACTTAACACTATAAGATCTCTCTCTTATGTTTTCTTGTCCGGTAGTCCTCTAGATGTGATTGCTTGGATGAGATTGTATCTCTATGCTTGAGGGAGAAAAGGTGAGTTAATGCTTAACTTGGTTTTATGGTTGAATGAGTATGGTTGAAGGTGAATTTTGACATGTTTTGATGATATGATGTCATTTATGGCTATGTATGATACTTATGTGAAATAGCATGTTGGGTTGAAGAATGTGTGTCATAATATGGTTAAAGCATGCTAGAAGTTGTTATGGTTGACATGAGTTCTTTTGGAATGATGTGTTACTATATGGTTTTTTATGTTGGTAGCTTAATATTATGATTTGAGCTTGAAATGTGTAGTGACGACCTATGGAAGCATGCTACCTTAAAATATGTGCTTAAAAGTGTTCAATGTTTCCGTTTGCATAAATGTGATCCCTTCTAAATTGCCTAGTATGGGTTGGAGTCCTTTGTGTAGACTTAATCCTAGGTGTGAAGGTGATATGCTTGTGTTGGTAGGGTGCTGATGTGGATTTTAGTGACCTAGAAGTCAGCTTACTGTAATGTCTAAAGAAAAAGAAGAATTTTTATGGCTAAGTCTCCTTGATGTTTTCCCCTAATATTGTATGACCATTGGTGTCTATTGTATGGTATGAAAACCTTATGTGGTTGAATGGTATGCTCTAACTTGATGATTGATGATGATTTGCCTAAAATGATGAGGTTTAGAATACCTTGGTGTTACTATGTTGACTTACTGTAAATTCCTTCTAAATGGCAATCACTTGTAATTGTTCAAATATGAATGTTGTTAAGTTAAGATCCTCTTAAGGTTGGGTTAAGTTGCTCTTAATTGGGTTTACCCTAAGTGGGGGATGGTAATGAAATGGTAAGGTTGTAGATATTTCTACTTTGTCCGTCTATTTTGCTTGAACTTGAATCTAATGAAGTCTCTATGAACTTGTCTATGAATATAGTCTTGCATAAAGTATGAACTTTATACGGTTGGTATGTATTGATTGACATTACCTTAAGGGTATTTTTAAGATTCCAAGGTGCATGAAAGGAAATTTTGATAAAGTCCATGTTTCCTCATGTGTATGGTGCATCTTAATATGCTAACTGTAATTTTGACTTCAAGAGGTAAGGTTAGAAACTTGGTTTTAGTCACTTGTGATATGTAAGGTTTAGCCTTATAATGTAAAGTTGAGTGTCTTTAAAATGAAATATGTGGAGTCTCTTGAAAACTATGTGACTTGTATGGTTGGGAAAGCATGATTGTAGGCTCACTCTTGAAAAGTGAAAGCATGTTTAGCTTAGTATTCATGTATGTGCCTATGATTTGTATTAATTTTACCAAATGATGCTTACTGTGAAGGTGAGTACTATGTTAGAAAATGACATTTTGTGAAATGACTTCCTATTTTTTGTGATGTATTTGGTGTGACTTACCATTTAGACTTCACTAGGAAGGAAACATGATCATGTCTTGGTTTAAAAAGTTGAGAAATTCTCATATTACAGTAAAGATGACCTTTGTGCATTTCCTTGTGTATGAACTCATGATACATGTAAGTGTGTTGAGGAGAAGGACATTCCTCCATGGACACAACTAAGCATGGTATGGTTGAGTATGACCCTCATAGCACTAGGTCTAACTAATGAAGGTCCTTGTTGATTCAATTAACTCAAGTCTATGTGCATCGAAGTATGAGTGCCTACTTGCTTTTGAGTATTGTTGTAATATTCCTTAGTATGATTAAAAGAAAGGTGTATGATGAACTCTTAATAATATAGAGTGTAATGACCATGTTATGATTAGGAGAAGGATGTTACTCCTATGAACATGATAAGAGCCTTGTGATTGATGCATTAAAGAGTGAGTGAATTGAAGTTTTGCTTGCTTGTGTGTAGTGAGTGCTAAATGATGTGAAGTTGTGTTCCTTGTAATTTTGGTGCATTAAATTCTATGTGATGATGATATAAATATGATAAACTTCTGTATGATGCATTGAAGTCCTTGTTGTGATTAAAAATGTTCTAAATGTTATTCGAGGACGAATGTTCCCAAGTGGGGGATATTGTAAGACCCCCAAAATGAGTTAAGGTTTCTAGAACCTAACATGTTTGTCGTAAGGTTCTAAGGTCCTAAAATGACTTATAATATGGTTTAAAGGTAGTGTGCAAAGTTTGAAGTGATTTGGAAGTCAAACGTCAAAGGGCAACCAAAACGTTCGACGACTAGTCACCTATGTGCCTCGTGTGTCAATGCATGCTTAAAATTGTATGAAATGTGCTTATGAAGTCTTTAAATGAGTTATAATGATGTTTAATGGTAGTATATGCAGTTTCGTGAAGTTTAGAGGCCAAACGTCCATGAACGTCCAAGACGTTGGAAAATAGCCTACAGACATGCATGTGTGTGTCTTGATGGGGCCTTGCATGTTTGGACGAGTTGCTGGTGTTTGTTTTGTGTGAAACTTATGTGGAAGGTCTACAACTTGTTAAGGGTTGTATTTACGTTGGAAACGTCCGGATACGACTTTAAATGCCTGTTTTTGCATGGTTGTCATACTTAGTGCATTCTTGTACTAATCCCATTCTTCTCTACTTTTTACACAAAGTGTATGTTATGGATGCTTAAAGGATGTTTTGAATGGTGAAGAGCTTTATAGATGATTCCCAAGCTCAATGAAAGGAATCCTTAAGTTCAAGGATCTCCTACTTATGTCTTTATTATAAAGTGTTTAATATTGTATAGTTAGGTAATATGTCTTAAGGGCCGTGTACCTAATGTATTCCAATGTCTATTGTGTCTAAGATGTCAAAGAGACTTAAGGTATAAGTATTTATTACGATATTTTATATATATATGAATTAAAGTTTCTAGCATATGATGTGCTATGAAAAGTTTTAAATTTTCCGCTAAATTTACTATGTCAATGCGATGAATGATAATTATGGGCTTGTATAAGATCTGCGAGAGGTCAAGTACGCCATGTTACTTCTAGGGGGTGCTCCCCGGATGTGACAAAAAGCTCTTAGGATATAGTGAGGTTGCTACTAAACACTTCATCTCAACTCACGAAGAGTGTTCACCCCAAAACTCCCCTTTTGTCTTAACTTAGCTTCATTCATTCATTCAAGTATGTGTGTACATGTGAACACACCTTGCACATAATCGTAATTTCATTTACATTAACTTCTATACTTGCTTAGACCTTCATTCATCATATCTTACACACTAGTATGCTCAACATATACACTTACTTCATTTAGGCATAATCTAAGCAAAACATGCAATTCAAGCTTCATAATACACATTACAAGAACCATCTTCATTTCACACATCAGGCCTTCAAATCCACACTTACAATACATACCAAGTATATCCAAATTCATCAAGTAAACACCGCCACCAAAAAGGTTGACCATACCACTCAAGAGTAATTCATAAATAATCAACTTAACTGACTTATCCTTTATCCAAGATTCCATCACCTATAGTATTTCACTTAACATTTCATCATAATATAGCCCTTAGGGCAGTAGCTAAACATCAATATCAACACAAGAAAACAAAAGCTCAAAGACTACCAAAATCATGCTCATTCAACCCATTTCTTTAAGCCAAAAATTGATTAAAAGCTTTGACATATTTTCATTGAAGTTTTAGCATTAAAATCACCAACTAACATTAGAAACAACATATTTGAATTATTTAAAACGTTTTCATGCAAGACCCATATTTAGAGTTAAAAATAGAAAAAGTTAGGGTAGAAAAACCTTTTTAAAAATCTATTAGAAAGGACTACTTGAATGTAGAGAGTTCAAGGATTACTACCATACCTCAAATAGAAGAAAACCCACAAGATTTTGATGAAGAAACGTCCACCAACATCCCTTCTAGTTCCTTCTTGAGTCCAAGTTTCTATTTGGTTTTAGAGAGAGTCTTTCTTGAGAGAGGGTTTTGGATTTTAGGAAATGAAGTCTAAAATTAGGTCTTAGGGTTTGAAACACCTTAATATAACTAAAAGACCCTAAACATATCTTATAAGGTTACTAAAAGACTTGGGGTGAATTTACACAAACATCTCAAGCTTGGCAGCGTGTCCCACAACCTTTGCAGGACCACCATCGACGGACCCAAGCAAAGGGGCATCGATTGAACGACGGCCCGTGCTGCTGGGAGTCGTTTGGGTCTGCAGCTATAGAGTGGAGAGTTGAGCCCCCAAAACTAAGTCCCAACCTACACCCCTTGACGACGGGGCGTCGGTTGACCCAAGGGGAGTCAACTGCCTCCGTCGTATTGGGCTGGTTTTGGGCAGCTTTGGCAGGTTCTACCTAGATGTTGGGGTCCTCTTCTAGGGCCCCTCGTGGGTAATAGGTGGGGTCGTACCCGGATGATAAACCCCTAAACATAGTCTTCTAGTTCTTAGTAACAGATCACACCAATTTCAAACAAAACGAACACATAAAACTCACTCAAACACATGAGAACACACAAGCACTTTCTAAGGCTCACCTTCCGAACGTCATGGACGTTCCAGGACGTCTTACCTCCAAACTTAACCAAACTTCACACACTGCCTAAGGACATCATTATAACTCATTTTAACACAAAATTAACTCAAGAAACATTCATGAAGCTCTAGTTAACCTTAGTTCATTTTAGGGTGTTACATTCTCCCCCACTTGGAATAACATTCGTCCTCAATGACACTAAACTTTTTAAGACCATAAAGGAATCCATTAGTAAAACATAACACATTAAAATCATGGTCAAACATTCATAATAAAAGCACCAACTAACAAGGAGCACAATTTCACACTTTGCAACACAAGCACTTTGTAACAACTTTCACATTTCAAAATTCACCTTTATCCTTCATTTATGGAGGAACTACCTTCTTCAACATTAAACATGTTCATATACAACACTTTTACACACATTGAAACTACAATTCAATACAAAGCAAATTTTTTGCAAAGAAAGAAATATTTCACCGTGAGCATCACTGTAACACAGTGAAACATGCTAGAATTTCAAAAATCCATTTTTTAAGCAATCTATCAAGAAGGCAAGATCATATGAAAGGTAAAACCATATAAACTCATCTATTAACATAAAAACAACAACCATAAAGAGTTAAGACTTACCGGGACTATAAACTCCGAATTAGTTATCCTTCCTAGCTCCCATCCCATAGGGATGATTCTTCTTTGGAGCATTGGGATCTAGACCACCTTGAGGAGCTTGATTGACCTCTTTACCCTTTGCCTTGATGTTATGGCAGTCCCTCATCTTGTGGCCCTTACTACCACACCCAAAACAACCATCCGTTCAAGCAAGACACCTACCCAAATGTTGCTTTCCACAATAAGCACACCTAGTACTCTCAAAAGTATGGCCACCACCTTGGTAATGCTGATTTGGAGCCCTATACTTGTTCCCCATGGAAGACTCTTGGTGAAAGAACCTCTTCTTAGGTTTTTGGTGACTAGAATCATTCGACCTAGGCCTCTTACCCTCTTGTCTTATATCCCTAATCTTGGACTCTTCAATTTGTTGTGCATACACCATGAGCCTAGAGATAACCATGTCATTAAGAAACATTATCGTACGACACTCTTTCTCCACCAAGCTAGACGCTCCCATCACAAATTTGTTCATCCTATCCCTAGGGTTGGCTACCATGGTTGGGGCATACTTATAGAGTTGGGTGAATTTAAGAGAGTACTCTTGCACACTCATTCCCCCTTGATGAAGGTTCATGAATTCAACCATCTTTTTCTCACTCCACTCTAAGGGAAATAACCTATATAGGAAAGCCTCTATAAATATCTCCCAATCAAGCAGACCATCTCTCAAGGGTCTCTCATCCCTCCATTGCTCAAACCACACTTGAGCCACATCTTTGAGTTGGTAAGCGGCTAACTTCGCTTTCTCCCTAGGGTTCACACCCATAGCATCCACCACTTTGAACACCTCATCTATGAAGCTTTGTGGATCTTCATCCACCTTAGTGCCATGGAAAGTAGGAGGGTTCATCCTCATGAAATCTCAAATTCTAGAAGCGGGAGTACTAGCATTAGGTTGAGGTCCACCCCCTTGGTTAGCTTGGGCAACAAAGTGATTACTGATGAGATGAGCTTGAACCATCATGAATTGGGTCAAATTCATTAGGGCAGCCCTCAACTCTGCATTAGTCATATTCCCTTCAACAAAAGGATCTTCAGGCATGGGGGAATTTGGGGCGCTTGAGTCTCTTGAGGTTCCAGAGGCACTTGAGGTTCTTGAAGGGGAACCTCCTCATTCTCTCCCTCTAGGCCAACAACAGGAACTTGGTCAACACGAGGAGGGATCCTCTCATTAGCTACACTTCCCTCCTCCCTTCTAGCGGTTGATCTCCTCGTATTCATGTCCTATAAGTACAAAAATAAAGATTAAGAAAAGACACATTATATAACTTAACTCTAAGGCAAGACATTAGAATAGAGAAGAAAGTGAAACTTCTATCATCTTATAGCCTCTTGTCCATGGATGTGTCGCGACTCACACTAATGACCAAGACTCTACTAGACGTGGCTTGTGAGACTTTAGACACTAAACTATTTCCCATAACTTATGCTCTGATACCAAGTCTGTCACAACCCGCAAGTACCCCCTAAAATTTAGAGAGAACCCTTGGATCGGGACAAGGCATACTTGACCCTTTGGGTTCTTGTATAAACCTTTTAACTATCGTTCACTACATAAGACATGAAAAGTAGTGCGGAATTTAAAACTTTTCAAGAATAAATTAATAAAGAAAACATCTTTCATAAAAGCTAAGGATTGATCTCGTCTACACAAGCCAACTTAAAGACACGACATAATATCTTAGGGACACGGCCCTTTACATTAAAAGAAATACATAATAAGTCTTAAATGAAGAAACTTAGAAATAAAACTATGTCCTCGAATAATGAGAACATACTTAGTCTTGAGAGAGTAGATTCCCAAGCTTTGCCTTCTAGACTCCAACCTTGCTTTCGAATCTATACTTATAGAGTATAGAAAAGTATGGGGTTAGTACAAAACAATGTACTAAGTATGAGATATGCAAAAACATTCAAAAAGGGACATTTTAGTATAAATACACTTTCATGCCAAATAAGTAAAACACTCATGAATATAGAAGCAAAACAACATAAGAATCATCATTAACACTTAGAGAAGGATTCCATAATTTTTAGCAAAAAGAACCATTTTACAGTAAGCTACCAAAATGTTATAGTGAAGCCTTAGCATTACAGTGAATTCATTTTAATCCCAAAATAGTGAACTACCAAAGTCAAGCCAACAGGAAGTGAACTCATTTCCGTAGGAGTTTCCCTAAAAACTAGGTTATCCTAAGACTCACCAAGGTAATACATGAGGGGACCGCCCATACAATCCCTTCGAGGCGCACCTAAATGATCCTCAAGAATACCTATGAAAGGTTTACTCGCCTCGGGAGAAAAAGCCCACTCTCAATAACAAGACGTTGAAAAACACTCAAAACACTCCACATAAAACACCAAGACTTCCCTTTCGAAATGCCTACTTAGTGCAATGAATAGATGGCGTCCCATTCCACCACCTACCCTAAGTAGTACACTCTTTTAGAAGACTTAGTTCATTCAATTCATATAAGACACACCAAGACTCTCCTTTCGGAATGCCTACCTAGTGCAATGGATATATAGCGTCCCATTCCACCACCTACCCTAAGTAATACACTCTTTTAGAAGACTTAGTACTTTCATTACTTTTGAGGGGGTTAGCTTAACCGACATAGACCATGAGATCTAGACATGGAATCTCGATATTAACCCTTATTGGATGAGGGATCCTCACTTGCCTAGAGTAAGGTCATTCTCTTAGCTTTTACATGGCTTTCCCAATAGCTACACCTATGCGGGCGCATAGTTAAGGGATAAGGATATTGCTACTAAGTAACTCATTCTCTACTAACGAGGAGTACTCATCTCAAGAGGAACATTGGAACACAACATCTCAACTCACGAAGTGTAACCACCCCTTCTTCATATCCTCTCGGTGCTAAGCATAATTCCCCACGAATTCTCAACATTACATACTATAGATTAAGGATAACTAGTGAACACCACATCTCAACTCACGAAGGGAATTTATCCTCCGTCTTATCTTAGAAAGCTCTTAGGATAAAGTGAGGTTTCTACTAAACACTTCATCTCAACTCACGAAGAGTGTTTACCCCAAAACTCCCCTTTTGACTTAACTTAGCTTCATTCATTCATTAAAGTGTGTTTGTACATGTGAACTCACCTTGCACATAAGCATCATTTCATTTACATTAACTTCTATACATGCTTAGACCTTCATTCATCATGTCTTACACACTAGCATGCTCAACATATACACTTACTTCATTTAGGCATAATCTAAGAAAAACAAGCAATTCAAGCTTCATAATACACATTACAAGAACCATCTTCATTTCACACATTAGGCCTTCAAAGCCACACTTACAATACATAACAAGTATATCCAAATTCATCAAGTACACACCGCCACCAAGAAGGTGGACCATACCACTCAAGAGCAATTCATAAATAAGACTAATAAACATAACCGACTTGACCTTTATACAATATTCCATCACCTATAGTATTTCATTAAACATTTCATCATAAATATATCCCTTAGGGCAGTAGCTAAACATCAATATCAACACAAGAAAACAAAAGCTCAAAGACTACCAAAATCATGCTCATTCAACCCATTTCCTTAAGCTAAAAATTGATAAAAAGCCTTAACATGTTTTCATTGAAGTTTTAGCATTAAAATCACCAACTAACATTAGAAACAACATATATGAATCATTTAAAATATTTTCATGCAAGACCCATATTTAGAGTTAAAGATAGAAGAAGTTAGGGATGAAAACCCTTTTTGAAAATCTATTAGAAAGGATTCCTTGAATGGAGGAGAGTTCAAGGATGACTACCATACCTCAAATAGAAGAAAACCCACAAGATTTTGATGAAGAAACGTCCACCAACAGCCCTTATAGTTCCTTCTTGAGTCCAGCTTCTATTTGGTTTTAGAGAGAGTCTTTCTTGAGAGAGGGTTTTGGGTTTTAGGAAATGAAGTCTAAAATTAGGTCTTAGGTTTGAAACACCTTAATATACCTAAAAGACCCTAAAAATATCTTCTAAGGTTCCTAAAAGACATGGGGTGAATTTACACAAACACCCCAAGCTTGGCAGCGTGTCCCACAGCAAAACCACCATCGACGGACCCAAGCAACGGGGCGTCGATTGAACGACGGCCCGTGCTGCTGGGCATCGTTTGGGTCTGCAGCTGTAGAGTGTGGGGTTGATCCCCCAAAACTAAGTCCCAAACTACGCCCCTAGATGATGGGGCATCGACTGCCTCTATCGTTTGGGGCTGGTTTTGGGCAGCTTTGGCAAGTTCTGCCTAGACGTTGGGGTCCTCTTCTAGGGCCCCTCGTGGGTCCTAGGTGGGGTTGTACCCAGACGTTAAACCCCTAAACATAGTCTTCTAGGTCTTAGTAACATCTCACACCAATTTCAAACAAAACAAACACGTAAAACTCACTCAAACACATGAGAACACATAAGCACTTTCTAAGGCTCACCTTCCGAACGTCATGGACGTTTGACCTCCAAACTTCACACACTGCCTAAGGACATCATTATAACTCATTTTAACACAAAATTAACTCAAGAAATATTCACAAATCTCTAGTTAACCTTAGTTTATTTTAAGGTGTTACATATTATGATAATCCTTATTAGTTTCATGCACATAATAAATTTCAAATATGAATATTTAAGACAAAATTTGTACTTAAATGGTGTATATCATTTATGTTCATAACCTCAAGAGGAAAAGTTATTATGACATTTTTTAATGTATATTTTTTTCTATTTAGTTGGTTAGATTTGTGTACAAAATTGAGTGAAATAAGAAATAATATTATTAAAGAAATGTCACTTTCTCCCATATTTAAACTTTGGATGTATTTTGAAATGTTTTAATGATAGCTGGTCATTTTGATCTCAAAATACAAGTAACTCTGTGAAAATATATATTAATAATTTAAAAGCATTTGTCATATGTTCATTCAATTATAATTATTTACTAAAAAGCTTTGATTTAGTAATATTAATTGATTTTGCATCATATACTACATATACGACATACATGTGCATCGCACGTGCTGTAAAACTAGTAAATAATAAAACCAGGAGTAAAAATTCCAGAAAAACATGCGGATTATTTTGAGAAATCTAAAAAAAATAATCTATGTTTGCATTCTTTCTAGTTTGTCACGACCGGGGAGAACCCCCTAGACGTAAACAGCGTTGTCGTTCTCGGAGAGGACTAAGACTAGCCTCTTAGCATTTGTCATTAGATTTCATAGGTAAAAAATGTGGAAAAATTAAAACTTTTATATATTGAGGTTTACATAGACCTCTCGCCTACTACTTACGGAGTTTAATTAGACTCATCGCATAGGAAGCTTACTTAGGCTTCTCTTTTGGACAACATAACCAATATACAAAAGATAGTTTAATAAGACCGTCTCACATAAAACCATCTAAACGAGTACAATTGTTTGACATAGCCATACAAAGTCAATATGTCATTATAGGCTTACATCAATGTTTCAAATGATAAAGGAATGAACAATGTATTTATGACAATACGACTTCAAAGCTAGAATGTAGAAAAGGTAACATCCCCGAACATGAGGACCTACCAACACTTGGAGAAAAGAGTCCAAGTCTTCTTCAATCGGCCTCCTAGGAAATCAATGGCCGGAACTTACATATTTGTAGAAACATAGAAATATGGGTTAGTACAACCACTTGCACTAAGTATGGATATATGCAAATAAACCATTTGAAAACATCCATGAAAAGGACCATCTCATTAGAAAACATGCTAAGTCATTTGGAAAGCTTTTAATGCACATACCAGAGAGCATATACAATTCAAGAACCACAACAACATAAAACATGTTCATAACCAAAGACAATATCAGCATAAAGTCATATCAATATTTCCTATTCAATAGTTCATATCAACATAGTATACGAAACCCTTACCAACAATCCCAAGCCTACAAGTGCAATGCTCATGTGAAGCCCCATAACCCCACATAATCAAGTAAACAAGATAGGAGATCATAAGTAATGTTTTGCTTCATACAACATATCTTCATAGGCAGTCATCACCACATATAGCAATTTAGACCAATAGCATATTCCTTAACATAGTCAAAATCACATAAGAGTGTCATCATATATAGCCAACATTTCATAATGCATGATATCATAATACATAAGACCATCTGCTGAGACTCCTTTTCGAGTTAACTTGTGCAATGTCTAGGTAGAGTCCCATACTCCTACCTATCCTAAGTAGACCCCTCAAGTCATCCTAATCAATGTCCATCTTCATTTACATTTAGTCATTCATTTTACTTTTGGGAACAATTGCCTTAACCGACATAAACCACATGAGCTATGTGGAATCCGGTGTCATGAAACCCTACACCAAAAGAAGGTGGTCTACTTGCCAAGGTAGAACCAAAATATGAATGTAGCATTCTAGGTGGATCCACTAGCTATTATTCATATGGGGGAAACATAGTTCAAGAACTAGGAGACATGCTTGAGACCCTCTTTATCCACCATTGCATTGTAATCTCTATCTCATGAGAAGCATTGTGAACCTACCTTCCCACATTGGGAAGGGACACCTCTCATATCTAGTTCGCTCGGTGCTAAGCTAAAGTTCCATTTTGAAATATCTTTAAGTCATTATTAATCATAATAACTTAATATAGGTCGTAGGAGACTAACCCCTTGTATATCGTATCATTATCTCAATAGATATTGCATGAGAATGTCATTTTATTACAACCCTTCATATGTGAGATTAACACACCATCATAATCATATCATAGTAAGGCACATAAGTGATTCACAATCAACCTTATATCATCATACCTTAATCATAATCTCACAATTCATATAGCTAGTCAAGACATTTCAATCACATTCATCATACCATCACCTACTTAATCTAATCACAAGTAATACTTCCATTGAACATCATCAAGTATAATCCATCATAATTGAAGTAAGGATTCAAGATCATAAAGTCTTACAAATTCACCTTCTAAAGCCTTTTTCAATGGTCTTACCATCAACCAACCATATTCACCCATCAATAGGCTTAATAACATCATACAATAGCAATATATACAAGAACTAAGTCAATTGTATCATTACTATCCAAATTAACTTCAATTCATAATCTAAGGTTAGAAGAAAAGGGGTCATCATAAATTATTCAAGAAATAGATT
Organism: Solanum sitiens; assembly: GCA_016801875.1. Lineage (NCBI taxonomy): Eukaryota > Viridiplantae > Streptophyta > Magnoliopsida > Solanales > Solanaceae > Solanum > Solanum sitiens. Next base: position 2,049,194 of record JABWTJ010000036.1, on the reverse strand, counting down.
CAATCCCAACAATACATGACCCTAGTCAGTCCATGAATGAATTAGAATAGTTAATACAAGTCTAACAATTAATACATTCATCAATTCCCATCAATTCATAAGCAAGATCCAAGATTTGTAGAAAATGGAGAAAGAACATGAACCCCATGAAAATCCCATCAATCAACATCAATTACTCAACAATCTACACTTAATTAGCCATAGGTAATCATAATTCGTCATAATCAATCATCAATTTCAAGTTTAGAAGCAAACTCATTTGTAGAGAAAAACCCTTGGAATTGGGTGATTTATAAATCAACTTTGAATGGATCTTGGGGAAAGGAATCCCAAGATAAAAAAATACCCTTATTGAAGACTTAATCCATGAAATTTGAGAAGAAAATTTGAGAACTTGGCGTTCTTCTCCAAGCTTCCAATGCTCTTCAATGGTGGTTGAGTTAGAGAGAGAATTTAGAGAGAAGTGAGAGAGATTTGGGGAATTTATTTGGGTTGGTTCAAATGACTTAAAACTTACCCTAAATCAATATATAGCCACCCAGTAAATTATCAAAAATACCCCTCACTTAATTGGGTCTTTTTGTGAAGTCAAATTGACTTAAAAACGACGCGGACGAATCTGGGAAGTGGTTGCGCGTCGCGTAGGCAGTTCCAATTCTTTTTTCTGAAATACGGGTCGAGGAAGTGAGCCTCGTGAAGGCCCCTCTTTGCGAGGAAATTTTTGTCTACCGAGTGGAGGTGGAGCGACGCGTGGCTGACTTCAAATCTTGGCTGTGGCAAGCGGCTTTGGCAACTTGCTTGCCGATGTTTGGGTCCTCCCCAAGGACCCTTCGGGTGGTTCTTGGGGAGTCGTTACTGGACTTTTGGACCCTATATACCATATTTTTACCTATTTAATGTCATTTTACAAGTGTTAGACTTCATATGACACTCTCAAACCTCCACCAAACATAGGGACGTCTACTAGTTCAATTTCGCTAGTTTCCGGATGTCAGGGTCTTTCTTTGACATTTTGGCTCTAACCATTTCTAATTGAGTTTATTAAATTAATATAGATCTGTAGACATCATTTTAACCATTATTTAATAGGTGAGTCTCTATACTAAGTAATGGAACTTCTGGCGTGTTACACTAGGTCAATGTCGCTATTATGGAATTGATTTTGAATGTATGCAGTAGATTTTTTTTTCCAAATTTCATTTTCCAATAACAGATGTATGGTTACGTCAATCTTTAAGATTCTCATTTAATATTTGTTATTTTCATATTTATATAATAATTACAAATTCATGTAAATCACCCTTTTTAACTCCTTTAATGTAATTTTCAAACTTTTCATAATTTTAATAATGCTGGAAAAAAGAATTTTAGGAGTCAATATATATATATATATATATATATATATATATATATATAATGTTATGAATTGAAATATAGAAGTGGTTCTGTGGGGAATCGATCCGTGAAGAGTCTAGTGAAAAGATCAGATATTGGTATATTGAAGGGCTGGGATTAAATGCAAGTTGATGAGAATCTGTGATCAGGATGATGCCACGTGGAGTTGGTTAGGAAGTTGTTATAAAATGGTAGTTAGAGGAGAGATAAGGAATTAACTTTTGGAAATGCAATTTCTTCCCATTTCTGTTTCTGCTTCTCTTCTTCTTCTTCGATCTCCTGTTTCTCTTCTTCTTCGATCTCCTGTTTCTCTTCTTCTCGATCTCACTCTTTCTCCTTTACTGTAATTTAATAATGTCTGCTCAATAGTTACTTAGCTTTGGTTTGTTGTAATCGAGAACTTCGAGAATCAATAAAGTTGCGATTCGATTTATAGATTTTCATTGAATTGTTGAGACTGAAATTTGTGATCTCAGAGAGATCATAACACTTGGTATCAGAGCCTTCGAACCTGTGCAGTTAGAGGAGCAATGGCTGAAGGAACACGATGGAAGATCACTGAAGATAAGCTAGTTAGACATGATGAAATGCTAGCCGATTTGCTGAATTCTCAGGAAGAGGTACGCCATGCTCAAGCTAGAATTCAAGGAGCATTGGATTTAATTTTGGAAAGGCTGGGAGTATTAGAAAGAGCACCGGCAGTTCCGAATGTGGGAGCAGGTTTGCTGCCCATTCCGAATCCGAACAATCGCAATCGAGCTCAGCCGAATGCTGTTGCGTTACCTAGGTGGGAGTTACCTAGCTTTGCTGGTCAGGAGCCTAAGGTGTGGATCCGAAAGTGTGAGCGCTACTTTACACAGTATAGGGTGGGTAATGAACAGAGGGTGGAATTGGCTGCGTTATACTTGAATGATGTTGCCGAAGTTTGGTATCAGTCAATGGTATTAAGTGGAGGAATTCCGAATTGGATCGAGTTTAAGGAGGAACTAATAAGTCGATTTGGGGAAATTGAAGTAGGTGATGTGGTAGAGGAGTTTAATAAACTACAGCAGAGTGGTACTGTGGATGAGTTTTTAGGAAGATTTGAAGATCTTAAGGCTCAAATGCTTATCCGTAATCCTGCTTTGAACGACGCTCACTTTCTCTCTAGTTTCATCGGAGCCTTAAAGGAGGAGATCAGATTTGAGGTTAAAATGTTCAAGCCGACCACGTTGAAGGAAGCTATAGAGAAGGCGAGGATGAAGGAAATGGCTATTGAAGCTGCACGCAAGAGAAGTAAAGGAGTTAACCGAATGGTTACTCCGGTTGTGCAGGGGATGGGTAACAAGGGCTTTTCTGCGACGGGTAACAGAACTGGTCCTTACCGGCTTACTCCTGAGGTTTACGAGTTTAGGAAGTCCAATCATTTGTGTTTTTGTTGTGGGGAGAAATATGGTCCAGGGCATCTATGTAAGATGAGACAGTTGAATTGTCTAACGGGAATCATTGAGAATGAAGATGACAATGAACCTGTGTTGGTAACTGAGGAAAATGAAGAGATAACTATCGAAGGAATAGTAGAACAAGAAGTACAGCAAGCTGTATGTCTAAATGCACTAACGGGACATAATAAAGGAGAGAACACTATCCTTGTTGGAGGGATTGTGAAGAAGCGAGACTTAGCGATATTAATTGATTCAGGAAGCACTCATAGCTTCATCGATAAGCACACTGTTACTGCATCAGGCTATCAACCTCGTCCTTGCTCGCCAGTACGAGTTACAGTAGCGGATGGCAACTACGTTATGTGTAATTCTAACTGTAAAGATTTTTCGTGGAAAATGCAGGAAAGAATTTTCACAGAAGATTTGCTCATAATTCCTTTGGGTGGTTGTGCATTGGTGTTAGGAAATAATTGGATGAAGAAACACAATCCAACTAAGTTTGATCACGAACGGAGGTGTGTTACTATAGGCAGAAAGACCAATAAGTTGGTGTTGCCGGGAATTGCAGAGGAGGGAAGTTTAAGCATGTTATCTAGTGAATCCATGAGGAAAATGTTGAAGAAGGGTCAGGCTATGGTTGCTCATCTTTTTATGATGAATATGGTGACATCAAATGAGGAAGAGGAGGTAGATGAAGGGCTTCAAGAGGTGCTGGTTAAGTATTCGGATATTTTTGCAGAACCGAAATCACTACCACCAGTTAGAGCCTTCGACCATGTGATACCTCTCAAACCAGGAGCGATGCCAATTAGTCTTAGACCCTATCGGTACAATTTCCATCAAAAGAACGAGTTGGAAAAGCAGGTAAAGGAGATGTTAAGCAGTGGAATAATACAAGAGAGTCAATCTCCTTATTCCTCACCTGCGTTATTAGTAAAGAAAAAAGATGGGACATGGAGATTTTGTGTTGACTATCGAGGCTTGAACGACTTGACCATCAAAGACAAATATCCAATTCCTATAGTGGATGATTTGTTGGATGAATTACATGGTGCTGCAATCTTTTCGAAGGTGGATTTGCGGGCTAGATATCATCAAATTAGAATGAGAGTGGAGGATGTGCATAAGACTGCTTTTCGGACTCACATGGGACATTACGAGTTTCGAGTGATGCCCTTCGGACTCACTAATGCGCCAGCAACGTTTCAAGCGTTAATGAATCAGGTTTTTCAATCCTTTCTCCGAAAATTTGTTTTAGTCTTCTTTGATGATATATTGATATATAGCAGAAGCAGAGATGAGCATTTGAGGCATTTACAGATTGTATTTGAGACTTTGAGAGCTAATGTACTATTCACTAAAAAGTCTAAGTGTTCTTTTGGTCAAGCTCACGTGGAGTATTTAGGCCATATTATTACTGATGAAGGGGTGTCTACAGATCCTAACAAGATTAAAGCTATGGTGGATTGGCCTAGACCTAAGTCATTACGAGCTTTAAGAGGATTTTTGGGATTAACCGGTTACTATCGTAAGTATGTGCAGAATTATGGAACTATCAGCAGGCCACTCACAGATTTGTTAAAGAAAGAGGCTTTTAAATGGAGTGTGGATGCCGAGACTGCTTTCGAAAACCTTAAAGTAGCTATGATGACTACGCCTGTATTGGCTCTTCCTGATTATACACAGGAATTTGTGGTTGAAACTGATGCAAGTCATGGGGGTATTGGAGCTGTACTTATGCAGCAAGGAAGGCCGATAGCTTTTTTCAGCAAAGTTTTGGCTACTAAACATCGGGGCAAGTCGATATACGAGAAGGAATATATGGCTTTACTCAATGCAGTCGATAAATGGAGACATTATTTGCAGTTCAAACACTTTGTGGTTAAGACTGATCACCACAGTTTGAAGTACTTGTTGGAACAGCGGGTCACTTCGGCTATTCAACAGAAGGGGTTAACCAAATTACTCGGTCTTGATTATGAGGAGCGATACAAAAAAGGAACGGAGAATAGAGTTGCGGATGCTCTATCTAGACGACAAGAAGGTCTACAGAGCGATGAAAATCAATCCACAGGCCTGCTTATGGCTGTAAGTGTGATCACACCTACGTGGATACAAGAGATTGTGCACAGTTATAATGAGGATACATACATTCAAGAGTTGATTACACTGTTATCAGTAGATGCGCATGGGCCTAGTTTATGGCATAACGTTAATGGTGTGTTAAGGAAGAAAGGCAAGGTTTATGTGGGATCTACAGGACCTTTACGACAACAACTCATATCTACTTTTCATGATACTCCTTTAGGCGGACATTCGGGTCAATTGGGCACCTTCAAAAGGTTGGCTCATTATTTCTATTGGCCTAAGATGAGAGCTATGGTGAATGAATATGTAGCTCATTGTGAGGTTTGCCATCGTAATAAGGACGATAATGCAGCATATCCGGGTCTACTCCAACCATTGCCGATTCCTAATCAAGCTTGGAGTAATATAAGTATGGACTTTATTGAGGGGTTACCAAAGTCGAAAGCTAAGGATGTGATCTTAGTAGTGGTCGATCGTTTTACGAAGTATGCTCATTTTATAGCCTTGGCTCATCCATATACTGCAGTAACCGTGGCTGAATTGTATTGGAGACGAATCCACCGATTACATGGTACTCCTGACTGTATTGTTTCAGATCGAGATAAGGTCTTCTTAAGTCGATTTTGGCAAGAGATGTTCAAACTGTTGGGGACTCAATTGCACTATAGTTCGGCCTATCATCCTCAGAGTGATGGTCAAACTGAAAGGGTCAATAGGTGCCTTGAAAATTATCTTCGATGTATGACTGCAAGTCGGCCTACGCAATGGAAACAGTGGTTATCGGCTGCGGAATGGTGGTATAATACGAATTTTCACACAGGTCTGCAGTGTACTCCATTCGAAGCATTGTATGGTTATACTCCCCCTCAACTTTCCATTGGTCCTCTGTTAGAAACAGTGGTACAAGCGGCAGAGGATGTCGTGATGCACAGGCAGCAGTTCCTTCAATTGTTGAAGGACAATTTAACTACTGCCCAAGCTAGAATGAAGTTTTTTGCTGATAGGAACAGAACTGAGCGTGAGTTTTTGGTCGGAGATTGGGTATACTTAAAACTGCAACCATATCGTCAGACGTCCGTTGCATTGAGAAAGAATTTGAAGCTTACATCTAAGTATTATGGTCCTTATTTGATAACAGAAAGGATTGGGTTAGTGGCTTATAAATTAGGCCTTCCATCGACTTTAAAGATTCATCCGGTATTTCATGTTTCGTTGTTGAAGAAGAAAGTAGGCAATAGTGTGGTAGTTCAATCTGAATTACCTTATACGAACGATGATGGACAATTTTTGGTAAAGCCGGTGACCATTTTGCAGCGCCAGATGGTAAAAAGGAACAATGCAGCTGTGGTGCGAGTTTTGGTTCAGTGGTCTAATCTTCCACCAGAGGATGCTACGTGGGAAGATTACGATTTTTTGCACGCTAAGTTCCCTGGTTTTGATTCTCATCCTTGAGGTCAAGGATGTTTTGATGGGAAAGGGAATGTTATGAATTGAAATATAGAAGTGGTTCTGTGGGGAATCGATCCGTGAAGAGTCTAGTGAAAAGATCAGATATTGGTATATTGAAGGGCTGGGATTAAATGCAAGTTGATGAGAATCTGTGATCAGGATGATGCCACGTGGAGTTGGTTAGGAAGTTGTTATAAAATGGTAGTTAGAGGAGAGATAAGGAATTAACTTTTGGAAATGCAATTTCTTCCCATTTCTGTTTCTGCTTCTCTTCTTCTTCTTCGATCTCCTGTTTCTCTTCTTCTTCGATCTCCTGTTTCTCTTCTTCTCGATCTCACTCTTTCTCCTTTACTGTAATTCAATAATGTCTGCTCAATAGTTACTTAGCTTTGGTTTGTTGTAATCGAGAACTTCGAGAATCAATAAAGTTGCGATTCGATTTATAGATTTTCATTGAATTGTTGAGACTGAAATTTGTGATCAAAATTTATGAGACACATCTTAACTATACTAAGGTTATGTTTATTTTTATGCTTAATTATATATTATAAGTTATCTTTTATAATATAATCTTTTCAAAATCTTTTTGTTGATCATCTTAGCTGCATGTACTTAAATAAGGAGTTAACATTTCAGATGGTCACTCAACTTTAAATAGTTCACTTAGGAATCATTTAGTAGAGTCTATTAGCAAAATTAATGCATGCATTAGCTTTTTGTATTAGTTATCCCTTGCATTAGTTATACAGTCTATTATATTTTGAAGAGTGTATTACTAATACTATGAATTTCTAGGTATTAGTAACGCAAAGGGATTTATTTCATGCATTAGCATGATTAAAGACCTAATTATCCCTCTAAAGTACTTTCACATCTTTTCCATCAAAATCGTCGAGGATACTTTTATAAATAAATATTTTTATGTAATGCATAATATTTTTAATACACCAAACCAAACAATGCATAAGAAATAATCTATGCATATCTAATGCAAACATCAATGACGGAAAAGGGTCTAAAATACCCTCGAAGTTTTGAAAATGGTACAAAACTACCATTCATCCACCTATTGGCTCCAAAATGCCCTTTTCATCCACCTTTGGGTTCAAAATTGACCACTTATTTAACAGTTTCAAATTAAACTATTTATATATTTTTTTTAAATACTTGGCGCTCAACTATTGGATATAATTTAATTTATTAATAGCATTTATAAACCAACTCACTACCCACCCATTACTAATTAAACCCCACTCAATTAATAAACCAATTCTTATATCAAAACCGCCCTAAAACAACTAAAACACGACGAAATTACAGATTCTTGAAAATGACATCCAAAATTATTCGAGTCCGAATCGAAGCACCAATTAAATTTAGGTTGAGCCGCTTATTTAGGAGGACACTTTAAATATGATTCTATTTCAAGCTTGAATTCGAATTTAATGATTAAAGGTAAAGAAGTAGTACATCACGAATTAATTCATGCACTTTTTTAATATAATTTTATAAATATTTATTATATGTTTCAAATATTAAAAATTTAATATATTCTTTTTTAAAAAAAAAGTTATCTGTTAAGTAACATCACATAATTGAGGCCAATGAATAATTAAGATGAAAATGGTCAATTTTTTAAGTTTATTCGTAATTTTAATTTAGACACATGAATTATAATATGTTTTGATTGAGGACTTGAATGTATGATAATGTATTTCTATAGACATTTTAGCCTCAACTTTTTAGAAACACTCATTGGCAGTAGTTTTTCTGTTGTTGCATTAGTAATGGGGGGTTTATTAATTGAGTGTGGTTTAATTAGTAATGGGTGGGTAGTAGATTGATTTATAAATTATATTAATAAGTTAAATTATAACAAATAAATAAGCGTCGTGTATTAAAAAAATATTTAAATATTTTAAATTTAAAATTGTTAATAAGTGGTCAATTTTGCACACAAATCTGGATGACAAGGGTATTTTGGAGCCAATAGGTGGATGAGAAGGGTATTTTGGAGCCAATAGGTGGATGGAGAGTAGTTTTGTACCATTTCTGATACAGGGTATTTTAGGCCATTTTCCGCATAAATAATACAAGCACTACTAATACACTCTATTGTACATTATTTTTATATACTCTACCAAACTACGCCTTAGAAAGTCACTCAATTTCATTTTTAACGCAAAAGTCACTCAATTATTGATGTTTCACTTAGAAAGTCACACAACTATTGATACTTCACTTAGAAAGTCAAGCCCCGAGCCTACACCCTGGATGTGGTCGACTTTTGAAAACTATCTTTGGTCCCAAGAGAACCTTTGGCCTACCTGACTACTTAGCGAAAGACTTATTCAAGCGATAATAGGCTTAAAAACAAAATTTAAAACATTTAAACTCAAAGTAAATACTCAACTCAAACTATCGGTAAAATACTAAACGATATAAGTATAATAGTTTGTAAAAACATCTCAAGAAAAAATAAATACGAAAAGACTCTTCTCAATCTAAAGTGTTAAACTATCTTGTTTCAGTTAATGGCTTTTAGAATATGTCCTATCTTTTTAATTGATAAGTCTTATTTTTTATAATTTGGTGAATTTATTTTAGTCTAACTTCAGAGTTATTCATTTATGTCAATATATGTTTAGTCTTAACACTTGTTTCATTTGACTATTTTCAAAATTTTACATTTCATGTGCTAATGTTATTGGTTCTGCATCAGGATCAACCTCAAACGCATCATTAGGATTAATCACCATTCACCTAGCATTGTTAAAATCTCCTCACTTTCAGAGGTCTCCACTCATCTAGAATATTTAGTCATTATGTATTGCTAGTTGAGTATGAAGCTATGTAGAGGTATTTTCCTAATAACCTATCTTTAGTAATTAGAGCGTTTATAGACTAATCAATTGAGTTATAACTTGGGAAACTTACATAAACATACTATAATAAAAAACTATTTACCATTTATAACAATAATATTTCTTTTTTACTTGATCACTTTTTATTCATTTATAATACAAGTTTAATTCATATTACAAAGAACATTTTTTTTCCACATATAATACAAATTTTAATGATAGATAATTCATTTATCACACATTTTAATACACTTATAATACAATGTGTCAAATTTTTACCAAACAAACATGATATATTTTTAAAAACAATTATAATTCATATATATTGCATACATAATTCACTTTTAATGCATATTGCAGATTTAACATAGTATTGCTATAAATGGTAATAAATAAAAAGTATTGCTAAAATCAGTAATTATTTATTAAAATGTACCAATTCATGTAATGTTTCCTTATAACTTTCATGTAACACCCTGAAAATTAGTAGGCTAAACTAGAGCTTGACATGAGGGTTAGAGTCATGAATATAACTCCCCGTACTTAAAATGAAGGGTTTTGGGTTATAACATCAAGGTACGACCCCCCAACGACCAATCGTAGGTCCTTCAGGAAGACCCTAGAACTTCCCAAATATAGTGCCACCCACGAGGCCATCCACGTCGAATGGATGGAACCACGCCCTAGGTGGGCAGCATGGGTAAGCTCCCTCTTAGAATTTGCCTAAGGCAGTGTCCATGGGGGGACCCACGCCTCGTAGATAGGGTCCCTCCTCATGGAATGGGTCGTAGGTCCCAGCCTGAGCTAGCCACTTGCAGACCCTAACCTACACCCAACCAGTACGGGCCGTAGTTCAGACCACGCCCCATGGTCAGGGTCTAATGGGTGAGGCAGTGGGTAGTTTTAAACGGTTAAGTGAGGGATTAATCAAATTTTTTTAAATCAATTAAGTATAAGTGATGGCGCTTTACCCTAGTTTAGACCAAAAATATCCTCTCTCAAGAAAGGAGGAGGAGGAAGAAGAGGAATGGTTATATATGATTGTTTATGATGTAATTACATATTTTTAGTATGATTATGCATGTATTCTTGATTAACCCAAGATTTTAGGGTGAAATTGATATAGTTTGGTTTTATGTCATGAAAGGGAAACTAAGGTCTTAGATGTGACCTTCTAAAATTGATAAATTACTTTATTAATTGCTTGAGATTAGAGAACCTAGATATGAATTGCTTAAAAGTAAAATTTATAAACATGAATTGATTAGATTAGGGCTTATATGATGAATCATGATTAGTAGTGTTGAGATTGAGTGTATAAAAAGATATATAAAAAGATATATGATTAGAACTGCTTAAGAATGAAGCATGTGGTTAGATTGCCTTGAGAATTAGGCATATATGATGACCATATAAAGTATGGCTTGAGAGTAAAGCTTGTGGTATAAATAATGATTTCTAGGGACTTGAGGGTAAAGCCGATATGTTGAATTATTAATGTTAAGGCTTTGAGAGTGAAGCTTATATGATGATGGTAGAATATTAGCTAGAGTTGTTGTGGAAGGGCCTTACCCACCTAATCTACGTCAGGAATGTTTGAATTCATGAAGTGATAGAATCATATGAGTTAGGATGATATCCATGTCTAGTGCTTAAACACTTACTGAAAGTAAGTTTTGAACCTCAAGGAGGAGAAGTGTGAGATTATTCGTAGTAATTGAACTACTTGAATTATGAATATATCTATGTCTAATGTAGTCATTCTATATGTGTTGATTTTCTTTGAGCTTTGACGTTGAAAGTGAAAGATATGATATTATGCATATTTTATAAAGGTTATGTACATTCTTTAAGAACACTTTGAGAGTAAAGTGAATATGCTCATGGTCTATTTATTGTGTTGTTGAAAGTTTATTCTCATATAGACATTTATGTATGATTACATTATGATGTGAGAGGTTTTCTCACTATATGATGATTCTAAGGTTGAAAGGTTTGTCACCTATTGAGTGTATACGAAGACATGGACGGTGAAAGGTTATTCTCATGCATGATCTATGGTTATCTTATGAGTTATGTTGGATTGAGTTTTAAGACATACTTCCATGAATATGAATTTAAGTCAAGACTTTATATGCACTCCGCGGGAATTAATGCTTAGCATCGAGTGGATATTGATATGAGATGGAAGTCCTCATGTTAATAGAGGCCGGGTTTTTCTAGAAATAATCTCTAGAGATGGATGCCCTCACGTTAGTAGAGATTGTGTATCTAGTAGCAATCTACTTATCCCATAAACTATGTTCCCTCGTAGGTTACTTAGCTAAAAGGATCCACCTAATCTAAGAGTATGATTCTACCTTAGGCAAGTAGAGCAACCCCTTTTCGGTGTGGGGTAGACACCGGATTCCATGCTAAGCTCACATAGTCTACGTCGGTTAAGGCTTTTCCACAACAAGAATATGAATTATTAACTATGGTTACACAAGAAGCTTTACTTATCATGGGTGGGACTATGGGGTCTTATTCATGCATTGTATAAGTATGCTTTGAGGGTATTTATGGTATGTTCTCTTATGTTATGATGGTGTATGTAATGAATGTGATTATGACTTATGCTTATGCTTATGATGTATGCTTTGTTAGGAATGGATCTTGAAAGGCCCTATCAATAAATGTGTGACTAAAGGTGAATGTTCCCTTGTCTATCATAAATAAGCTAAGGATAAGATCAAAAAATATAAATATGAAAGAGGGCCTAAAGTGACTTTCTAAGCATGACTGGGATTATTGGGTCTTATCCATGCATTGCACAAGCTTGCTTTGAAATGACTTATGTAGTATTTCAATTATGTTATGTTGTTCCGAATGCATTAATTATGCCTATGACTATGATGTTATATCTCATGCTCATAAGTTATGATTATTGTCTACCATGTTATAGCTTATATCTTATGATGATGTCACTTATACTTATGACTTATGTAATTGTCTGTTATGATTATGGTATATGTCTTATGTTGACTAATGCCTCTTATATGCTATGTTGATGATATATGCTAGTCATCATATTTAATATATTATTGTACTAATGCATATTTTTACCTACATTCTTATCAAATGTAGGGTCCCAAAATATTGTGTTTTATCCCCGTGGCTAGGTTCCCACTAGAGCAAGGAGTTAAAGATTGGTGAGTCTTCATAGCATTCGAGGATATAGCCAGCATTTTCTTTATGTTTTTTCATTTTATGTTAAGACTATTGTATAGACTATTGTGTGGGCTGCGTCCCAATGACTATTAATTATTTAGATTATTTGAGACAATTTTAAAGACTTTTGCTTTGTTTTATGAGACTTCGATTGTATTGAAAAATGTTTTTAAAATTTCCGCACTTTTTTTATTATCTTATGTTGTGATATGCTAAGTGGCTTACATGGACCCCTTCGGGGTTCTATGTGCCATGTTACATCTACGGGGTACCCCTGTATCGTGACATTTCACAATTATATTACAAACATATTCATATTATAGATATTTCAGATTTTAACAATATAGTTATTGAATTCGTTTCTAGGTTATTGCATGCTCATCTTTTATAAAATTTCACATAGTGTTATAGTATTGAGTTAGTAGAAAGTCAGATAAAGAGTTTGCTTGGGATCAAGAATGGTCCCGAGTGTTGGTCACGTCTTAGTGTAGGTTTGGAGCATGAAAAATGTGGTATTAGAATACAGGGTTCGAATGTTCAAGGAAGTCTATGAAATCGTGTCAATAGGATCTTGTTTATGAATGTGAGGGACAGTGGCGAAGTCAAAAAAAATTATCTAGGATGTCCAAGAATTGTGGTGTGTGACTATAAAAATAAAACAAAAACATATTGAGCTATTTTAGGTTTGAACTTGAAACTCTTTCATTCAAATGGACATTCATTACCACTATGCAAAAGACATAAACTTTGTCAAGGGTGTCCAACTTTAAAGAACAACTTTCACATATAGCAAATATAAAAATCATATTTGTATGTTATAGTTATAGTTTTCAGAATTTCGCTCCATGGAAAATTTTATGTTTTCTATGGAGCTTTTGATTAGTATAATTCGCTAGATACATCCAATTTTATACAAATTGTTCAGTTTTGTATAAATTTATTTATACATTGTAATTTGTATAATAAGATATGTAGATGTATAATTATAAGTGTACAGGACAAAAAGATATGTGTTTGCATTTGTATATACACTTTTCTCTCGTATTATACAAATGAAAATGCATTTTATACATTTGTATACTGAATGGGTAATTGTATACCGAATCATATGGAAAAAAAATGAGACGTTTGCTGCGAATTACAAATAAAATAAACTATGGTTATAGCATTTAATTTGAATTAATAGTTTGTTATTTTATACAATTTTTCCAACTTTAAATATATATCCTTTAAATATAAAATTTGATATATATATATATATATATATATATATATATATATATTGTATTTTTTCGACGAAGGGTATCCAATCTGCTGTAACTAGCCATAGGTGAGGGACCCACTTTTATATATAAGGGACTACAAACATTTAAAAAATTCACTTCTTCCATACTCTTGACCGTGCAACAGAGTTTTCCTCTGAAAAAACTTACACAGATACGTGCATTTCTCTAAATTCTCTACCAATGTCTCATATACAAGGTAGTAGAAAAGTAAAGTTTATGTTTTTATCAATATGGTCCCCTCAAATAGAGCCAACAAAATTTCAAGAAACTGTACAAGAACTTGAGTGATGAGTTTATTAGTACGTTTTTTAACATTATTCAATTCGAAAAGATGCACTGAAGTAATGAGGTGTTCCCAACCTTGTAGCTTTGGGGTCAGCAGAACATAAGCTTCGGAAGATATTGAAAACTTTATCGAACAAGCTCGTGTAGAGGCCGATATCACTATTGTTGCATCATATCTGATTTGTCTTCAATATCCACGTTTCACCATTTGATACTTCTAGTTGTAAAATCCTAATTTCAATCTATACATAATATATGTTTAGTTTTCAACAATTCTTCCATTTGACTATTTTCATTATCGTACATTCATGTAGTAATGTTATTCGAAGTTGCATAAGGATCAACCTCGGAAGAATCATTAGGATTAATCACCTTTCATCCAGTATTGTTAAAGTCTCCTCACTTTCAGAGAACTTCAGTCATCTAGAGTATTTAGTAGTCGTTATGTATTTCTAGTAGAGTATGAGGCTAGACTGTTGAAAAAGAAGGAAGCTGGCGATTGGAACATGTGAAATGAACAGGTCTAACGAAGCTGACTGATGTGTCTGCAGCAAGTGTTGATGAAAAAAAAGGTGGCGATTGGAACATGTCAAAGAAACAGGTCTAACGAAGCTAACTGACGAGTGTACAACACTATTGTAGAATTAAAATGACACTAGGATTAGACTACTTATATTGATTAGAATTAGATTACAACTAGAATTATATTATGATTAGTATTATATTAAGAGTAGGATTATATTATTTTTGTTGTTGTTGTTGTTTGTTCTTGTTGTTGTTGTTATTATTGTTTGTTGTCGTCGTTGTTGTCGTTGTTGTCGTTGTTGTCATCGTAGTCGTCGTTGTAGTCATCGTTGTCGTCGTTGTCGTTGTTGTCATCGTTGTGGTCATTATCGTTGTTGGTGTTGCTATTGCTGTTGCTGTTGTTGTTTCTGTTGTTGTTGTTGTTGCTGCTGCTGCTGCTGTTGTTGTTGGTGTTGGTGTTGGTGTTGTTGTTGGTGGTGTTGTTGTTGTTGTTGTTGTTGTTATTATAGTAATAGGTATTGTAGTAGGTCTCTTAGTATAGCTAACTTAGGACTCTACAATTCTCTCTATATATAAGGAGTATGTACTTAACCATTTTAATCATCAATACAATCCTTGATTTTTATAATCCTAGACATGAGATTTTTACATGGTATTAAAGCTTAAAAGTTTCCTGTTCTCTGAGTAGCGATTAAAAAAACCACACGTAAAAATTGTTATTAACCATTCTACGAGTACTATGTCAGCCTTCTCACTTCACCAACTCATTGCCTCTTGCTTCATTAAACTTAACCCAACAAACTACCTCATAAAAAGGACACACATATCCCAATAGATTTAGATCATATAGAATGAACAAAGTATAAGTAGTTGTTCCACTAGAATGACTGCGGGAAAAGTTGTAGTAGTTGAGAAGGATGCAAAAGATAGTGGCACATTGATGATTGGAAGGAGAAAGATGTGTTACTAAGGACTTGAATCTCAGGAACCTTGACCCAAGAAAGCATATACCTAATTGTGGGTTGCTCAACTGCCAAGGAGACGTGAAAATGCTTGGAAAAAACTTATATTCAAGCAATAAAAGTAATTAATTTTGCTAGAGGATTAGGTATCAAATACAAGACCTTTGTCATATTAGGGAACACACAATATTTCACCCTTAATTAATTTGTTTATGTTCTCACAAGTTTTGATATAAGGGAAGATGAAGAAGAGGTGTCACAACAAAATTATAACATGGTATTAGCTACCCAAAAAGGGAGGGAAAGAGGAAACAATAACATCAACTCTAGAGAAACAAGTTTCAAGCCTACCAGACAGGGAACATGTTCTCAAAACAATCAATATGGATCAGTTCTCTGAACAAGAAAAGTTTCCAAAGTGAAAATAAGGAGAGGAATAATATTGAGTCATATCAAATCTGTGGTAAAAAAAATCATACTACTCTTAAATATTTTACTGGTGGGACTACTCGTTCTTGAAATGAACTATCACAAGCAACGATTAGACATCACATTCATATCGAAGCATTGATAAAATAAGTTTTTGCTGGGTATTCAAAAAAATCTGAGTATTCAAAGTAAGGTAGGAGTAATCGTTCCTCTACTCACTAGTTTGAGAGGAAGCGTTGAAGAAGAAGGAAGTTGACGATTGGAACATGTCAAAGGAACAGGACCAACGAAGCTGACTAACGTGTTTGCAGCAAATGTTGATGAAAAAGGAAGCTGACGATTGGAACAAGTCCAACGAAGCTGACTGGCGAGTTTACAACACTGTTGTATAATAAGAGTCACACTAGGATTAGACTACTTATATTGATTAAGATTAGATTACAACTAGGATTATATTAAGATTAGAATAATATTAAGAGTAGGATTAGGTTATTTAGAATTGTATTATTATTAATAGTAATAGGTATTGTAGTAGGACTCTAAGTAAAGTTAACTTAGGACTCTACAATTCTCTCCCTATGTAAGGAGTATGTACTAAACCATTTTAATCGTCAATATAATTCTTGATTTCTCTAATCCTAGACGTGAAATTTCTACATAGAAAAAAATCTTGCGCTAATAATCTATCTTCAATAATTAGAGGGTTCATAGACGAGTTAGTTGAGTTTCAATTTTAACCATTAGATTACACACATGCATATTATAGATCTCATATTTTTAACTATAAAGTTTTGAGTTCAATTCTAAGTTATTGCATGCTCATCTTTTAAAAAATTTCACATAGTGTTACAGTATTTAGTTAGTAGCAGGTCAGACCATGGGTTCTCTTGGGATCAAGAATGGTCCGGGGTGTCGGCCATGTTTAAGTGTAGTCTTGTGGTGTAACAAACTTGATATTAGAGCACAGAGTTCAAATGTCCAAGGAAGTTTCTGAGCGCGGGTCAATAGGATCTTATTTATTATTGTGAGGGACAGTGACGAAGCCAGAAACTTTATTATGAGTGTCAAACAATAGTGATCATGTGTGACTATAAAAATAAAACAAAAACATATTCATGTGTTATTTGGGGTTGGAACCTGGAACTCATTCATCCAAATAGACACACATACCACTTATCGCAAAAGACAACTTTTGTCAAGGGTGTCAAACTTTAAATATATACTCTTCAAGGGTGTATATACAAATATACAACATAATTTTTCGACAAAGAATGTCCAATCGGACACTCTGGGGTGGTTGTAACTACGTCACTGGTGAGGGACCTACTTCTATAAATAAGGCTACAAATATTTAAGAATTCCACTTCTTTCATACTCTAGATCGTGCAACATAGTTATCTTTTAAAAAAACTTATACAAATTTGTGCATTGCTCTAAATCCTCAATATTTATCTTCAATATCCATGTGTCACCATTCGATACGTCTAGTTGTGAAATCCAAACTATACATAATTATTAGTGGAAGACTACACTCATATTAATGATAATATAATGTGTTTTTTATTCACAATTTATGTGATGTAATGCAAATTATGTTTTAAATAAGAATGTTGAAGGGTTTTCCTTTTTCCTTTTTTGTTATAACACATCCTCTTTACCCATTTATTAGAACAAGAAGTTACAAAGAAAATGACAAGTGAAAAGAGAAACAAAAAACATGAAAGAAAACAAAAGTGATGAAGCAATTAAAGAAAGGAAAGTTGGGTTTTTCTCTATATATATATGTGATTGTTTGGCCCTCCCAAAATAAGGAAAGTAGTTGTGCATATCACATGGGAGATTGTCTGTGCCGAAAGAACCTTTAAAGATGCATTGAACAAGGCCATACAATATATAGGACAAAGAGGAATTAATAGGGGAACATATCGTGAAATTAAAGATCTTAATCAAGATATTATGAATACTTTTTGTTTTCTTTATAATTTTCGTCCCGATTATTTTCTTTTTATTATTATAGATAAGATATAAGAGTGTAATCTCTTAAGATCAGCACCTTCTTAAATCAAATCAAATATTTCTTTTGACCTTTTGTCTGTGACAATTCAATTATTATTACTCATGAAGAAGTGTTTGAAATCTCTTGCACGTAACTTAAATAAAACTAAGAGGGAAACATGTGAAAAACGATGAACAACAATCATACAATCAAGTTACTTTAGATTTTTCATGCAGGTGACATTCTCAAAAATATGCAAATTTATTTGCCTCCTAAAGCCATTTGAACAATATGTGAAAAATAGGACAATAAGGAATTCTGCAGCAACCAAAATAGGGGACTGTGATAGCAATTAACAAGGATTGTGATGGAGTAGCAAGTACTCGTTCATCCTTAATCAGAGATCTCGAATTCAAAGTCCCCTGAAATGGAATCGCTTTTGTTAGGAAGCGTTTCACCTCCAAAGTCAAAAAAAAATTGTGTGAACTCAAATTTAGTCGGACTCTAACATGGATACCCTCTAAAAACTAAATAAAAAACAAACATATCCCATTTATCAATTTTGCACATGCTAAATGCATTATTGAAGCGTCATTCGAATCAAAAGACATGTCTCATAAAAAAGACTTATGTCCTACATGATTTATTTCTTTAAGCATTTGATATATATATAAAAAGAAAAAAGAAAAAACTTATTCCTTCCGTCCCATTTTTATGTGACACTATTTTTTTTTTGGTCTTTTCCAAAAAAATCTCACATTTTTTTATATGATAAGTGTTTAAAGATAAAATTCATCTTTTATCGTTGTTGGTCTAACTTAATCTTAAAGATAGTATTCTAATATATTTATGAGAAGAGAGAAAGTTGAATGTACTTTTTAATATGACTATTTTTAGAAGGAACATTTAATAAATATTTTAAAGTCTTCATTTATTTCTTAACTTTTGTGTCTGATCAAATATTATCACATAAAATGAGAAGAAGAGTACATATAATAACTCAATCAATTTGAATTCACACCTAAGTAATTTTGTTATGCAAATTAATAAATAGATTCACTAAGAAGGATAAAAATACTTTGATAAACATAATTCTAAAGTCCAGTATCACGATTTTGATTTTGGGTCGAGGGATATCAACCGCCTCACCACACGATTATCATATACGAATAGTTGTACGATCGGAGTAATTAATTATGAGCTTACAAAGTAGAAATTCTTAGTCATACCATTCTACTATAGTTGGACCGGTGAGACACCAATGAATAATATGTTGTTGATTTTGCAAAACACTATTGTTCTCGATGGCATAAACTTGTAGTGAGTAGTATTCGATGTAAATCTGAATTAATATAAATATTTACTCATACACAAAGACAAAATAGGTACATGTGAAAGACCTAAAAGTATTAGAAAAAAAAAAAAAACATAAAGAAGGAAAACAGAAACCATCTGAGCTTTCCGAATCCTACATACATACCTACAAGCTTCAAGCTTGGTCTCTGAAAATCTCCCTTCTCAACTCCCTATTCCAACAAAATGGCATTTTGAGGAAAATTAAAACATTATACATATCTCCTCTATAACATACATTATATCGCGCCATTTCTACCCTTCTAATATGTACCTATATATACCGATAATTTTCGTGGCATTATAGTTGATTTTGCAAGTCCTTTGAGCTAATGAAAGTCCCATGAAAACCATATGGAACTCTTGAAGGTAGCTTGACAGTGGCTTCTAATTCTAGAGTCATGGCATTTACAATTTGTAGTTCTGATTTCCATGTCTTCTCATCGTGACAAAATGCAATAATATATCCATCGTCTTCTTTTTCTGTGTTCACATTTCTTGGTAAAAATAATGGTTCGCCTCCATATCGTTTATCTCCATATGTATGTTTTTTAATTTCCCCTGTTGATAAATCGACTTTTGCAAATCCAGATACTTTTGGCCATGGCTCTGCAATTGCAAGATAAGCGAATTGTGTTTTTCTACCGAGTTTGTTTCTGTTCACCATTCCAGCTTCTAAATTTACCTGATCTGACGGTGAAAGTAGTTGTCGTCTTGTAGACTCTCCTGTCTTCAAATTCAGCCTTATTTCTGATAAAACACTCTTTAAATTCTCATTACATTCATTGAAAATTGAGTCTGGTGGTGTCATGCATGAACCAATAACAACCACTTCATCTGTCTCTGGTTCTTCCCAAGCATTCCATAGATGAAAACAGAACGTTTCGGGTGATTCAACCCAAATAATATTCTCAGAAGTTTTAGCATTTTTGGGTAGAATTCCAAACCTTGATTTCTTATTTTTGTCATAAATTACAGGGGAGCCTCCTTTGATCATTTCCTGAAGCTTAAACACAACTTGCTGATCAGGAATTACAACGTAATTCTCAGTAATCGCAAAGTCATGCATCATTGTTGGAACATCCAGTGGGATTTCAACATCGGGAGATTTTTCACCGTCTGGAGAAAACTTGAAGGATTTCAAGTAAGGCTTTTGAACTACATCGTAGCTCAAAGCAAAAAGCTCACCCGAAACTGGATCAATTTTCGGGTGAGCTATCATTGTACTTTTCAATTGATCATCGAAATTGTACCTACCAACTGTTTGAAGATCGCCAGAAGGCAATACTTGAACATGATAAGGTACATCATCTTCAGACATTGCTAGAAGCCTGTTATTAAAGTAAACTAATCCAGCATTAGCTACTCCAGTTCCATGGCTATGATCTACAAGCCCGAAAACTCCACGGGCATAGAACAGCAATAGCCTCGCAATTCCAGAATGACCATGGAGCTCACCAATAGCTTTAGGAAAAACAGGGCGACCCAATTCACGCTCTTGAACTAATCTTTCCGTTTCAGTAAAACGGCAAGAATAGCTCACTGAACCATTTTCGACAGTGACGGCATGAACCATGCCGTCACCGTCAAAAAGATGATGACCGGCAACCGGTTCAAAAAGCGGGTTCGCTCCATTCCTGACATAAACCCCGTTAATGCAATCAGGGATCGTCCCGGTAACGGGAAGATTATGCCGGACTGATTGCTCCGGTACCGGAGCAAAGTTTCCGGCGATTTGTACACGTGGGTCAGCTGTTTTGGGAAGTGGGTTTTGTAGTTCGCGTGAGACTAACGCGCTTTCTACTATATCTAAAGCTTTTGCAGCTGCTTTTTGGAAAAAATTCCAATCAGGTGTTTGAAATTGTGGTGGTTTTTTGGGGGTATTGTTTTGTTTAGGTAAAGTGAGTAAAGCAGAATGGATTTTAGTTTTTGTTGTGGTGTGATTTTTCATGGAGATTGATTTTGAAGGAAGGGTGAAATCAAGTGAATAGGAAGTAGATGGTGAAAAAGAGTGAGAAACTCCATAATTAGCAATTGTAGAAGTCATTATATTTTTTTTTTTTCCTTCTTTGAAGAGAGGAAAAAAAAAAGAAAGGGAGAAAAGAGAATTGTTGGGGTTGAGTAGAAGAGAGAGGGAAAGAAAAGGGTTTAAATAGAAGAAAATGTTTGAGGAAAAAAAGGGAGTGTGTATGGTGAAGAGGGGAACGAAGGTCCACCTTAGACATCTAAGAGAAGAGCACGTGGTGGTATTTGTGAGAAGGTCACTTGGGAGCAACATAAGGGGTAGGGGTATTAATGTCAAACTCATAAATCGAAAATTCAATTACATAAAGGAAAGAGCCAAGTATTAAAAATAGTCTTGAACTTGAATAAAATTTTGTTTCGTCACCAAACGATTTGTATGTGGCAGCATTATAAATATTAATTTATTTTAACTAAACTTAAATACATTTCTGATATACAACATGACATAACAAGTGGTTACAAATTCTTGTAGGAGCATGAGATTATTAATAAAAACGAGAGAAGTGTTGAAAGTGCCCCTAAACTTGGCGAGAATTTATGAGGTGTTTCACCTATATAAAATTAGGGGTGTATTTAAATCTAGTTAGTCAAGTAAATGAGTGTTTTTAAGTCTGTCAATAGTTCGAGAATGAAACTAATAATTCACGTCTAGTTTAGGAGTGTTCTCAATATTTTTCTTTTGAATATAAATAAAATAGAAGAAAAAAGTCAATACTCCTTTTTTCCCATTTTATGTAATGTGGTTTGATATTTCGAGTGTATGATTTCTTGTATATATGCTATGCACTACTTTACTATTATCTGTCATATTTTTTATCACTTCTTTAATTTATTTGAGGCGAGGATATTTTAAAAACAATTTATCTACCTAAGAGATATAGTGGTAAAATCTGGTACATGTTATCCTTTTCAAACTTCATTTTGTAAATTTTCACTGAATTTGTTCATATTAGTGTTATTTGCATGTCAAATAAAAATCAAACAAATAAAATAAAATAGAGACCAAATACATAGACAGCCATGTTAATATGCCCTCATTTTTCATATTGACACTCTAGCTTAGTCTTATTTCATTTTAACCCATAAATTCTATTTTAAAATGAAGTCTGAGGATCAAAATGAAACAAGACTAAGATAGATTATGAAAATAAAAAATAAGAGCAAATTTAAAGGATTATATAGGGGTGTCAAAAATGAACCCACACATGGGTAACCCGCCTAATCCGTCCAAAATTTGAAGGGTTGAGCTCAAGATAATTTGAATTGGTTCAACCCCAACTCATTCAAGATTAACCCATTTGAAGATAATTCTCAATTGAGCCCAATTCAATCTTCAATTTTAACCCGTTTTAAAATTTTTTATTAAGATATATTCCTATATTGAAGGTCTGAATTATTATCTATTTAACATCTTTTAGGATTTATCTATCAATTTATTACTTTTTTGACAAAAAATTCTTAAGCGGAAATTTAAATTGTAATTATAAAAGTTAAATATCAATATGTTAAATTATTGAGATTAATCGGGTTAAATTGGACGGGTCAAGACCTAACCCGTTTTTTAGCCCATTTGAGCCCAACTCATTTGAGCCCAAAGTAAACTTGGGCGGGTCAAGACCCAACCCAATTTCTATTTAACCCATTTAAATATTTTTAATTTCAACCCAACCCGCTCATTTGACACCCCTAGAATTATATATGTGTGTTTAAAGAAAATGCAAAGTTATTGTGGACGATTCGATTTGAACTGATAAAATGCATATAAAGACGAATTTAATAAGAAATAAATCAAACATTTTAGGTATAATATTTTTTAAAAATTTATCTATAGTTATTTGCTAGCATTTTCATAATAAAATAAATAAATTACACAATTAATCAAATGTTAAACATATAACTATAAAAGTAAATTGATTTCCACTCATTAATTTTTCTTCCAAATGATAAATCGATATTATAAAAATTCTAAATTCACCTTCAATTAGCTATGCAACTTAGGGGGAATAATGCACGAATTAAGGGGCAATGAGAGAGACATACAACATTCGAACAACTATCAAACATA
Source organism: Solanum sitiens (assembly GCA_016801875.1). NCBI lineage: Eukaryota > Viridiplantae > Streptophyta > Magnoliopsida > Solanales > Solanaceae > Solanum > Solanum sitiens. The sequence continues at coordinate 2,025,838 of JABWTJ010000036.1, read as the reverse complement.
TATCATGGTGTAATGATAAGACTATTTCCTCTTTAATCAGAAGTTTAAATTTAAGTCTTGGATATGAAAAAAGTTATTAATTCAAACTAGGGGTCAAACGGGCGGGTTGGGTTGAAACTGAAAATATTTATATGGATTTAATAGAATCGCGTTGTGTCTTGATCCGCTCAAGTTTACTTTGGGCTCAAATGAGCTAAAAAACGGGTTGGGTTTGACCCGATTAATCTCAATAATTTAACATATTGATACTTAACTTTTATAATCACAATTTAAATTCCCGCTCAAACAAATTTTGTTAAAAAAGTAACAAATTGATAGATAAATCTTAAAAGATGTTAAATAGATAATAATTCATACCTTCAATATAGGAACATATCTTAATAAAAAAATTTAAAATGGGTTGAAATTGAAGATTGAATTGGGCTCAATTGAGAATTCTCTTCAAATGGGTTAAACTTGAATGAGTTGAGATTGAATACAATTCAAATAATCTTGAACTCAATCCTTAAAATTTTGAATGAATTAAGCGAATTACCTATGTTTGGATTTATTTTTGACACCACTAATTAAACCTTAAAATATGTAAAAAAGAAAAAAAACAATTTAAAAAAAATATTAATCCAACTAAATTTTGCGGTGCGCGATTCAAATTAAAAAAACATGTTAACAACTCGCCAAAGAAGTAGTCAGCAGCGAGCAGTACTGTACTGCCTACTAGGGCTGGGCATAATATGGTTCAAACCGAAAAAACCGACCGAACCGTTTTTTTTTTTATTTCGGTTTCGGTTTTTCGGTTATTTCGGTCGGTTTTGGTTTTGAATTTTGATATTTCAGTTTTTCGGTTCGGTTTTCGGTTTTTAGATATAAAAATTTGGTTAACCGAAAAACCAAAATTATGTATACGTATTAACGTATTACGTATATATGTAATATGTTACCCATTCCCACTCCCAGTCGGCCCATCCATCCCAAATTCCCAATAGCCCACAAACTATTATTCTCAGCCCAACTACCCAAATTCCTAAGTCTCAGCCCAACTACCCAAATTCCTAACCCAATTATGAATTACCCATTCCCATTTCCCACTTCCTAATTTCTAATTTCCTATCATTGATGATAAATCCCTAATTTCAGAAATTGTGCTTGCCAATTTTTTCAACCAAATTGTACGAGATAAATAATTGTTTGAGTCTTGCTAAATTTGTATTAAATTTGGTTAAACCGAAACCAAACCGAAATAAACCGAACCAAAATTATAATAACCGAACCAAATCAAATTTATTTTGGTTTGATTTGGTTTTACATTTGGCCAAACCGAAAACCGAAAAACCGAACCGATATTTACGAACTGAACCGAACCGACCGAACGCCCAGCCCTACTGCCTACTATTGAATGCGCACTTTTTATTGTTTCATAAAATGTGCAGCAACTGTAGAAGTGTTTCTTTACCTACTTCCTCACGCGCTCATGTGGACGGCGTATAATCTACTCTAATTTCAATTTATGTCATAATATTACTTGTATATATATATAAAAAAAAAATTACAATTTGTACTAATATAAAAATGTTATCCTTTTGAAATTTATTTACTAAGAAGATTACATAAATTAAGACAGTAGAAATTATTATATAATTATTTCTTAAAAAAATTGTAGAATTATTTTATTTTATTTCAATTATGTCTAATCGTGGACGTTTTTTTTTCCCCTGAAAATTTAAGTATTTAATTTCGAATAGAAGGATAATTTATTTAATATTGGTGTTGAAATACCAAAAAGTTTAATAAATTTGTAGCATTATGATCAAATTAGGCAAAATATAAACTTCCTACTTTGACTATTGTAGAATAGCTTTTCCCCTTTCTGGGCTTTATATATGTGGTCCACAGTGGTCACTGCAAGTGAAATCCTTGCAAAGGTCCTTGAGAAAAAGAAGAATTGAAGTCTCAAATGAGTTATTTATGTAGATTTCCATTAACTTCTCCAAATGGAAAGAGGACCTCACCAATACCAACGTTTTGTTTGGTAGTTGATCAAAATTATACACATATTAATAATATAGGATTAGTTTTATATATACATACTACTGATATTAGTAATTCAAACTTTATATCACATGCACACAATAATGAATCAATTTCCGTATGATTTATTAATTGTGCGGATTTCTGAACTGTCGATTAAACGTTATATTAATTTTATACATGAATAACTTATTTTCTATATATCTATCGGAAAAAAGTCTTAAATGTATTAGAACTTTGACCGAAATTGTTGTAACAATACCAAACTTTGGAAAAGACCTTTTACCCCACTGCACTATTTAATAGTATACTTTAAAGGTATATTTGTGTCCACTTGAACATCATAAATATTGCATCGTTATAAATAGTAACGTGTCCACGTGGGCACATGTATATCTTTAAAATGCACAGTTAAATAGTGCAAGGAGGTAAAAGGTCTTTCATCAAATTTAGTATCGTAACAACAATTTCGGTCAAAGTTGAAATATTTTTTAAACCCTTTTCCCTATATCCATCTATCAAATGTAGCACAAGTCATACAAAAATTAATATATGAATAACAAAAACATTATCTAGAGGTCGTTTGGTAGCTGGTTAGAATTATATATATATATATATATATATATATATTGGTTATATAAGTTTCTTAAGTTACAAACCAAACACTCTATTAATTTAATATGTAAATAACTTACTTCCTAACCAGTTATCAAACGTGATATTGAAGAAATCCATGTAGAAATCTCACGTAGAGAAATCAAGGATTGCATTGGTAATATTGATCAATAATGATTTTATTGATAGGTGATCAATTATTTATGAATTGATGAATAATAATGTTAAGTACATACTCCTTATATAGGAGAGAATTGTAGAGTCCTAAGTTAACTATACTTAGAGTCCTACTACAATACCTATTTAGTATAATAATAATAATAATTAAATCATAATTATACTATAATTCTAATAGTAATCTAATCCTAATAATAATATAATTATAGACGAAATATAACCTAATTAACATAGGTAATCTAATCCTAGTGTGACTCTAATTCTTCAGCAGTGTTGTAACTCGCCAGTCAGCTTCGTTGGACCTGTTCCTTCGACATGTTCCTATCCTCAGCTTCCTTCTTCTTCAACACTTGCTGTAGACAAGTCAGTCAACTGCGTTGGACCTGTTCCTTTGACATTTGACATGTTCCAATCGTCAGTTTCCTTCTTCTTCAACAGATATTACTTATTTAAGATTTAATACACGCAAATATAACTCTTCTCCAGACCAGCTATTAAACGACCCCTTAGAATTTGTTTGATAATCAGTTAGACTTACCTTTCATTTATGAAATGTTCTTAATTACTTTGCTTTTTCTAAAAGAATTAGATTGAAATAATCGAATAGATAATAGTAAAAGTATTCTTTCAACTTACGTCTCAAAATATTTTTTAAGAAGTCTGTCATATCCAACCGTTCACTTAATTTTTTCACGTACTTATAAATTTTTCAATGTATAATGCAATATTAATTAGTAAGATATGACATGTGTTTCCCAAAATCTAAAGTAAACTTAAGCTTTTCATTACAATGTAATCATTAGTGCAGTACTTAGTAGTAGAATAAATATCTGTCACAAAAATATGAATGTATAAGAAAAGTAGAAGTGTTATATGAAACATGAGGTAAAAACATAGTTTATGGTTCAATTGTATGTAAATTGCAAATTAGAGAAACAATATAATTTAAAATGTCTTGGAATACATTATCTATTAGAGAAGAGTTAAACGAATTGATTGAGAAGATCTTCTACATATTTGTTTAATTATATTCCATCTTCCTTTATTGTAGGAAAGTTAATGCATTGTTGTGTTTATAAATGACATTGCACATCTGTTCATATTGTCTTATATAAGAATCTTTTCCTACTCACCACCTAGCTAAAAGAAAATAACATAGTCACCCACACATTATTGCGTCTCTTTTTAATTTTTGTGATATTATTTGAATTTTGAAAATTAAATAATAATTTTAATATGAATTTAAGCTTGAAATATTTATGTTTTCTGATATAAAATTTAAATATTAGAAAATCATGTAAAAAATATATTATAAGTCACAATAATTGATAACATGACATTTAAAAGATAGATAAAACAAATTTACAGTAAATTTTTTATTTAAATTTCAAAATATGAAAAACACTAAGATAAATTAAGTGGAGTTACATTATGTGAATGTCCTAAATTATCTCCAATTCAGTCTTTGCCCTTATTAATCATCTTTATGCTTTTTATACCATGCATATGTCCAATACAGTTACCAATTTTGTGATTTTGAGTGAATATATCACATGTAGAAAAGGTGGGGTATGATTTCACCGTTTAACAAATGCTACATATTAGACTATCAGCGAAAATATTATATATCCAGAATTTTTTTACCAAAAAGTATATATATAAGCTCTAAATCGTAAAGTTTAGAGAATATTTATCCTTTTCAATTTACATTATATACTCTTTTCATTTCGATTTATGTGACTTTTTTTATTTTTTTAAGTCATTCCAAAAAACATATTTTTTCATATTTAGTAAGAAATTCTTATTAATTTGAATAAAGATAATTTAGGATAATATATTTTTCTATAATTTATTATTCAAACGACAAGTTTAACAAGTTTTTTTTTCTTTCAAGTTTTATACCGAATCAAAGATTTTCACATAGGGACGGTGGATCAAGTAATATACTTTGCCAAAATGGAAGACCATTAATCCAAAAGAAGAGCAAGGCTTAAGAGACATATATAGGCAATTAATGATCCGTTAAATGTTAATCCCATTCGATTACAAGAAAGGTACTACCTTCGTCTCAGTGACACTTTTCATATTTCGAAATTCAAACAAATCTATATTAGTTTTGATCGTAAATTTTTTATATATTTTTTAATTATTTGAATTGTCAATTATTGTGACTTATAGTACTTTTTATGTAGTTTACGAATATATAAATCTCATTTAAGAAAATTAAAGATTCCATGTGCAAATTTCTGATCAAACTTAAACTTTTAGAGTCCCCCCAAAAAAGAGGTGTCACATAAGTTGAAACGGAGGGAGCAACCTATTAATATAATTATGTTACCGTAAATTAGTCATATGATCTAGACAGAAAATAATCTTATAAAGAGCTAAGCATTATATTTTTTATTTTTTATCAATCTTGACAAGACAATATTCGTGGAACATTATATTACTTGAAATTGCCATGTGCAATTGTCCTCTAAACCTAGGATTACCATCACTAATCAACCAACAAATCAAGGATTTTGCTTAATAAATAATTAATTAAGAGTGTCAAGAACCTAGACATTAATTGCTTCCCATCTTTAAAAAAGATATACTCACATTGGTAACTTTTATCGCAATATATTACTATAATAGTAATATATTGTATATGTTTGAATTTATTCATTTTTAAAGGAATGTGTCTAAAACCCTTTAATCATTTGAGATAGTGGTGTACTACCATAACTTTATAGTATAACTATTTGTAAAATGTTTCCATCTTTGATCACATAATTAAACTTGCACTTGGCTTCTGCATCTATATGAGATAGATAATTTTTTTTTCATATTTTGTTAAAATTTTGATTCGAACCTTATGATAAGCTTGGTGGATGCAGATGGGCGAAAGGAGCGTACAAATTACAATTGAACTTCTTCTAATAAAAAATTATACTACGTAGAAAAAACGTAATTTCTTTTATTTTTTGCACCTTCTCATAATAACGTTTTTGAATACCTTGTTTAAATTTTAGTCTAGACCATTGTTGGTAGGTATGTGACACTTCCTCCTTTAGTGGTCGTTATTTCCACAAATAGTTTTGATGAATTGCACTAGTGAGTTCAAACAACCATGTTACCTTTCTAATACAAGTTACCATTTTCATTATTGTTTAGCCATTTTTGGTACCAATCATTTCTCAAATAACCAACTTGTGCCTACTTTTACTATATATGGTCCACTAACATATTCAATGCCAAAAAATGATAATTTATACCAAAGAATCTCCTTTAATTATATATTGTTTTGCAACCTAAATTTCGGGCTATTATTCCAATGAAAGATGAATTTTTACAAGAAACTGATTTATCTTGAGTAAATAAAAGTATGTTTTCCCTAATAATTTAAGATTTTATATGAGATGATCACACACTTCGATAAAAATATTTTATGGCTTTTTAGGACATTGATTAGTGATATTTACATCCATTAGTTCAACAAAATGTCCCAACCAAAAAAGCCAAAATAACATAAAATCTACTATATCTGTAACCCCGTCTAATTTGAGTATTCTTGCCTAAAAGTAGAATTTACTCTAAACGCCTCATCTTCACTTCCCAAATCTACTCTCTCATTCAAAATGCTCCCATCAGCAATCATCGGGATCTCCAGTTTCGCCGTCGTCTTCTATGGATTTGCTTCCACCTTATTACTCTTCTTATTTATCCGATTCAAGTACTATTGATGGTTTGACATATTTTGACAAATCTCTCAAAATGCTTTTGATGATGACAACATGAACTAGGTTCACATAACACGAACCAAGTTTTCAAAAGTAAAGAGGCGAGAAGAAGTTCACCCAGTCAATTATAAAAAAGGAAAAGTTTGTTCCTAACAACAATTCAAATTAAAGAAAGAGAATAATTAAAGTAGACGAGTCCAACAAAAATAAGGAAAAAGGAAAATAAATTCTATAAGGAAAAGGATTTGTATTCGAGGAAAAACTAATTCCTTTCCTGGTAGAAATTGGTCAAGCTCAAATCAATCGTTATAAAGGGACAATGCTGAAGAAAAAGAGAGAGGCGTTGATGAGTCCGAGATTTGGACTCATGTAGGGTTTTGTTCATATAAAGGTAATGTCCTAAGATGCTTATTTTGTGCCAATAACTGATCTAAAACCCTTGATTTTTAGGTATATGAATTGAGAACAAACCAAAGACACTAACAAGCAAAAAGGAACAAACAAGTTGAAGAAATGAAGAAGGGCGAGCCTGACGACCGCCAAGAGCACTCGGCGTGTCACGAGTGGCTAATCAGACCGCCTAAAGTTTCAGTGTGCCAAGTACTGAGGGAAGAAAATATGATAGCGAGAGAAAGGAGCAGTCAGCGAATCACGGAGTAGTTCCACGATGCAGTATTAGTTCGCCAAAAGTTACAGAACCTTGAGGATGCTGAATGCCAAGACAGTAGGACGATGAAACTGGCAAAAGGGCAGCTCGCCGAGTGGTTCGGGTGAGCCCGACTTACTTCACCGAGTAACTCTTCGCAACACATTTTTGGCGACTATAAATACATTTTTGAACATTTAGTTTAGTATCTGAATCCTATCTAAGCTAATCTATTTTTGAGTTTGAACTGGGAGACAAGTTTTCTCTAGTTTTTTCCTAAGCTTTGAAGAATTGAAGTTTTTCACTTTTGAAAAATTGAAAGTGGGTCTTTCAGATTCTTCGAATTGGAGCATTGTAAGGGACAAATCTACTCTTACCCAGTTGATGGATAATCAATTTGGTAACAATTTTTACCTTTTTATGATGTCTAGCTATAACCTCAATTCTTGGGTGTGATTATGTGATTATGAGCTGATTTAGTTTATGGGTATTGCTAATTGTTAGTTTAAATACTATTTAGAAGCGAGTTCAATCATTAATTGCATCTTTTGGTGAAGTTGATTTTTTTTCTTTTTAGTCATAGTTGAATCTACTTACATTTTGGTTTGTGTGTTCTTGTTTAAAACATAGGAAATGAGTGTCAACGGAAGCAATGTTAGCCAAGTGGGCCACTAAAATGACATCGACAATCTCAATGATGTCAATGAGCCGAATGTTAATGACCCTAATCTAATGGGTGGAGTTGGTGACATTCTCTTGCCTCCAACTGAAGGGAACGCTGTGTTCCACATTACAAGCATCATGTTGCAGCTCTTACAATTGAAAGGGTTGTTTGGTGGGTTGCTCATGAGGATCCCATGATCATATAAGGAATTTTGTTGATTTTTGCGGGCCGTTCTCCTTTAAGAACATATTTCAAGAGTTGGTCTGACTGAGGTTGTTCCCATTTTATCTAATAGGAGAAATGTGCAAGTGGTTCCCTGAGCTGCCAAGAGATTTTATCACTTCGTGGGAAGAGCTCTGCATTTCAAGTGCCCCTTTCGAAGAGGATGACTCTTTGGGACAACATCCAAAGCTTCAAGTGTTTGGAGGGTGAACCAATACATGCAACTTGGTTAAGATTGATGCTACAATTCCAAACTTATGGATTGCCCGACAACGTTTTGTTGTAATACTTTTACCAAAGCCTTGATTCGGTGAACAAAGGAGTAGCTGGTCAACTTTCTCCGGCAGGTTTAATGCAACAACCTTACGTTATTGCAACCCAACTTTTGGATGGCATGACCAAGATTAACCGATCATGGTACACCCATGAAGATCACGTCTCCCCTCTCACTTTTAAATTGACCAAAGAATAGATTGAAAAAGATCGAGGGAAGGACCAAACATGGCAAATATGATGACATAACTTGACATTTTATCCAAGAATGTCATGGGAGCTGGTGCTAGAAGTGTAAATGATGTGGGTGTTGGGTGTGTAAACCCCGATGACGCCAAGTTTGAAGCGCTATAAAATGAGGAAGTAAACTTCTTAGCCAACCAAGGAGGTGTTATCGTTCAAACTACCCAAGGTCGGGTGGTAACCATGGTTGGAACAGGGATGAGGGCTGTAGAGATCGTGATAGAGAGTGGAGGGATCGTAACCCCACTCGGAAGGAAATAAATATGGAGAAGGATAGATATGTTCCTCCCAACGAGAATCAAAAGCCCAAGTATTTTGAGGGTGGCCAGGATGAGGATATGCTCTCTCGTATTCTTAACATGGTTGAAGGGTCCGATAAAATTTTGAAGGAAATGAAGGAAAATGTATCGACCCTTAACCAGACGGTGACCTCTCATTCCGTATCTATCAAGCAATTGGAGACCCAAATGGGTCAAATTTCTTCTGATTAAACCCGAGACAATAAGGGGGTTGCCTAGTGATACCAAGGTGAACCCCAAGAATGAAGTTTGAGTTGGGACTTGCGTCATGCCACGACATTAACTAAGACGCTTCTTGGGAGGCAACACAAGTTTTTATTGCTTTATTTTTGTTTTTTTCAATAATCGTGTGTTGATTGTGCAGGTTGAAGTATAGAATGTGTTTGAAAAGTGCAGATCGGCAAGCAAAACATTCAGTCAGCGACTCATCGAAGAGGTCGGCTAGCCCGACTTGGACCGCCATTGGACTAAGGAAAATATCAGGTTGGATTGTATAAAACTTGGCGGGCCCATGGACAAGTCGGCGAACACGACGTTTTCCGCCGTTTGGACCCCCAAGTCAGCTGGAGGTCCTCTAAAACTCGGCGAGGTAAGTAACCACTCAGCGTGTCGCCCAGTGGTTCGGGGAGAAAAATAACATTGCCAAAAATGCACAAACTGGACAATTTTTAAAAGGCCAAAGGTTTAAACTTCAAAACTCCTTCACATTCCCTCACTTTTAACTACAATACAATCACACCCGCACTTCAAATTTCCTATATTTTTACATTCTCTTGCTTTTGTGTTGGTCATTCATGTGTTTGGAGTTGGAAATCTTTGCCTCCTAGCATTTCAAATTGTAATTCGGCATTGAAGGTTGGTTTTACCGTACCCCGACCTCTTAAATATCGGTTAAACTCATTTGCAATGGTGTAATTCTTATTGATGTGTGTTGGGACTCTCTGAAATCATGAATGTGTGCTTGTGTGCCTACTTTAATTTTGATATTATGCCTAAATTGTCTAAGTTATTGATTTCCCAAATTTCGTGTTTAAAAATTAATCATAAATTGTTGGGTTGTGCTTAAATGTTGTTGAGTCTAGTCGGGTGAAGTCTGAGTAACCCAAATATTTCTAAATGACGTACTTTGCCAAATAATGGAGCATTTGACGTCATTCTTAAGGGATAAAGTCATCAAATGACCAATTTTTCCAAATCAAGGGAATTCTGAGTACCCCGGTGGCATGGGTCTAATGGAACTCAGATTAATTGATAAAGTGTGTGGTTTGATTTTTTTATTAGGGGATGCGGGGTTGATTTTGGAAGTTGGAGTTTAAAATAGGCACGTTGGACAGTTTGGCGAGCTAGGTTGAGCTTTCCGAACCACTTGGGGGTTCGCCAAAATCCCCCTTGATCGCCTTTAATTTTGTGTTTTTCTTAATTTAATTCTGTACATTTCGAAGAAAAGCCTGAGTTTGCAAGTGCACTCATCGACTCGCCGAAAGTCTTCTTTGATCGCTATTTTTGCACCCTAATCCCTAAAACACACAGTGATTTTTGGAGGGGATAATCAGTGCTCGCAGAATGATGTCGGCGATTCGCCAAAAGGCTATGCTCATCGCTGACATACCATTATTCGGGGAAATTTTGGAGCCAATCCAATCGGCGATACTGATCTGGATCGCCTAAGTGACTCGGTGACTCGCCTATCGATTCGGTGAGTCTTTCTGCAACTTCTTTTTATACATTTTTCTTGAATTGTTTTTAACATTCTATGATGTTTTTGTACATATGGCTAGAACCAACTTGGATATGTTGCCCCGCAAAATAGCACATGTCATTGTTATTATCAGAGAGCAACGACCCCTTTTAAAAAGGGAAAGATGGAACCTCCTAAGGGAGGCGAAGATTAGGGCAAAGAGCTCGTATCTCAGGTACTGGAGCACAAATCCGGCAACGAGGGAGAATCTTTTGACTCCTAGAATGCATTCTCTAATCCTGAGGATGACCAGCCTCTGCAATCACGACGTAAGGAGAATCGTTCCCGAGTTCACTAGGATTCGTCTAGGATCCCAGAGGTCACACCTCCTGTTGATGATACAATTCCAGCTCCGACACAGACAGTAGTTCCAGAGCCAACGATTTAGGTTCCTTATCCCCAGCTACTCTATAGACTTAAAGCCAAGGGATTAAAGACTATTTTAGAAGAAACGTTGTTGTCTACAGAAGGTTTAGACGGTAGATATTACACTGTGAGGGACACACTATAGTTTCAGAAGTTCGAGCAGTTCTGTAACGACCCAAGAGTACACCCTAGGCGTTACACGGCGTACTTGACCTCTAAGAGGTCTTGTTCATTCATTTCATAGGTATGAAAAGTAGTGAAGAATTAAAACTTTTCACAACATAACTAATAAGAAACTCTTCTATAAACTAAGGAACAAGTCTCATCATCACAAGCCAACTTAGACACGTTTTAACATCATAGGGTCACGACCTTTACATTGAAAGAATATACTAAGTCTTAAACAATGTCTTAAAAGAAAGAAACTAAAGAAAACATAGATCATGTCCTCGAACATTTGATGACATACAAATCTTAAAAAAATCAACTTCCCACGCTTTGCCTTCTAAGAAACTTCACTTGCCTCCCACCTACACTTATTGAAATATAGAAGAGTATGGAGTTAGTACAAAGATTGTACTAAGTATGGCAATATGCAAACACATGCTTAAAGAGGACATTTTAGTTGAAACATACATTTCATGCAATTTTAGTAAAACCTTCATGAATCACGTTTACAAAGCATCATCATTTCACATACAAGGTTAAACTTCCATAACCTCAACATTTAGACACATTTATCAAGTAATCAATTTAAACATTTAGACCTTCATATCCAAGTTATCCTAAGACTCACCTAGGTAATACATGAAGAGAACGCCCATACAACCTCTTCAATACACTACTAAGTGATCCGTAAGACTACTAAAGATAAACATGCTTCACTTCAATTTAACAAGTCAACAATCACTACTAAAGATGAAACCATACATGCATTTAAGAACTTCACATAAAGACCATCCTCCAAGAAAACCCCCAAGTTAGACTTAGTGCAATGTGAAAGTATCGTCCCATACTACTACTCCCACCTTAGTGGTTCTTGAGAATATCCCTAGATTAGGCATATCACATTCATCATTTACATAACTTTCATCACATTAGACATAAGATCAACATGCTTCATTAATAGTTGACATAAAATCAACTTACTTTATTAACATACATATAGTAATCCATTCATACATTTTCATACAAGGACACGCCAAGACTCCCTCCAAATGTCTACTTGTGCAATGAATAGATGACGTCCCATTCCACCACCTACCCTAAGTAGTACACCCTTAATAAGGCTTAGTTCATTACATTCGTTTGTGGGGGTTAGCTGTAACAGACATAGGCCATAAGAGCTAGACATGGAATCCCGGTATTAACCCCTACCATATGAGGGATCCCTACTTGCCTAAGGTAGGGTCATTCTGTTTTAGCCTTTACATTGATCTCAAATAGCTAGACCTGTGGGGGCGCATAGTTAAGGGATAAGGAGGTTTCTTCTAAGTAACTCATCTCAACTAACGAAGTGCACTCATCTCAAGAGGTACATTGCATACAACATCTCTACTCATGAATAGTATCCCGCCTTCTTCAAATCCTCTCGATGCTAAACATAACTCCCCCATGGAGTCTTAAACATTCTTTACATTCATTAGCTATACGTTAACAGAATTTTACTAAGTACTACATCTCAACTTCCGAAGTGTACCCATCTCTAGAGGTTACTTTTGAATACCACATCTCAACTTACGATGCGTATCCAACCTCCAACCATTCTTTGGAAAGCTCTTGGGAACATCGAGGTTGCTACTAAACACTTCATCTCAACTTACGAAGAGCGTCCACCCCAAAATCCCCCTTTTTTCATTCACTAGAGTTCTTTGGAATAGTAGGGTTGGTACTAGACACTTCATATCTACTCACGAATAGTGTCTACCCTAAAACCCCCCATTAATTCTTAACTTCATTCATTCATTCATTCATTCATTCATTGTGTGTGTGAGTACATGTGAGAAACCTTTCACATATCAACCATTATTCATAACATTGATTTCTAAATATAATCATACTACAATCACCATATTTCACACACTATCATGCTTAACATTCACATTATACTTTGTTAGACATAGCATCTTCAAGACACACATTCTCAACTTCATAATACATCTCATGCATATACATCATAACATCACTTTACTTCATATTCAATGCCTTTAAGTCTGTAATCACAATTCACATATATATTCATATACATCAATTAAACACCACCACCATAAGTGGACCATACCACTTAAGATCAATTCAATAAGAACTAGACATTATAGATAAACTTACCCTTCATCCAAGCCTTGAGCACCTTTTCTCAATTCTCCAATAAACCATCATAATAAGGCATAAATGACAGTAAATAATCACAATACAACATAAAGAAAACATAACTCTAACATTATCTAATCATATTCATCAAACCCAATTCATCAGTCAAAATTTACGAAATTTGCATGATCATGGGTCCATTGAGTTTTTTTTATCATAAAACCATCACTTTATATTGAAAAATATTATAATCCATCCATTAAAACCTTTTCATGCAAAGACCCATGCTTAGAATTCAAATAAGAAGGATTTTGGAATTTGAAACCTTTTTGAAAAGCCTATGGATTGGATCCTTGAATGAGAGAAGAGTAAAGGATGAACTACCATACCTTAATAAGAGAAAACCCATGAGATTTGGTGAAGATTTCACCTAAAACCTTCAATCCTTGCTCTACCTTGAGTTCAAGCTTCAATGGGGTCTTGAGAGAGTTTTTCTTGGGAGAGGGGTTTTGATTTTGAAAAGTGAAGTCTAACTTAGGTCTTAGGAATATAAAATAACTTAAAATACCTAAAAACCCCTTAAACAACCGACCACTAGTTAATTAGGACGTGGGGTGAATTTCATAATGTACCCGTAAGTTTGCCGAATTGCAGGTAGTGAACTGTAGGATCCAAATGACAGACCCATCTATTGGGCATCGTTTTAACGACGGACCGTACTGTAGGGCGTCGTTTGGATTGGAGACTGAACTTTTGGGGGCTAAGCTCCCACAACTAAGTGTGGATCCACGCCCCCAAAAGATGGGGCGTAGTATGAACTGCTGGGCGTCGTTTAAGGTTGTCGTTTGGGGAGTCGTACTTGGACGTTTCAACCCTAAACATGTTCATCTAGGTGTTAGTGCCCTCCCCTATCAATTGTACACCAAACAACACATAAAACATGCAAAGTCACACTAGCACATACAAGACTGGTTTCCGAATGTCTTGGTCATTCTTTGACGTTCAAATCCTAAACTATTTTAAACTGACTCTTAAGTCTAAAATTCATTAATTTTAACACATTATTAACTCAAGAAAAACATGCGAAGCTCTAGATTGTCCTATTTCATTTTAAGAGTCGTTACAAGTTCACCAAGCTCCGAGGCCCCTATATTCCTTTATGGGTCCAGGAGTTCTAGACAACATACGCTGACCTGGTACCTAAGGGCAAGAATAAGGCGAGCGACTTCAGACCTGTGAAGTTGGTCATGGTCCAAGGTATAGAAGCGGGGTGCAACAATGATCACATCAATGTTGTGCTTGACATAGCCACGAGATTTGAGCACGACTATAAGTTACTAGCTAAAGATCAGTCCCTGTATGATCTAAAGGGTTGTCTTTCCCCATGAATTCTGATACCACCCCAATATATTGAGGCAGGAGTTCCAATAGAGAAGAAGAACTTGAATATAGATGCACGGTACTGGTTTGTATTCATGAGCATCTCCATCATGCCTTCACAGAATGAGTCCATCCTTTGCCACCCAAAGACGGCCTGCCTCGAATCCATCATAACCAGGAAGACGATCAACTTAGGACTTATTATGGAGTAGTATATGTCCATGGGGGCCAAGCAACACCAGACGTCCCTTCTCTTTCCAGTCCTGATCACTGATTTATGCTGACGTGTCAGAGTTCCTCGTGATGAGAAAAGGGACATCGAGGTCACCACCACATCCTTCATAACATCCGACGTATAGAGGTCGAGTACACTTGGGAGGAGGCAGACATGAGAAGAGCAGCACCAGTGGATGCATCCCCAGAGGTTGATATTGAGACGATACCTGCAGAGGCATATTTTCCTACTCCGATCTTTGGGCCTTTAGGTAAAACTGCTTCAACTTCCTTTCAGGCTCTTGGCACTTGTACTACTTCCCAACACACCAGGATTACTCATGTCATGATCCTGAAGACGGTTCACTTAGCCCATTTTGCTGTTGTACATGCTACCTGGTTGGAGGCAGAGGTACCATGGATAATTGAGAGGGATATCCTAGATGTGTTGACACCCTTTAGGGCATCTATTGACACTTCCATGGCGAGAGTAGAGACTTGTGAGAGTCGACATGGGGCTACTTTAGAGATTACGACTTTGAAAGCCGAGGTTGATGATGTGAGAAAGGATATGGAATACTTGAAGTCCATATACGTCAGTTCATTTTTGGAGGCAGCTGATGATATGGATGCCTGATCACTTCTGGGATTCCTCCGGCCACCACCAGAGATGTGTCGATGGATGATGTGGCAGCTAATGAGTCAGACGTTGAGATATATGAGAAGCATATATAGGTGCCGGAGGAGACCATCTATGTAACCTGTCAGACCTAGAGGATATGATCGTAGAATCGGTGATTCAGACATCGCTGACGGAGATATCCATGACATGCCGTAGTGGATTCAGTAGTGTTGATGTTGCACCGGACACTGATGCCCCGACAGATGGAGCGACTGTGTAGACAAGACCCTTTGTTACCTCCCTATCTGTCATATTTATTGACTTTTTAATATTTTGCTGTATTTTAGGTCAATTGCATTTTTAATTATGGTGAGGTGAGGTACTTCTTTTGTATATATTAGTTTTTTTTTGTTTAAATTGTGTTTTGATATTATTTTGTGGATGTTTGAGCTTGTGGCTCCTTATTATGAATGCAAATGGTTTTTAACACTTCTGGAAAAAAATTTGCCACCTCTTGTGTATGATTGCGGTTGTTCTTGCGCAAAGTTGAGTATGGGTCATGATTAATACCGATGACTTAAATAGTACTCTTAATCAAATAAAAATGAATGCATGGCTACGAGAAGGCCAAATGAAGTTGCATAAATAATGTGTGGACTTTGTGCATCTCGTTGTAACTAACTGATTATCGAATGAGTCTATTGTGATGAACATTACACACTAGAGAGAGTGTGGAATCTTGTTTGATATTGGTGCCAATGCCTTGTGTGATGAGTTTACTGTGAACCTTTTGTGATGACACCTACAATTTTCCCCGTTGATCCAGTTGGCTAAGTGATGCAAGCTCTTGAAATGATTTCAGGCAACAATTTTAAGAGTGAAACAATTTGACAATATACCTCTTTTGTGGCCAAACTTGTGAGTGTGTGAACTTTTGTTTAACCCTTTTTTAGCATTATCCTTTTCTTGGAAGAAATTTGATGAAATCGTAGCCCCTCTTTATCCATTCATCCATAATCCTCATGAACTGTAGTGTGTTTAAATAACCAACTTAGGCCAAAAGCCTAAGTTGAGGGTGTGGTGAAATGAGAAGGTAAATTAAGAAGTTCAAAGAAGTTTCCCTTATCCATGGTTTTGAAAAAAATGAACCCCTGCATAAAAAAAAGAGAAAAATAAAAGAAGAATGGAAAAAAATAACAAAAAATTGTGAAAGTTGCAAAAGAAATGGGGTGTCCGGTATCTGGTGGAAGTGAATAATGGGGTGAATTTTGAGCATGAGTGACAATGATAAAGAAAAAGAAGAAAAAAATGATGTCCATACCACATATCATGAGGATAGCAACCACTGAGCCAAAATAACTATATCTTTACACTCAGCACCGTTACAAGCCTTGAAAAGACCTTTTGAACTTGAGTGAGCTGAAACAAATGTCGATTGGAAAATAAGGGCAAACCTATGGGTGAAGTCATGCATGTGTTCATCTTTGTGAGTGTGAGAGTTATATATGATTCTGGAACACAAGGGTGTCGTCCTCGAATGCTTATGAGGACTCACCAATCTTCAATCTTCTCCAAACATAGGAACCTAGCCTCCAAGCACTCAATATCCAAAAAGCCCCTACATTTGGATAGAAATGTAGGCAATATGCGTTATTAAAAAAAAATACTAATAAGAAACTAACGTATAAAACATAAGATATCTCAAAGGTTTAGTCAATATAAGACATAATCATAAGAGATGATAACATAATCATAACTTAATTACAACATGAGCATTCTAAAATAGTAATTCAAATTAAGACATACATAGGTTCATACCTCAACTATTTTTCTTTCTTACTCAAGTGAACCACATCACAAGCCACCTCCAAGTATACTTGTACAAGGCCAAGGTAGCATCCTATTCTACTACCTAAGCTAAGTACCTCTCTTTGGTCATTCTTGATCATAATCCACTTTCATAATTAAGACCAAAGTTCTTCATGACATAAGAGAACTATACCCCTAAGTAACCTCAAGGCACACTTGTGCAATGCATGTGGGGCATCCCATTCTACCACACACACTAAGCATATCTTGAATTCACCCTATTCACGTTCATCAACTCTAGGTGTCACTATAGACATACTTCATCTTGACAAGGAACTACCATCCTAAGTCATTCATATCATGGAAGGCAACTATAGCAACTATCCAAGCTTATCATACATCACATAAGAGGCCATTTCATAAGTAACTTCAAGTCATACTTGAGCCATGTACGAATGGCATCCATACTACCATCCATACTAAGTACTCCTTTAGGCTAACCTAATCCATGCTAACTTACCATGTACGAATGGCATCCCATACTACCATCCATACTAAGTAATCCTTTAGGCTAACCTAATCCATGCTAACTTACCTTACATTCTAGTATATTAAGATTAGAATACTAACCTAATAGAACTACTACCATGAAAACATCATAACATACAATCCAAGCTAACAAAAGAAGGATATAAGAATACCAACCTAGCCATCATGCAACCATTCATGTAGATGCAAGCTATCCATAGGGGAGCATAAGTCCTCGACCCTAAGCTTTTCTTAGAAGAGCCACATATCTCAATTTTAAGCTACCATGAAGTAGTTTTGGCCTAACCAAGTCAAGATATCATGAAGTCACTCTACTCATGCTACTTCAAGCTAACCCTAGGAGAGTATCGATCCTCCATCTTAGGCTGCCAAGCCTACGCTAATGCAAGATACCATGACAAACATTCTACCAATGCAAGATCAAGATAACTATGAGAGAGATTAACTCGGCCAACCCAACTACCATGAGACACACCATCCCAAGCTACCATGGGATCTACCATTCAAAGATACATAATTCAACTATTCATGAATGAATTTATAAGTTCAACCTCAAGTTATTCTATTCTAACAAGCATGATTCATTTAATGTGATTAACCTTTCACATTCTACATACATGCAAGCTACTCATCATATTGGACTCATTATATAAGCCCTAGTGATCAACATTATGACTTCAAGCCCTACATTCAAACCTTACTTCATAGTCATCATACTAATCTTGATTTCAAGACACATTAGTTCTAGGCCTTAGCCATAAGCCAATTCTAACATACTTCATCATAAAGTCCCAATTCTAATCAATTCAAATCACTTTCTATCATACATGCATAGATATAGGTAATTCATGATTAAGTCCTATACATATTAGCAACTCAAAAGAATCTAACAAGAATCATCAATTTCTCATTCAAAGCCTAAACCCACATAATCTTGAAATTAGGGTTAAACGTGAAGTCAACATAAATCCTTCATGATATCATGAATCAACATTGATTTGATCATATATGGGCAAAATCCAACCTTTTGGAACCATACCCACCTAATTCCCAAGCATTGGAATCAACCCTACCTTCATTGGGGTTCTTCTTCAAAAAATTGGGAAAATATAAGGGACTCTATGGGTGGAAGAACCCATAGATGAAGAGCTTTACATACCTTGATTAACTTCTTAGAACAATCCTTAAGCAAATTCTCCTTTTGATATTGGCTTTAGCTTCAACCCTAAGCTTCTTCTTTAATGGAGGTTTTGAGAGAATTTTGAAGAGAGGAGGGTTTTGATATTTTGATTTCTAATTGGGTATTTGTGTTTTTGATTGGGGAAAGGGTTTATAATTACTTAAAACCGTGTCTAACTATTTCCCAATGTACCCAAAACACCCCTATACTTTTTGGACTTCAAACTAAGGTCCAACTTGACTTAAAAACGATGCGACTAAATCTAAGACTTGGCTACGCGTCGCGAGGTCACCTCCTAGATTTATTTGTCGACAGCATTTTGAGTCAGAATGGTCAATTTTGAGCTCGCGCCGCATGCCATTTTTTTGTCCTTTGAGTGATGGAGGCGCGACGCGCCTTGGGCTCAACAAACAGGCTGCCCGACAACTTTCTTGGCCAACGTTTAGGTCCTCCTTGGAGACCCTTAGGATAGTTCTCGGGGAGTTGTACTCAAACGTTTTGACCCTAATTATATCCATATAGATGTAGGAAATCTTTATACTCAGTTTCACCTCCATACCATACTCAAAATATCAACCACAAGACCTTGCATCAGACTAGTTCAACTAGGTTAGTTTCCGGACGTCTTGGTTGTCCTTTGACGTTTTACCTCTAAACTCTTTAAAACTGGTTTTAAAAGATATTCCTCATTATTTTAATCAGTTATTAACTAATAAAACTCACATGAATCTCTAGTTCATCCTATTTCATTTTGGGGGTCATAACAATTGCCGTATAGACTCCTTAACGTCTTCGATTACCACTCATGTGATGAAATTCATAACTAAAGCCCCCCATTCATTACTACATTTTCCTAGACCTCACCTGACTCGTATTTCATCCAATCTGACTTGGGTTAGAAATTTTTAAGTCACTACCCAAAACTTTTCTAGTCCAAATTCTTTCTCCATTGGCTTTTTCATAGCGACATGAATAGGTCATCATGCTGGGGCATTCATTGTAGACATAATATATATAGGCATAAATTGTACAAAATGAGTAATAAGAGTATACATTCCACCAAAGGAGAAAATCCTATTGTCATTTTTTAATTAAGTCTTCAAAATGATATTTTTTTCCTTTCATCGAAAACAGACCAACCTAAATATGTGAAAGAGAAAGCGTCTTGAGTGGCTCATATAATTCTTTTGACTCTCTTATAGTCAGCTACTGAAACTTTCTATGTAAGTATACATAACTCTTAAATAGATTTATCACTTATTCTGTTACATGTTCATATTTTTTTTTATAAAATCTTCATCACCTTTTTGAGTGTTCTTAAGCCCTAAATATTAAAATATTGTGTCATCTGCATGACACAAAAGGTTTATGCCATTAATTAACTTTAAAATTTCAAACTTTATATAATTAATATTTTTATGTAGACTGTTTAGTTCTCTTTCTGAGAGTTTTGTTGTAATAATGAATACATTAGGGGATAAATAATTATCATACTTTAGTCCTCTAAATGATTCGCGGAAATCAAAGGGTAGTCCATTAACTAACATTGTATATTAGTTATTGGAGATTAATTTATATACTATATCAATCACTCTTTCTAAAAAATTAAATATCCTCTTTACTGTAGTTATAAAAATCATAACATGGAATAAGGTCAATGTAACATATGAAAATTATAACATAAGGTTAAATCATAATCTTTTGATAAAAACATATCTTGTTGAGAAAACCATAATCTTTTATTGGATGTTTATCTATAAGTGACATAAACGATGTGAGCTGTAACATGGAGTCCAATGAACTACTCCCAAACTGAGTACCCCATTTGCTAAGGCAAGAATAATATTCTTAAGCTTAGGTGGATTCACTAGATAATGCCTTTCTATGACAGTCTTATGGGGGTACATAGTTATGAGACAAGGAAATTGCTACTAAAGAACTCTGAATCTATTAATGGGTGAGCTTCCATCCCAAAGTCCACTCGGTACTAAGAAATCTCTTAACGAAAATAAGCATCATCATATCATATAATAGTAATTGGAATGGTAGAATCTAGTAATACAAATCCAATCATAAACTTCATATAATAGAATAACTCTTTTGAAAAACATGATTTCATAACATATTCATACATACACTTATCTAAAGAATCGAAATCATGATAACCTTTTCATAATGAGAATACTTCAACTTGCAGTAACATTTTCATAAAGCATGTTTATACTTAATCTAAAAGAATATTTTAATCATAAATTCCTCAATTTATAAAGCATGAATACTCTCAAAATATAGTAGGTAATCATAGAGTAGTTTTCATGTCCCGAGCATACACCATGAACGTGGCCAGAACTCGAGAACCATTGCTGGCCCCAAGCGAGCCCTTAGCCTGGCTTAACTCTAAGTGGAAGACTTACAGAACTTAAGAAAAACTCAAATATAAAGTTTTTACTCAAATAATTAACTTAGAACATTTAAAAATATTCAAACCGGACACAAGGGAAACTTAAGTCTAGAACATTAAAAATAGAAAATAGAAAATGAAACACACTTCTCAACAACTATTATCTATGAAGCCTCTAATACTATGAGGGATGTCGATACAAGACCCCTGATCTTTCTAACAAAACTGAAATGAATAGAAACAAATGAGGGATCATCCGAAAGCAAGGAGGCTCACCAAACAACTATGGGACTGCAAGTGGTATCAACGCAATGCTTGTTGATGACCTTGATCTCCAATATTTGCATCATGAAACGATGCAGGCCAAATGACATTAGTAGATTGAATGTACTAGAATGTAAAGGAAACACTGAGTATAACATAAAAGATTGAATGGATAGAAGAAAACATACTCACCTCACCTCAACTCAACTCAACCTCAACTCATAGATACTCAACTCAATACAGTGTAAAAACAAAATAAAGATGCAATTTATATAAAACATTTAAAATAGTCTATAACAACTAAATGTATTTAAAATACATTAATAACTCAGTTTGTATGTAAATATACAAAAAAACTCAAACTGTGAGATTCTCTAACCGACAACAATCACAATGATCTATGTGATAATACAACGCCACGCCCACGCTTCCAGAACTATCCTATACATTGCCGGAGTTTAAGACATCCTTAAATAAGTGGATCCACTAAGCTATGCTTAAAAGCAATAAGGAATCATCTAAAAAGTATGACACTTTCTACACATGTTGACTACATGGTTTATGAGGACTTTAAGTTGTATGAACTCGTCCCCATATCGGTGCTCAATACTACTCCCAATAATATAACTTAGCTTATATGCTTTAAAACATTTACTAATCCTCATATTTTGAGATTATTACTCAAAAGATTTCTCATAAAGAGAAAAACTCTTCATGAACACATTTGGAAATCGATGTTTCCTCTTATTTTAAATCTAAAAACATTTACTCTTTGGGATACTTAGTCCCCATATACTTATTTTGAAAATAGAAACACAACTCTCCTCATCCTCATATTCAAGTACTCAAGTCATAAACAAGTTTTAAAAGATTGCAAAAGACTTCTCAAAATGACTCGAAAGATCTCTCAAGACGTAACTCTTAACTGTACCATGAATTTGAATTATGAATTCAAGGATTATGATTCATGTTATAAAGGATCTCTCGATGTTTAGATGTTGTTTAGAGTTTTTATAATTAGAAAGGTGTAATGGTATACTTTAAAAGGACTAAGACCGAGCAAACGACATAAAAAAGGTGGGACTAGGCGACTCTGGCGCACTGCTGGCGATGGCGCCAAACCCAGAACTTCAAAGAATCAATCTTGGCACAGTGCTGGCACGCATTCCAGACCTTCTGACGCATATCGGATGCGTCATGCCAGCCTTTCCCAAGATCGATCCAATAAATTTTATTGTCATTTCCCGACGCTAATTCAACTAGAATCGATTGTTTACCTCAAAATTTCCTTAGATTCATTTACCAATACAAGTAAGCGAGAATCTGCTCACTTTATCTCAAGAAAAATCCTCAAAGATCGAACCTCACATCAAGAATTTATCAAACTCTATAAGCAAAGCATGAAGAACAAAACCTCAAGCCAACCATCAAGAAAGAAATTACGGATGAAATTTAGAAGGTTGGAGTGTAGTGAATGGACAAAAACTAACAAAATTACATACCTTAATTTGGTTAAATTCATCGATAAATCTTAAAAATCTTTACGAATGCCTTGAACTTCTCTCAAAACCCTAAGCATAATTTAGTCTGTAAAAACTAACTCAAATCAGTTTAAAACCCCAAAATATTACCTAAAACATTGAAGTTGATGGGGTAAGGAAAATACCAAGATACCCCTCATTAATTAAGGTAAAGTTCCTTAATTATGCAGGCTGAATTCAAACAGGCATATCTTCCCCATCCAAACTTGAAATTTAGCAAATACAGTGGCGTTGGAAAGAGGATTCCAAGACCTTTCATTTTATATCTTATTGGACACCAAACACATCATGTATTGAAATTTATGGTCATTTAAAGTTGACCCAAAACTCACAACTTGTCACGACCCAGATTCTGGAATCGGTACCGCGACCGGCGTTGTTAACCTCTCAGAGGTCGCAGACAAGCCTCTTCTTAGCTTTCATCATATTCTTATAGTTAAATTTGCGGAAAATTTAAAACTTTTAAAACTTAATGAAGTGTACATAGATTTCATATACATACTACGTAGAATCATATTTTAATAAGCTCAAATGTAAACAACCATCTACAATCGATTACGCAATTCAAAAGGAAGAATCAATATATCATAATATGTTTGCCAAAATGGCCTTAATACAAAAGCTTCGAAATAAAAACATCTGAAAGAAACGCTAGGGACAACATCCTCTAGCTATGTCTAAATACTAAGCTATGAAGATAGACGTAGCATCCTCGAAACTCGAGAGGACCTACCAAAGGTCTGGAGATCGCTGAGTCCAAACCGCTGCAATGAGTCTTCAATATGCTCTCTGATCTGCACCTATAAAATAATAATAGTATAGGGTTAGTACACACTTGTACTAAGTATGGGTGTATGCACACATACACGCAAGGACAATGCATGATCAAGGAAGGCTCTTCCTAACAACATGCCATCTCTGGAAAGTGTAGTCACTAGACTTTCCTAATTCGTTATTTGAGATTTGTGGTATGAATATGATGTATTTGAATGCATTCAAAACACACAACTCATTTTCTATATGAACACAAGACCTTGGAATCATGTACATAATTTTAGAACATTACAAACGAAAGTTTACAGTTTTGCTCTCCCAAACCCGAGAGCACCACTTCCCACACTTAGTTTATTTTTCAGTCTTTTATTTTTTTTGTTGATTAGTTCAATTATCTCCTTTGATCTTATGTTTTACTTACAAGTGCAAGGACTCATTGTAGTCCCATACCTACAATGAATCAAGTAAGTAATCCAAGCGATTAAGGAAACGATTTAACTACAATTTGGGCATGATATCTTTATAAGCCAATCTTTAGTGATTATACCTATTATTGTATTATTGGCCTAATATAAGAAGTCATTATAAACCAAACTTATTTGGCTATGATCATCTGCCAATTATATAAAGTCATTATAAGCCAATCTTATTTGGCTTTAATCATTTTCATAACATGAGATGTCATTATTGGATATGCCCCTTACATATAGAAAACTTCATTCTTATCAAACATTGGCATTCATAAACTCTTGATTTCTTAGTTCACTTTGAACTTACATCTCTTCTTCCTTCTTACTTTCTTAATAAAGTCCGTAGCATTAAGATTATGTGAAGTTACATGAAATCCAGTGTCTTCCCCACACCGAAAAGAGGTGATTCACCGATCAAAGTGAATCTTAGATCATGCGAGTTAACATGAAATCCAGTGTCTACCCCACACCGAAAGGGGTGATTCACCGGCTAAAGTGAATCCATGTCAAGTGTCTACCCCACACCGAAAAAGGGAGGTCCACGGCTAAAGTAAACCAAGAACATTCTTTTGAGCATTAACCGACATAGATCATGTGAGCTAAACATGAAATCCAGTGTCTGCCCCACACCGAAAAGGGGTGGTCTCACTGGCCAAAGTGAAACGGAAACATACCTAGCTCTCTTAGGTGGAATCCACAGGCTAGTTCCCATGTTGGCTAGACATGGTTCGAAGACTAGGAGATATTCGGAGACTCTTATCCACCGTGGTGGAGCCTCATCTCATGATACTTACATGTGCTAGAACAAACTCATTTCTAGTCTATCGTTGCTTTGCTCACTTTCTTTTACTTCATTACTTTTAGAGTTGACTCAAACATTATGGAACCTTGCTTCTAGATGATTGAGGTTTACTTACTCTATTGATGACTTGTCATCCCTTTCTTTACTATGTGAATTTAACCTTACATTAGCATCTTGGTGTTAATGAGACTTGTCTCACACGTTCTAACACCCTCTTATGTGAGTATCTTTAACATAGTAGTCTTAGGTGTCACTTCCTTTAACACCTCATTCTGGTCACTTTCTTAACTTAGACACTTTTAATTATTTTAATACTCACTTTATCATATTCACGTTCATTCGGTAGTTTCATACCATTGTTTATGGAACGTTGAGAATTTCATTCATGTACTACTATATTCATAGTTCATTTTGATAGGGTATGTTGGGACTTATCCCAATTATTGGCATACCCTTAGTTATGGATTCATTGAATTACCTTAGGTGTGCTTATGTTGTCATTTCAAAACTTTGGCTATATAAGATTGACATAAATTTAGTATTGGCCTAGAAAATTTGGAAATGAATTCACTAGCCAATTTATTGGCACAAGCCAATCATTCATTCAAATATAATTTCATGAGATTTTCATTGACCAGTTTCATTTCATATTTTGGAAATAACATTATAAACAAATTCCATCCAACTTTTTGGGCAAAACATTGTTAGCCAATTTATTGGCTTGAACCAAACATTCACTCAACATCTTTCCTGAGATTATCATTAGCCAAGTTGATTAATATTTATGTACATACTTTAGTGAACACATCATATCAAGCAAGTCATTATTTAATAGTAAACAAGCTTCATAACCAAAACATATCATACTTCACATTCTCGGACACAATTAGGTCATACAACATTCTTTATTTCGTGTAACAAATGCTTAGATCATGCGAATCAGTCTACATACTTCATTCGACATTTACAAATCATGAAAACCTAACATTAAGATCAGCCAGCACCACATACCAACAACATGTTCGAGATTACATCTACATACTTAATAGAATCGAAATCAAGGATAACTAGGGGAAAAGGGCGTTCAACAATATCTTTGGGAAACAACCCTAGTTTTGAGATTCATAGATTCAGAACGTTGAAAATCCTCTTGGAGAAAGAATTCCAGGAGAGAAACCCATACCTTATGTAGATTTGAATCTACGAGGATCACTCTACACGATATCCTTGAAGAGCACTTTGAAATCGCCTAAGAGAGACTTTAGCGTTCTAAGTTCTTGCATTTTTGCGTTCTGCCTTAGAGTCGTGAGTTCTAAGTGTTTGATCATGAATTCTAGGTCTTAGGAACTGATGTTGAATTATTCAACTTTAGATTAATTAACTTAATTAATAAATTAATTAGTTAATTACTAAAATACCCCTCCTAAGTTGACTAGACATAGGAGGACCATTGACTTAGCCAAATCCAAAATTGACTAAGTGTCTCGGCTGGACCAAGGCTTAAATTAATTAATTTGGCTGCTTAATTAATTAATTAAGGGACTTAAGGGAATTACTAAAATACCCCTAAGTCACTAGGACCACAACTAACTCCTTTGGACCATCCTAGGTTAGGTACTAGGTTGTCCCTAAGTTAGTTAAGTTAGTTAGGTGCCACCCGACTAGGTCTTAGGTTGTCGGGTCCCTTGGTTGGGTCTTTTTGATTGGTCCTAGGTTAGCTAGCTAGTTGGTTAGGTTAGTTAGAGTCTAGAGTTGGTTAGGAAGGTGGACCCCACACGGCTGGACCCGTGCACGCCTGTCCCTAACCGCCTAACCGAATGCGGTTGGGCTTGTCACGTGGTCTCCCTCGACCGTTGCACATGTGCTTGCACATGTGTTGCTGCCCATTTCTCCCAACCGTGCACTCTATGGTTGTATTTTGGAAAGTTCATTCTTTGTCCAAGGATCCTCACTATGTCCTTGGACACTGCTAATCTACAGGATCCTAAGTGATAGATGCACCCCTTGGAAATTAACTTTTTGGCCTTAAGGTACGAAATAAAAAAAACCTTAGGCACTATTGAACTAATCCTCCACTCAATAACTAGCTCATTTGGAAACTGGAACTTAAATACTCGAGTCCTACAATTAATGGAGCATAGAAAGCATGAAGTGAGTCCATACCTGAATAACATCAAAGTCCACCATATCTAAATCAACTAACTCAACCAGGGTGTCTTTCTAATTAACAGAAGTGGTACAATCACCAACGGGTGTGGATACACTAAAGGGCTCAAGAAGTTGTTCGAGAATACTATCAAACCTCATAGAAATATATGGAGTCATAAAATATAGAGTTTCACCTGGATCCAACAATGCATATAAATCAAGAGTAAAGACTTTGATCATGCTAGTGAAAACATCAGGTGAAACCTCTTGCTCTTGGAGACTGGTAATAGCATACATACAAATTTCTCCTCTACATGTTCCTAAAGTCGCTCATCTAGGTGCAACTTTGTCGGGCAAAGACAATGAAGAAGATTGAGCCCTGTTTCCCCCATTACCACTACTGTGCCTGTTATTAGGGCACTATCATGAAGTGACCTATTTGACCACACTTGAAGCAACCAGTGGATCCATCACAACACACTCATGGTGGTTCTTACCACACTTAGCACATGCAGGAGTCCAATTACCTCCTTGTGCCACACTACCTTGAGATTGTCCAGGTATTTCTTATGTTCTGAGAATTCTGATTCTTAAACTTACCTCTGTAGGTTCCATAGTGGATGATGGAACAGGTCCATTTGGATTTTTTTAAAGGATGATGGGTTTATATTGCTCTTCTGTTGCCCGAACTCATTATCTGTTGTCTTAGCCTTCTTGTGCCAGAACTTCTCTATCTCTCAGCTTATCCTCCTTAAGCTGTTACACATGGATCATAAGCCTTGATTGTCCATGTCTCCTATGAGCATAGATGTCTTGCCCTCCTTACCTAACAAGAGAGACAACCCTGATACAAATAGAACTCATCCCGTTCTTCATGTCAGTAACCATCTCTGGAGCATAGAAGGTTAGTTGAGTGAACTTGAGGCTATACTCATGCACACTCATGGGTTCCTTCTTAAAATAAAGGAATAATACCCTCGTGTAACAACCTTAAAAATGAACTAGTGAAACTAGACCCTAACTAGTGAGCTTGTGAGTTTATTTTGAGGTTTGAGGGTGTTTCATGTTATCCTGAGCTAAGCTTGAGATATTTAAGGGTTATAAGTCAAGGTAAGACTCCCCAAGGACCACCCTAAGGGTCCTTGAGGAGGACCCTAAGTTTAAACCCAAGACCATAAGGAAACCATGGGACTGCCCAAAATGCGGCGACCTACAGAAGGTTTCCATGCCTCGTGGGTCCATCCACGCCCCATGGATGGCCTCCGTAGGTCAGGGCCCAAAATGGCCCGCCTATAATCAAAATGACAGATGACCAGGATAATGTGTCACCCCATCCATGGTTCATGGATGGGGAGTCGTTATTTGCACCTGGTTTGCTGTCAAGGTCTCGGCCAAGCTAGGGGTTAATAGGTAAATTCACCCCAACTCCTAATAAGAGAATGGACGATTTTTTATTTATTTATGGTATTTTAAGAGTATTAAAGGTATTAAACTCTATTTTGTGTCTTTATTTTCAAAACCTTCTCCAAAATCTCTCTCTCAACAAACCTCCATTGGAGGTGAGGTTTTTCAAATTCTAAAGGTCAATTCTTCAAGTTTTCAAGTAAATTTTGTGGTCTTTTTCAAGTAAAATTTATGTTGATACTTCATCTGGGGATATATTTCATCCGTAGAGTCAATTTCAAGGTTTTCCAAGTTCAAGAAAAATAACAAGTTTTACTCGATCTCATGGGTTCTATCGTTAAATGATTTCAAAGTGTGTTGAATGGAATAGTATGATTGAATTACTATTTGATTGATAATTTATGATGAAAAACTCTATGAACTTACGACTTCTCTCAATTCCTCAATTATGCCTTATGAAGTGGGTTATTAATCATGAATGCATGTTGATGAAGTATGCCTAAATTGACTTAGATTATTGAATTTTATCATCATCTATTCTTAATTATGGTGAATTATTGATGTATTTATGTGTTGGGGATTTGAGAGTTATGACCTTCAAGGCAAGTATGATAACTTTCTTGTTGGATCAGAATTGTGAATTTGATGTTGATCCACTTGAAAGGTGGAAGTGTTTACTTGATTCGTATGTGATGGTATTGAATTGAAGGTTATATTTCTTGACTCTCTATATGCATGAGGGATATATGTATGATCATAAAGTGAAGTATATGTGTGATCTCTATGAATGTATTGTTATTATTGCCTAGGAAGTAATGGTACTATGATTGAAGTCTTATTCTTAAATTAGTACGCATGAAGGATACTAGGATTTGAAGCATGTGTGTGATATAAATATCACGACCGAAACCACACCCTAGAAGTTAGGGCACAATCTCGGATTGTGACGTGCGTACTCGACCTCTCGGAGGTCTCATACAAGCCTCTCATATCATTCATAGCATATACATAATGAAAATTAGTGCGGAATTAAAATTTTTCATAAAACAATATCATAGTCTTTAAAAACTCTTTCATATAGAAGTAATAGGAAAATTATAAGTCTCAATCTCATCATCTTAAGACACAAGAGTACTTGGGACACGGCCCATACGAAATACAAAACATAGTACTATTAAGTCTATTACAATACTTCAATAAAAGAAACATAAAAGACATATATGCCCTCGAGTCAAATGAGGACATACTTCAACTTCTCTTGAACGATGATATGGTCCAAGTCTTGCTTCCCAACTGCTCCTCACCTACCAAGAACTATGTACATAGATAAAAGCATGGAATTAGAACAACCACATGTACTATGTATGGCTTATGCATAAAATCATGAAAACGGACATTTATTGGAATTATGCATCTTTTCAGTTAAATATCATAATATAATCATAAGAAAAACATTTATCAACTTAGAATCACATAAGAAAACATTAAAACCAAACATCATATTTTTAGAACTCACTTTACAGTGAGCTCAATTCACTGTACAGTGAAGTACCTCACTGTTACAGTGAATTATCCTACTTTCGTTTTAAACACCTTTTAGCGTGTAGTCTTCTCACTAAAGCTATCCTAAGGTTCACTTAAGTCACACAAAGAGAGACCGCCCATACACCATCTCTAGATGTGCCTAAACGATCTTTAAGATTACTCATAATGAGACACATACACACCTACAATACATCAACATACAAGACATACATAATATGACAATCTCCCCTACCAAGGCTATCAAAAGACTTACTTAAGTACTCCTAGAAGAGAACGCATATACACCCTCTTTAAGGCTACCTAAATAATGCTTAAGACTTCCTAAGTTTAGATCATGTCAAACATATCAAGAAACTTGTCACGACTGGAATCTAGACCCCAGGCGAGACCGGCGTCGTTGACCTCTCAGAGGTCGCAGACAAGCCTACATACGTTATTCTTACTTCATCTAGGTTAATTTTAGCGGAAAATTTGAAACTTTTTGTTTCTTAACTTACTTATTAGACATTCTCATTAATACATAATTGTTCACCATCAACCATCTAATATCAAGATTATCAAATGAAAGAAATAGTCTAACATAGTAATAAAGATGTACTTGCCAAAATGGCACCAATACAATGTCTGAATAAAATAGGAAAGAAACGCTAGTGGAACATGCTCCACTAGCTCAACTCTAAAACTAAGCTAAAATATAAATGGTAGCATCCTCGAAAGCATGAGGGCCTACCAAGTCCGGATGAATGCTCGACGTCCGGATAGCTTTAGCGTCAACCTGTATCTCTAGCGTCCACCTGTGCCTGCACCTAAAATTGTAGAGTTGTATAGGGTTAGTACACACTTGTACTAAGTATGGGTATATGCAAGCACACACCAAGGACATTCATGAGAAAAGATAGCTCTTTCCTAGCAACATGATTATGGAAAGTCAAGTCAGTGGACTTGCCAAATTGAGATTTGGAAAGTTAGTGAACCTTCCAAATTTGGATTAGGAAAGTCAGTGAGCTTTCCAAATTTGGATTAGCAAAAGTCATGCCATGAGAGTAACATGCATCATCATAATTATCATATTGCACACAGCACATAACCTCATACACATAGCACATATCATAGCACATAACATATATCACATAGCTTCTTTCATATCATTCATTCATATGCCATGAGACCTTGGAATCATGGACTTGACATTAAGACTTTCCAAAATGAGGGCTCAACATATGGGACCTCAACTAGGGAGTCCTCATTAGCAAACACAGAGTCTGCTTCATTCATTCATAGGTACTTCATTTCATTTCGTTCATAAGCCAGTGTAAACACCAGCTATACCTAGGGTGTAGTTTAAGACTTTCATCGGGTTTGCTGTGCAATGATCAAGAATAACCTTGTGTCATTACCTGAGTCTAGCTCACCTCTTGATCATCCTATCCTAACACTTTTGGTATCATTCGTTTCATTATGTGCTTCATTTGAGGCTGGCCTCATTCATTCATTGGGAACTTTAACTTTAACCGACATAGATCATGTGAGCATCATGAAATCCAGTGTCTCCCCCACACCGAAAAGAGGTGGAATCACCGGCCAAGGTGACCCAAAAACATGCTAGCGTACATGGGAATTTAACCCCGCCAGATCCCTATATTGGCAGTATATGTTCGAAGATCTAGAGATAAAAGGAGACCCATACCCGGCAAGCCGGACAGTCTCATCTCATGAGAGTTACGTGAACCTCCGCCCTTCCCTAAAGAAGGCTCATAGCTAGTCTATCGGTGCTCAGTATAAAGTTCCATTACATTCAACTCATACGTCATGGAAGCTGGCCTCTAATATGAGGACATTATAGCTCAATATCATCATTAGTATTAAGTGTGTTAATCTCAATACTTTCATTAGAGTGTTCATAGAGACTGGTCTCTTCATTAACTTTACACTCTCATAGGTGAGTACGTTTTGGTAACATTTACTTAGGCTCATTTGAGATTGTTCTAATCTTTTACATTTGCCTTATATCATGTTGTCACCACATTCATTAATATTAGCACATTTACTCTTCATAATTACTCACCCCATTTTACGTGAATATTCATTTCATCATATGCCAATATACTTGGCCATTTGTGTGTTTCATACTCTTACTTAACCCTTCTAGGGTTTCATCATTTGATTGTTCATTTCATCATTCAGTACATACATCTTAGGTTCACTTACTTTTAAACGTATGCTAGACTTATGAGTCTATACACACAAGCCATGAGGCTTCATTCATAATTCGTTAAGTGATTCATACATTCCTAAGATTATGTAGTACAAGACTTATGTATCTCGTATATATGCCAAGATCTTGATTTCGATCTAAGTAGATGGCATTATTCTTGGATATTTTGTTCACGTATGACTTATGTATCAATACGGAAGTTCGGGCAAGGAAACCCAAGTTCGAATCACTTGGATAACATTTACATTTTTCATTGATTTTATTTTTAATCTCCATGACATTGGGACTCTAGATTGAACCCCAACATTAACATTGTATCATTAGTTTTCTACTTGGTTTTCTTCTTAAATTGGCCGAAGGGTTGTGGGTTCGAACCCCCACAACCCCTTTTTATTTTTCATTAATATCTCATTGCCCCTTTTCGTCCAAACCAAGAGGTTGTGGGATCAAACCCCCACAGCCTCTTTTATTTTTGTTCTTTATTTCGCTGGGGAATTGGGAGGTTGTGGGTTCGAACCCCCACAGCCTTCTTATTTTTGCTTTTAATTTCGCTAGAGGCTGTGAGGTGGTGGGTTCGAACCCCCACAGCCTCCTATTTTATTTTTTAAATTAAATTCACTAGGCTAGGCGTTTTGGCAGTGAGGTTGTGGGATCGAGCCCCCACAACCTCACTTTGCTTTCTTATTTAATTTTGCCATTCTCCTTTCCAACCTTGAGGTCGTGGGTTCGATTCCCACGCCTCACATTTTCTTTTCTTTATTTTCTCTTCTTTCACTCGATGCCTGGAGGTCGTGGGTTCGAATCCCACGCCTCCCATTCATTTGTTTAATTTATTTCCCTCTCCTTTCCCAACCAGCAGCCCGAGTTCGATTCCCCCCAGCCCTATTTTTTCATCTTTTTCTCGCGATATACAGTAGCCAAACGGGTGAGGTCACAGGTTCGAATCCTGGTGGCCTCACCCCTTTAAAAATGTATTAAATTTCCAGATTCCAACCTTCTTTTTGACCGAAATTAAGGTACACCAAGCTGGAATTTTATTCATGATTTTTAGCTTCCTTTCATCAACCTTTTCATGTTAGTTTCTTAGGGCATTTCACCAAGCCTTTAGTGTATAGTTAGGTGTAGTTTAGGGGTTACATTAGTCAAGCGTTTTCACTCAAAATCAGTAACCTCAAACCCCATATGAACATCACATTGTGTACAACTTTAGCACATAAAATACAAGGATTAACATGCCCTTACACATCTCCAAACAGTGACTAACTTCACTGCCACACGTTGCACACACACATCACTTTTTCACATGATTTCGATCAACATAATCAATATTCACAAAATTTCGAACATGCATACTTAAACATAAACATCACGAAAACACATTTCATCCCTACTTCGTACCAGCAAACATACCCAACCTAAAATTCAATGGGAGCTAGTGACAGGGACATGCAACGGGGAACAATCCTAGATTTCAGAATGAATATCTTGAATCTTAAGGGGTCTCTTGGGAAAGGGACCAAGAGGAAAGAAACCCATACCTTAATTGATGTTCAAACGTAGAAGTTGCTGCCCAAAATCCTGTCCAAAATCAGTCCAAGCCTCCTCAACGTACACACCACTCGACGGATAACTTCTCTTTGCCTTAACATTTTTGGTTACTTTGTTTTTCTTAAAAGTTCATGTGAGTTCTTCAAGTGTGAAGAACTCTTGATATATTTTTAGTTCTTCACGTTAATTTGGCAGAGAGCAAACGTGAAAGAGATGGTGAAACGTGACAGAGAGATCGTGAGAGAGTAGTCTAATCTTAGTTTGGGAATTAGTCAAACTAGGACTCCTTATTAATTTAAATAAAAACCTGATTTAATTAGCTTAGTGAAAGGACCATTATGCCCTTACAAAAAATCAGATTTTAATCAACAATTAAATCATCAATTTGTTGCTTCCAATGGGGCTTGAACCCGAGTGACACCCTTTTGCGAAAATGGGTCACTTCGGGTCGACCCAACCCGAATTGATTCTTTAATTAAATTAATTAATTAATTAATTAATTCCTTAGGGTAATTACAATATTACCCTTGGCCTGGAAAAGACCATTTTACCCCTGAACCCTCAAAACTTAAAATTTCCTCTTTTAAGTCCGGTAAAGACTCTTTCGATTAAATCTTTGTTTTCGAGAGCCTTACATGGTTGGTTCCAACCTTTACAAGATCAACTAACTCCCCAAGTTAGTTGGCTTGGCCGTAGTAAGGGTTTTGAGGTCTGGTTCTACGCGTATCAATCCGTGTGAACCTTGGTCTAATCGCAAGCATTCTTGACACCTTAAGCATTTATCTTATTCATTTTTAGGGTTGTTACAAAACTTCCCTAACTAGAGTCATTCTCAAGACTTCCATATATAAGACATGAAGAGTTCATCCTTTATGCCCTCTTCATACTTTAACTAAGGAATCCTTAAGTCACTTTAGATTAAGTACTTATTCATTTACATACTTTATATAATTAAGTCATTAGTTCATTATTTCATTTAAGATACATACATCACATAAAGGACATCCAAATAATGGTCTTGGAGAAGACCTAGGGAATCTTACTAACATCTTCAAAGCCTATTGTGCAATGTCTAGATAGAATCCCATACCACCATCTAAACCTCATAGAACTTCTCTAATGCTAATAGGTATCCCATATGATGAGAATAGGAAATAACCGACATAGACCATGGTAGCAAAACACATAATCCGGAGTTCTATCCTACTCCGATGAGGTTGTTCTACTTGCCAATGGTAGAATTTCGACACATATCATGTAGGCACATGGTTAAGGAAATATGAAGGGCTTCTTTGTAATCTAGTCTCATACTTTATCTAGAACTACTTCAATTACAATATTCACTCGGTGCTAGACTTCTCAGAGATTAAGTCACACTAAGGTTCATAGAAAAGGGTTCTATGTCAAGTTCATAACCCAATTACATTTACCCTACCAAAGAATGGTCCACTAGGGCTACCTCCCTAAGGCGACAAGAAGCTCATCATGACTTTCCTAAGGATTGATATGATTCCGTTCTAGCCAATCAACCTTAAGTCCATCATCATTGCATGAACGATACCATTACGACTTTCGACTTCAAGTTTCATAACCTTACCACTTGGTTCAAGGTTTCACATAAGGGACCCTCTTATCACCATTCAAGGTCTCACCTAACATTTATTCAATCAATACTAAGACACTTTAGGTTCCTAAGTCAAGACATCACATATTCATATTCATACAAACAACAAATAAGGGACACAAGTCTACCTAAACAAGACACAACATACTTCACTTTAGCACATATGGCATACATTCTTTAGACACTTAGGAATGACCCTTAACATCATTTTTGTCAACCTATTAACTACTTTAACATCATCAAAATAACCATTATAGACTCATATAGCCAAATTAGGAGCAACCATGCATCAACTCTAATACTACACACTTAACATATATTCATAGCATAACATGATTACCTAAAATGTATCAATAGAATAACACATATTTTCACATATAGGTTGGTATGACCATACTTCACATAATCAACTACACAAATCAACATAATACTTCAAGTAGTGCCGACAAGGTCATGATCATCAATACACTTAAAATACGCCGACAAGGCCACATCAATTCACATAACACCGCCACCATAAGTGGACAAAACCTAAAAACATAATTGAAGTATAATTAAAATTAAATAAAGTAAAATAGGACAGAGTACCACCACTTCATCCTCAACACTTCAAGCCAATGTCAAATCATCCAATTCAATCTCATAAGGTCCTTACCCATGGTCATGAACATCAATTCAATACACAAACTATAATACTCAATGAAATCTAAACTAATTCAATATAGATTCAACAATCTAAGAACAATTAGATAACAATTGAATACAATTCTTATAACATTAGAAATCCCATAAGAAACTACACATGAATTCATAAACATTAATCAATATCAAGTAACCCCTAAATTAGTGAAAAACTAGGGTTCATCAATTGCATGGGTTCATAGGTTAATTAAGTTAAAATCATATTAATAACAACAATTCAATCACTATTCAATGATTATAAAACTTTAATGCAAGAACACATGGTAGATCATGAAATAGGTCAAGTTCATCTTTGAAAACTTTCGAAAACATTGAAAGTTGGGCTCCTTGATGAAACGAGTTTCAAGGATCAAAAACCATACCTTAACAATGGTAATCCTTCAATTTGATGAAGAATATTCACTTAAATCACCAATCCAAGCTCTTCCTTGAGTTTTAGCTTTAATGGAGTCTTGGGGAATTTCTAAGGGATTTTGGGGTTTTGATTTTGAAGAATGAAATCTTTTAAGTGATAAAGATTTAAATACACATTTAAAATACCCAATAGACCCCTTAGGAACCGCCAAACCTTATATTTGGAAGTGGGGTGAATTTACAAGTTCACCCCTCAACTTAGAGTGAACCTGCGCAGTGAGGCAGTCCACCAACGGTTGCCAAACGACGGCCCGTTCCCTGACTAACGGACCGTCCTGTTGGTCCATGGTCTTGGACTGAGGCTGGTCATTGGCCTATTTCCTCCCATGTATAAGTCCCAATCAACATCACCCATTGCGGGGCGTCGATTATCCCACGAGCCGTTGATGCCTCCGTCGTTTGGGGGCTGCTTGGACAGTCTTGACACCAAGTTTTGGGTCCTTCCTTAAGGACCCTTGGATGGTCCTTGGGGATGATTTCCCGGAATTTTACAACCCA
Organism: Solanum sitiens; assembly: GCA_016801875.1. Classification (NCBI taxonomy): domain Eukaryota; kingdom Viridiplantae; phylum Streptophyta; class Magnoliopsida; order Solanales; family Solanaceae; genus Solanum; species Solanum sitiens. Next base: position 1,988,435 of record JABWTJ010000036.1, on the reverse strand, counting down.
AACATGACCGTATACAATTTTAGGACCTCTCACATTAATTTCACCTAAAACGAACACGTAAAACTCGACGAAACATGCCTACTCACACAAGATCATTTCAAGGCACATCTTTTGAACGTCATGGACGTTCTTGAGCGTTTGACCTCCAAACTTCATGAAACTTGAAACACTTACTATATACATCATATTAACTCATTTAAGGACCTCAAAACATCATGAATCACACATAAATACATAGAACGACATATGAGGCACTTAGGTGACTTAGTCATCGAACGTCTTGGTCGTCCCTTGATGTTTGACTTCCAATGCACCTAATACTTTAGACACTGCCTCAATACCATTTAATTGACCTATTTAGAAACTTATAACATCATGACAACCATGTTAGGCTCTAGTTCACATATGTCATTTTCGGGACCTTACATTCTCCCCCACTTGGACAACATTCGTCCTCGAATGACACTTGCCACTCTCCGAACACTTTCAAGAATAGAGAATCAAATAACGGCACATAACCAAACCATATAGCACATAATCAAGGGGAAAACATCAATTTCACATAGTCAAGAGATTCACAACACAACAAGAAACTAGAATACACTTCTATAACTCATTATGCTACAAAACTCACATTCTCATTCTGAATAGCAAAAACTCATTTTATATTCATTATCATGCTCATACATATTAGTTCTAACCATATTACAACAATTTTAGACCAAAGAATCAATTAGTCACATTTTGAAATTTTTTACAATGAACCTGCCAAGCTACAATGATTTAGGCCAATTTTTCTAAAAATGCAATTTTAGGCAATTCATGATATAGACATGCTAATATGCAATGTAACATCATGTAAACACCTTTTAAAACATGCTCATAGCTTAATAAAACATACAATGCAAGAAGTTAATGAAATTCAATTTCAACCAAACTCCTAAACATCATGCACATGCAACAACTTCTAGCACATCTATCTAGCCATACTCCCCCACTTAGAAGGAACCCCTATCACAACAAGAGACATAATACTTACCAACATCATCATCACTCTCATACGGCTTCTCTCCTCTAGTCCGGAGTGCATAGAAACACCTCCTTGTTGGAGGATCTTCCTTTGGAATACTAGGATCAACTTTCTTACCCTCTTTTCCTGTAGAAGCAATGTTAGGACAAGCTCTCACCTTGTGTCCATCTTTTCCACATCCAAAGCAAATACCGGTTCCCACTAGACACTCACCATAATGTTTCTTATCACAAGTGGCACATGTAGGTTTGCCATCTTTGGAACTACCTCCTTTATCAACCTTGAACTTAGCACCCCTAGATTCTTCTTGAGTTTGAGCCCTCTTTTTGAACCTAGGTTGCACTTGATCAGTAGCACCACTCTTTTTCAAGTTTCTTGACATCCTCCTAAGTTTAGACTCTTCAATTGATTGTGCATACACCATGAGTTTAGCTAAGGTCATATCATCATGTATCATAGCCGTACGACATTCTTCGCTCACTAAGTTGGCTACACCCATCACAAAGCGACTCATTTCATCCCTTGGATTAGACACTAGGAATGGTGCATATATAGACAAAGTTGAGAACTTCAAAGAGTATTCCTCAACACACATATTGCCTTGCTTGAAATTGATAAAATCCTCTACCTTAACCTCTTTCCTCTCACGGGGAAAGTACTTGCCTAGAAAAGATTCCTTAAATTCTTCCCATTCAATAGGATCCGACTCCACCGGCCTATTATCCTTCCATTGAGTGTACCATATTTGAGACACGTCTCTCAATTGATACGAAGCCAACTCTGCCTTCTCTCTAGATGTAACCACCATAGCACTCAATAACTTGTACACACCATCAAGGAACTCTTGGGGATCTTCATCTACCTTAGATCCACGAAAGATTGGAGGATTCAATCTCACAAAGTCTCTCAACCTAGATGTCATAGTGCTCTCCACAACATTCACCGTAGGCACCATACTCAAATTAATTTGAGTAGTCACGGCTTGGGCTATAGCAAGCAAAACATCTCTAATATCCCTATTAGACATCTCCAGAACCTCATTACCTCCTTCCACATTGGGGGCATGATCACCTTGAGGAGGCACTTGAGTACCTTGAGCACCTTGGACACCTTGGACACCTTGACCATCTTGAAGAACTTGCTCAACTTTCTCAACTTGAGGAGGAATCTCCTCATTCACCCTCTCCTCTTCCAACCTTCTAGCGGCCATCCTTCTAGTACTCATCTCCTAGAAACACAAGGAAACATATTTAGAAGGATACTCATAACATTTACTCTACCGCACAACATAGGAGTAGAAAAGAAGGGAAACTCTATCGTCCTATAGCCTCTCGCCCATAGATGTATCCCGACTCACACCGATGGTCAAGACTCTACTAGACGTGACTTGATGAGACTTTTTGATTACTAAGAATACTTTCACCAGCCTATGCTCTGATACCAAGCTTTGTCACGACCCGAAACCACACCCTAGAAGTTAGGGCACAATCTCGGATTGTGACGTGCGTACTCAACCTCTCGGAGGTCTCATACAAACCCTTATATCATTCATCGCATATACATAATGAAAAGTAGTGCGGAATTAAAACTTTCATAAAACAATATCATAGTCTTTAAAAACTCTTTCATATAGAAGTACTAGGAAATACTAAGTCTCAATCTCATCATCTTAAGACACAAGAGTACTTGGGACACGGCCCATACGAAATACAAAACATAGTACTATTAAGTCTATTATAGTAGTTCAATAAAAGAAACATAAAAGACATATATGTCCTCGAGTCAAATGAGGACATACTTCAACTTCTCTTGAACGATGATATGGTCCAAGTCTTGCTTCCCAAATTCTCCTCACCTACCAAGAACTATATAGATAGATAAAAGCATGGAATTAGTACAACCACATGTACTAAGTATGACTTATGCATAAAATCATAAAAACGGACATTTATTGGAATTATGCATCTTTTCATTTAAATATCATAATATAATCATAATAAAAACATTTATAAACTTAGAATCACATAAGAAAACATTAAAACCAAACATCATATTTTTAGAACTCACTGTACAGTGAAGTACCTCACTGTTACAGTGAATTCACATACTTTCGTTTTAAACACCTTCTAGCATGTAGTCTACTCACTAGAGCTATCCTAAGATTCCCTTAAGTCACAAAAAGAGAGACCGCCCATACACCCTCTCTAGATGTGCCTAAACGATCCTTAGGATTACTCATAATGAGACACATACACACCTACAATACATCAATATACAAGACATACATAATATGACAATCTCCCCTACCAAGGCTATCAAAAGACTTACTTAAGTACTCCTCGAAGAGAACGGCCATACACCCTCTTTAAGGCTACCTAAATAATCCTTAAGACTTCCTAAGTTTAGATCATGTCAAACATATCAAGCAACTTCCCTAACTAGAGTGATGTCTCAAGACTTCCATATATAAGACATGAAGAGATCATCCTTTATGCCCTCTTCACACTTTAACTAAGGAATCCTTTAGTCACATTAGATTAGGTACTTATTCATTTAAATACTTTATATCATTAAGTCATTAGTTCATTATTTTATTTAAGAGACATACATCACATAAAGGACATCCAAATAATGGTCTTGGAGAAGACTTAGGGACTCTTACTAACATCTTCAAAGTCTATTGTGCAATGTCTAGATAGCGTCCCATACCACCACCTAAACCTCATAGAACTTCTCTAATGCTAATATGTATCTCATAAGATGAGAATATGAAATCACCGACATACACCATGGTAGCAAAACATGGAATTCGGAGTTCTATCCTACTCCGATGAGGTTGTTCTACTTGCCAATGGTAGAACTTAGACACATCCCATGTAGGCACATGGTTAAGGAAATATGAAGGGCATCTTTGTAATCTAGTCTCATACTTTAACTAGAACTAATTCCCTTACCATACTCACTCGGTGCTAGCCTTCGTTCTCATAGATTAAGTCACACTAAGGTTCATACAAAAGGGTTCTATGTCAAGTTCATAACCCAATTACAAATACCCTACCAAAGAATGGTCCACTAGGGCTACCTCCCTAAGGCGACAAGAAGCTCATCATGACTTTCCTAAGGATTGATATGATTCCGTTCTAGCCAATCAACCTTAAGTCCATCATCATTGCATTAATGATACCATTATGACTTTCGACTTCAAGTTTCATAACCTTACCACTTGGTTCAAGGTTTCACACAAGGGACCTTCTTATCACCATTCGAGGTCTCACCTAACATTCATTCATTCAATACTAAGACACTTTAGGTTCCTAGTTAAGACATCACATATTCATATTCATACAAACAACAAATAAGGGACACAAGTCTACCTAAACAAGACACAACATACTTCACTTTAGAAAATATGGCATACATTCTTTAGACACTTAGGAATGACCCTTAACATCATTTATGTCAACTTATTAACTACTTTAACATCATCAAAATAACCATTATAGACTCATATAGCCAAATTAGGAGCAACCATGCATCAACTCTAATACTACACACTTAACATATATTCATAGCATAACATGATTACCTAAAATGTATCAATAGAATAACACATACTTTCACATATAGGTAGGTACGACCAGACTTCACATAATCAACTACACAAATCAACATAATACTTCAAGTAGTGCCGACAAGGCCATGATCATCAATATACTTAAAATACGCCGACAAGGTCACATCAATTCACATAACACCGCCACCATAAGTGGACAAAACCTAAAAATATAATTGAAGTCTAATTAAAATTAAATAAAGTAAAATAGGGCAGCGTACCACCACTTCATCCTCAACACTTTAAGCCAATGTCAAATCATCCAATTCAATCTCATAAGGTCCTTAACCATGGTCATGAACATCAATTCAATACACAAACTATAATACTCAATGAAATCTAAATTAATTCAATATAGATTCAACAATCTAAGAACAATTAGATAACAATTGAATACAATTCTTATATCATTAGAAATCCCATAAGAAATTACATATGAATTCATAAACATTAATCAATATCAAGTAACCCCTAAATTAGTGAAAAACTAGAGTTCATCAATTACATGGGTTCATAGGTTAATTAAGTTAAAATCATCTTAATAACAACAATTCAATCACTATTCAATGATTATAAACTTTAATGCAAGAACACATGGTAGATCATGAAATAGGTCAAGTTCATCTTTGAAAACTTTCGAAAACATTGAAAGTTGGGCTCCTTGATGAAACGAGTTTCAAGGATAAAAAACCATACCTTAACAAAGATAATCCTTCAATTTGATGAAGAATATTCACTTAAATCACCAATCCAAGCTCTTCCTTGAGTTTTAGCTTTAATGGAGTCTTGGGGAATTTTCTAAGGGATTTTGGGGTTTTGATTTTGAAGAATGAAATCTTTTAAGTGCTAAAGACTTAAATACACATTTAAAATACCCAATAGACCCCTTAGGAACCTCCAAACCTTCTATTTGGAAGTGGGGTGAATTTACAAGTTCACCCCTCAACTTAGAGTGAACCTGCGCAGGGAGGCAGTCCACCAACGGTTGCCAAACGACGGTCCGTTCCTTGACAAACGGACCGTCCTGTTGGTCCGTGGTCTTGGACTGAGTCTGGTAGTTGGAGTCTACCCTCCCATGTCTAAGTCCCAATCGATGGCACCCATCGACGTGGCGTCGATTGGCCCACGAGCCGTTGATGCCTCCGTCGTATGGGGGATACCTTGGACAGTCTTGACACCAAGTTTTGGGTCCTTCCTCAAGGACCCTTGGATGGTCCTTGGGGATGATTGCCCATACGTTTCCAACCCAAACATGAACTTATATGAGTTTAGGATCTCTCACATGAATTCACCCAAAACGAACACGTAAAACTCGACGAAACATGCCTACACACACAAGATTATTTCAAGGCACATCTTTTGAACGTCATGGACGTTCTTGAGCGTTTGACCTCCAAACTTCACTAAACTTGACACACTGCCTATATAAATCATATTAACTCATTTAAAGACCTGACGACATCATGAATCACACATAAACACATAGAACCACATATGAGGCACTTAGGTGACTTAGTCATCACGTCTTGGTCGTCCCTTGACGTTTGACTTCCAATGCACCTAATACTTTAGAAACTGCCTCAATACCATTTAATAGACCTATTTAGGACCTTATACCATCATGACAACCATTTTAGGCTCTAGTTCACCTATGTCATTTTTGGGATCTTACAATAAATGAATGAGTTATGATCATATTTTGAAGCTAATGGTGTTAAAATTGAATGTTATCTCTCTATTAAAACTTGTAGATGATGGTGATTATGTGAAAGGATACTCTCACATACACACATGAATGAATGAATGAAGTTTAACGATAATGTTAATAAATATTGAGTCTATTGAAAGGTTATTCTCAATTATACTCTAATGAATGAAAGGACATGTTATGAAAGGACTTTCTCACAATAATGACATTCTTAGTTTAAAGTCTATTCACATCTTGGAATCTATGATCTTTTGAATGAATTAATGTTGGTTTGAGATGGATGCCCATACGTTAGTAGAGGCGGGGTATCTAGTAGCAATCTTATATCCCATAATGAACGAATGTCAAATACTCTGTGGTATAATAATGCTAAGCACCGAGTGGATAGTGATATGAGATTCAAGCTCTCGCGTGAGTTGAGGTGGGGTTTCTACTATCAATCTCTTGAGATGGATGCCCTGAGTGAGTTGGGGCGGGGTATCATGAAGCGATCTCCCTATCCCATAACTATGTTCTCACATAGGTCTAGCTAGTGGATCCACTTAAGGCTAAACAAGCTATGGTTCCACCTTAGGCAAGTAGGAATCTCTTTATCCGGTGAGGGTGACACTGGGATTCCATGTCAAGATCACATGGTCTATGTCGATTAAGGATTACTCCCACAAAGAAATGTTAATGAACTATGGATTCTTAAGGATGTACTACTTAGTGTGGGTGGTGGAATGGTACGCCATATATGCATTGCATAAGTAGGCATTTGAGAGAGGTCATGGTGTGTTTTCTTATAATGTTGATGAAATTAATTGGCTCTTGTGATGACGTATTAATGAAGAATGTTGACCTAATTTCTAATGTATGAAAGTCCTCTAAATTCAATTATTGGATAATGTTAACTCTAAATGCTTATATGTTTAAATGTAGAGATGCATTCTATACTTGGTGGTATTATGAGTTACTTCCTTGTCATGACTTATTGTATATGAATGTTCCTTGTCTAGGGTGACTTCAAAGAAGTACTTAGTGTGAGGAGCAGTATGGGATGCTACTTGCACATTGCACAAGTATGACTTAGAGTTGTCTTAGATGTTGGTCCTAATGTGATAATGTGAGCATGTAATGTTTATGTCTCTTATATGTTTATGGTGAAAAGGTGGGAAGGATGAATGATAAGTTCACTTTGGTGACTTTAATGTGGTACCTTGGTGTGGATGGTGGTATGGGACGCTATCCATACATTGTACAAGTATAGCTTGAGGGTTACTTGAGGTGGACGCTTTAGGTGAAGGTAAAGGGTTATATATGTATGATTGTGTTCAAATGTGAAAATGTGACTTCTATGTTGGTTGTGACTTAGATTATGCCTCTCTTGTCCGATGTCCATGAAGCTTTATAAAAATGGCATAAAATCATGACTTTAAACAAAATGTCCTTTTTAAAGCATGTTTTTGGGAGCTAGTGAAAGGGATATGCAACGGGGAACAACCCTAGTTTTTGGAGTGAATATCTTGAATCTTAAGGGGTATCTTGGGAAAGGGACCAAGAGAGAAGAAACCCATACCTTAATTGAAGTTCAAACGTTGAACTTGCTGCCCAAAACCCTCTGCTAAATCAGTCCAAGCCTCCTCAACGTCCACACCACTCGACGGACAACTTCTCTTTGCCTTAACGTTTTTGGTTAGCTTGTTTTCTTAAAATTTTCCTGTGTGTTCTTCAAGTGTGAAGAACTTTAATATATTTTCTGTTCTTGTTGTTGTTTAGGCAGAGAGCAAACGTGAAAGAGATGGTGAAACGTGAGAGAGAGTTTGTGAGAGAGAGTAGTCTAGGATTAGATGATGACTTAGTCAATTTAGGACTCTCCTTAATACTTAAAATCTGATTTAATTAATTATACATGAAAGGACCATTTTTCCCTTACAAAAATCAGATTTTAAATGATAAATAAATCATCAATTTGTTGCATCCAATGGGGCTCGAACTAGGGTGGCGTGACCCTTGCGAAATGGGTCATTTCGGGTCGACCCTACCCTATCCGACTCTTTAATTAAATTAATTAATTAATTAATTAATTCCTTAGGGTAATTTCAATATTACCCTTGGCTTGGAAAAGACCATTTTACCCCTGGACCCTCAAAACTTAAGATTTCTTCTTTTTAAGTCCGGTAAGGACTCCTTCAATTAAATCTTCGTTTTCGAGAGCCCTACATGGTTGGTTGCAACCTTTCCAAGCTCAACTAACTCCCCAAGTTAGTTGGCTTGGCCGTAGTAAGGGTTTTGAGGTCTAGTTCTACGCGTATCAATCCGTGTGAACCTTGGTCTGATCGCAAGCATTCTTGACACCTTAAGCATTTATCTTATTCATTTTTAGGGTTGTTACATTATCCCCACCTTAGGAACATTTGTCCCCGAATGAAACTACCACTATATATCGTAATGGCAGTCATATCATAACATAATCACTATACACAGTCAAGCAATAACATTAAAATATGGAGAGATAAGGAAACATAGACTTAAGAGTAGGAAGTCTAACCTCAAGAGCTGAAAAGATGAGGGTAGAGGGATCTCATGTCGGCCTCAGCCTCCCACGTAGAACCCTCAACAAGATGATTTCTCCACAATACCTTCACTGTGGCAATCTCCTTGTTCCTCAGCCGCTTGACCTATCTGTCTAAGTTCTCAACAGGTACCTCCTCATAAGACAAGTCTTCATCAACCCCCAAACCTTCCACAGGTAGAATCGATGCTGGATCACCTAGGCACTTCTTCAACATAGAGACATGAAAGACTGGATGAACAGAAGCTAGCTCAGCAGGCAATGCCAACTCATAGGCCACCTCACCCACACGCTGTAGGATCTCGTATGGCCCAACATACCTCGGACTCAACTTCCCCTTCCTGCCAAACCTCATCACCCCCTTCATAGGTGATATCTTTAGATAGACCTGGTCACCAACATCAAACTCTAAGGGCCGTTTTCTGTTATCTGCATATGACTTATGCCGACTATAAGCAGTAGCCAACCTGTCCCTAATCACTCTGACCTTTTCTAAGGCCTCATGAATGATATCTAGACCCAAAATGGATGACTCTCCAACCTCGAACCACCCAACTGGAGATCTATACCTCCTACCATACAGTGCCTCAAACGCTGCCATCCCAATGCTGGAGTGATAGCTATTATTATATGAGAACTCTATCAAACGCAGATGGTCATCCCAGCTACCTCTGAAGTCAATCACACACGCTCTCAACATGTCCTCCAGTATCTGAATGGTGTGCTCTGCCTGCCCATCTATCTGAGGATGAAAGGCCGTGCTAAGCTTTACCTGCGTGCCCAAGCTCTTCTGGAAAGATCTCCAGAAATGTGAAGTAAACTGAGCTCCTCTATCTGAAATGATAGACAAAGGAATCCCGTGCCATCTCACAATCTCATCAATGTAGAGTCTCGCATAATCCTCGGCTCTGTAAGTAGACTTGACAGGGATAAAGTGAGCAGATTTAGTCAATCTGTCCACAATAACCCATATGGAGTCATGCTGCCTCCTAGTCCTCGGAAGACAAACCACGAAGTCCATATTAATGGCCTCCCACTTCTAAGTCGGAACCTCATTAATCTGAGTCAGACCGCCAGGCTTAAGATGCTCTACCTTAACCTGCTGACAATTAGGACACTTGGCCACATATTCTGCAATGTCCTTCTTCATGCCATCCCACCAATAAATCTGCTTAAGATTATGATACATCTTGGTAGAACCTGGATGTATGGAATATCTGGAACCATGGGCCTCTGCAACAATCCTGGTCCGCAAATCATCCACATCTGGTACACACAGCCTGTCCTGATACCTAAGTATGCCATCACCTCCCAAAGCGAAAGACTCATTCATCTTTATCAACACTGAGTCTTTCAGCTCCATCAACACAGGATCTAGATGCTGACCCTGCTTGACTTCAACTACCAAGGATGATTCAGAACTAGGATGAACTGAAATACCCCCGCTAGTAGAGTCAACCAATCGCACACCCAGTCTGGCCAGTCTGTGTATATCTCTCACCAACTCCTTCTTCTCATCCTCAACGTGGGCTGTACTTCCCATGCTCATCCTGCTCAAAGCATCAGCCACAATATTAGCCTTACCTGGATGGTAGTGAAAATTCATGTCATAATCCTTCAACAGCTCCATCCATCTCCGCTGACGTAGATTCAACTCTCTCTGTGTGAACAGGTACTGGAGACTCTTGTGGTCTGTGAATACATCCACATGCACTCCATACAAGTAGTGCCTCCACAGCTTCAGTGCAAACACCACAGCTGCCAACTCCAGGTCATGAGTGGGATAATTTCTTCTCATGAACCTTGAGCTGTCTGGACGCATAGGCTATCATAATACCAACCTGCATAAGAACACAACCCAAACCAACCCTAGATGCATCACAGTAAACAGTGTAATTCTCACCACACTTAGGCAAAGTAAGCACCGGGGCTGAAGTGAGTCTGTCCTTGAGCTCCTGGAAACTCCTCTCACAAGTCTCCGTCCACTCAAACTTGGCTTTCTTCTTAGTCAAAGCTGTCAATGGGGCAGCAATGGAAGAAAAGCCCTCCACAAACCAGCGGTAGTAACCAGCCAATCCCAAAAAGCTATGGATGTCTGTGGGAGTAAGAGGCTTTGGCCAGTTCTACACAGCCTCAGTCTTATTGGGATCCACCTCCATGCCCTGATCGGACACAACATGACCCAGGAAGGTCACTGATCTAAGCCAAAATTCACACTTGCTGAATTTGGTATACAGCTGATGTTGTCTAAGTACCTGCAAGGTTAGTCTCAAATGCTGTTCATGCTCTTCCTTGGTCCTAGAGTAGATGAGAATGTCATCAATGAATACTATGACGAAGGAGTTAAGGTATTCACGGAAGACTCGGTTCATGAGGTCCATAAATGCAGTAGGTGCATTCGTAAGACCAAATGACATTACTAACTCCTCATAGTGACCATAACGGGTACGAAAGGCTGTCTTTGGGATATCTCCATCCCTAACCCTAAGTTGATGATACCCTGAACGAAGATCAATCTTAGAGAAGAAACTAGACCCTTGGAGCTGATCGAACAAATCATCTATTCTGGGAAGTGGATAAGAATTCTTTATAGTGACTTTGTTGAGCTGCCGATAATCGATACACATTCTAAGGGTTCCATCTTTCTTTTTCACAAACAACACTGGAGCGCCCCAAGGGGATATGCTCGGCTGAATGAAACCCTTATAAGTGAGATCTTTTAACTGCAGCTTCAACTCTTTGAGTTCAGCTGGAGCCATTCTCTAAGGAGGAATTGAAATTGGTTTAGTATCGGGTTCTAAGTCGATACCAAAATCAATCTCTCGAGGGGGAGGGACTCCAGGCAAATCATCAGGAAATACATCTGGGAACTCATTCACTACGGGCACTGAGTCTATGGAAGGAATGTCATGATCTAAATCATTAACACTCACAAGATGACACAACAACCCCTTGGACATCATTTTATTGGCCTTAAGGTTAGAAATCAAGAGGTTAGGACGACTCGAGTTGTACCCCTCCCAGACTAGCTCCTCTTCATTAGGGAAACGAAATCTCACCACTCTACTACGACAGTCCAAGCAAGCATAACAACTGTGAAGCCAGTCCATGCCAAGAATAACATCAAAATCATGCATGGGTAACTCAACCAAGTCTGCAAACATAGTCTTACCACTTATCACTATTGGGCAATCCTTGTATACTCTATCAGTTCTTACATTTTCTCCTAAAGGTGTACTAATCACTATAGGATCATGCAGAACTTCAGGAAATATCTCAAAAGTGAGAGCAAGCAAAGGAGTTACAAAGGAAAGCGTAGACCCTGAATCAAGTAAAGCATAAACAGAAGTTGAGAATACTTGCAGCATACCTGTGACCACATCATCGGACTTCTCCTGCTCCTCCCTGCCCTTCAGGGCATAGAACTTGTTTCTCTTAGGAGGCTCAGCTGCTGGTGCACCCTATGGGTTAGGCCTAGGCTGAGCATTACCTCCAGCCTAACCTCTGTTCTGTGGGCAGTCTCTAACCATGTGCCCACTCTTACCGCAACCGAAGCAGGCATTAGTGCCCTGTCTGCACTCTCCACTGTGAGCACGACCACACTTAGCACAATTCTTTTTAGGATGCTTCATATCACCTCCATTGCCCTTCTTGGGCTCCGGTCTGCCTCCTCTAGGTGTTGTACTCCTCTGAGAGTTAGAGTTCCCAGAACTCTGTTGCCCCTTCTTGAACCTGGGCTACTCACGGACGCCAAAATTGTTTCTGTGGCCTCCATGGCTGGGACCTGCCTGATCTTGAGGCTTAGGCCTCCTAACATCATGAATACCCCTCTTTTTGCGGCTGTCCTCTACCTATTGGACATGCACCATCAACCTGGAGAGGTCCATATTATAATGGAGCATCGCAGATCGACACTCCTCCTCCAGATCTCCATTGATTCCTGTGAGGAACCTGCTCATCTCATCCCTGCTGTTAGACACAAGGGAAGTAGCATACCTGGATAATTTAACAAACTTCAGTACTCATTTTACCCTTGGCCTGGAAAAGACCATTTTACCCCTGGACCCTCAAAACTTAAGATTTCTTCTTTTTAAGTCCGGTAAGGACTCCTTCGATTAAATCTTCTTTTTCGAGAGCCCTACATGGTTGTTCCAATCTTTCCAAGATCAACTAACTCCCCAAGTTAGTTGGCTTGGCCGTAGTAAGGGTTCTGAGGTCTGGTTCTACGCGTATCAATCTGTGTGAACCTTGGTCTAATAGCAAGCATTTTTGACACCTTAAGCATTTATCTTATTCATTTTTAGGGTTGTTACAGATTCATCCTCAAGAACTCATAGGTTCTGGACATATCAGCCACATCCTGTCGAAACCCTCTCTGTTGCCCAACTTGGTTGGTAACAACTTGACTCAACATCATGATAGAATCCCAAAACTCACGATTAGTGACCTCTCCTCGGGGTTGCACTTTTGGTGCATTGGGGGACCCTTTTGTAACGATCCGAAAGTACCCCCTAGAAGTTAGGGGAACCCATTGGTCGGAACAATTGCGTACTTGACCTTTCGAAGGTCTTGTACAAGCCTTAGCTATCATTCAGTACATAAGACATGAAAAGTAGTACGGAATTAAAACTTTTCACTAATAAATTAATAAAGAAAACATCTTTCCTAAAAGCTAAGGATTGATCTTGTCTACACAAGCCAACTTAAAGACACGACATAAATATCTTAGGGACACGACCCTTTACATTAAATGAAAATATATAATAAGTCATAATTCTAGAATCTAAGAAATAGAACTATTCCCTCAAATAGATGAGGACACACTTAGTCTATAGAGATTATTTCCAAGATTGTCTTCTAGTCTTCAACTTGCCTCCAACCTATACTTATTAAGTATAGAAAAGTATGAGGTTGGTACAAAATAATGTACTAAGTATGACATATGCAAAAACATGTAAAAAGGGACATTTTAGTAAAATAAGCTTTCATGCCAAATAAGTAAAATCTTAATGAATTTAGAGTTGAAATAGTATAAGAATCATCATCTAGAACATAATAAAAGAGTCCCATAATTTTAGCACAAAAAGTCACTTTACAGTGAACTCAAAAAAATCATTACAGTGACACAGTGAAACAGTGGCATGTACAGTGAACAATTTATCCCAAGCAATGTGAACCCTTTTCCTTTGAGGTTTCCCTAACCAAGTTATCTTAAGACTCCCTAAGGTAAGACAAGAAGGGACCGCTCATACACCCCCTTCAAGGCAGACCAAAGCGATCCTGAAGACCACCAACCATAGGCTTACCTCGTATGGAAATCAAGTCCACATCTTGGCTAGACATGTGAAAAACATCCATTCATACGAACTTCATGCAAGTACCCTTCTCCAATAGGACTTACAAGTCACACTAAGTGCAATGTGAGAGTAGAATCCCATACTACTACTCCCACTTAGTCCTCCATAAGGATTTCCTTGGATTAAGCACTCTACAATAGTCATTCATAACTTCATTACATAACACTTAACTTTAACTTGCTTCTTAAACATTATAACTTAAGTCATCTAACTTCATTAAGACACATGATAACTCATTCATTACTTCATATAGAACACACCAAGACTCCTCTTTCGGAAGGTTTACTTAGTGCAATGGATAGATAGTGTCCCATACCACCACCTACCCTAAGTAGTACGTTCTTTTAGGAGACTTAGTTCATACACTTCATACAAAACACACCAAGACTCCCCTTTTGGAAGGTATACTTAGTGCAATGGATAGATAGCATCACATAACACCACCTACCCTAAGTAATACGTTCTTTTAGGAAACTTAGTTCTTTCATTCTTTTGTGGGGAATAGCTTTAACCGACATACAACATGAGATCTAGACATGGAATTCTGATACTACTCTTATCGTATGAGGGTTCCCCACTTGCCTAGGGTGGGATCTTTCTCTTATCTTTTACATGCTTTGTCCAATAGCTACACCTATGCGGGCGCATTGTTAAGGGATAAGGAGATTGCAACTAAGTAACTCGCTCTCTACTAACAAGGAGTACTCATCTCAAGAGGTACATTGGGTGCAACATCTCTACTCACAATGTGCACCTGCTCCTTCTTCAAATCCCTCTCGGTGCTAAGCATAACTCCCCCACG
Organism: Solanum sitiens; assembly: GCA_016801875.1. NCBI lineage: Eukaryota > Viridiplantae > Streptophyta > Magnoliopsida > Solanales > Solanaceae > Solanum > Solanum sitiens. Next base: position 1,973,371 of record JABWTJ010000036.1, on the reverse strand, counting down.
GAGTCTTACACATTCATTACTAAAGGTCAAGGATAACTTTTGGACATCCTATCTCAACTCACAATGGGTATCCATCCTCCAACCTACATTAGAAAGCTCGTGGGAGTACTGAGGTTGCTACTAAGCACTTCATCTCAACTCACAATGAGTGCTCACCCCAAAACTTCCCTTTTCATTCACATTCTGTAACTTCATTCATTCATTCATTCAAAGTGTGAGTGTCTCTGTACGTGTGAGAACACCTTGCACATAAGCATCATTTCATTTACACTTCATTCTATACATGTTTACACCTTTCTTTCATCATATCACACACTTTAACATACTTCATATAATCATATAAGTCATTTAGGAATACTCTCAATCATACTTCACACAATAAGCTTCATATAGCACACTTATCAAGAATAGCATTATTATCATCTTACTTCACATAACATGCCTTCAAGGCCTCATTCACAATTCACAAGTAGCTTCACATTCATATATATACCAAGTAAACATCGCCACCAAAGGTGTACCATACCACTCAAGAGCATTTAATAATTAAGGCTAAACAAGATAAACAACTTACCCTTTAATCCAAGCTTTCATCACCCATAATAATTCCTTCAACAATTCATCATAATATAGACCTTAGGGCAGTATCTAAACAACAATATAAATTAAAGGAAACCAAAGCTCGAGGACTACAATATCATGCTCATTCAACCCATTTCTTAAGCCAAAATTTGATAAAAAGCTTTAACATGATTGTAAGACCTCGAAAATGACTTAGGTAACTAGACCCTAACATGTTGGTAATGGTGGTATAAGGTCCTTAAATGGTCTATAATATGGTATTGAGGCAGTAGCTAAAGTATTAGGTGCATTGGAAGTCAAACGTCAAGGGACGACCATGACGTTCGACGACAAAGTCACCTAAGTGCCTCATATGTGGTCCTATGTGTTTATGTGTGATTAATGAGGTTGTAAGGTTCTTAAATGAGTTTAAATGGTATATAAAGTCAGTGTGTCAAGTTTCGAGAAGTTTGGAGGTCAAACGTTCAAGAACGTTCATGACGTTCGAAAGATGTGCCTTGAAATGACCTTGTGTGTCTAGGCATGTTTCGTCAAGTTTTACGTGTTAGTTTTGGGTGAAATACATGTGAGAGATCCTAAACTCGTATACGGTCATGTTTGGGATGAAAACTTCCGGGCAAACATCCCCAAGGACCAACCAAGGTTCCTTGAGGAAGGACCCAAACTTTATGTCAAGACTGTCCCAGGCAGCCCCAAACGACGGAGGCATCAACATCTCGTGGGCCAATCGACGCCCCTTTGATGGGTGTCACCGGTGGAGACTTAGTCTTGGGTGAGAAGGGGACCTTGACAAGTCTCTTAACCAACCAACGTAAGGACAAGACGGTCCTTTTGTGGACAAACAATCCGTCGCCTGCCAACCGTTGGTGGACTATTTTTCCTGCGCAGCCTCACTGTTAAGTGAGGGGTGAAATGGGTATTTCACCCCACTTCCAAATAGTAGTATTGGCGGTTCCTTAAGGGTCTTTTGGGTATTTTAAGTGTGTATATAAGTCTTAAAAACATTGAAGATTTCATTCTTCAAAATCAAAATCCAAAAATCCCTTAAGAATTCCCAAAGACTCCATTGAAGTCCAAAATCAAGGAATAGCTTGGTGTGACGTTTTGAGTGGAGATTCTTCATCAAAGTGAAGAATTAGCTTCATTGAGGTATGGTTTAGATCCTTGAAACTCGTTTTATCAAGGAGCCCAACTTCAAAGATGTTTTCTAAAGTTTTCTAAAGTTGAATTGTCCAATTTCATGATTCTACCATGGGTTCTTGCATTAAAGATTTTTAATCATTGAATAGTGATTGAATTGTTGTTATTTAGATGAGTTTAAATTAATCTACCTATGAACCCATGTAATTGATGAACCCTAGTTTTGACTAATTTATGGGTTATTTGATATTGGTATAATGCTTATGAATTAATGTGTAGTTTCTTATGGGATTTCTAATGATATAAGAATTGTTTTCAATTGTTGTCTAATTGATCTTAGATTGTTGAATCTATGTTGAATTGGCTTAGATTTCATTGATTACTATAGTTTATGTATTGAATTGGTATTCATGGCCATGGGTAAGGGCCTTATGAGGTTGAATTGGATGATTTGGTATTGACTTGAAGTGTTGAGGATGAAGAGGTGGTACGCTACCCTAATTCCTTATTATTAATGTTATTTAGATTTCAATTACGTTATGATTGGTTTGGTCCACTTATGATGGCGTTGTTATGTGAATTGATGTGGCCTTGTCGGTGTTATTTTAAGTATATTGATGATCATGGCCTTGTCGGCACTACTTGAAGTTATATGGCTAGTTGTGTAGTTGATTTGGTGATGTATGATTATATCTACCTACATGTGAAAGTATGTGTTAGTCTATTGATGATATTAGGTAATCATGTTATGATATGGCTATGTGTAAGTGTGTAGTCTTAGAGTTGTTACATGGTTGTTCCTAATTTGGTTATATGAGTCTATAATGGTTATGTTGATGATGTTAAAGTAGTGAATACGTTGACATAAATGATGTTAAGGGTCATTCCTAAGTGTTTAAAAGATGATATGCTATATGTGTTGAATTGATGTAATGTTGTGTCTTGTTTAGGTAGACTTGTGTCCCTTACTTGATGATTGTATGAATATGAATATGAATATGTGATGTCTTGACTTAGGAACCTAAAGAGTCTTAGTCTTGAATGAATGAATATTAGGTGAGACCTTGAATGATGATAAGAGGGTCCTTTATGTGAAACCTTGAATCGAGTGGTAAGGTTATGAAACTTGAAGTCGAAAGCCGTAATGGTATCCTTAATGTAATGAATGATGGACTTAAGGTTGATTGGCTGGAATGGCATCACATCAATCCTTAGGAAAGTCATGATGAGCTTCTTGTCTCCATAGTGAGATAGCCCAAATGGACCTTGCTTTGGTAGGGTAAATGTAATTGGGTCATGAACTTGATATGGGACCCATTTGTATGAACCTTAATGTGAATTAATCTATGAGAACTAAGGCTAGCACCGAGTGAGTATGGTAAGGGAAGTAGTTCTAGTTAAAGAGTGAGACTAGAATACAATGAAGCCCTTCATATTTCCTTAACCATGTGCCTACATGGGATGTGTCTAAGTTCTACCATTGGCAAGTAGAACAACCTCAGCGGAGTAGGATAGAACTCCATGCTTTGCTACCATGGTCTATGTCGGTTATTGCCTATTCTCATCATATGGGATACATATTAGCATTAGAGAAGTTCTGTGAGGGTTAAGGTATGGGACGCTATCTATACATTGCACAATAGGCTTTGAAGATGTTAGTAAGAGTCCCTAGGTCTTCTCCAAGACCATTATTTGAATGTCCTTTATGTGATGTATGAGTCTCTTAAATGAACTAATGAAATAATGACTTAATGATATAAAGTATGAAAATGAATAAGTACCTAATCTAAAGTGACTTAAGTATTCCTTAGTTAAAGTGTGAAGAGGGCATAAAGGATGGTCTCTTCATGTCTTATCTATGAAAGTCTTGAGAATGACTCTAGTTAGAGAAGATGTTTGGTGTTGTAGACATGATCTAACCCTTACGTAGTCTTAAGGACTTTTTAGGTAATCTTGAAGAGGTCAATCATGGACGTTATCTTCTTGATTTACTTAAGTAGGTCTTTTGATAGCCTTTGGAAGGAAAATGTCATGTTATCTATGTGTTGGTGTGTTTAGTGAGAATGATTCTATCCTAGGGAGTCTATAGGATCTCTTGAGTGTGTGTGTAAGGGATTGTATGGGCGGTTGCTTCACAACTCACTCAAGTGAGACTTAGAATTCACCTTTGGTAGAAGAATCTTACATTGATGCTTTGTAGGTGTGTATGTGACTCATTATAAGTAATCTTAAGGGTCGTTAGTCACATCTAGAGAGGGTGTATGGGCAGTCTCTCTTTGTGTGACTTAAGTGAATCTTAGGATAGCTTTGAGTGGGATAATTACATGCTAAAGGGTGTCAAAAGCAAAGATTTTCAACTTCACTGTACAGTGAAGAAATTCACTGTAACAGCGAGTTGAGGTCACTGTAAAGTGGCTTAAAAAATTATGATTTTTGGTTAAATGTTATCTTATGTGTTTCTAAGTTGATAAATGTTGCTCTTATGATTATAATATGATTTCCAAATGAAAAGATGCATATTTTCAATAAATGACCGTTTTCATGATTTTTATGCATAAGTCATATTAAGTACATGTGGTTGTACTAATTCCATGCTTTACTTTTATCTATATAGTTCTTGGTAGGCGAAGAGCTTTGGGAAGAAGACTTGGACTAGGAGAACGTTCAAGAAGAGTTTGAAGTATGTCCTCACTTGACTCGAGGGCATATATGTCATTTTATGTTTTGTTTTATGAAGTATTGTAATAGACTATATAGTAGTATGTTTTCAAATTCGTATGGGCTGTGTCCCAAGTATTCTTGTGTCTTAAGATGATGATTCGAGACTTAGCATTTCCTATTACTACATATATTAAAGAGTTTTAAGACTATGTTATTGTCTTTATGAAAAGTTATAATTCCGCACTACTTTTCATTATGTATATGCGATGAATGATATGATAGGCTTTTATGAGACCTCCGAGAGGTCGAATACGCCGGTCACAATCCAAGATTGCATCCTAACTTCTACGGTGTGGTTTCGGGATGTGACAGCTTGGTATCAGAGCTAGGTTAATGAAAGTAGTCTTAGGAATCAAAAAGTCTCATCAAGTCACGTCTAATAGAGTCTTGACCATTGATGTGAGTCGCGACACATCTATGGGCGAGAGGCTATAGTACGATAGTGTTTCTCTTCATTTCTACTCCTATGTTTGTGCGGTAGAGTAATGTTATGAGTATCCTTCTAAATGTGTTTCTAGGAGATGGATACTAGAAGGATGGCCGCTAGAAGGTTGGAAGAGGGAAGGGTGAATGAGGAAGCTCCTCCTAAAGTTGAGCAAGTTGAGCAAGTGCTACAAGATGGGAAAGGTGTCCAAGGTGGTCAAGTGCCTCCTCAAGGAGATCATTCCCCTAATGTGGGAGGAGGTAATGAGGTTCCTGTGGTTCCCCCGGAATTGACTAATCAAGAGATTAGAGAGGCTTTGCTTGCTTTAGCCCGAGCCGTAACTACTCAAGTGAATTTGAATATGGTGCCTAGGGTGAATGTTGTGGAGAGCACTATGACATCTAGGTTGAGAGACTTTGTGAGGTTGAATCCTCCAATCTTTCTTGGCTCTAAGGTGAATAAAGATCCCCAAGAATTCCTTGATGATGTGTACAAGGTATTGAGTGCTATGGGGGTTACATCTAGGGAGAAGGAAGAGTTGGCTTCTTATCCATTGAGATATGTGTCTCAAATTTGGTACACTCAATGGAAGGACAATAGGCCGGTGGAGTCGGGTCCTATTGAGTGGGAATAATTCAAGGAAGCTTTTCTTGGCAAGTACTTTCCCCGTGAGAGGAGGGAAGTGAAAGTAGAGGAGTTTATCAATCTCAAGCAAGGCAATATGAGTGTTGAGGAATAATCTTTGAAGTTCTCAACTTTGTCTAGATATGCATCTTCCCTAGTGTCTAATCCAAGGGATGAAATGAGTCGCTTTGTGCGGGTGTAGCCGACTTAGTGATGGAAGAATGTCGTACGGCTATGCTACATGATGATATGACTTTGGCTAGACTCATGGTGTATGCACAATCAATTGAAGAGTCTAAACTTAGGAGGATGTCAAGGAACTTGAAAAGGAGTGTTGCTAGTGATCAAGTGCAACCTAGGTTCAAAAAGAGGGTTCAAACTCAAGATGGACCTAGTGTTCCTAAGAAGAAGCTTGAAAAAGGAGGTGGTTCTCAAAATGGCAAACCTACATGTGCCACTTGTGGTAAGAAACATTATGGTGAGTGTCTATTGGGTACCGGTAGTTGTTTTGGATGTGGAAAAGATGGACACAAAGTTACAGATTGTCCTAACATTGCTTCTAGAGAAAAAGTGGGTAAGAAAGTTGATCCTAGTGCTCCAAAGGATGATGCTCCAACAAAGAGGCATTTCTATGCACTCCGGACTAGAGTTGAGAAGCCGTATGAGAGTGATGATGATGTTGGTAAGTCCTTGTTTCTCTTATTATGGTATGAGTTCATTCTAAGTGGGGGAGTATGGCTAGATAGGTGTGCTAGTTGTTGCATGTGCATGATGTTTAGGAGTTTGGTTGAAATTGAATTTCATTAACTTCTTGCATTGTGTGTTTTATTGAGTGATGAGAATGTTGTAAAAGGTGTTCATATGACTTTACCTTGCATATTAGCATGTCTATATCATGAATTGCCTAAAATTGCATTTTTGGAAAATTTGTTAAAATCATTGCTTGGAAAACTGTTCAATGTAAAAAATTTCAAAATGTGACTAATTGATTCTTTGGTCTAAAATTTTTGTAATGTGGTTAGAACTGATGTGTATGAGTATAATAATGAATATAAAATGAGTTTTTGCTATTTGGAATGAATCATGTGAGTTTTGTAGCATAATAAGTTATAGAATTGTCTTCTAGTTTCTTGTTGTATTGTGAATCTCTTGATTATGTGAAATTGATGTTTTCTTCTTGATAATATGTTATGTGTTTTGGTTTTGTGCTGCTAGTTGAATCTCTATTCTTGGAAGTGTTCGGAGAGTGGCAAGTGTCATTCGAGGACGAATGTTGTCCAAGCGGGGGATATTGTAAGACCTAGAAAATGACTTAGGGTAACTAGAGTCTAACATGTTTGTAATGGTGGTATAAGGTCCTTAAATGGTCTATAATATGGTATTGAGGCAGTAGCTAAAGTATTAGGTGCATTGGAAGTCAAACGTCAAGGGACGACCAAGACGTTCGACGACTAAGTCACCTAAGTGCCTCATATGTGGTCCTATGTGTTTATATATGATTCATGAGGTTGTAAGGTTCTTAAATGAGTTTAAATGGTGTATAAAGTCAGTGTGTCAAGTTTCGAGAAGTTTGGAGGTCAAACGTTCAAGAACGTTCATGACGTTCGAAAGATGTGCCATGAAATGACCTTGTGTGTCTAGGCATGTTTGGTCCAGTTTTACGTGTTCATTTTGGGGGAAATACATGTGAGAGGTCCTAAACTTGTATACGGTCATATTTGGGTAGGAAACGTCCGGGAAAATATCCCCAAGGACCAACCAAGGGTCCTTGAGGAAGGACCCAAACTTTATGTCAAGATTGTCCCAGGCAGCCCAAAACGACGGAGGCATCGACGGCTCGTGGGAAAATCGACGCCCCGTCGATGGGTGTCATCGGTGGAAACTTAGTCTTGGGTGAGAATGGGACCTTGACAAGTCACTGAACCAACCAACGGAAGGACAGGAGGGTCCGTTTGTGGACAAATGGTCCGTCGACTGCCAACCGTTGGTGGACTATTTTTCCTGCGCAGCCTCACTGTTAAGTGAGGGGTGAAATGGGAATTTCACCCCACTTCCAAATAGGAGTATTGGCGGTTCCTTAAGGGTCTTTTGGGTATTTTAAGTGTGTATATACGCCTTAAATACATTGAAGATTTCATTCTTCAAAATCAAAACCCCAAAATCCCTTAAGAATTCTCAAAGACTCCATTAAAGTCCAAAATCAAGGAAGAGCTTGGTGTGACGTTTTGAGTGGAGATTCTTCATCAAAGTGAAGAATTAGCTTCATTGAGGTATGGTTTTGATCCTTGAAACTCGTTTCATCAAGGAGCCCAACTTCAAAGATGTTTTCTAAAGTTGAATTGTCCAATTTCATGATTCTACCATGGGTTCTTGCATTAAAGGTTTTTAATCATTTAATAGTGATTGAATTGTTGTTATTTAGATGATTTTAACTCAATCTACCTATGTACCAATGTAATTGATGAACCCTAATTTTGACTAATTTATGGGTTATTTGATATTGGTCTAATGCTTATGAATTGATATGTAGTTTCTTATGGGCTTTCTAATGATATAAGAATTGTATTCAATTGTTGTCTAATTGATCTTAGATTGTTGAATCTATGTTGAATTGTCTTAGATTTCATTGATTACTATAGTTTATGTGTTGAATTGGTATTCATGGCCATGGGTAAGGGCCTAATGAGGTTGAATTGGACGATTTGGTATTGACTTGAAGTGTTGAGGATGAAGAGGTGGTACGCGGCCCTAATTCCTTATTATTAATGTTATTCAGATTTCAATTACGTTATGATTGGTTTGGTTCACTTATGGTGGCGCTGTTATGTGAATTGATGTGGCCTTGTCGGCGTTATTTTAAGTATATTGATGATCATGGCCTTGTCGGCACTACTTGAAGTTATATGGCTAGTTGTGTAGTTGATTTGGTGATGTATGATTATATCTACCTACATGTGAAAGTATGTGTTAGTCTATTGATGATATTAGGTAATCATGTTATGATATGGCTATGTGTAAGTGTGTAGTCTTAGAGTTGTTACATGGTTGTTCCTAATTTGGTTATATGAGTCTATAATGGTTATGTTGATGATGTTAAAGTAGTGAATACGTTGACATAAATGATGTTAAGGGTCATTCCTAAGTGTTTAAAAGATGATATGCTATATGTGTTGAATTGATGTAATGTTGTGTCTTGTTTAGGTAGACTTGTGTCCCTTACTTGATGATTGTATGAATATGAATATGAATATGTGATGTCTTGACTTAGGAACCTAAAGAGTCTTAGTCTTGAATGAATGAATATTAGGTGAGACCTTGAATGATGATAAGAGGGTCCTTTATGTGAAACCTTGAATCGAGTGGTAAGGTTATGAAACTTGAAGTCGAAAGCCGTAATGGTATCCTTAATGTAATGAATGATGGACTTAAGGTTGATTGGCTGGAATGGCATCACATCAATCCTTAGGAAAGTCATGATGAGCTTCTTGTCTCCATAGTGAGATAGCCCAAATGGACCTTGCTTTGGTAGGGTAAATGTAATTGGGTCATGAACTTGATATGGGACCCATTTGTATGAACCTTAATGTGAATTAATCTATGAGAACTAAGGCTAGCACCGAGTGAGTATGGTAAGGGAAGTAGTTCTAGTTAAAGAGTGAGACTAGAATACAAAGAATCCCTTTATATTTCCTTAACCATGTGCCTACATGGGATGTGTCTAAGTTCTACCATTGGCAAGTAGAACAACCTCATCGGAGTAGGATAGAACTTCATGCTTTGCTACCATGGTCTATGTCGGTTATTGCCTATTCTCATCATATGGGATACATATTAGCATTAGAGAAGTTCTGTGAGGGTTAAGGTATGGGACGCTATCTATACATTGCACAATAGGCTTTGAAGATGTTAGTAAGAGTCCCTAGGTCTTCTCCAAGACCATTATTTGAATGTCCTTTATGTGATGTATGAGTCTCTTAAATGAACTAATGAAATAATGACTTAATGATATAAATTATGAAAATGAATAAGTACCTAATCTAAAGTGACTTAAGTATTCCTTAGTTAAAGTGTGAAGAGGGCATAAAGGATGGTCTCTTCATGTCTAATCTATGAAAGTCTTGAGAATGACTCTAGTTAAAGAAGATGTTTGATGTTGTAGACATGATCTAAGCCTTAGGTAGTCTTAAGATTTATTTAGGTAATCTTGAAGAGGTCAATCATGGACGTTATCTTCTTGATTTACTTAAGTAGGTCTTTTGATAGCCTTTGGAAGGAGAATTTCATGTTATCTATGTGTTGGTGTGTTTAGTGAGAATGATTCTATCCTAGGGAGTCTATAGGATCTCTTGAGTGTGTGTGTAAGGGATTGTATGGGCGGTTGCTTCACAACTCACTCAAGTGAGACTTAGAATTCACCTTTGGTATAAGAATCTTACATTGATGCTTATGATGCTTTATAGGTGTGTATGTGACTCATTATAAGTGATCTTAAGGGTCGTTTAGGCACATCTAGAGAGGGTGTATGGACGGTCTCTCTTTTTGTGACTTAAGTGAATCTTACGATATCTTTGAGTGGGATAATTACATGCTAAAGGCTATCTAAAGCAAAGATTGGCAACTTCACTGTACAGTGAAAATTCACTGTAATAGTGAGTTGAGGTCACTGTAAAGTGGCTTAAAAAATTATGATTTTTGGTTAAATGTTATCTTATGTGTTTCTAAGTTGATAAATGTTGCTCTTATGATTATAATATGATTTCCAAATGAAAAGATGCATATTTTCAATAAATGACCGTTTTCATGATTTTTATGCATAAGTCATACTTAGTACATGTGGTTGTACTAATTCCATGATTTATTTCTATCTATATAGTTCTTGGTAGGTGAAGAGATTTGGGAAGAAGACATGGACTAGGAGAACGTTCAAGAAGAGTTTGAAGTATGTCCTCACTTGACTCGAGGGCATATATGTCATTTTATGTTTCGTTTTATGAAGTATTGTAATAGACTATATAGTAGTATGTTTTCAAATTCGTATGGGCTGTGTCCCAAGTATTCTTCTGTCTTAAGATGATGATTCGAGACTTAGCATTTCCTATTACTACATATATGAAAGTGTTTTAAGACTATGTTATTGTCTTTATGAAAAGTTATAATTCCGCACTACTTTTCATTATGTATATGCGATGAATGATATGATAGGCTTGTATGAGACCTCCGAGAGGTCGAATACGCCGGTCGCAATCCAAGATTGCACCCTAACTTCTAGGGTGTGGTTTCGGGATGTGACAATGATTCCATTGAAGTTTTAGCATTAAAATCACCAACTAACATTATAAACATCATATTTGAATCATTAGAAACGTTTTCATGCAAGACTCACATTTAGAGTTGAAGGTAGAAGAAACTAGGGTTGGAAAACTCTTTTTGAAATCTATTAGAAAGGTCTCCTTGAATGGAAGGGAGTTTAAGGATGAATACCATACCTTACATAGGAGAAACCCCACTGATATTTGGTGAAGAAATCGACCACCAACAGCCCTCCTAACTCTTCTTGACTTCTAGCTTCCAAGGAGACTTGAGAAAGAGTTTTAAGAGAGAGGGGTTTTGGGTTTTAGGAAATGAGGTCTAAAATTAGGTGTAGGGTTTAAAACACTTTAATAAACTTAATAAAACCTAAAAATGACTTCCTAGGTTCATAAAATATTTGGGGTGAATTTACAAAACACCCCAAGTCATTACAGGAAAAGCAGCTTTTGGACAGCCTTCCATCACGGATGCAACCAACGGACCGTCTGTCCATCAACGGTCCGTTGGTGGGGTTTAGTGGGTTGACACTTAGCTTCATTTGGAGCCTGGCTAGACTACCTTGCAGTTCCAATCGACGGGGCAAGTCGACGGGCCATTGGTTGGACCACTGGTCGTCGTTTGCCCTCGTTGGTGGACACTGCCAAGGCAGTTTTTGGTCCTTGTCTTGGGCCCTTATCTAGGGCCCTTGTGGGTCCTAGGTGGGGTCCGTCGTTCTGTATTGATGGTCCGTCGTTCACTTCAGAGAAAATGAGTTTTGGAAGATGAAATATTTTCTAAGTCCTGGCTAACGGAAGGGACTTATGGACTGTAGATCCTTTGACTGTCTGTAAGTCAGTCTCATGGAATGAAGACGCGTACCTGGACATACTATCCGTAATTTGTTTTCCTTTAAGTTTAGGATTTATTTCCTATAAATAGGGGATGTAAACCTCATTTTTTGGAGGTTAGACATTATTGTTCTTGTTTAGTTTATGCTTATGGAGATTAACTTGCAAACTCTTAGCAATCATTGATTCCGAAAGTACGTTATTGAAGATTTTGTCTTTGAAATTCAAGTTGATATTCAGGGTTTATTATTATTATTACGTAAGTTCATAATTTTTTCATCTAATAACATGAACTGTGTTCTTGCTAATATGGGTAACTAAATCCACAACTAGGGTTGTGGGAACCATGAGAGATTAACAACGTATGAATAGTAACTAAGCAATTCTTGAATAATGTTATTGCATGAATTGATAATTCTTTCGTTTAGAGGTCTTTTTAATATTGGCCAAAGTTAGAACTCGCCTTGTTTCCACTTGCCGGACCAAGGAGCTAGTTAATAAGAAAAGGATTATCAACATAGATTTAGTGTGATACTATCTAATAGTCTAATATCGATTGGTGCGAGGGTGAAAACTAAGTCATACATCGATGTGATGTCTAATATGAGGTAAAGGTAAGGCTTAGTATATTATACACAAGTAGCCGGACCAAGGTGCGGGGTGAAATTCTCTAGATACCAGACTAAGGATTTAGAGATACCTAATTTATCACTTTGCATGTAATACACTAGGAGAGGATTGTTATTACTAGGATTACTGCGTTATGAGCTTGTGGGGACACTTATACCCTAATTCTTTTCTTATCTTGATAACAACTAAAGTTTGAATCTTGCTCACTAGTTACTTACGCAATTTTCCGAATTTGATACACAAACCCTCCCCCACCCCCCACCCCCCACCCCCCACCCCCCATTTTAATTTTTTAATTACTTGTTTCCAGAAATATATTGGCTATAGAAATATAATTGTTAGTTCAATTTAAGTCTAAACCATTTTCCTCGTGGGATCGATCCCAACCTACAAGTTGGGTTATTTACTTGATAACGCTCACTTATGCTTCTTTAGGGAGGTGTAATTTGAGCGTATCAAATTTCAACAAACTCCTCTAAAATTTATAGCTCTGCTAAGGCCTCAATACTAATTTGTTCATCCTCTCTCACAAAGTCATCCTCATCAATCTCATCAGTTGAACCATCATCAGCCTCATCATCTATTCTCTCGGAATCATCACACATAGATGCTCATCTAACCTAGAAGATCCATTAGCTCTCGAATCAGTCAGAGGAACATAGGCGGGCCTCTTGGGAAGGAGACCTCATCCCATAGCATGGAAATATCGGTGGACCTCATATGGATACACCAACCTTAGAAGTAGTTATATCGCTTCGTAACTTAGTCGACAAGATAGAGCTACTATTACATCTATCTATATCCTAAACTCTAATCGTGAGGTTATCAAAGCTCTCTCCATAAGAATCTAAGAACTACATATGGCTAACCATATCAGCTCTCATGGAAAGAAAGTAGTGTTACCTAGCGTGGTAATCATATTTGGAACCTCCCTCTCAAGTCTAGATGCCCTTACATCCGTAGAATGGGCAAGGTTTTCCCATCCGATAAATCAAGGCCTGCATCAACAAAGGCGAGTATGTAGGGGGTGCATTCAAAGTGGAGGGTGCAGAAGGTCAGGAAGGTAGAGAGGAGAGGGTGGAGTGATACTTGAAGTCCTCACAACAGGGATGAGATGAATAGTGTTTGACTCTAGAATAGTGGGATCCATTATTAGTGTGGTGTCAGGCGGTGACGACTTCTTTTCCGCTTCATCATCCCTCAAATAGTCACTCTTTATCCTATGAATGTAAGTGGATGAGGTGGGAAACCTGACATTAGATCTTTCCAGGAATTACACTCCAACAACCTCACACAACTGCATGATTAGAACAGGGAATGGTAGAGAAGTTCGGCTCTCATCAGCATCTTTCCCTCAATAATCACCGTCATATGGATCTCCTTGTGGTCAATGGTGGAGCCTATCAAAATGGTCGTTAGGTGTCGAAGGATTGACTCATTTTGGGATGGTATGTGAATATTTTTAATAACTCCAAACCAAAACCAAGCTACAATATTGATGTCTTTCTTTTCGATCTTCGCTTCACGTGTCATGCACGAAGGAGTAATATCATAGATCAAAGGTGTCAACTGGCCTTTTCATAGGTTGCATAAAAATCATGAACCCGTGTTGGGACATATGGGCGAGCTCTGGTGAATGGACCTAACCCGATAGAACTTGATTGTGCCCCATATGGTTGGGTAGTCACTAACCACTCCATTCATAGAAAACCACATATAGTCAAGTATAGTATATTCCCCTGTTTGCTTTAAGTTGATTGAGGGATCTTTGAGCTATTATAGGGAGAATCCTAGAAGCACTTGCATTTGTGGCTAGGTCTTGAGGTGACTTAGAGATGATTACACTCTTTTTTCTTTCTACAACCTCTCTTGTAGTTTACTCAAACGAGTAGTGGTGTGTAGATTGGCCTGCTGCTTCTTAAAGGGTTCATTGCTACCTCTATGTAAATTTAGAGGAGGTGGATGAGCAGTAAAGTCGGACTCAGATGACACAACCCTTTTACCTTTGCCTATTTATCGTAAAGCAAAACATGTCAAAACAAAGATGAGGTGAAGGTTAGTTGAAAAGAAGTCCACAAAAATTATAGTTGAAATAATGTCCTGACGCTCACCAAATGGGAAGGCGATTCTCCTAACAGGTTAGGCAAACTGAAACGAGATCGCCTAAGTTGACAGGACCAAACATAAATTAAGTCAGGCACAAAGAAAGATGTCAACTCCAACTCGGCAATCTGCCGACTTGGTTTGGCGAGCTAAGACAAAACCACCAAAGCTGACATTGCTAAACAAATATGAGTCAGGTGTACAGGGTGATGCCATCTCCAACTCAATGATCCACCGAGATGGATAGTCGAGCTAAGACAAGTCCACCAAATGTGACAGGGCCCAAGTCACAAATTCAAAATTAAAAGGCGGTTGGAGCTTACTTAGAGATTTGCATAATCACCTTGGCGAGACCAACGTCAATTTTTCAAAATTTCACACCAAAATGTGATACTACCCAACACCCAAGCTTTTTAACAAGTTACCAACATGAATATACCATTGGGTACTCAAATCTCCCCCAAATTCTAACAATTCATTTCTAAATCGATGATTTCCCTTAAGAAAGACGTCACCCTATCCATCGTTGGGAAAATACAAGCCAAATAAATTATTGGCTAAGAAAGGTAATCTTTTTTCTTATTTGTTACCCCCGTGGTCTAGAGAGCGTGAATAAGGAGAATTCTAACATAGGCATCTATTAAAAGACGATCAAAGAGAAAAGAAAAACAATACATGCATAAACATTATTCAAGAATTACTAGTTATTAGGTCTACTTTGTTAATTTCTCATGGTTCCCACAACCCTAGTTGTGAAATTAGCTACTCATGCTTGGTTGATCACAATTCAGATAAATTGGGTTAAGATAAATCATGAATTTGGAATTAGAATGGTTGAATTTTGGAACCATCAGTTGAAAATTGCAAAATAGTAATGAAGATCAATAATATAATATAAACCAAAGGATTCAAGAATTAAATGGAAAATTATTCACAAGTTAATTCTCAAAACCAAAAAGTCAAACTCCTTAAAAAAACTTTACTAGAGTACTTATAAACAAACAAGCTAAGGAAAACAAGGAAAAGTAGATTTACTAATAGTGTCTACGACCTATGGGTCGTGGAGTTTCTCTAATGAAACTAGTTGAAACATGTCTCGGGATCTTTCTACAAAAAGGACCTACGGTCCGTAGAACTTTGCATGGTATTTCCTATCGCCTCTAAACCTATTTCTGGAACCCATATCTCCAATCTCTTTTACGAAGGACCTACGAATCGTAGAAGTTTCTACGGCTCATAGTCATGTCTTGTGGGTCTACACTTAACCTTAAGAAACTCAGATCCTATCTATGCATGCCATCCTACGACTCATAGAAGTTTCTATAACTCGTAGAAGTTTTTATGGCTCGTAGAAGTTTCTACGACTAGTACATTGGCTAGTAGAGTAACTAAATCAGCTACTAACACTCAATTCTTCAACCCATTCTACTAACACCTATTTTCCTCCAAAACATGCATAATATACCATAAAATTTACTAAAAGGCTTAAAAGACATGCAAAACCTAAATTTTAAAGCACTACTAGTATCGTAAATTTGTGGTATATCAGTAAAATCTACGGTACATCAGTAAAATCTCATTTCACTAACTTGTACATATTTGTACTTTTAAGAAATTATTAATTTATTATATTAATGTGACCATATATTCATTTAGGGGTCTTGTAAAAATAGATTTGACTATGTTGATGGAGCCTTGGAAACTACACGTGATATGAGTCATTAGTTACTATTATCAGCAATGGCGGAGCTAAGATTTTCTCCAAATAGTTTAAAAATATGAATGGATAAACATTCGAAAAAGTTACAATGATTATATATATATATATATATATATATATATATATATATATATATATATATATATATATATATATATATATATATATATATATATATGGATATAAAGGTGAGTAGTTTGCAATGTGATTAAGCCAAGTGGCAAGCTAATGAAAAGACACTTGGCAACTTTAAAACAAAGTTAATAACTATATAAAAAATTGAATTTAAAAATATTTATTAACTCGATTTTTACATATGAGCGAAAATAATTACCATAGTAAAAGAGTTCTAACTGATCTATTATTATTGTCCATCTATCATATCATACTCCCTATTCTATCAGACTTATAACATAAAATGAGGGAAATAATTTTCTTTCTTAATAATGTGATAATTATCTGTATACACGTATAAATCATATAGCTTTTTTGAAATCTATAGTCTAATTTTAAAATTTGAGTTTAAAATAAACAGATTATTTTTTTGAATATTTTGAATTTAATTGAAACTAGTTAAGTTAATTTATTTATTCTTTTAATTGAAAATAAAAAATTTAGAAACATAAAATATAAGTTTCTAGCAATTTATCCAAAATTGTTTTGCACGTACATGCCACATGCCCCACTCCCCAATTTTGAAAAGTGAAATTATAATATTTTAGGTAATAATAAATGAAACACTAACAAACAAATGAAAGAGAAAAAGAAACACGCAGGAAATCAAAAATAAAATATTTTATTGATTTGTAATATTTCTCACAATTTAAATATATAGCTTAAAAGAAAAAGATCAGTATATTTAAAATAAGATCAAGGATAATCAAAAGTACTAAAAGATCTTCTTTTGAAAATTTGATATGATATTTCTATTCAAATTTATATGAAATTTGAGTTGGAATATATATATATATATATATATATATATATATATATATATATATATATATATATATATATATATATATATATATATATATGTGTGTGTGTGTGTGTGTGAATACGTATGTATACAAAATATAATTATATCATATTTTTGTAATCTTAGCTTATTTCTCTAAGTCGGAAAGACTACATATTGAGAAAGTAGTACGTCACATTCACATATCTATTTTCTTCGAGGAGGATTACTCTTATAAAATAGTTTTGCAGGCATTTAAATATTTCAATTTTTTTTATTTTCCTTCACTTAACTTGCAAACCGATATTTATTTACAAGAAATATTTTAAATTTATTATTTGTGTCCTTTTATCTTTTATCAATATGTGGTATTCTTACATTTATTCTTGAGTAGTTCTTTTTTATAAAGAGAGAGAAAATAAAGAATTTAAAATACTAAAAAGATAGTTTTTAGAGTATATTTGCGAGTAAGCCACACTGGTGAATGTTGAAACATAACCTAAAAACGTAAACTTTTAGTAGTATAACTTAGAGTATACTTAGGCCTCGTTTGTTTGCACTTAATGGAGGTCTGAATCTTAATCATTCAGATCCAGCCTATTAAGTATGTTTGTTTTTTAGGTCTGAATCTGAATTATTAAGATTCAGCCCATTAATTTCATTTGTTTTATTTTTTAAAAAACTTTTTAATGAGATCAGATTTGTAAGAGACTCTTAACAACATTCAGACTAATTTGATAAGTTATCAAATATTAAATCATAGTTTCTTTACTTTGGACATGCTTTTTTATCTCATAACTAAAAACTTTCTTTCTCACTTTTCTCAATCAAACGCCTTTTTTTCCCCAACCAGTAAGTTTTCATAAATCCTTTCAAGTATTTTTATTTTTGTATATTAATAATTTTCTTGTATTGATGTGTGTCAAGAACAATGGTTGCAATAATATTTTTGGTGTATTGTTGTTTATCAAGGTTTTTGAATGAAAAGTGATATATTTTGTTGAAACAAAAATTTCATAATATTTTATTAATATAATTTTCAATTTCACTTCCACATTCAGATATTGAAAACAAACAACATTAGTTATTTAGTGTTCAGATTTAGAAATCACATCTTAATATTCAGATTTGTATTCGCATCAAAACACCCAAATCTAAATGAAAATCTTAATTTTCATATGTGTATTTAGATTCAGATATCTTAATCTTAATAGAAACAAATGAGGTCTTCGACATGATGAACACGAGTTACACAAAAAAAAAACTCATTGAACAAATTTATGATTTTACTTCTTTCTTAAAATTAATTCGTATTCAATTTTTTTTGTTATTTATGAATTTTTTTAATTCTTAGGATACAATTAATAATATTTTTGAGCTTGAATAAACTACAAAACTTCAACATTAAATATTAGATATAATATATATTTGATAGAGGTGAAAGTTTTTAAGGAATAATGTAATAGTTGAACTTTTATAAGATAATGTGATTTAGCATGCTAAAATAAGACATAATAATTCAAAAGGATTAGAAATATTATTTGAATATTATCCATGCATCGCAAACATTATATATATATATAAACATAAACTCTACAATTAATTGACAATGCAATAAAAGTGTTACTTGTGAATATCCTCCAGGGGAATAAGGATACGTAATTCATGTGCTTATCACTTAAATGCTTTATTATTTTAAGAATTCTTTTACAACTACTACTTGTAATATCTCATAGAGATTTAATTAGTTGAGTAATCCTGAAAATATTATTTAGGAAAAGTTGGTTATGGACGTCGTTTGCGACTAGCACATGGAATGCACAAATGATATAAATAGAAATATATTTGCCATAAAATACTACTTACTTTTATTTAATCAAGCTACCCAAACATATTATTATTTGTAATTATATTATCTATTATAATTAATTATATTATATCATAGTTGTTAAGATAAGAAGATCCAATGCTCTCATCAAGGTGTAGGGCAGTGACTTTACACATAATTGAACAAGCAAGTATGAAGAATCTATAACCATTTTTAAACATATAGTTTGATTAATTCCAATGATCACCTTACTCCATGTGATGAGCATTAATCAATTGATTATACAATTAATTATTTTAGGTAAAATATAGATCTTCAATTATCACAAGAAATGGCTAACAATTAGCATTTGGAATTATTTAACAAGCAAGTAATTGGTATCAAACCAATCCTTGCACAGGCAATTAGTTATTGAAGTTATTGATATTTATTAATTCCTAATTAGTATTTATTCTTTGACCTAAATAATTGTTTAAGAAAAAAAGATGAAGGAAAAATATAAAGTAGATATGTCTGACTTGCTGACTAGAAGCCCATCCAATTGAAAGATATTACACTACTACATTGTTTAACACATTTTTATGCTTGCAAGAATTCATCAATTTGCAATAAAGAAGAAGAGTTATAATTGTTTGTCTCTTTTGGATTTGGTGAAAAGAAAGAAATAACGAATTGAAATATGGATGCAGAAGGGAAAAATCTATTACGCATGATACCTAGTAGGCTAGTAGCATATTTTATAATTTTTCAAAAGAAAAAAACAACTAGTCTTTACATAATTAATGAAATAAAATCAACGACTTAAATGTATGCTAAAATAATGAAAAGGAAAAGTAGGACCAAGTCATGTTAGCAGTGTAACCCCAACTTTTTATTATTATTCTTATTATTATTGGTTTCCATTCAGTGTCTAGTATTCATATTGGGGTCCAATTAAATATGAATTCGTATCGGAAAGTCTCACATTGGGGGTAAAACACTCCCTAACAAAGACGATTCCGTATTCATGGAGACTCAAATCCAAGACCTCTAGTTAAGGATGAATGAGTACGTACTACTCCACCACAACCCTCTTGTTGGTGTAACTCCAAAACTTGATCACATCATTAATCATTTTTAATGAACTTAAATGAATTGAGCTAATAAATGACAGGATCATCAATAATTTGTCCAAACTTGAACCGGTTAGACGGATCAGGCAAATCGAATTTGATCTTTGCCACCCTAGTCGAGAACTTAAAATTTTCTCACTCTCCACATAAGCGAAACTTTAAATTTACTCACCCTCCATGTCATAAAATCAATCTAAAAAGGAAAACCTTGCAACAAAATATACTTGTATATGTCTCTCTTCAGCCCTATATTCCGTACGTACTCTCAACTCCCAAGAAGACTTGATCGTAAATTGATCATGAATTTCCAACATAATATGGATATCACAATTCAGATCTTTGTGACTGGAACTCACACTAAATCACCTAGTTGGAGAACCAACTACTAACCCCAAAGAGACCCAAACACCGTTTATAGAATCGAGTTCATCATGATAAATAAAAACACAATATAGAAACAACTAGAATTGAGTCACCATGATATTAATCAATAGTCAAAAACATTTAACCCAAAAAAATAACACCTAAGAACTGAAAGTTATCATACCAAAACACTAAATACACAAGATTGGGGATACAACGACTAAACAAAAAACATGAACCAAAAGCCTAGAGTATATGTGTTCAAAAGGAAGGACAAGAAGATGCAGAAGAACCCATGACATTTCGAAAGAGTAGCTCACCCTTAGAACCGTAGTCATACCTTTCTTAACGGAGGTCTCACATTAGTCGTTGGAAGAGGCCTTTTACTCAACAAAGAAAGAATAGGTGTAGTATCAGTAAAAAAAATCACAGTTTACTGATAGTATCACACAGCTAGTTCAATATATAAATATAAATAGTTTACCACAAAGTAGTAACACATAGCAATACATATAACAACAATTATCAACCACACAGACTTCCAATCACATATTATGAAACAATAATATTTGGATGCATGTCTTACATGATCACAATGTAAATGTATGGCTCTCTCATGAAACCATAATCTCATACTTGATCCTCTGACCGAACCCAAATGTAAATTATTTGTGTATCAGCATGGTATCCAAGCCATCCATAATTAGTGTACTGGTGTGGTACCCTATTCATCCATAATTAGTGTAACGGTGTTACCAAAGCAAGCCATCAATCACAAGTAATCATGCACAATCATAACCACGATGAACAATATCACTTGAAACCACAAGTCACCAACAAGTTTAATTTATTACATGAGATTATCAACATAATGACATTTCATATTCAACCCTATGTATTCCATACCATTCATTGCACAAATGACACTACAAAGAAGTAAACATGCATACTTACATAAATTGAAAATATAAAACCATTACCTACATTGAATCAAGTCTCTTAGAACTCTAAAGAATCCGAGCTTTCCCATTTTGAAGTGTTTTAGATTTTTCTTGATAAAAAACAAATAATAAAAGCAACAATCATTCACTAACGACCTATTAATTACACGGATTATCAACAAATCCAAACTCTAGGCCAATATAAGATAATCTTCCATAACTGATATTTTTCCAGCATGGAATCATATCAAAACCTTCCCCCAAGATTAATAACCTAGATTCTATGGCTTAAGAATCAATGCACAAGGTTGGGGAGTCAAAATTTTATCCTGACGAATTCCTTGGAAATATAAATGTAAAATTCCTAAAATCGTCCCTCACAACCAAGAAAAAAATGTAGAAATTTGGAAGTTTTGGGTTGTTTCAGCATAAAACCCCGACTTTCTCCACTATAGCGCAACTAACCCATAATAGTGATATGCTCACACCACTATACAAGATTTCACCGGCTATAGCGGGATATGTAAAAGTTCAGAAACTCGGAAATCGAAGAAAGGTCACTTTTTCGAAACACAACCTCTTTCTTTGACATTCTAACATATCATGTCCACGCCAAGATCAATTCTGGAGTTTTACTTACCCAAATTCAATTTTGTAAAGCTCTATGAATTCCTTAATTTAATAGCTACAAGAAAATATCAAAAAGAAGTCTAAACACTATACCTCACCTATTCTAGGATGTCCCTAGATCGCATTTAGCCTCGATTTTATTTGAGGTTGGTTTAGCCGGAAATTCTTAAGTCTCTTATTTCACTATTTTCCTACTCATAACGAGTGGAATGGGTCATTACAACAGATATCAATATCCATCGCTCGTTCTTGAGTGATCAAATAAGAAAAAAGTGGGCTAAAATAGAAAAGAGGGTGTACTTGAATCTTCAAACAAGTGAGGGTACTTGTCTTGCATATCCCTTTATGTATAACAAGTAGCCAATTCAACCGTATTGTATTTCCACTGAACCTTTATTTATTTGATATGCTTTTTCCTTAGTTTCCATACATCCCGATCAAGAATCTCAACCAGTTCGTCTTCATATTATAAGTCCTTGTCCAACACCATTGATTCTCACTTTATGATATACTCTCCATACCCATGGTATTCTTTAGCATAGATACATGAAGCACTGGATGAACTCCAGATACGTTGGATGGAAGTTCTAACATGTAAGCCACTGGACCCACAACTTTAAGACTTTCAAACGAACCAATGTAGAAAAGTCTAAGCTTACCCTTCTCTCCAGACCTCATGACTTCTTTCGTAGGTGACACCTTCTACAAAATCTGATCACCAACCTAATATGTCATGTCCCTTACCTTTAGATGTATATACTCTTTTAGTCTAATCTGAGCTATTACAGAATGAATACCCTCATCCTTTCCTAAATTTCTCTAATCAAGGCATCACCCAAAGGTTTCACATTCCCAGCCTCAACAAACCTATGAGCGATCTACATCCACTTTCATAGAGTGTCTCAAAGTCTGCCATATCAATGCTGGAGTGAGAACTATTATTGTAGAAGAACTCACATATGGGTAAGAACTAATCCCAATGGTCTCCAAAATCAATAGCACGCGCTCTCAACATATCTCCCAATACCTTAAGAGTCTTGTCCAACTAACTAATAGTTTGTGGATGGAAACTTGTACTAAAAGTGAGTTGAGTGGCCAATGCCTCGTGTAATTTACACCAAAAATTTGAAGTAAGTTGAGTACCACAATCTAAAATGATATAAACAACACCCTGTTCAACCTCACTATCATCTGGCATAAATCTTCACCAACTATTGTGAGTTGTAATCCACACATACCGGAATGAAATGGGCTAGTCAACAATGACCCAAATTTTATCATATATCCCAAAGGTCTTGGGTATTCCTAGTTAATACGAAATCCATGTCTATACTTTTCCACTTTCATTCCAGAATAATAGGCATCCTTTGAAGCAAACATGCAGGCCTTTGATGTTTATATTTTACCTGTTAACAATTCTGACACTTAGAAACATACTCTGCAATGTCTTTTTTATCCCATGCCACTAATAAAGTAGCCTCAAATATCCATACTACTTGGTCATACCTGGATGAATAGTGTAATACCCCAAATATTTCTAAATAAGACTTGAATTATTCTTCATTTACTTGTAGGGTCATATCGAGTGATTCTTAAATTATTCATATGTGTAAAGGTAAAAAGTTGAGTTGAAAGTTTCCTTACCGATTAAGCTTTGACATATGGTTTTACTTAAGTCAACTTAAAACAACCATATCTCTTAGAATATAAAGAGTTATGTGGTCATACCCTATCAAGCTAAAGGTAGTTGAATCTTCTTTCTAAAGCCACTAACTTTGCGTCAATTCAATTTCTGAGTAAAATGTTATGACCATTTTAGTAACTGATACAGTGCAATAATGAATTAGCCGATGAGAAAACATTTAAAAGGGTCTTTTTGTATTTTTACCTCCAAGAAAACCCTTCAAGAATTTAATGACTAAAATAAGGCTCAAAACAATAAGATTTTCATCTCTTAATTCATCATTCTCTTCTCTCTCAAACCTTAAGACAAAACCTTAAGGAGAAATCAAAGTAAAAGACTTCATTTAAGATTATTTCAATCTTTTTCATGATTCTTCTCCAAGGTAAGTCCTTCTCCAAGAATTTCATTCTTTCCAACTCAAATTCCCCCATAAAATTATGAATCACTACGAAAAATAATAATTCTTGGTCATAGAGATTTCTATCTCAAGAAAGGTCTTCTTGATGTTTCTCCTTCAAGCTAGGTTTTCAAAGCTTCTTTATCAAGTTTTTTTTCAAGATATTTCAAGAACCTTGTTCTTCCAGGTATGTAAGGCTATCATAGTGTTGTAATAGTTCGTCCTCACCCCCTACATCTATTTTTAAATCAATAAAAGAGAAAACTAGGATTCTATCCCTATGTTTGAGTATTCTTGAGATAAGTTGATTTTGAGTTCTTGAGTTCATGTTTCTTTTAAGAATTCTATTCCTAATTATTGAGTTTCCATATTGTTATTGAGATCCTTGAGTTAATTTTTTCATGTTTGTAATCAAGCATAAACCCTATTTTGAGTTATAAATCTTGAGAAGTTTTTCAAAGCCAACACTTGAGTTTTAGACTTAGTTTTTGAGGAAGCAAAGATGAGTTTTTAGAAAAAGTTTAAAGGTTCTATTTCATAAAGACTTAAGAGCTTCTAATGTTATTTTTACTCATATATATATATATATATATATATATACATGTGCATGTGTACCCATGTTAATTGTTGGACTTGAAAGATAGGTTCATAAGTGCATGTTTTCAAGAAGGTAAGAACGTCTCATGTTTTGAAAAGTATTTCAAGTAATATAAGAAGTCCTTTCTTTTTAATAGGTGAATTGCGCACAAAGTTATATAAATTATTTTGGGAGTAGTATCGATCACCGAATTGGGTTAAAATCTTTTATGATTCGGAAGTACTATAGAAATATGTAGCCACCCTAGGATAGCATATATTTGATTCTTCATGTGATCCATCACTGCCTCTGAGAAGGCTAATTAGATGGATCCATAGTCATGATATCATCTTTTACCCGATAAATTATAGGATGGCCCTAGAAACATGAGGCAAAACATTGTATCATTTCTAGGTTCATGTTAGTGGTTGTCGGTGAGAGAAACTCCCCACAAGAAAAGTATATTATTTTCATGTTTTCTTTAATTGTATACTTTGTTGTAAAGCTTAAATGGTTTTCACCTCATGTTCATGTATTGATTCAGTTGAGTTGTTTTTGGTCATTCAGTTCAGTTATTTGTATACTCTGCCATATTACATACTCGTACATTTCATGTACTGATGACATTCGACCTTCATCCTTTTATGATGCAGATATAGGTGTTCCTGATTATCAGTAAGTTTTTCGTTGAGATCACACTACAATCCAGTTAGCTTTGGTGAGTCTCATTGTATTCCAAAGGACTTCACAGTTACTTTCCAGTTAGTAGTTTTGAGGTGTCATGGGTCTTGTCCTGACATCCTTTATTAATAGTAGAGGTTTCATTGATCTACAGTTTTGGAAAGTCTTTCAGTTTTAGATATTTTATTTAAAACTTGTGTTTCGAACTCAGTATATTCAGTGAAGTTTTGAGATTCAGTAAATTGTTTTAAATGTTTACTTTAATTTATGCTTATGTATGCTTGAGTTAGTCTTCTGATTATAGTCAACCAGGATGAGGGTTTTCTTAGGAGTCCAACAATGATTCTTGAATATCAGTCACGTCTAGGGTGTAGGCTCAAATCGTGACAAACTTGACATCAGAGCACAGAGTTCAAGTTTCCTAGGTATCTATGAAGCTGTGTTAGTAGGATCTTATTTATGGTTGTGAGAAACCAACATCTATGATTGAGGGACTATAGACATTTAACAAAAGTTTGCCTTCTTTCATAATCTAAATCATGAAATAAAGTTTTGTCATAAGGAAGTTAATCTAACTCGTGCATTCCTCTTATCCATTCGATTAGCCCTCATACAAAGTAGTGGAAAAGTAAAGCTTAGATCCTTATGGATGAGTTACTGTTAGCAAAAGTATTCAGAAAAGTCAAGAGACCTCAGAGAAGCTCCTGAGTGAGCTTAAGTGTTGAGATATGAAATAATACACTCGTATTCATATGAATCATGTGTTCGAGATAAAAGCTAGATGTATTCCCAAAACACTTTTCTCTAAATTTTGTTTTAGTTGAGACCCCTGTGAGGAAGTGTTTTAGATCTCGGGTAGAATTTTCACCCAAAAAGATAGTATGAGTTATGATAACATAAGCTCTAGTAGTAAGAACTCCTAAAATTAGAAGAATGCATACATAGGTTCAGTAATCTAATAAAGGAAGATAGTGATGAGCAAGCTATGTTATTATAGTCATGCACCCAGTAAGTTATTAATGAAGAGTTTTCCCCTATCGGTAGACTAAGAAGTGACGATTTTTGAAGAGTTCATGATATGAGGTGGAGAAATAGTTACTAGTCATAATGAGTTGAAGTATACTTTAACCAGGAAGGAGTTATGTCAATGTACCATCATTTTAGTGAAGACCAAGTGTAGGTGCTAGAAAAAAAAGTAGGAGTATTCTCGAGATGATAGATCTAATCTAAGTTTATGATTTTTTAGGGAGAGACCATAATATTCAAAATTTTATAGAACTAATTAGGCAATAATGTATAGTGAATGAGTAAGTAGTACTTAAGTTGTGAAGTGGAATGTGGCAGTAATATGTAAGGATGTAGGCAGAGAGATAAAGATTGATCACTTGTCATCAGGTTTTAGTGGGCGAGTGTTTCTAAAATTTTATCTAGTAGTTGTTAGTTGGTATTGTATGTGAGCAATAATATTAATATTTGGCTTAGTAATAAAAATAAATGCTTCAATTTGAAATGAGCGTCGTGATCAAAAGAATGACAACATGAAGGTGATGAATTGATATGTTAGCTACAATGAAGATAAGTGGTACACATGAGAGATCCTAACTTTTATATAAGGGAAGTGAAGTGTGGCTAAGTCGCAAGAGTGACACAAGAGCATTAAGAGGTGTACCGAGATTATATGTAATCAGATGAGGTTCCAATTAAGTTGATGATTTTCCATGTGTACCTAGATAATATATTTGAGCTGTCAATTTAGAATGGGTTGAAGTAAGCATTATTTATCCCCTTAAAGAGTTATATGAAGCAATGTTATAAATCAATGAGAAGAGGTCAATAGAAGCATCTTAGAAAGAAGTTTGAGAAGGAGTTTTAGTACCTATAAGATAAGCCTCTCCTGAGTATTAGAGTAAATAGAATGTAGACCATCTTAGAGATGATGAGAATAGATCCATGGTTTTAGAGTGTCAACTTCAAACCTAAGGGGGGTATGATAAGATGAGAAATCAAGTCAAGTGTTGAGGATGAGATAGTTATGTCTTCCGAAAGAGTTGTAGAGGTACATCAATCCATTCATACTATAGCATATTCCTCAAAGTTCAATTATAAAAACATATTGTATTGGGAGAGACGAGGCATAAAATAGGGGTTTATCAAGACCAATGCTATGAGCTTCCGAAATAAAATGGGATATTCGTAAATTTGATCATTATGAGTCTTACGATAAATTTTTTTGGCATTTTCAATGGAAACGAGAAGGGGATTCATTAGCTCGTTATTTAGTATGAATCAGTGAAATGACAGAATCTATAAAGATTAAGGAATTCGAGGAGGAAGTTTCTGATATCAGAATTGTCTCTATGACCTATGCTCATACCTTTTAGAGAGTTTCACATCTATTCTTAGTTTCTAGAATGATGGCCAAAGACATTAGCCCATTAACCTCGAGCTTAATCCATGAAGTTATGGATATCAGTCTCATGCTATGAACCTATTCATATAAGCAATCATGACTCACATATGTTCAGTCTCAGAAATTCATTATTTAACTCTCAATGGCTAGCAACATAATGTTATGTCATGTATATTCTTATATCAGAATTCTTGAATGAATCATGCTTATAATCTTTCGCCCTAAAGTCCTTTCGGTAATCCTTTTTAGTTTTGAAGAGTGGTGTTGTTGATAGTAGTTGTGTGATGATGGATAAGAGGATTGTTATTTCTTATTGTGATAATGAATGTGTGTCTATTACATCTAAGGTTATGAATGTGGAGGAATTAGGAGCTACTATTTTTTTCAATGAGTTTTAAGTCAGCAGTTTGGTGGTAATGCATGAAAGTTTAGTTGGTAGAGACGATGAGAGGATGAGAAGTTCTTAGAAAGTTGGTTAGTAGGAGTATATGAAGTGGTTAAGGTTCTAATCTTGAAGGTGATTTTTTTAACATGTGAACATTAACGTGTGATACAATAGGTGTTTCGTGGATATGAGCTCAAGGTTAGTTGAAAGTAGCAGTAAAGAGTAGTGTTCTTGGGATGAGATTTCCTACAAAGGTATCAAACCTGAATCTTGTGATTTAGATTAAAATGATCACCCGTACTTTGTGATTCTCAGTCAGACTTGAATATAGCAAGAGTAACCCCTTTCTGTTCTCACATCAGCCGTTATTCGAGGACGAATGATCCCAAGGGTGGAATATTGTAACACTCCAAAAATTTCTAAGTTAAGACTCGAATCATTCTTTATTTACTTGTAGGGTCATATCGGGTGATTCTTAAATTACCCATATGTGTAAAGGTGAATTCTTTAGTGTGGAAGTGATTTTGAATATCAATTAAGGTCACTAGAAACGCTAGCACAAACTTGAGTTTGAAAGTTTCTTAACCAATTAAGCTTTGACATATGGTTTTACTTAGGTCAACATAACACTACCATATCTCTAAGAATATAAAGAGTTACATGGAACATAACCTATCAAATTAAATGTATTTGAATCCTCATTCCAATGCCACCAATTTTCCGTCAATCAAATATCTGAGTAAAAAGTTATGACCATTTTAGTAACTTATACAGTGCAGTAACGAATTAGCCGATGAAAAACATTAAAAGGGTCTTTTTGTCTTTTTACCTCCAATAACCCTAAACGAATTTCTTGATTAAAAATGCTCAAAATAATAAGATTTTTATCTCTTAATTCATTATTCTCTTCTCTCTCAAACCCTAATACAAAACCCTAAGAAAAAAATCAAAGTAGAAGACTCCATTCAAGATTCTTTCAATCTTTTTCATGATTCTTTTTAAAAGGTAAGTCCTTCTCCAAGAATTTCATTCTTTCCAACTCAAATTCCTCCATACAAGTATGTATCATTGATAAAATAATAATTTTTGGCCATAGATATTTCAAGAATCTCAAGAATTGTTTTCTTGATTTTTCTCCTCAAGCTAGGGTTTCAAGACTTCTAATCAGGATTCTTTTTCAAGATTCTTCAAGAACCCCGTTCTTCGATATATGTAAGACTATCATAGTGTTGGACTAGTTCGTCCTCACGCCCTAAATCTACTTTCTAATCAGTAAAAGAGAAATCTAGGATTCTATCCCAAGATTTGAGTATTCTTGAGATAGGTTGATTTTGAGTTCTTGAGTTTATGTTTCTTTTAAAAAATCTATTTGTATTTATTAAGTGTCTGTATTATTATTGAGATCCTTGAGTTGATTTGTTCGTGTCTATAATAGCATGAACCCTACTTTGAGTTTTATATCTTGAGAAGATTTTCAAAGCCAACACTTGAGTATTAAACAGACTTTTTGAGGAAGTAAAGATGAATTTTAGAAAAAAGTTTAAAGGTGTTCTATTTTATAAAGATTTAAGAGTTTTTAATGTTATTCTATTCATATATATATATATATATATATATATATATATATATATATACATACACATACATATACATATGTACATATGCTAATTATTGGACTTGAAAGATAAGTTCATATGTGCATGTTTTCAAGAAGGTAAAAACGTCTCATGTTTTGAAAATTATTTCAAGTAATGTAAGAAGTTCATTATTTGTAATGGGTGAATTGAGAACAATGTTATCTTTCTTATTTTGTGAGTAGTATCGAGCACCGAGTCGGGTTATAGTCTTTTATGATTTGGAAGTACCATAAAACTACGTATCCACCGTAGGTTAGGATAGCATTGATTCTTCATGTGACTCCTCACTACCTCTGAGAAGTCTAAGTAGGTGGATCCATAGTCACGATATCGTCCTACACCCCGGAAAAGTATAGGATGACCCTAGCAACGTGAGGCGAAATATTGTATCATTGTTAGGCTCATGGTAATGGTTATTGGTTAGAGTAACTCCCCACATGTAAAGTATATTATTTTCATGTTGTTTTCATTATATATTTTATTATAAAGCTTAAATGTTTTTCACTTATGTTCATGTATTGATTCGATTGAGTTCCAATCGGTCATTCAGTTTAGTTATTTTGTTTACATAGTCATACTACATACTCGTACATTCCATGTACTGATTTTATTCGACCTGCATCTTTTTATGATGTAGATATAGGTGTTCATGATTATCAACAGGCGCTTCGTTGAGATCACTCTACACTCCAGTTAGCTTTGGTGAGCCTTCTTGTATTCCATAGGACTTCACAGTTACTTTCCTGTTAGTAGTTTTTATGTGTTGTGGGTCTTGTCCCGACATCCTTTCTTAATAGTAGAAGCTTCATAGATAGATAATTTTGGAGACTCTTAAAGTTTTAGATATTTTATTTAAAATTGTTATTTCATACTCAGTATAATCAGCGAAGTTTTTACATTCAATATATTGTTTTAAAATATTTACTTCAATTTTATGCTTGTGTTTGCTTGAGTTAGTTTTCCTCTTGTAATCAACCAGGATGAGGGTTCGCTTGGTGACAAGCAATGGTTCTCGAGTGCCCGCCACATCTAGGGTGTAGGCTCATGTTGTGACATATATAATACTGCAAATCTTGAGCCTCTTCCAAAACATTATGGATCAAGTAACCCCCTAAGGAATACAAATCCTTTCTCTAAAATGAAGTATACCGAATGCATCGAGAGTGGCATCGTGAGTCTCCCAGACACCACCTTACCTTTTATCTTAACCAATTCCTCACTTAAATTTTTTATCCCTAATTCCCTCTATGAATATGGACATAAAATCAATACTACCTAACACTCCATCCTTTCCAAAGATTCCTAACCTCACAAACTTAGGCTTCAAAGTCTGAATTTCTCAACCCCAATCTCACTTAGACACCCCCCAAGAAAGCCAAACTCCCCTGTCTAACTGTCTTTCGGCTTAATACCTCTTCCACCATATTAGGCTTGCCCGGATGATAGTGAATTGTCATATCATAAACCTTGAGCAACTCCATCTATTTCTCTGCCTCATGTTCGAATTCATGCTAAAGATTGTGATGATTAATAAATACCTCACACTTAACCCCATATATATAATGTCGTTAGATTTTGAGAGAAAACACCACCTTTGCCAACTCTAGATCATGGGTGGGATAGTTTCTCTCGTGAACATTCAACTGTCTGGAAGCATAAGCTATAACACTTTTTCCTACATCAATAATGTATCTACGCTCGACTGTGAAGTATCACAAGAAATAATAAAATCCTTAATTTCTACAGATAAGGTTAAGATAGGCGTTGCAGTCAAAAGACCCTTGAGCTTTTGGAACTCTCTTCACATTTATCTGACCACCCAAATGGTACCTCATTTTGTGTCAACTTGGTCAAGTGTGTAGTAATAGCATCAAAGCTCTTCACAAACTTGGGATAGAATCTAGAAAGCCCCATAATACTTCTAACCTCTGTCACAGAGTTAGGCCGAACTCAATTCTTAACTGCCTCAATTTTTATAGGTCTACCACCACCCCACATGCCCAAGCAAGGAAACTTTCACACTTAAAAAAAATTAGCTTACAATTTTAGTTCCCCAGAATGCCTTGAACAATGCAGAGATGGTATGCATGCTCCTGTTTTCCTTGGAGTAAATCAAGATATCCTTTATAGATATAATAATAAAAGAAATCAGGAAAAGCTTAAAACCATTCATCAAATTCATAAATGTTATAGGTGTATTAGTCAACTCAAATGACATCACCAAAAACTCATAATGACATATCGAGTACTGAAAGTTGTCTTAGACACTTCTTCAAGTATACTCTTTAAATAATGGTACCACGACCTCAAATCAATATTAGAAAAGATAGAAGGAGCTTGCAACTGGTCAACCAAATCATCTATACGAGGAAAGGGATACTTATATTGGATGGTAACCTTATTTACTTACTGGGTAATCCATACAAATCCTCATACTACCACTCTTCTTCTTTACAAGAAAGACAGGATCATCCTAATAAAAAGAACCAGGACGAGAAAATACCTTATGAAGTAGTACCTGAAGTTGAGTATTAAGATCTCTCAACTCTGTCAGAACCGTGCGATAGGGAGGAATAAAATTGGGCTAGTCCCCGACTCTGAATCAATACAAAAGTCCATGTCCATATCTGGAGGCATACCAGGAATATATATATATATATATATATATATATATATATATATATATATATATATATATATATATATATATATATATATATATATATATATATATATATATATATATATATATATATATATATATATATATATATATATATATATATATATATATATATGAAACATCTCCGGAAAATATTTAATAGCTTAGGCATGTACACCCCTTCCCACTCTAACCTTTCCCTCCAAGAATCTGTAGAGTCATTGTATTAGCAGTAGAATTTAACACATAAAATAGGGAAACAAGCAAGTCATACCCGAGATCACATCAAAGTCTAGAATATGTAATATAGTTAAATCTACCCAAGTTTGTTGTCCAATTAAAATACAGAACAACTACGATACACATGAGTTACTACTACCAACTCTCCAACAGGGGTAACAACATATATAGTTAAGTCTACCCGAGTTTGGTGTCCATCTGATCTCAGACAAGATTATTACATGTTATCATAGTTTCTTATGCCTTAGCCTCTCGTCTTCCCGGGAACACATAACAGTGAGCTTTGTCATCATCATGGTCAATCCCCTTTCTGGGATACACTGATCCTCACCCACATTACCATTACCTTGGCCTCCACAACCTTTTTGACTAACTCTCCACTCAAAAATATAATCCTAAAAGCTTTGATCAAATCAAAAATATATATAAGGTAAAAGGCATAAATTAGGAGTGAATCTTTCATGAACTGAGCCTACACCCTGAACATGGTCGACACTCGAAAATTATTACTAGTCTTCGAGTGAACCCTCACCTTAGTTTACTAAAGGTGGAAGACTAACTCAAGCGTACACACACAAAAACTGAAAGAAATGTTTAACAAGAGTTTACTAAATATCATAACTCTCTATATGTATTGAGTAAAAACATAAGGTTTAAATAAAATATCTGAAATTTAATATTGAAGGAATGATCAAGATTGTCGATCTATGAAGTCTCTATTGAGGTGTCGGGTCAAGATCAATGACGCCTTAAAACTTTAATAGTAGAAAATTATAAAACTGGAGTCCTCCGAGAGCAAAGAGGCCTCACAAAAACTGACAAACGGATGATATTATCTCAACGGAATGTTTGTTGATGATCCTAAGCACCTAAATATGAATCATGAAAATATGTAGGTCGAATTACATCAAGACATTGAATGTAGGAGTATGTAATGGGGATGAATAAAATAAATAACTGAACTAAAAAGACTAAAGATAACTCAACTAAAGAGTAATATAAATTATGACGAAAATAATTTAAACTCTTTCTATAGCAATGCAATAATAGTAAATAATGAACTGAAATATATAAACAAAAATATATTTTACTTTACTTTATTGGGGAGTTTCTCTAACTGACAACCATCACTTTTAGTCTCGTGATGGTACAACTTCTTACGCACGTTTCTAGAGTCGTCCTACACCTTGTCAGAGTATAGGACGCAACTGAACTGCTGGATCCTCTAAAAATCCTTCTTGAGGCAGCCGAGGAGTCGCCTGTCTCTCAATACGATCCTATCTACGTTGGAGGCGTAGGTTATAGAGTTTGACTTATATGAACTCTTATCCCAAATTGCTGCTCAATACTACTCCCAAAATATAAATGAATGCTTATGTAAAGTACTCTCTTGTTGAGATAATTTCTCAAAAGGCCTCTTTAAAAGGTAACTGAAGTTGTATTGAATCTGTCTAAAATACTTTGAAAATCTTTATACTTTTCAACAAATAGTGCTCATTTTTTAATGTGAAAAATCATACTTTCTTTAATGGTAACTGAACTTCCCTTTATCTTTATCTAACTGAAATGCTTTTCAAAACTATTTATTCTCTTCTTATAATTGTAGTTTTTTTCTCAATGTGAAAATAGTACTTTTTGGAATCACTTGTGTTCCCTTAAACTATTCTCAAAAGAT
Organism: Solanum sitiens; assembly: GCA_016801875.1. Classification (NCBI taxonomy): domain Eukaryota; kingdom Viridiplantae; phylum Streptophyta; class Magnoliopsida; order Solanales; family Solanaceae; genus Solanum; species Solanum sitiens. The sequence goes on along the minus strand of JABWTJ010000036.1, from coordinate 1,939,110 downwards.
ACTTTATGATACTCTTGAATTCACTTTAAAATTTCAAAATCAATGCATGAAAATAAATAAATAAAAGGTATTCAATAAAAATCTTATCAACTGGGGTTCATGCGATATATAAGCATGAACAAACAACTCAAGGATATCCATTCGGTTGATTTCTTATTGAGCTGGTGAGTTCGCCCAATTTCTGGTCCAGGTATGTTCCGCTAAAACAACTATAACTGCTTACTTCAAACTCTAAATAAGGTAAATTTGGTGTCATTGGAAAAAAGACTCATAAAATATCAATTTGGTAGGTCATAGGACACCTAATTCATTATATTCTAATATATATGAGTGTTTGAAGTTGACTTTTATATGAACTCATGCGAGAACTTAGCCAATAAGAATGTTTTGAACTTGGCTTGGTATTTGAGGTCCCTTATAACCCTAGATTACTTTAGATACTCTTGATAAACTTGGTACCGGACTTTATAATACATGAGAAAGTATGACATCACCGGTTCGAGCTCATATACTTACGACAAATGATTTAAATTTTTAAGGATAGAGTTGCAAGGTATTATAAAATGATACAGGTCTTAGGCTAGAAATTTTTGGGGTGTTTCAAATTCATCAATAAACATTAGGTGTTTAGATTAGAAAGACTTGCTTATAATCATTATTTTTATGTTTATCAAATCTATATCTAATATAAAGCTAGATATAAAAAAAAAGTGATGTGACACCTTTTTTTTGTCAAGAATTCTATTTATCTTTTCTCTCATTTTTAGGCATTGTTTCCATTTATTTATTTACTTATTTATTATTTACAAAAATGAATGTGAAAATTACTACTACCTTCATTTATTCATATTTTTCAATATAAAAATTTAATTATCTTTATTTTAATTACTTGCATGACTTTTGATGATCACAACTCCTAAATTTTATTATGTGTGTGTGTACGCATGCGTGTGCGTGTGCGCGTGTGTGTAATTCAGCTAAAGAAAGGTACAAGTATTTCATAATTTAGTTAGACTTTGCTATTTTGAAGTTTCATGAAGAGATGAAAAAATAATGTCGATTTTTTTTTCTTTTTTTCTTTTCGATCATCAAAATGTTATTTTGTGCTATGATATTTATTTGATATTGTTATAGGGAGGCATTCAGAAAAATGTGAAGAAACAGATAGATTAATGATAAGAAGCCATAAAGAATTCTTCTCAAACGCTCATTTATATTTCTTTCACTTGTTCTTTGTGTGTTTGACAATAGAAGTTATATTCATTGATTACAAGATTTTGCTAAGTGATAAACATGTGAGGTATTCAATTGCATTCTTAGTTATCGTTATAATTATTTTAGAGGCTGGAGGGGGAGGGGGAAATAGAAAAATAATTATTTTTTTTTATAAAATTAAATTCTGAACATAAATAATTCAACGGAAATTGAAATATACTATTGTAGTTTTTTTTAATCCATTGTATTATTTGGATTATCCATTAGATTTATCCAACAATTAATTGGATTCATGTATAGGTGCATTCAAGGTGATAAGGTCATTTAGGATAACTATGTATCTACTAGTTGGATGACTTTTGGGAGTGATATATCAACACTATAAATAGAGATATCACTCACCATTTGAACGACATACTTGAGTTAGAAGAAAAGTTCTCTCTTCTATCTTACTTCTCTTGTCTTCTTCTCTTTCTATTATATTATGAGTTTGATTTTATTACACGTTATCAGCATGAATATGCTCTAAAAGTTGTAGCACTTCGCAAAAGTGTTGTAGTTGAAACACCTGTGAGCTCACAGGAACATGTTCTATTTATGTTTTCTTGTTACACATTTATATTTTTAAAAGTTCCTCTTATACTAATAATTTATTTTAGTATATATGTGATATAGCAAAAGGTAGAACATATTGGTTTGTTTTACTTTAACAATTTTATACATTGGTTTATGATTATACTAACAGTTCTTCGTTTCAGAAAAGAATTGAAGGATAGAGAAGTAAATTTTCATGTTGATTTTCTAAGTGTTAATTATGAGAAACTTATTAATATTTATAATTGCTAGAGGTGAGAAAACTCTCGATCTTATTTCGACTAAATTTGCTTTTATAATTCTTGATTTCTTTTGAAGACTCATGGTTGAGTTCTATTAGTATTGACTTATAGGATTGAAGGGTAAGACGATGGATTCAAGTCCCATCGCACCAAAAGGGTAAGACATCAGGTTAAAGTCTGGATGTACGTAATGAAAAGTATTTGAGGATAAGACGATAGATTCAAGTTCTATCGCACCAACAGGGTAAGACATCAATTTGAGTTTTGATGCACCATGATGATAAGGTATTGGGTCCAATCTCATAAATTTATGACCTAAGATGACTTTATATGGATAAGACGTTGGATTTAAGTTCTAATGCACCATAATGATGATAATGATGACTAAGGCAAGAATAATATATTTTGATGAAAATTCTTGAAATTCATCATATTGAATTTGCTCCATTCCTTGAAAAGAATGGGGTAACAACATATGATAACTTTAAAATCCGCATGTTGACTTGATCCAGTCTATCGTATGAATGTGATAGCCGTAAATAATTAGTCTGAAAGATGATAAATGATAAACGATATAAAAAAGGGTGTGAAGGTACATAATTATAATAGTCATTATTGTGGTAATTATAAAAGGAAGAACACTATGAATTTTCCAAATAGTTCTTCAAAATGTGAAAGCAATTTTTACTATCAAAATGGTATGAAAGGTCGTTGGACTTGTGAATGTTGTCGACCCAATAATTTGACAAGTTTATAAATCCTCCATCAAAAGATAAGAAGATAAAGTGATGGTACACTTGATCTTTCAAAGTGATGTTGAGGTGTGTCATGGATATATGATAAATTTTAAAGTCATGACAATGTGCTTATAATAAAAATTTATGAAGTAGATATAAATGATTAGTCCATTCCTCGTAGAAAATTTGACTTGTGATGAGTATCATGAATTCTCGACCATTCTATACGACAATGGGTCAAGATATGATAAAATCATTATGGGTTGGATATGTGACAACTCACCTCTATGGGAGGTTTGAGAAAAAAATGATATATGCCACAACTCATCTCTAAGAGAGGTTTGAGAGGAATAAATAAATTTTTATTTTGCAGAAATTGTCAATGGTCGTGTACGTTTATACGTCATAAATATTATGGTATGTTTATTTGTGAACTACAAAAGGGCAAAAAAAATAAAAAGTCTTTCCTATAAAGGTTGTGCCATGACTAAAATAATATTATTATGTGGCAATAAAATTTTGTCGTTGGTTGTGTACCTATGGTACAACAAAAGTAAAGCAAGAAAAATGCTCGTAATGATTCTGACCATGACAATAATAATATAATTTCTCCTTGAGGAGATATTCACCATATGGATGGTGTCACGGAATATGTTATACAAAATTAATTGCAAGCTCTAACGAGTTGTATTATTACCAGAGGAAAAATATTGGGGTTGTAGTAAGTCTCAAAAGAAACTTTTAAGTTTCAGATGAATTGAAAAGAAATATTGAGACTATAAATTATAAGAAGATTTATTATCTTCATGTTACTACAACCGAAACGGGTTATAAATATTTTTGTAAAAGATTATCCATTTTTTCCTCTTATTTGTTGCACACAAACGTGGACATGCTGATGGAATCACATGCAAAAGTAAATTATAAGTGTACTGAAATAAAGATCAGTTGGCATGACTGGTTGACCATTTTGGTTTAAATTTGATGCAAATGTAATTGAGAACTCATGTGAATTATATGATGAAGAAATAAAAGATTCTTCAAGAATTCTCTTGATAAAATAATCATTGTACGAGCTAAAGTTAGGATTGTAATTCCCTGAAGTTTTTGAAACATATAAAAAGGTGAATATGGGCACATTCACCTGCCATGTGGATCTTTTGCAACTATATGATAGATGCATCAATAAGATGATCACATGTACTTTGGTGTCAACTTACAAATTGGTGTTTATAAGGTTGTTTGCTCGAATTGTTAAATTAAGAGCACAATTTCAATTATGAAATTATATTGATAATGCTGGTTGATTTAGCAGAAATTGTATGCCTCCAATCATAGCCAAATCATAGTTATGAGAACAAAACTCCCAAATAAGATTTGGTATGAGATCATTTTTATTTAGCATGTAGTAACACATGTATGCATCAAGCCAACAAGGTTTCTCTATTAAAATTAGTTTAGGGTTAGGAACCAAATAATTTTCATCTAAAATGTTGAATGTGCGGTTATGATTTTAATTACTCCACCACGCACAAAGATGAATTCCTAAATAATGTTGGTATGAATGTTAGATTTTCTAACATTAGGGGGAGAGATGATTGACAGATGAAAATTTTGTGTGAGGTTAATTATGAATTATCTAGATCCTCGTTAAATAAATATGTGAACATAAAGTTCAAGAGATAATTCATTTGCATAATATTGTAAATCAATTGTCAGATGAAGGTACTGACCATATGATATAATTTAGCTGCAAATGCTCCAATGTGAAGTCCTTGAAGGACAGAGTCTATGATATGCCGGAAGCGTAATAGAACAATCGGTTCCAAATATAAATTTCTTGAAGAAGGAGAGGAGAAAATTATTAATATGATCATGATAATGAGGCAAGTGCTATAAAAAACACATTGACATAACACTTCATAAAACCTCGAAAAAGGTTCAAGTACCTGAAAAATGAAGGAATCTCGATAAGTTATGTCTTGTTGGAATCGATATCAAATAACCGTTGACGATATCTTTGATATGATGTAGCTCTCAATGATATAAATTATTACGAGGATCTTGAATTAAAATTTACCATAGAGTGTGGACAGATAAATGATTGGCCTAGTAAAATGCATAATTCAAGTATATTGTGTTTCAGTTAAAAAAAGTGACGTTTTGATCTTATAGTCCAAAAATTAAGGTATAATGTCAGTGGGGTACAAATAAATTATTATGTGATAGTATAACCGTAAGATATCAAGTACGGCTTGTGCCTTAGGGCATAAAGGTTTGTCGCAAAAAGTCTGACATTATTGGAGATGTTTTCTCCTATGGTGGATGCAATGAGGTTTGTTTTGATCTGGTAACATATGAAAAACTTGAATGCATATTACGAATAATTGTCATGTCTATCCAGACAATGAAGGTTATATGAAAATCCTTGAAGCAATCGAGGTGTCTGAAGCATATAAAAGTTTGAAGGAAGTTTTTTCGATAAAACTTCAAGAATCCTTATATGGATTGAAATAATCAAGGAAGAAAGGGTATAAAAAGAATGACCCTAATTGTCCTTGAATTTTTATGAAAAGGTCAGGATCTGAATTTGTTATAAATTGTGTATGTTGATGAATTGAACATTCCTAACATTCTTAATGAGCTTTAAAAAGCTAATGAGTATTTGAGAAGGGGGTCTAAAATGAAAATATTCTGGAAAGACAAAATTTTATCTTGACCTAAGATTGAGAATTTAACGAATGAAATATTTGTCCATCAATCAACATACACAGAAAAGTTTTGATGCAATTTTTATATGGATAAATCACATTCATTAAGAACCTCAATGATTATGAGATCGCTTGACATAAATAATGATTTAGTTTGATCTCAAAAGAAGGATGAAGAGCTCTTGGTGTTGAAACTCCATATCTCAGTGCAATCAGGGCACTAGTGCATCTTGCTAACAATACTCGATCAGAAATTTGTTTTGCAGTAAATTTACTGGCAAGATTCAGTTCCTTCCCAACAAAAGGACATTGAAATGGTGTTGAGCACATACTTGAATATCCTCGAAGGACCATATTTATGGGTTTATTCTATTTCGAGGAATCCAAGGCAAAATTAATTGATTACGCAGATGCAGAATATTTATCTGATCCGCATAAAGCTCGATCTCAAGCATGCTATTTGTTTGCATGTGGAGGTACAATAATATCTTGACTATCAATGAAGCAAATGTAGGTGATCACTTCTTCAAACCATGCAGAAATTAAAGTCTTCCATGAGTAAGTCAAGAGTACGTCTGGTCGAGATCAATGACACACCATATTCAGAAAATATGTGGTTTTTCTTCGAAAAAGAATTTACCAACCACAATGTACGAAGATAATCAACTGCAAATGAAAGTGTCCACAAGATGATTATTGTTGTGAAAAAGTTTAATATGCAATTTACTTTCAACAACAAGGTCATGACGAATAGAATGATATTCAATAATGTATTCGGCTAAGCTCAAAGCCTAGTCATATTCATCAAACTAGATAATGATATATCAGGATGAGTTCAACGATGCAACATCTTTGTGAATGTGATATGATTACAAAGAAACTGTCAATAGCAATATTTGAGAAGCTGGTGTATAAGATTGGAGACATCATCACAAGAAATTAAATGATGTTTTAATCAGGGACAATATAATACGCATTGCACTATTTTTCCCTTGACTGGGGTTTTGTCCCACTAGGTTTTCCTAGCAATGTTTTTAATGAGGCAACAAATAGTGCGTATCAAAAGATATGTGTAGTCTTTTTCTTTCACTAGAATTTTTTTCCCACAGGGTTTTTCCTAGTAAGGTTTTAACGAGGAACATTATCTATGGATATCCAAGAGGGAGTTTTATAAATTCATTGTATTATGTGGATTATCCATTAGATTTATCTTTTAATTAATTGGATTCATGTGTAGGTGCTTCTAAGGTGATAAGGTCATTTAGGATAATTATGTATGTACTACTTGAATGACTTTTGGGAGTGATATCTCAACACTATAAATAGAGATATCACTCACCATTTGAACGACACACTTGAGTAGAAGAAAAGTTCTCTCTTCTGTCTTACTTCTCTTGTCTTCTTCTCTTTCTATTATATTATGAGCTTGATTTTATAATAAAAATAATATTGTTTCATTATTTTGCAAGTATAGATAACCCGATACGTGGGATCAAGAAATTGGAGGGAAGAAACAACAGATTTTAAAATTGAGAGCAAGAAAATGAAAAATATATTAATTTAGAACTTTTGGTAAAATTGATTATTTAACTATAAGAATAATATTTTTTATTCTTAAATAGTCATTTTGTAATGATAATTTTATTGCTTCGTGTCACTCTAAATCTCCATGAATTTGCATCTTTTCTTTTAATTTTGTTAATTGGGAGGTAATCACCACTCCTATGAGTTGTAGTGTTTTAAATTTTGGTATATTTTGGATTGTATTTTATTTAAAATATGAATGGTAATTGTTTGAATTTTATCTTTTTTATTTTTGTTCCACATAAATGCACTAGATAAGAATCATGAGGCTAACAAACAAGTGATATGTTATATTTTGCTATGAATATTTTTTCAATTAAATAGATGAAATCATTCAATATATAATATAAAGCTAAACCTAGAAAAGTTACATTATTTATTTTCTCTTCTTCTCGACCTTTTCTTCACCCATTTCACGTATTTATTTTCTCTTCTTCTCGACCTTTTCTTCACCCATTTCACGATAAAATAATAACACAATAATCACTATTTAGTATTGTTTTCTTAATTATTTAATCAAAAAATCATCTCAGTCAACTTATATCACTTTTTTCAATAACTTCTATTATAATAAATAATATCCATTGATTTTGTGGCTTTTAAGTCACATTTTCATCACTCTAAATAATCTCAATTACTCATATGTCTTTCCATGTCTATGACCCTTGAATAATATTCACTTCTTCAACTCTCTTAAGAATATAATAAATGTCCTATGTTAAAGTTGAGCATACAATGAGGCGTTAGATGGATTTATTTTTAAAAACAAATTATTAGTTATACTTGATTATTTATTGTTTTAATAAAAGAAGAAAATCAAGAGTTGTAATCAACAGTAACGGGTAACCATAAACATTATTTCAATTATTTTTTTTATAAAAGAAAGGCTATTCCATAATCTTGAATAGTTGTATAACTAGTTTATTCGATTTACAAAATTAAAATTTATATGTGCACATATGAAAATTTTATATACTTTATTTTCTAAATTTATAAAATATTTTCAAAATATTTACTAATAATTTTCATAATTACGCGAAGTGTGAACAAGTTTACTACTAGATAAATTAGAACATCTTTCTCATCACTCACATCACCTATCCTAAATCATAATCTACTAGTTTTGTAAGCAATTAGCTAGTAAACGAAAAGTTTCAATTTTTATAATGAGAAAGCTAGACTTTCCTACAAATTTTTCTACATTCATGCATTATAAGAGAGGAAAGAGAAAAAGAGATCAACCCCATTATAGATCATGTTAAATTTCCTTCCCAAAAATCCACAATTAGTTAGGTAAAAAAGGTGTGTAACTTCCAAAATAAATGAAGAAGAAGAAAATTAATGTGTTGGCTAGTCAAAACCAAAAAAGATAATGTGAGTTAGGCTTCTCAAAGAATATGTATGCGTGTCCGTAAAAGAAATAGATATAGGGTCATTAATTAGCTCCAAGATGCTCTTAACATGTGTGATATTATTTACTTCGAATAACTCATTTTTTATTTTTTTTTAGAAAAATATTTTTTACGTCCGAAAATTTGAATAGGACGATTATTGAAACCCATCATAACTTTCCATCGGGAGAGCGATATATTTCTATGGCATGTTCCATGCCATAGAAAATTTTGAAAACTATCATGATTTTTCGATTAGAAAACACCAAACCTTAGTGAAATCTATCTATATTTTGATATATTATTTTTTATTCATATGATAAAAAGTTGAAAATAAATGTCCCAATAGACAGTGAAGAATATTCGGATAGCAAAACACCCTTTAGTTTAGACTATGAGTGAAGAAATTGTCTTTTGGAAAGGAGTGGTGAGTCCATTAAATAAGTCAACTTTGATTATTTTTGTCGTACGTACTTTCTAGAATAACATGCGTATACTCCACAATTAATTAAGTCGTTTGGCAATAGATTTTCAAATATATTATATTTTAAAAAAATTGCGAAGTTAAAGTTGGATTAATGTTTGGAGTTTTGAAAATAAAATTGTATTTGATTATATTTTTTACAAAGTATATTTTGAAATAGTGTTCATACTAGCTCAACGTAATTTTTAAATGCAAAAAATGATAAATAGATGTGGAAAAAAATAGTTACTAGTTATTTTTCATATTTGATATGCAACCTCAAGTTTTAAAATTTTCACGATCAAATATTGATTTTTAAATAAAGTGAAAAATATTAAATTTAAAAAAATATTTTTTATGATAAAATAAGTTCTTAAGTCAATTCAAAGTCCTTGGAGATTTTGCATGAGATAAGGAGATATGTCACGCTAATTGACAGTATTACAAATTATTTAAGGATATTGGTCAAATAAAGGATCCTTTTGCAAAAGACGTCAGATAATTTAGTGGATTTTAATTGCACCTATGTCCAAGAGGGGCCAAAGGTTGTGGAGAAGAACATGAATTGAACACCTAAAATTGTTTAAGTAAATTTAATTAATAGGTGAAGTAATAAAACAAGACATTGGGGATTGGGTTAGGATGTAGGTCTGGAAAGCGACCTCAATAAAAATTCAAAGAAAAATAGGGTATTTACGTGTCTTACTTACATTCTACGCTACACACTATTTTATATGTGTGTATCATATATAATATATGTGTATATCTATTTGTTCAATTTATCAATTGGTGACAAGTAATTTTAAGTTCACATGATTTTTAGAGATGTTTTGACTTCCAAATTATACATTATTTTACATTATAAGCGTTCACTATTAACAATTGCGTTAATCTTTTATTTTTTGTTATAATTGGGATAGTTTTTAAATATTCTTATAGTTAAGTTTAAATAATTAGAAATTACGAGACAAAATTACAACTTCTTTATGATTACTTAATAAGTATTTTAGAGTATATATGAAAATGTTATCATTACAAACAAAGTTGTTTAATAGTGTGTTGTGTTATATAAAATAAAAAATAGAGAGCAGTAAAGGATATAATAAGCTATGAAATTGCTGCAACTCTACATCAAAAATTAAACAGAAAAGGGTTATATTTGTCTTTATACTCTTAGAAAAGGGTTATATTTACCCTTTGTTATGTTTTTTGGTTATATTTGTCCCTACCATCCAACTTTGAATTTATATTTACTCTTTGGGTTGTTAAGTTCCACATCACTCCCTTTTATTATCCTACATGGGTCCTATGTGAATATAATTTTCTCTAATTTTATTTACACCTCACCCCAAAGAATTAAAAGTAACCAAGTAAAAAAATAATTTTCAATTGTGTTTAAACACTTGGATGGCCAAATTCTAAGGAAAATAAAAAATAAATACGATATTTTTTCATCCAAGCCACTCGAAAAGCTTCCCAAATCCCTCCTCCCTTTCCATTTCCCACAAAAAATTTCTCTTAAATAATAATAATAATAATAATATGTATAAGATCTCAGAAATAAAATGGCTATGAGAAATTTATCATCACTCCAATTAAATTTGTAAGAGTGGTGCATGACAATCTCTAAACCTCATAACAGCTTTTGGAAGAAATTGTATGGAAAGGGAGAAATATTGGAAGCCATGGGCATTGACGGTGTATGCAATATTTTTCATATCATAAATATGGTAGATTTATCTTTTCCCACGACTCACGCCAAAAGCTTCTCAAAAAATTTCATCTCTTTTCCAATTTCTCAAGTTTTTGATGAATAAAGAGTAAACGGTGGTAGGTAGGTTTGGAGATCAATTGTTTAGTGATATCGTTTATATGGTACAAAGAAGATGGTGAAGTCGTCGCTGGGTTATTGAGAAGCTGCACATCGGATGGCCAAATTCTTTGGAAATAATTGGAAAATATTTTTTCACTTTATTCCTTTCAATTCTTTGGAGATTAGGTATAATAATTATTAAATTAGAAAGTATTATATCCATGTAGGAGACACATAAGATAAAAAAAAAGGGTGATATGAAACTTAACAACCCAAAGAGTAAATAAGAAAAGTTGAATGATAGGGGAAAATATAATCAAAAAGTATAACAAAGGATAAATATAATCCTTTTCAAATAGTATGAGGGCAAATATGACCCTTTATAGGGAAAAATACTTAACTATTTATCCTTATTTATCATATTTTCTATTATTTTCTATCATTTCAAAATATTACAAAATTATCTTCTTTTTTTTCCTCAGAAACTCTACTCATCTGGATACATAACTTTTCAACTTCCAAATTCAAGTTGTTGAGTTTTTTCCCTCAGATATCTCAACTATGTTATTTTCCTGAATTATTGAATCACCCATAATTTGTTCCTTTTATACACTGTTGGCTGATGTGGAACCAGATTTTGTGATATATTGATTGTGGATACATATGTTGTTCCAGAACTCATTAGTCCAATTGATAGTGAAACTGTTCGAGAATAATTGTATTTTACTTCAAGTCATTTGAACACATTAGAAAACAAATGAGACTAACACAAAGTTTGTCTTCATTTCTTCAATCAAAATCATTACAATACGAACACAATTGAAGGCATTTATAATAGAAAAGTCGATCAAAATCAGCGGACAATGTTTATAAAAGGAACAAATTATGAGTGGTTCAATGATTCAATAAGAAAATAACGTAATTGAGGCACTTGAAGAGGAAAACCCAACACGTTTAGGTATCTGTTATGAGTTCGGCCTTCTTTTTTCATATTTTCACTTGTTCCATATCTTTCTATTTTCAATCCCTTAATCTCAACAATTACTTCCTTCATTACAATTTTGAATCTCAAATATTTTCTCTCTCTAGTCAATCGATCAACTTTCCCAATAACTAGTTTTTCTTCTTCTCCAACTTACAATTCATTGTTTTTTGTTTTTATTTTTTATTTTGCATCTTCAACGTCCTGATACATATGGATGTTGTTTCATTAAATATTGGGATTACCCAATTAACCTTACCTCATATTGATTATCCAATTAGTCGATGAAGGATATATTTTTGACTTAAAAATCAATTGTATGAAAATGCACAAAAAAAGAGAAGAAGGTCGAGTTGTTGCCGACGCTTATAAGGGCTTCAGATCGAGATATATGGATGACGTCATTGTTGAAAGTTGCAGAAGTTAATAAAGTGAAGGAGAAAGTGTAGAAGGATTTATTATTATTATTATTTTGCTTTCAGCAGATCAAATAGTTGGGGTTTTGTTTTTTCTTATTCATCTTTTTCTGATGCATATGGATTCAGATTTTTAATGTATCTAGTTGTTTTTATTTCTTAAATTAATATACAATGTCTTCGTTTCAACATAATAATACATTATAATTTCATCATGCACAATGTATTGTGTTCAAATATTAATTCTGATAAGTAACCTTAATCAATTGAAACACAAATTAGTATGTATCATGTTCATATTTATGCATTTGATACTTAACTAATACAAATTTCATTATTTTATACTACCAGATACATAAACAAAAAATTATTCAACTACTGGATTATTTATCTGTAGACATTGTCTAGTATTATTATTTATACATAAACACTAATATTTTGGTAACAATATCCGTTTGTATCAACTCCCCACTATGTATGGATCACACACAAAAAAATATTATTGAGAACAATTACATGTATAATATATCATATATAAAATACGATATTCTTAAACAAGATAAAATACATAAATAGTAATATATCATGCACTAGATTTTTAGGCCTGATACATATATTCAAATTTATTTTAAATGTATCCGATACATAACTACTGTTTTTTACCTTTAGAATCTGTTATGATTTGGGAGAGATTTAAGAGAATACAAATTGAAACTTGAATTATTTGAAGTTGTTACTATTTGGGAGAGATTGTAATGACTTGTTCGGTTATTTTTTTTTTAATTTATATGAATTTACCATTTTACCTATGTTGCTATTGTCCCCGAGCCTTTTATGATTGAGTTTGAAAACATGATTTTTTGACTTGAGTTAAAAGTTAAGAATTTGGTAAATTTTGAGTTTAAAAGGTTAAGTTGTTATGAAAGTGATTTTTGATTTCTTTTGAAGTTTCGAGTGTCAGAACGGAATTTCGTTGATTTCATTAGTCTCAAAATGTGAAATTTAATTTGTAAGAGTTGTCAAAAAAAAAATCGAGTTATTTTTTGAGGATTTGAGTTCCTAAGTTGTGAAATTATGAAATTTTAGCTTTTAGCAAAGAACGGAACTTCATAGAAGTCAAAATAGAAAAATATAAAAATGCCTAGCAACTTTTTTCTATGGATATAAAGCTTTAATTGAGAGAGATAGAGGAAACACCGTAAAGATCAATTAACGATGTTTTGGGCCGATACAATAATAACTCCATACTTATCTCATGAGGCGAGATAAAAATTAGGAATTAAGGTCAACATTTGAGATTCGGATGCTCAGATCATAATTCCAAGAGTTGAGTTGGATTCTGGGGCGTTTAGACATAGTTGATGTCTTGGTTGATTTTTTAGAGGTCCCGACTTGTTTTAGCCTTTTTAGGCATGAGTTAGCTTCTTGTGATCACGGATGTCGGGTCGTAGAGACCTCAGAATTCGTATTTGACGGTTTCACTGAGTCTGAAACGTCTTTCACTGAGTCTAAAACGTCTAGTATAATTGATTTGTATATGTGATTTGTGTGTACATGATTTCGAACGAATCTGGAGGATCCTTTCAATGATTTTTGAGTTGACCGATTTTCTGTGTTTTGGTGCAACCCTCCTCGTTTGTGGAGGGGAGGGGTGAGAACCCTATTGACATCCATGTCCGTGGGAGACTTGTTGCATTCGTAGAGATCTGACTCATTAAAACACGTATTTCATGTCACGATCCGAATTATACCCTAGACGTGACATGGCGTATAGAACCTTAAGATGCCATACACAATCCACTATGCATAAATCATACAAGATAATAAAATTTAAAGAGTTCAAAAGACAATTTTATATCATAAAGAGTTTGACAAAAAAAAACAAAGTAGAAAATCTAACATTATCTTAAATCCATCTAGTACTTCGTGAGTGATTGGGACGTAACCCTTGCATCACCTACAATATTGAAAAGTAAAGACAATAAGCAATAAAGTGTTCGGTCCTCGAAACATGAGGGCGCACCAATCTTCAATATCTACTAAATTAAACACTAGCCACAGAGATGCGGAGTGGGAACATCAGACCCTAGATTAGTGAAACAATGTAGGAAAAAGTACTTGTTAGTACATGGAATGTACCAAGTATTAGGGGAATGCAATAAAACATGAAACATGATCATAAGGGACATAAAATAAAACATTAAATGCATAACCAAGTTAAAATATAGTAAAATCATTTAGGAAGATTCATAAAACATGAACATGGTCAATGCATCTTTAAAATCATAAAGGAAGCTTCACAAAACATTTGAAATCAACTTAGTTCTTTTTATGGAAGTTTACGGTTAACCGACAGATAGAACATGCGAGCTATAACACGAAATTTAGTGTCTTCCTTACACCAAGAAGGGGCGTCCTACTTTCCAAGGTAAGAACCATGAACTTCTAACTTACGTTGATCCACTAGTTAATAATTATCTAAGATAATATCCTATTGAGAAAAATAGGTATGGTATACGGAGATTTCTACTATAAACACGACCTCAAGCTACAAGATAGTTCCCATCTCAATATTCTCTCAGTGTTAAGCATAAATCTCACGAAATAATTATTAATGTTAACTCATCTTATCATTGTGGGACATAGGTATTCGCCTTTTGTCCTATCATTGTGGACATGGATAGTCTTCTCATAGGGCATCGCTTTAGACCATACATGAGAAAATATTTCACCATCTATGATATTTTCATAATATCTTTTAAGGCTCATAGTCATTCACTTCATTCTAGAGATGTCCTACTACTATGGAAAATAGTTTTAAAACGTGATCTATAATTATTGATGGCATATCCGGATATCACACTAATCAAGACCTCATTTAGAAAAATAGCTCGAAAATCATTGAGGGGAAATTTAGATGTCATTCATGTCTATATTTATACATAATCTTACCTGAGTCATAAACATTGATTTCATAAAAACATGCATAATTTCATAAAACATATTCATAGGTTCAAGCTTCTTCATGAATTCATGTAAATTAGAATTCATAGTCAATATTCATAGATAAATGCATGGGTTCACATAGAGTTGGTTAAAAAAAGGATGTAATTAAATTCAAGTCATTAAAATAATATCATAATATGTAAAGCAATTGAATCCATACAAATAGAACCTACGAGGAATTGAGTGAAATCTAATCAAATCTTGAGAAAGTGACTTGGGGAATTGAAGAAACTTTGGAGGCTGAATGGGTGGATGGAACCCATTGATAAACTGCCTACATACCTTGATTGACGCAATGAGCATTGATGAAGAAAGAAGATTTGAACTTGAAGAACCCTAGCATCTTCTTCTTTCTTGATCTAGATATAAGATTTTTGGTAAGGATATGAATTTGGTCAAGTTTAGAAAATTTAGGGCAAATGAATTGAAATTAGTAGTTTTGAGCTTAATTCACTTATAAAGGCCTTGAAATAGGTTTTAAAACAAAGTATTTTGGGTACTAAATACTTTGAAAAAAGACTAACCTAACTTAAAAACTGACGAGGTGACTTAGAAAGGGGGCTTCACGAGCCGTCAAAGCTTCATGGGTCATATAGTCGGCCGTGAAGTTTCTCCTATTAGATAGTGCTTTACTAAAACAAGAATAATTGTTTACTCCGGACTCGGAATTAAGAAAACTTGGTATTGATGGAAAGAGGACTCAAGGACCTTTGATTTGATAGGTCATGGGCCACCTAATTCATTTTTTGCAAAAAGATATGATCGTTTGAAATTGACCCAAAACTCCAAAATGTGATCAACCCCTTTTAGAGATATCTTCACGATATGTGTGAAGCTCCACGGGCCGTTTAGGCGATCGTGGTCGTTCACAATAGCTTGGAGGTTCTGCGCCTGTTTTCACGGACCGTCTAGATGCTCGTGGTTATCTACTGAAGTTGGGTGCAACACCACGAGCAACGTGACAAGTCGTGGTCCTCTCCACGATCTATGGACCCTTCCATGATTTGACCTTCTATCTTAGTCTATCCTAGTTCAGATTTTTTAGGTGTTATAGTCTACGTTCGTCGAAGACCCTAGTAGTGTTTATACCCAAGTTTTGAGGTTTCTTTCCCATTTTTATTTTCGGAGGTTGGAGAACTCGGTAGTGACAATTTCAAGTTGGTTTTTCAAGATAAAATTATTGGATAATGTTTTTCATCATTGTATCATCAATTATCCATTATTATTACTACTGAATTTATGAGTGTAAATCAATATTTTGGGTTGATAAATTGGTGGTTCTTTTTTAACTTGAGTTTTGAAGTAAAAGTGAGTTTGTAAAGTAACTTTAAATATTTTTTCAAAATGATTTTCCCTAATGAGTTCGTAAAGTAATGATTAATGTAGTCAAGCATTAAATTTTGGTACAAACCTGATTTTTGGAATCTAGTATTGTGTTGATTGATCCACCTTTTCAAGGAAATTATTGTGGGTGTTGTTGTTTCTAAAAAGTGATTGTGAATACTAGCTTGTTTATAGATCGTGTAGCTTTAAAAGTCATTCGGAAGTGGAAAACTCAACTATTGAAGTGATTATTGATTTATGTAAGGAAAGTGGCTTCTTAAACCCTCTATTCTAATTGAATTCATGTGCTTCCTTCGTTGATTGTGTGTTGGGTGTAATGAAGATGAGGTGAAAGGTTTAAATTGTCCACTTATTATATCTAAATGAAAAGGGGTTAAAATTAAAAAAGCTATGTTATGAATATGATAATGTGAATTTCCTTATTGTGACCCTTGATGATTGATTGATGAAATGCTTGAGAGCATGATTGTCGACCTGAATTGTATGATTTGTTGTCTCTTTCCTGTAGTATGATATTGATATTATGCATTGATTATGAACGTTATGATGAGAAATATGATGAGTTACTATGCTGATATTTTTACCGGTGAGTGTGTTATTATATTAAGGTCTTTGCGGATGAGTGTGATTATGCCGAGGTCTTTGACGACGAGTGTTATTATATCAAGTTCTTTTTCGGTGAGTGTTGTTATGCCAAGGTCTTTGGCGGAGAGTGTTAGTCGATGGAAAATGATTTCAATTAGTGATATGTTATAGAGCCGATGAAAAATAGTTTCGGCAAGAGATTGATTATTGTGACTTGATGCACTTGATAATTATGAGTGACTGACTTGTGGATTGTGATAAATGTTCTTTTTATGTGTGACTGAACTACTCTTCATTGAGATTGACTTATTTGATTTGTTTGATTGTTGAATTGTGAAGATTGAACTGCCAATATTGGGCATGTGAGTTGTGTGTGGTAGAATTGCTAGGTTGGGATGATTACTGTGCATGTTGTAGTTTGCGAATGTTCGGTTGGAGCATAAGGGGTATTCGTTTTTTTATCTAGTTACTTTGTTTAGTAAGTTGCTTGTTGAGTACTATATTGTTGGTACTCACCCCTTTTTTCTACACTTGAGTAGGTTCCGAGCTCAGACTCATGTGATCTTCTCCTTTTTCTTCTCATGACTGTTAAGATTCGTGAAGGACTTGAGAGGTAGTTGTTTGTTAACCTGGAAGATCCTCTATTCCTTTTTCTTTAAGGTTTGTTCTACTTGAGAAATAAAGATTGAGACTTGTATTTATCTTTGAATTTTATATTTTCATTAGTGGTTTGTACACGTGACAACCATATTTGACTTGTTCTTGCTTTAATGTTTTTCATTTTTTTTTATTTTTGTTAGGTTGAGATCGACTTGTCTTGGTGAAAATAGACAAATGTCATCACGTCTCCTTTTGGGTCGTGAAAGAGGTTAGACATAGATTTGAATTTGCGTGATTTAGGGAACTGACATTTAATTTTCTTTTTGATCTCAACATACATGTTGTCCAATTTATCAAGTGTTACGTATCCAAATGAATAGGATGTAACTGGATGACAAATTTAAAGGGATTTTTGTAAATTGGAAAAGGGTTTGGATGAAATGTAATTTGCTCCTTACACTATGACTTCCTAAAAGTTTTACAATTAAATACTCCCTCTGCTCTTTTTTGTATGTCATGTTTTTAGATTTCACTTGCACTAAGAAACTAAGTAAGTTTATGATTCTACCTTTATTAAATATTTTTTTGAAGTCAACTTTTCAATAAATGATAAAGAGAAAATAGTCTAAAGCCCCTCCAATCTATACCTAAAATTCCAACTACACACTCGTATTTCACGGGTGTCCTATCACCTCCCTGAACTATTTAAAACAAGAATTATTACACCCCTAAAACATGATAACCACATCTATGCTAATGGGTGAGACTAACTCTCTGCAGAAATTTTGTTTAAACTTTTTTTAAATTCTTTTTCCTTTTTGATTTACTCCCTCTGTCCCTATTTACTTGTCCATATTTCCTTTTATATCTGTCCGTATTTACTTGTCTATAACAAATCAAGAAAGGACAACAATTTTTTTCTTAACATGCCCTTATTTAATTCTAGAAAATTTCTAGTACTACTAAGTTGTAATGCATGCTTTTTGGAACCAAAAAATACATTTATTATACTTGGGGACTTACATAATCTTTTAAGTTAAGGGTAAAGTTGTAACTAACCTATGATAATTATTGGTGCCTTAATATGTGTGTCACTTCTAAAGTGGACAACTAAATAGGGACAGAGGAGTATTATTTAAAAAATAATTTAATGTTAAAAAGTCAGTTTATGAATGTATTTTCGATCTTCAATTTGAAACAAATTGTTGATAACATAGATCGTTGTTAATTATTTGAAGGTGATACATTGAGTTTGATTGAGTTTATGACTGTGATTTTCAAATTAAAGAGACGCCCGAGATTTTATGCAAATCGACAAGCTTGAAATCTCCATTAAAATTGGTTTAAAATCTTGAGCTAACAAGTTGACTTGCCACAAATGAGCACCGTTTTGAGTGGGTAATATATCAAAAGGTTGGAAACGTTGAGAGAAGCTTATATCTAAAATTTAAGAAAATTTGGAGATGATTTAGGGTGGTTTTGCATCAAATTTCAAAGCAATGAATGAAAAAGATGAAGAACATAAGCTAACTTTTCAGATGCGTAGGAAAAGGAAAAATTATTAAAATTAGTCGTGGAGTTGTTGGGTATTAAATATAAGATAAAAAATTATTTTAATATTCAAAGTTTATTGAAGAAAATCATTTGGGTGTTCATGTATTAAGCTTATCCAAGCTTAATTTGCTTTGATTTTTTTAAAAAAAAAAATTGGTGCATATATCAAAAATAATTTATATATAGTTCTTGATTTTGGAGAGTAATAGATGAAAATGCTATAAATGATTTTGGTGTATCAATTAATGTAGTGATAGGAATGATTTCAAGATGGTGAAGAACTTTGGTGGTGCCATAGATTTGATTTTTGTTGTGAAGAAGAAAGAAGATAAATAAAAAAAACCGTAAAGTTGGAGTGTGTAGTTGAGATTTCGGGTATAGATTGGGGGCTTTAGACTATTTTCTCAATGATAAATAAATTCATCTTTTATTTTTAACTTTTTTTGTTGAGATTTCTTTTTTCAAATCAGATTTTACAGAGTAATCCAATAATTAGAATAATTAATCAATATATGAAGTAATTACAATGAACATTAATTACATATTAACTTCCCTAGGTTGGTCAAATATATTTATTTTCAGGACTAATTAACTATCAAAAGTACAATAGGAAGAATATTGAAATTTATAAATTAATTTTATGAAATGACAAGTATTATGAAATAATTATCTATAGTAAAAGTCACATATAAAAAGGAATAGAGGGAGTAAGTAAAAACCATAAGGTATCTTCAATAAAATTATTTTTGAAAGCCGCACCACAATAAAAATGATATTTATTGGCAATAATTTTTTCTTTTATGGATAGCTGAGTTAATATTATTGTGTTTATAGTCGCTAAACCTTTTTAATGACATTTATATGGAGTTTTGATCATATATACTCAACAATTATATTATTGTTGTAAAATTATTTATTTATTGTAGTGACAATCACACACAAAGCAAATAAAGAAAAAATAATAATGACAAATTTAAAAAGATTTTGCTAGGCCTAATCCACTAAGTTAGAAAAAACAATTTGTCATTATGAAAGAAAAGAGTGTAGTGTGTTTATGAAAATCACCTCTTCAAACAAATTAAATGTCAACAACAATATACCTAATAAAATTCCACTACATAGAGTCGGGAGAGAATTAGAGTGTACACAAATTTTATCATTATCTCTATAATTATTCTGAAAGACTTTTGACTCAAGTGCATCAAACTCAAGTTAAAAAAAAAAAAAAACAATAAAAAAAGCATAACACAATATTTAATAAATAAGAAAAACAATGTACAGTCAGTAAATTAAAGATCAGCAATAACAGTAGCAAAATAATTTGGTAGTCAAACATAATAAATAAAACATATTGCATAGACAACAAAAGCAAGAACTAAAAGTGTACTACTAGTACTACGACAAGCACAAACTCTCATAATTGTAGACAAAACTCTATTATATTCCTACTAACCTTATACCCTAATACGTAACCTTACTCCTTCATATTTAAAATCATATCCTTAATAATATGAAGTTGCATCATATTCTATATGATCGCCTCTTCAAACCAATGCCAAAAAAAAAAAAAAAAAAAATTTAAGTGTTTTTTGCAATGCAGCAGCTACATACATGCATTAGAGTCTGGTCATATCTTACTTTGTTTCCTTTAATTAACCAAACAACATCACATGAGAGGTGAGATAAACTTTCGTAAATTTGCCTCATCAGAATGATGCTGAGACATAACGTAACTTCTTTCTTATCAGTCATTTTATATAATAACAACAAAACAAATAGTTGAGGCATGTGGTGGGACAGATAAAATTCAAAAATCAAAAATTTCGATTGCAAATTTTGAAAAGTGAAATTTTCCTAATATGAACCTTTCCACACTAATAGGCCCAAAGCAGTGCGTTGTGAATCATAATTAATCGAATCAACAGGATAAGCTGGAGTAAACCCATAATCTGGGGACACTTTAATCTATCTCCTTGTGGTAACAGAATGATAATATTAGATTCAGACTTATCTTATTCTTGCTTATGTAGCTACTGTGCTGTATTTTTCACACTTCAAATGTCTAGCTTTAGGTGTAGGGAGGGCTTAAATTAGTGTCATATGATATGTATAATATTGTCTCCTTATATGATTTCTCTTTATCTCAATTTATATTACACACTTTTTTAGGGAAAACTAAGTAAATATCACATATAAGCAAATCACAAACATAAATCATTTTATATTTATACCCCATTAAATACTTACACTATATACCCCCAGTTGATTTCGCTTAACTGATACAAAATAAGTATCATATACTGTATTAATATAATTAAGGCTGATAATTTCGCTTAGTTGTTACTAAATCAATATATATATATATATATATATATATATATATATATATATACTTATGTAGTTTTTCCTCTTTTGTTTTTAAGTCAATCTAAAAAAAAGATGTATTTATATGCTTAATAATAATTTAAATTTAAATGTTCATTTTATCCTTAATGAGATGATTTATATTCACACAAATATAATTGATTTTAAAGCATCTGCTACTTAAATTTTGTATTCAATTAAATTACATTACATAAATTATAACGGTTCAATTATTGAATAATTTCTACCTTAGCTTTTGAATTGAGTTAGGTTAAAAGTCAATTTTGTTGGAACACTTTAAAGTATATGTCCTTGTAGGACAAGAATGATTAGAAACTTTTCCTTGTTGTTTGTTAGTTGTCACTAGAAGGCCTATGATTCCCTAGCTAGCAACTTGGTACTAGGACTGATCACTTTCTGAAGACAAATTTCTAGCAAGTTGCAAAACAATAGGACACCAACACTGTAGGAACAAGGCAAGTTGTGCTAACTCTCATGCATTAATCATATCATATATCTAATCTGTTTCCACTGTCATATATAGACCACTATATATTAATTGACAATCTATTCATACCCTACTTGGCTCTTACTCTCAAGCCACACAAACACTCCCCAACCCAACCAAACAACAAATTAATTAAAGTTGTGGTAGCCTTATTTAGATGTTGTCTCTTCACATACAAACTAGAGATTTAGACAAGATATTTATTATGTCACATATAATATACTTACTTTGTATTAATTTGTATGAGTCACTTCTGTTTTTATTCCTTTTTAAAAGAAGTGAAAAATATGTAATTATACGACTTAAAATATCAGTCTTTGAAAAATTCTATCATTTGAATTACTAACAAAAAATCTTTTTTTTCTCTCTTTTTTAACACCTTGATACATCACTCCACCTTTATAATATGCATTACAATTTTATTTATGTACAATGTATCTAGTACATATGTAATTGTTGATACATAATTCCAATTATTGTTTAAAAACCTAATTCAGTATGAACTTGGTTTATAGTTATATCTCTGATACATAACTTATGCATTGTTTGCTAAGTATCGGCGGAAGGAGCAATGTATGCGCGAGTTCTGAAAAATATGAGAACATTGTAATTTGGAAAACTTTCAAGATATGATGTAATGAGTGCTCAAATTGTTGGGGTTTATGTACTTTATACTTAAAAGTGTTAGGACCGGAAAATAAGCAGGTGTAAACGCGGAAGCTAGCAATGAAAACCTCGAAAAACCACGAGTAAGAAGACAACGAGAAATATACCAAAAGACACAAAGATTTAACGTGGTTCGGTCAATCGACCTACGTCCACAAAGGAGATGAGCAATCCACTATAAATATGAGAGTACAAAATACAGAGGGAAACAACCTCAACCAATTCACTCAGAATACATGGGAGGTTCACACAAGTGATAACGTATCAAACTTGTGACCTACAATTTCTCCCTCTAACCAAAACTCTCAAAGCCCTTAAGATTACATTGTGAATGCTGATTAAGTTAGAAGGAACATGCCTCTATTTATAGAGTCCTAAACCTTTTCCTACCAAAAAAAGGACTAGCCAATCCAAAACCTTTTCCTAAAAGGAAAACCTATTTATGTTAAAAAATCAGGGCAAATAAAACCCAACAAAAAGATGACACTATTTATAATTAGTAATACATTAATTTTAAAATACCATTTTACTCTTGTGAAATAATTTATGGTATATAACACAAACATCTATGATTTATTTTGAACAACAAATTTAATTTTTCTTAAACACCATATCAAATTAAACTATTTCACATAAATTAAAAACGAAGATAGTAACATTTATAAAATAAAACCGACAGATTTGATTTCTCTTAAAAGATGAAAAGTTGAATTGATAACACTATATCAATTGACACTCTTTGTATATGTCCCTAAAATCTTTAGTGACTTGGTTCTAATAACACTTAACTAATGTAGATAAAAATTTTAGCATTCTTTACTAATATCAATATTTATTGTCGCTAAAATTATTTTTGTTGCAGTGTAATAAGGTTGTTATCTAGACTTATCATAAGGAAGTTAGGTCTTACCAATAACAAGCACTTCCATTTCTACACTACAAACCTGTTTAGAGTAGGTGATAATCTTACCTTAAAGTTAGTATAAGATAAAACTATATTTTTAATTAATGCTTAATATAGTCAAACATGTGAAAATATTTAGCTTTTTGGTTGGCTTGAAATTTAAGCCCATGAAATTCTTGTCTACTTTGTAACGATACTGAATTATGTTACTTCAACAATTAAAAATTTAAGCTCGAGAGCGAGTATACAACTATACACAGGTTAATTTTTTTTAATTGTAATTTGAATATTGTCTTTTAAGATAAACTTTATGCAATTAGAATCTAGAAAACAGTTTAGAAATTACTTCTTCTTGATTATGATTAGAAAATATATATGGAAAGTGATATGTTGTAAATAAAGTTGTTTGCATCTCTGAATAATAGTGTTAGGTAAAATGAAATATTAGAGGTAGCAGTAAAGAATGAGCTATCAAATCATTGCAGCTCTACACGGGACACTTAAAGCCTAGGGTTATCTTGAATAATATCACTTGATCTTTTATCTAATCAATGATGAAATACAAAAATTAAATGAAAAACGAGTTTAAATGTTTTAAAATGAGCAAGCTAGAATACACCTTTAATTTATAATTATAATTATGTATCAAGAAATTGTCTAAGCTATGATTAAGGAAACTTTGATATCCTAAACATCAAACATAAACATAATTAGTTATGGAAAAATTACCTAAATACATCACTTATTTGATCATATCGTCTAAAATTTCTACCATTTAAAGAAATTACAATAATCCTTACACTCGCTTATTCTCTGATATATCACTTCATGAAATGTATCGATTGGATATATCACTTTACGTGATATATTAAGAGGTTGAATGCTGTATCATAAACCAAGACGCGATGTATCAGGACGTAGAACGATGTATTTGAAATCAGGACACAATGTATTGGGATGTTTTGGATGTATCCAGATTCCACCAAATTTAAGAGATTTTTGTAATTTGGAAAATAGTAGGAATACGATGTAATTAGCTCTTATATACCATTTTGATTGTCGGGCTCCACTTTCCACATTGCATTGATTTCTTTTGTTCTTCACTTTTTTTAATTTTTATTTTTTTGTCAGTTTGTGTGCATCTCATCTGAAAGTGTCAACTGATACGTGAAATTTCTTTCTGATAATATGTGATGGTGATATTTGAATCCAAAACATTTGTGTACTATGATATTATGTTAATTAATATAGTGTATGGCGTGCATGCTTTGGGGAGTTGAAAATAAGCATAAATCAAAAGATTTACGAATAGAGAAAACCCTTCAAACTGTTACTGAATCCTTCAAACTGTTATTGAATCCTTGGTCAGAAAATAGATAACTTAGTGAACTGAAATATTTTAGTAGCCCGAGGGAAAAAAAAGAAGCAAAAGTGACATTTTGGTGTGGTTGTAAGAAGACTGATTTTTTCATAGAGAAATATGGGACGCGGAAAAAAGTTTGGTGTAAATCACTAGCTAGGATATCTAGTCTTTTCTTTTGTCATTGGATTATCAATGCATTCACGTAAAGGAAAAGGGACTAAACGTATACCAAAAGTATAAGTATAATATGGTCTCTGGGACTAGTATAAATTATGACATTTTCACATTCTGCGGACCAAATTGAAGAGACTCCAAAATTTGTGGGCTTAAATGAGTAGTAAAGTATCTCATCTTCATTTCCTAATAGTTTGTCTATACCACCATGAAATAAAGAACAATAATCAGAAAACATTTCCAATTATATGGATAATAAACTGAATAAATAAGATCCACTAGGACCGCTAACATCTATCACGGTTCGTTTAATAATACGGATAACGAATAACTAATTTCATAATTAAATTTAGGATGAGTTTATTACATGTTTGATCGGAAAAATAGGATAATTTATTTTGGTCTCACATTAAGAATTGGATAGCAATCTTGAAATAATTAATTCGATGATTACTTGATCCCCAACAAAACAATTACTTCCTCCATCGTATTTTATGTGATATTACTTGACTTGACACATACAGTTTAAGAAATGGAAAGAAAGACTTTAGAAACCCGTGGTCTAAAATAACTCTTAGTTTTTTTATTACAAGAAAAACCCGCACCCGCTACCCTTGGGATGCGTATGGAGTAAAACCTATGGTCCTATACAATAGCTCGCAGACCACAGAAAATATATAACTCGCACTACACATTCGATGCAACGAACTCGACTCAGAAGGCAAACCCCTGACTTTTCTTTCGCTGACAAGGAGTTTTGAACTAGAGACCTCCAACATGGAAGTTCCAAACCCAAATTACTAGTCACCCAAAGAGTCATAATTCTTAGATATTTATGTGGTTTTAAAACATTTTATTAAAGATAAATTTTTGAAGTTAAATTATTTTTAATTATAATAAAATAATATTTTTTATTTGAAATGGACTTAAAAAAGTGTCACATAAAATATTACGAAGGAAGTATATTATAATAAAAAGTCACCAAGCATCTATTATTGAATTTATTTGGCCCTTGACTTAATGTCCTCGATAATTAGTGTTCTTAGTAGTTTATTGGTAGTGAATTTGGCGAGTGGAATATAAATTAAAGATAGAAAAAGATCAATCAATGAAAAGATATTGACAATTCAAAAGTACCAAACATAATTGACCTACTAAGAAAATGATTTTATATAAGACAGGGCTATAAAATTGACAAATCAAAATACAAAATAATTATTTTTTTTAGAAGCCGTTAGTCCTTTGCTTAAGAAGATTACAATTCAAAATGTAATATTACAAGTTTGATATCAACGACTGGCTACTATGGTCCATTTAATATACTGTTTAAATAATGTCTATAAATATATATGTGTGTCACGTCAAATAAATATATGTACATGTGGTTAAGCTAGTCAAGTTGGCTGATTTTTTTAATTCTTAGAAATTGATGGTTAAATCATATTCCGACAAATTATATTCAATTCTAAATATTGTTTGTAAAAAATGTGGTCAAATCAATTCCCAGCATCTTGCTTCGAACGTATGAGTTGCTAAGAGTAAAATACAAAAGTTTCAAATAAAGTAATTATTATTTGATTTTTACAACAAAACACCTATATAGTTTCACTTATTTTTCAGTATTTATATATATTGTATAAAATGTGAATTACATTGTATATATAGTATATACGTACTATATATGTTTTTATTTAAAAAATCTCTAAATAATTGCATGTAATATTTTCAAAATGATTTTTTTACATAATCTTTCTAACCATCGAAACCTACTATATAAATATTTTAAAACTTAC
The DNA here is from genome assembly GCA_016801875.1 of Solanum sitiens. NCBI lineage: Eukaryota > Viridiplantae > Streptophyta > Magnoliopsida > Solanales > Solanaceae > Solanum > Solanum sitiens. Next base: position 1,912,101 of record JABWTJ010000036.1, on the reverse strand, counting down.
GTATTGTTGCTAGTCAACTTCTTGATGATGCAAAAACATATAAACTAACAACTTACAAAATTTAAAATATGAGAATAAAATATTCATTTTCTATCCATATCCTTATTCTTTTTAGGTAACTTTAATTTTCTCGTTGTGGCTAAGACATGACCAAATTCAAAAAAAAAAAAATTATTAGTGCAATCAGTTTCTTAAAAGAATAGGCTGAAGGATGATACTTGTTATTTTTTGGATAGTATAAGAAAATTTATTGCTTACTTAGATAGTATAAAAATTTACATTATATTTGAATCATAGTTAAGAAATAATTTTAGCCAAAAGCTCTCCAAATTACAGTGGACTGGGTCAGAGTTTTTGTTAGAAATTATGTTATATGCAATTAGCTTTGAGTACATTATGGATCCATTAAGTAGTTGTCATGATTTAGTTTATGGCCCAACTCAAGCCCATGTGGCCTAGAACTTAGTGGGCATCAATTAAGAGAAACTTTCACATATAGCCACAGAAAAATAATTAATTACTCTTCATAGTTATAGTTTGATAATTATAATTTATAGCTACATGTTATATAGAGGAGAGAGAGGGGGGAAAGAGTGAGAGAAAGGTGAATCGTATGTGTATATTGGTTAGATAATTGTATATTATACATATGTAATTGTATATATAGCAAGAGAGATTGGAAGAGGGAGGAGAGAGGCGAGCGAGACTAGGAGAGAGAGGATAGAGGTGAGCGAGATCAAGAGAGGCGAGCGAGAGAGGGCAGAGAGTGGGAGAGAGGTGAATTGTATATGTATATAATTGTATATAACAGTATATTATACATATACATTTGTATATAGCGAAATTCGGAGAGGGAGGAGAGAGGTGAGAGAGTGAGAGGGGAAGGAGAGAGGCGAGCGAGAGAGGGCATAGAGTGGGAGAGAGGTGAATTGTGCATGTATATTGGCTAAAAAATGTATATTATACATATTTATTTGTTCTTCTAATTTTTTCACTTTCACCTTCAAATTTTCAGCAAAATACAAGCAAAGCTCCAACCTTAAAACCCCAAAATATACTTGTAGTCTGTAGGAATTAATATACATACACACAGTTGCTTTTTTTTTTAAGAGTTAAAATTGATTTCTTTTTATTTGTGTATTCATATATTTATATGTTCATATTCACACACCCACTTGCCTTATTTGTTGGTTATTCAGACTTTAAAGCACAAAGCTTACTCAAACGTCGTGGAAATGAAGCTCATTGAAATGCCATTAGATCCATGGTTGAAGTTTTGAGCTAGCTGAAACACTTGCAATAAAAAATAAAAGTAAAAAAAATTGAAAAAGGGGTAAGGTAAAGGAGTTTGATTCGATGTTCGTCAACGACTGATTTGGAGTTTTGGATGGTTGTTTGTGGTGGCTTAGATATTTGTTTGGTGGTTGTTCTTTGTCGGAGATGAGTTGGCTACACCAAACAAAACAATACAGTGCAAACGAGATCACTATAGTTTGTCAAAGCAATAATATTCACCAAAAATAAGACAATCACCAAAAAATAGAGCAAACAAACCAAATATAATGGAACGAAAACCAATAATAAACATATGTCTGTTCACTTTGGAATTTCAAAAGTTAACAATATTGACAATAACAATACCGATACAACAACAATAATCAACAACCCAACAAGTAAATAAAATTATTTAACAAACATAAGCGTAGACACAAATATGTACTAAAATGCAACAATGAAAAAAAAGGGTCACCGAGGTGGAAGAGTTCCCAGCAATTGGTTCGAACTGGAGCTCGAAGCTTATCTGGTCATCGGGTTTCGCTCCAAAGTGCACATTTGGTCGTATTTAGACACCAGCAAAATAAGAAAAATCATAAAGGGACAAGGGGATTGGTACTAGAGTTTTCTTCTTCTTTGCTCCGGCTCTTGGGAGTTTGAAACTCCTCGTCGGAGCTACTACTCGCTGGAAAAAGGGAAAGAAACAAAAGGAGTTTTGGGGGGTTTTGGAAGCTGTTCGATGATTTCTATTGGTGGTTTTCCGGCGTACGATGGCGTTAATGGGTTTGGTTGTGGAGGTGTTGTTTGGTGATGATTTGGGGTCGGAGCTGGCTGTCCGATTTTTGGCTATACTGGTGTAAAAACATGAAGAAATGGGGTGGGGTTTTTGGGTTGGTTCGACGGAGTTGTCTTTTAGTGGGTGTTTCATCGGATTCCAGTTAGAGAGAGGTATGGTCGGAAAAGAAGAAGGGAAAGGGACAGTGGTGGCTAGCTGTTGTTTGGAGAAGAACCTGGTGAGGTTTTACCAGAAAAAATGGGGAAGAGGGATGATCAGTGGGGTTGGATAGTGACTGGCCGGAAAGTTCGTTGAAAAGACGATGAACAGTAGAAAAATAAAATAATAAAATAAAATATAACAGTAAAATAACTCTCAAAATTGAACCCCAATTCTAATATTTATTCACCACCACCTAAACCTAGTAAGCCAAATGCTCTATATATAGGGAATTGTTAAAAGTGGGCCTAAGTTATGGTCTTGAGATTGTGGTCCGAAAACTGTTGGTTGATTAAATATTTGTGTATGTAAATTGTATTCGAATTTGAATGAATTTATAGACTGCGCAGAATATCAAAATGAATAGTAACAATGTAACAAATAAAAGAAATATTATAATAAATATAACAATAACATGTAAAAAAATGTAATTTAACATAAATAATGATTTTATAAAAACTGAACAAATATTTGAAGGTCCGGCTATGAAAAAAAATAATATAAAAAGAACAACCGATAAAAATCCTAATACTTTGAGAAAAAGAATGATTATCAAAAAATTGCATCAAAATGATAAAACATGCACTTTGAACTATCAAAAATTAATATTAAAAAAGTATTAACTTTACAACTGTCGGACCAAAATTTGGTGTCAACAACTTGCCCCTTTATTTGATTAGGATCGATGAAAGAGATCCTGATCAAACAAAGTTGACGGACCCAAATTTGGTTTGATAAATTTTGAACAAAATAATTGAGACGTTAGTAGATCTTTTTAGCAAGACTCTACGTCCGTCGACTGGGCTGCAAATAATAAACAAAAGACGGAGATTGATTGTAAATTGAGAACATTCACATACCTTCTATGTTACTTGCATAATTGCACAATGAAGGTGGTGTAACTTTTTGAAAGGAGGATGACGTGAATAAAATGTCATTTTGAACGAGGTGACAACCCAACACGTCTCTTTGAAAGGCGGACGACCCAGTTTGAACATAACAAGTCACTTTGAACGAGGTGATAACCCAACGTGTCTCTTTGAAAGGCGGACGATCCAATATGAACTTGACATGTCACTTTGAACGAGGTAACAACCCAACTAGTCTCTTTGAAAGGCGGACGACCCAAGTTGAACTTAACATGTCATTTGAAGGGAGATGACAATCCAATCTTGAATATAACATTTCACGTTGAACGAGGTGACAACCCAACGTGTCTCTTTGAAAGGTGGACGATCCAATTTGAATATAACATGTCACTTTGAACGAGGTGACAATCCAACTTGTCTCTTTGAAAGGCGGACGACCCAACTTGAACTTAGTGTGCCATTTGAAGGGAGATGACAACCCAACGTGTCTCTTTGAAAGGTGGACAATCCAACTTGAACATACCATGTCATTTGAAGGAAGATGACAACCCAATCTTTAACTTAATATGCATGGTGTATCACAAAATCTGCAATAACAATGTTAGTAGCAAATATAACATAAAAGCAACATAAAATATGCAACCATGGCCTCCTATGGACAAGGTAACTAACTGATGGGACAATTTGAACTTAATAACATTATGAATTAAAAACAAATGACAATTTGAGATTGAATAACAAAATAAAAAGGGTCATATTGAACGGCATGACAAATCAATTTGAAAAGAATTATTTTATTTGAGGTAACAGATTAATTTTATTTTTTAAAAAAAGATATCATTTTGAAAGGTATGACGACCTAAATTTAAAAAGACGTCATTTTGAAGGGTATGATTACCTAAATTTAAGAAAATATCACTTTAAAGAGTATGACGATCCAAATTTTAAAAGATGCAATTTTGAAGGATAGACCCAAAAATGAAAAGATGTCATTTTGAAAGGTATGACGACCTAAATTTAAAAAGATGTTATTTTGAAGGATATGACGATCCAAAAATAAAAAGATGTCATTTTGAAGGGTATGACTACCGAAAAATGCAATTTTAAACTTTGAAATGATCCACAAAGTTATATGGATAAATATCAACAATGAAACGGTCCACAAAGTTGGTATGGACAAATATGAGGCATTAATATAAAATGATGTCAGTTTGAAAGGTATGATGACCCTAATTTAAAAGATGTCATTTTGAAAGGTATGACTCCCGAAAAATAGAAAGATGCCATTTTGAAGGGTATGACTACCAAAAATGCAATTTAAACTTTGAAACGGTCCACAAAGTTATTCGGACAAATATCAACAATGAAACGGTCCACAAAGTTTGTATGGACAAATATTGAAAAGTGTCTTTCAACCCATTTTTATTTTATGAACAATGAAACATATTTTAACTTGGTTATCACCAACAAAAGTATTGTACAAAAATTTCTCGCAATTCTTTATCTTTCAACTGAGATTGATTTTGAGCTAATTCCTATGAATTCAAGTGGTACCTCAAATGTACTTAAGTAACAACAAGATTTGTTCATCTTGGTTCAGATAAAGTCTTTGAACTAGACCTAACATCATGTTTCTAGTGCCCTCACAAGAAAGAAATTTTCAATTTGCGCACATTTAAAGTGTTTTGATTTGGGAACATCTGGAAAAGCACACTCACACTTAGAAAAAATGTTCAATGCATGCAATTGTGATATCATAGGCTTGGCCTTCATGTAAATCTCCACTAATATGAGAAAATTTGAATTGAAATCATGTAGGGCTTGTTAATAGCTTGTAATGTAGGTTTAGGGACGGGTAGGATAGTCAATTGAGATAAAAGTGACTTATTTCCTTCTTGAGCATTGCACTAAATAGATGCTTTCAACATTTATTACGCTTTTAGCGTTTGATTCTCTTTGTTGTCCCTTCCTTTGCACTTTTGACTTCTTTGAAACTTTGTTTGTCTGAGTTTTTCCTTTTTGAATTTTCTCCTTTTTGTTTGGAGTATTTTTCTTCTTTTCTTGAAATTCTGCTTGCTTAAACTTGTGGGGAATTTTGAACATTTCATTTTTTTTTCTTCCTTTTGAAGTCATTTTTGTTTTCTTGACATTCAGGGACTTAGAAAACTTTTGTCTTTGATAAATTTGAACTTTGAATTTGCATGTCTTCAGTGCGCTCAAGAAAGTCTGATCAAAAGAGGGATAGTGCATAAAAAACACTCAAAAAGGATATAGACTAAAATGTAGTTGTTCAAAGAAAAGGCTTAAGGCTCAAAGTGGGGACATCTAAGGATTAACGTCATTTGGTAGGCTTGGAAGACTCAAATAGGTCAAAAAAGGCCTACAATCATTTTTCAAACCAAACATTATTCAGAATTTTTCGTCGATAACATTTAGCCCAAGTTCTATATCAACAATACAAAACAATTGAATTTAATTCAAAACTCACCACACAATGCACATAAACCAATGAATCTGGTTTTGTTCTAATCATGAATGTATGCAAGAGAATATTTACAAATGTAACAAAAGTATGAATGAGAGGTACCAAAAGAATCTATGGTTTAACAAGAAGTCAATCCTCTTTGTTGTATACATTTTTTTTCACATGCACACTTGAGTTGTGTTGGCACCAACCAAGTCAAAAAATGATATCAAAAATATAAACATTAAAGAATAAAAAAAATCTTTTGAATGAAGAATACCGAACCCAATAAGGGTTGCCTACGTATCTCATTGATGAGAATCAGGTTTGCGTAGTTCTTCCAGACATGACATAAAACTTATATTTGAACAAATAAATTTTTGGAAGGAAAAAATAGGAATGAAAAACCAATAAGCCACATTGAAAGGCGGGCAACCAAATTTAACAAAAATATTTTAAATTATTTAAAGAAAACTTAACAAGAATGAAGAAATCAAAGAGTCACATTGAAGGCGGACCACCTAAATTTAACAAAAAAAAAACATTTTTATTAATTAAAGAATAAATAACAAAAGTAAAAAAATGAATGAGTCACATTGAAGGGTGTACAACCCAACTTAAAAAATGTCAAACAATTTTATTTTAATTTTTGAAAGGGATAAATTAAAATGAAAAAATGAATAAGTCACATTGAAGAGCGGACCACCCAAATTTAACAAAAATCTTTTTATCAACTAAAGAGAAAGTAAAAAAATGAGTCACATTGAAGAGCGGACAATCCAACTTAAAAAGTGTCAAATAATTTTATTTTAATTTTTGAAAGGGATAAATTGAAATGAAAAATGAATAAGTCACACTGAAGGGCGGACCAACCAAATATAACAAAAATCTTTTTATCAATTAAAGAAAAAGTAAAAAAGTTGAGTCACATTGAAGGGCGGACAACCCAACTTAAAAAAAACTAATAAAAAATCATCATTTTAATGAAATGTAAGATAACTAAAATCAAAGATATGTAAATACAAAGAATGTAACATCATGTATAAAAAGTAATACGAAAGATACAAATGAACTCGTAATGATACCTCCTAAATCTGAAGTTTGTGTACAATCTTGGTAAAATTTTGTAGGGCATTCCTTAAAAATTATTTCCGTTTCAACAACCTCCGGTATTTAATCTTGTACTATCTCCTTTGTAAAATTGTTGGAGACCTCCTCAAAAAAATTTGTCCTAGTTTCTGTTTTAAAAATTTGGAAAGCTTATGGGGAAGATGACCGAGCCCTTATGGCACCTACGTATCCCGTAGAAACAGGAATCAGGTCAAACGTAGTTCCAACAGATTGTAACTCGGATAGAGAATGGACTGAGATTATGAATGTTCTAAAACTAGTTGACCAAGAGTGGTTTTAAATGACTGGGAACCCAAGCGGACAACTTAGGCTGGAACTCACGACAACCATTGGAAGCATGACGAACCAATAAATTGTCGATCATTCCAAAAAAGGATTGAGTATAGAAAAGTCCGGTCTGTGGTTCCGCAAAACCGTTCTTTAATATACTATACATACTTGTTGAAAAATGACATGAATGCAATGACAATATACAATAAATAATTGTCACACCGCTATTCTTTCTCAAAACGAATTATTTGTTTTGAAAGAAAGAGTTTTTTCAATTAAAGTGATATTTCAAAAAGGGATTATTTTTTTATTCAGAGTCGCCACTTGAAATTGAATTATGGTGTTCCAAGTCACCTTTTGTTTAATCCCTAACCAAAAGGAAATAACTTTTTGTTTGGTCTGCGAACCAGAAATTCAGGTAAGGAATTCTGTTGATCGAGGGGAAGGTATTAGGCATCTCTCGAGTCCCGTGATTCTAGCACGGTCGTTTTAATTGACTTATACTTATTTTTATTATTTTTGGATATATTTTATAGGTCATGACTTATTTGCTTTTTTATTGATAAACTTTTATTTGGTCTCAACCTAGATGCGTAACCACATTCTTGGTCTTAACGCTAAGAGGCATAACTGTCTTCTTCTCTCGAGTATCTCACACCTAATAATTTCAATGTACACCTCTTGATTTAAATTAATGAAAGTTTAATTATTAAAATAATTTAGCCAAGGTGCATAACCGCATTCTTGAAATTATCTTAGTGTCTGAAAAAAAGAAGTGTAACCACATTCTTAAGTGAAACATATATATTTAATGTGCCAAAGTGTTCGATCTTAGGTTAAACAAAAATATTATTTTCTTATAAAGACAAAACAAATAAAGTAAAATACTAAACTTCTAAAATAAATTTTAGACCATTTTCATGTCATTTTTATCTTTTACTATCATTAAAGTTGATGCCAAAATTAAACATAACTTTCTAACTCAACAAAACAATACTGAATCGTAAAAATAAATCTCATTTTTTTTATTGATAAAATAAAATAAAATAAAATAATATTAATCTATACTTATTTTCATATCATTTTTATTTTTTACTATTCTTAAGGTTGACGTCAAAATTAAACATAAACTTTCTAATACAGCAAAACAATACTGAATCATAAAAATAAATCTCATTTTTTTATTGATAATATAAAATAAAATAATATTAATCTATTTACTTATTTTAGCTTAACAATTCCTACTTTATTATCATTGTCTAAATATAGACAAGAACAATGTCATGACATTTCATTTTTAAGAGGTTACAACTAATGAATAGAAATAAATAAATAGAAAATAATCATCAATTAATGCTACATTCATTAAGTAAACAAAGATATAACTCTTTAACCCCATATTCATTTCAATCAAATAAGAAATAAAATAAAATTATAATTAAACTAATCATAAAAATTACATCAAATTACATAAATAAATTGAAGATTTGAGGCAAAGTTATACCTCAAACAAAGAGAATAAGTTCCGCAAAATCTTGACCGAATCTCGATTAAAAATATCCACAATTTTTTGTAGATTGTATGGAGTGATATATGTATTGTATTGGTATGAAAATAAAGAAAAGGTAGAAAAAAATATGAATGTGTTAGGCAAATTTTTGAAAGAAAATAAAATGAAAATAAAGTGTTTTTTTTAACTTCTCGTGCAGATCTTTTTTATGTTGCTCATCTTTTTTTGCTTTTTTCTCCTTTTTCCATTCTATTCTGTATGTATTAGTATGTGTGTATTAATAGTAGTGTACTAGTGTAGGTGATGTGGGAGAAGATGTGAGGAGTAGTGTGTAGTGGAGTGAAGTGGGTTGAGAGAAATTGATAGTAGTGGAGTTAAGGAAGGTTATTATTAATAATTAATACAAAAATTATAATAGGAAGAATATTAGCTAATTATTAAAATAAAATAATAATTGAATAGTAATATAAAAATTATAATTAAGAAATATTAGTTTAAACCAAAATTAAAATATATTTTTTTGTTTCAAATTTTTAAAATAAACTTATTAAAATAAGACAAAACTAAAATATCTAAAAAAAATATTTAAGAAATTAAAAAAATAGTGTAAAACCTTATCTTCGGTCAAAAATTACGTGTCTACAATAATGAATTAATACTGAGTACAATATGCAAATAATCAACAAAATATACAAGATATAATGAATAACACAATAAAAGAATAATATCCTCAATTTGAGAAAATGAACTCATAATGGTTAGAACATCTATATCCCCAGCGGAGTCGTCATTCTGTGGACATCCTTTGAATTGAAGCAACGTCGCGTTGACTCAATTAAAAAATATTGATTAATTTTAAAAAAATTAAAAAGGGAAAAGGGTTAAAGGAGGTTTAAAGGAAAAAGGGAGTCACCACCTAATTTTTTAGGAAAACTAGGAAACCAATTAATAAATTAACTTAAAAAAAGTCTACAAAACCAATTGAGGTTCAAATATATTTCGAAGGGAAGGGTTTAGGCACCCTTCGAAATTCACAAGTATGGATCCCGACTGAGTTCATTTTTTTTAAATTGAGGAGGAGAATAAAATAATGTACAAGTATAATAAACATACAATATACACAAGTAATATGATAAAATAATAATATAGGAATCCGCCTAAATTTGCCTATCGTGAACAATATACAATAATGCATAAGAATAGAATTAGAAGCTAATCCGAATAACTCCAATGAAGAGCACCTCGGGGGTACCTGTAAAGACACTTAGTAAAAGTGTTAGTAATAAATAAATATTAATAAAAATGAATAAACTCAATAATAACTTAAAAATAAAATCCGTCTTATGAACATGGGAGGCCTTGGAAATCGACGGTAACTTCATCATTGGCCATTTTATCAATTTTAACAAATAAGTTATATGAACTTAAACTAAAGATTTCCGTCTTTTAATATTGGGGAGACCTTCAAAATTGACGGAGAGTTTTTTAATTGGCCAATTTTATATATAATAAGTCTATTAAATAATATCAATATAACAAATGTAGAAACTAATAAATATTAAGGTATGAACATAAATTATTGAAACTAACAGAAAATAAACAAAGCACTAATATAACTAACTCAATCAATCTAAACATAAAAATGTCCACAAATTTTAAAATGCAGAGAGCCACAATTGTATTAAATATATTATAAAATACACACAACGACAAATTAAAATAAATAAAAAGTGAAACACAACAATAATAAATAAAAAATAGTACATCATAAGCACAAAGCTAAATCAAAACTATATCAAATTTTAAATATTCAAAATGGAAAAGTGAAAGTAAAACTGTTGGAGTTTTATAACTCATTAAAATAGTGTAAAAATAAATAAAAAATTATGAATAACACCAAACAAAATAATACAGTGCAAAAGAGATCACTATATTTTGTCAAAGCAATAATATTCACCAAAAATAAGACAATCACCAAAAAATAGAGCAAACAAACCAAATATAATGGAACGAAAACCAATAATAAACATATGTGTGTTCACTTTGGAATTTCAAAAGTTAACAATATTGACAATAACAATACCGATACAACAACAATAATCAACAACCCAACAAGTAAATAAAATTATTTAACAAACAAAAGTGTAGACACAAATATGTACTAAAATGCAACAATGAAAAAAAAGGGTCACCGAGGTGGAAGAGTTCCCAGCAATTGGTTCAAACTGGAGCTCGAAGCTTATCTGGTCATCGGGTTTCGCTCCAAAGTGCACATTTGATCGTATTTAGACACCAGCAAAATAAGAAAAATCGTAAAGGGACAAGGGGATGGGTACTAGAGTTTTCTTCTTCTTTGCTCCGGCTCTTGGGAGTTTGAAACTCCTCGTCGGAGCTACTACTCGCTGGAAAAAGGAAAAGAAACAAAAGGAGTTTTGGGGGGTTTTTGGCAGCTGTTCGATGATTTCTATTGGTGGTTTTCCGGCGTACGATGGCGTTAATGGGTTTGGTTGTCGAGGTGTTGTTTGGTGATGATTTGGGGTCGGAGCTGGCTGTCCGATTTTTGGCTATACTGGTGTAAAAACATGAAGAAATGGGGTGGGGTTTTTGGGTTGGTTCGACGGAGTTGTCTTTTAGTGGGTGTTTCATCGGATTCCAGTTAGAGAGAGGTATGGTCGGAAAAGAAGAAGGGAAAGGGACAGTGGTGGCTAGCTGTTGTTTGGAGAAGAACCTGGTGAGGTTTTACCAGAAAAAATGGGGAAGAGGGATGATCAGTGGGGTTGGATAGTGACTGGCCGGAAAGTTCGTTGAAAAGACGATGAACAGTAAAAAAATAAAATAATAAAATAAAATATAACTGTAAAATAACTCTCAAAATTGAACTCCAATTCTAATATTTATTCACCACCACCTAAACCTAGTAAGCCAAATGCTCTATATATAGGGAATTGTTAAAAATGGGCCTAAGTTATGGGCTTGAGATTGTGGTCTGAAAACTGTTGGTTGATTAAATATTTGTGTATGGAAATTGTATTCGAATTTGAATGAATTTATAGACTGCGCAGAACATCAAAATGAATAGTAACAATGTAACAAATAAAAGAAATATTATAAAAAATATAATAAATGTAGCAATAACATGTAAAAAATGTAATTTAACATAAATAATGATTTTATAAAAGACGAACAGATATTTGAAGGTCGGCTATGAAAAAAATAATATAAATAGAACAGCCAATAAAAATCCTAATACTTTGAGAAAAAGGATGATTATAAAAAAATTGCATTAAAATGATAAAACATGTATTTTGAACTATAAAAAATAAAATACTCAAAAAGTATTAACTTTACAACTATCGGACCAAAATTTGGTGTCAACAAAGGGTATGCAGTCTATGAGTCCCATGCCCTTTCGCCAACTGACTTAAGATCCACCATTGAAGGAGCATGATACAACCTTGAAAGTAGCGATGACCCTCTTTGCATTTCCCCAAGCTCGATACATGTACGAACAAAATGACGGGAGAAATGGGATAATACTTCACTTGCCCTTGATTTTGGTGCCCGTGGAATAAAGTGTGTGCAAGCACTATTATTCGAGTGTTGATACTTAGGCCAGGCCGTGTGGAAAAACCATAGTACCCAATAGCGCGACGGTGAACGCTAAAGGTTGGATTTCATACCATTCCATGTAGGTAACTCTGAACTCTTTGTTGTAGTTTGCATAAAAGCTCGCATTTCCGAATCTAACCTAGAGGTCCATAAATGATACACTAGATTTCTCGGTCTAGTAGGCGTAGTCCTTTTCCAATCCAAGTGAGTTTGTAATATCTCCGACAGAAGGCTTGTTAGGGATCAAGATGTCTTCTTGTTTCCTCACTCTTCTTTCTAACCTGTACCAATTGTGTCAATGTAGTCCCGAATTTCTTCAATTGTCGGAGTGATTTCAACGGTTCCGAATCGGAACACCATTTTTTTGTTATCCCAATATCCTGTGAGGACTTCAATGAGTTCATGCCAACCAACCATATTGAGTAGTTAAGTCAGGGTACTCACATATTTGTTTAGGGTTCTTCTGTGATCCCCATCAAGGTCGTTATACCACATCTTGAGTGAAACTGAGATTTCCACAACCATGTCGAACTTAGGAAAATGATCCATACCTACAAAACAAAACTCGATTAAGTTTTTCTGCCCCAAATTAGGTTTTCACACATACATATTTCAAAAGTCAAATAATATGGTATGTCGTTAGGTTGGGGATCTTGAACATGATTTTGGCGGTTTCACTATTGGACTTAATACGTCTTGAGTATTAAGCCGTCTTAGGCTAATGCTTGGATTCAGATTTGTTTTTGCTGTACCCTAGGTTGACTAGAATTGGTTTAGAAATAACTGTTACCCGAGTCAGACAAGCAACGAGGTAAAGCTAATAAACGACGTTGGATGACCGCAACCCAACTATTCGTTTAATACGTCCAAAAAATTAGACTTGTGTTTTTTTTTCCGAAGGACAATCATGGTAAGCCACGTAACCGCCTTTGTCCTAATGCATTCTATTTGCCGGTCGGCGGAGTTGATGTCATGAAATGCAATATTTATATAATACGATATATAAAGCTAGTAGACAGTTCTTTACACATAGCCAAAACAGGTTAATTTAAGGTTAGAACCATTCAAACTCCCCAGCAGAGTCGTCATTCTATTTTATTTGAGAAAAAATATTTTTGAGATTTTTTAGACTTATTTAGAGTCAACACTTAATTTTAGGAAAATCAAGAAACCTTATTTTTTCAAAAGATCAAAACAATAAATCTAATGAAAAAAAATATTTAAGGAGATTCGGGGGTTCTTATTAATATTTTAGAAAGGTGTTTAAGGCACCTAAAATACCCGTTAATACAGTTTTCCAACAACTAAAATGTTTGGCTTAAAATAACTTTAACTAGATTCAAGTTTATTCGAAATCCTTAAAGAGAAGTGAAATATCATTCTAATTATCTAAGTGAAATTTGGCTCACAAAATTTATTTCTAGTCTATTTAGACTTGATTGATTTATTTAAATTGTTACAACGGGCTAGCGTCTTGCGGGGGGGATTTGAATATTTTAACCCTAAGACTAATGACAATTAATAACAAGCAAGTAAGCGGTAAAGTAAAAGAGAGGGAGAGAGAGAGAGTTGGATCCAAATCCGATTTCTATCCGCCTGGACAGGTATATGGACCCAGTTTGTCTCCCTTTCTCTTTCAATCGAAAGACTCGACGCAGATAGCTCCGGTGGCCCCCTCTTCTGCCTCTATCAGGCGGCGACAGCCTCCCATCCACACCGACAACATAGAGGAGCTGCTCCAACATCCACACTACAACCAAAAAAAATGTCCAGCGATATATGATGCTAAACTGAGACCTTTGGGGTGTTTGACCCATTTTCACCTGTCCTACCGTTCTAACAATACAATAATGATGAAAAATAAGAGCTTAGTGTCATGTCCCGTCACATGACAATTATATTTTGCGTCCAGATGGGGGCGGAAGGGTCCAAAGTTGTGGAGAGGTCTGCGGAAAACTCTAGAACCTTCTAGATTAATCAAGAAGGCTAGGGAATTCCTTAGAATTCTCTAGAATAACTTAGATCTTTTCTTGGAAAGGTTTAGAAATTCCTAGAATGTGTAAATTTTTCTAAAGAAGGATTAAAGTGTAAATAAGGAGGGACTTATAAAGTAAATAATATTTACACTTACGTCCTTAGGAGGTGGTATAAATAGGGGGTGTCATTCATTTGCAAGACATCCAAGCTTGAAAGAAGCAATCCAACAAGTTATAAGCAATCTTCCAAGCAATATAAAGCCTTCTTTCGAAATTCTCCAAGTCTTTTCTTTCATTATCTTAGCAATCTTGGTATAAAGGGTTTACTTGAGCTTACAAGATCGTCAAAGATTCGTGAGTAAATTGTCAAGTGCCGCACGGAGCTTTAGTAAGACCCTAAGTCCGTGATATTAGGTTCAAAAATAACAAAATACAAAATTTTCAAAAAAAATAAATGAGTGGGCCTTTGGCCCAATCTTTGAATTTCTTCGACTTGCTTCATGCTATTTCGGCTCCAAAAACTTGTTCTTCGCCTCTTGATTGGCTGACTCGAGATGAAATGAAATGCGTTTGGGTATTTATGGCCCATCCGAAATGCAAAGAATGACTGAGTTCTTGGCGAACTCGGGGTAATTTTACATGCAACGAAAGAAGATAAGAATTAGTATTTGATAACATCATCTCAAAATCCACAACTCATCACGGCAACAAGATTTCCTAATTATGGTATAATTATTTACAAAAAAAAGACACAATCAAACATGCTTCAGGCAAAATATCATAATAAAATTGAATAATAAGGCATCCAAATTACAGTAACCATTCTACTCGCAGCTCCAAAGAAAGTGGAGAGCTACCGCAAGATATAGAAAAACATTGCAATGACTTTGACACCTTTATACATTTAAGCATGCTGAAAATTAAATAATAACACCAAATTTAAACTAAAAACTTCGCTTTAGAGTCAGACAATCCCAAAAACTGAAAGGAATAGTATGATTTAATCGCGAGTCTGTCCATGAAATTAACATTTTTGAGAAAGACCATAAAAATAGTTTGAATGAACCAAATAAGGCATTGAACATGTTGGACACTAAAACGAAAACAAACAGAAGCATAACAATTTTAGAGACTTCAAATAAAGATCAACCCCAGATAACTCGAAATACTTCCGGGTCATTCCATATAAAGTAGCTCACAATAAACAATAAAATAAGTAGAATCTCAAGAGAGGCACTACAGGGGACTAGGCTATTGCATCAAATCAAAAGGACAATAAAACAATCTCCTGACTTAAGAGAAAACCATGTAGAGAAAACAAAGTCACAAGGACAAACTAAGTAAATTCAAAAATTAAAATAAATTCGGAGTTCACGATTCGAAGAGTCCTTAAGCTTAAAGACATATTTCAACACACTTATTCCCATAAATAACAAGTTAACATACATAGTCAAATTCGGAAATAAACCGATCACATGATATATAAATTTCATTACTTGAAATAATATTTTTCATGTCTGAACTGAGGCAAAGGAATCAGATTTCTACACATATGACAATAAGCATTTAGTGATCCTTTCAATAGTAATAAACTTAAAACAGAGAAAAGCCGAAGTAGGCAAGAGAAAGCGAAACTGAGACGACACCACCCATAGACAATGAAATCGCTAAAACATCAGTACCACGACATATCAATATGTTGAGACCTTATAACCAACAACAACCAAACAACACTCGCAAAATATTGAAAAGAACACCACTTCAAGACATAGGGGACGAGAAAATCACGTGAAGGGGAAATTATTACCTGCTTATGTGCAGCGATACTGGGCAAAGACGAGCTAGAGAAGACTTCACCACAAAATACCGAACACGAACGTCAGCCGTCGAATAATGAACACAAGCGATAGTCAAGATGTTCGAAACGAAACACCAAAACCAAAACACTAAAGAGGAAAGAAGAAGAGAAGTCTTTCCCCTGTTTCCTTGACTGTATTTTGTATTTTTTTCTGTATAGTTACAACTATTTCCTTTATCACTGCCTTTGCTGTGAGAATTTTCCAACAGAAAGCCCACTCAAAATTTTCACTCAATATGTTTTCTCTATAGAAAACTTCCAAGAAAACCAAAAGCCAACCTCCAGCAAATGATGAGAACAAATGGCTATTTATAGCCAAAATTAGGGCAAATGTTTTTTTTTTTGGGGGGGGGGGAGTTGAGAACGGGGGACTTTGAGAAACAGATAAGAATTGGGCCCTAAAAAATTTTGAATTCCAAAACAGAAATCTCTTCAGAAAAAGAGAAAAAAGGAAAGAAAAAAAAATGATTCCCCAATTGTTTTAGCATATACGAATGGGCAAGAGGGACTTGGACACTCCGAATCAATTAAATGTCCTTATTGTGCTACGTGGCTCGATCTCGAGCTCAAAGGACGGAAAGGTGTGCTTCTGTGTTGCTGAATAATCGTACGATCTAAAAATGGCACAAGAGGAAGAAAACAAAACCCCAGCGTACAGGTTTCTGCCCCCTTGATGCTTTTTCGGTTGACTCGCTCTCGCGTGAGGGAGAGCGAGGAGCGTACGGTGCCATTCTTATTATTCACGCGCCTGTTGTTTAGACGCAATGTCACTCTGATTTTAGCGTTGGAGATGTTGTTACGTCTTTGAGGCCATGAAGGAGACGGATGAAAAGGGGCGTTTGGAATTATTGCGTGTTTGGACGCTTCCGAGTTCTTTTACTGAAGAAAAGGTTGGGTCGGGTCAGAACTAAAAACGCAGGCTGGGTCGGCTGGGAAGTGAAACAAGATAACTAAAATTAGAAAGAAATTGGGTTGCTTTAGAATGGGCCGAAAACAATGGAATCGACTGCTAAAAGAAAATAATGGTGATGGCCTGCTGAAATGGCTTAAGAAAAATGGTCCAAAAGTGATTTGCTCAAATGGATTTAAAAAAATTGACTAATCACTAGATAAAATAAATTAATATAAGTTAATTAAGAAGCTTTTTAATCTTAACAAAATAAAATAATTCAAATAATCGATCCATATGTGAACCGTTATATAACTAAATTAATTCGTAAAATTATCTAAACGAAATAAAATCTTTTTGCGATAATTTTTGAATAATCATAAAGTACACTAATCACGTACATAATTGTGTATATCATATATATTATCTAAAAATTATGAAAAGGTGATGAGATTGACTTAAAATAACTTGAAAAACATTTTAACTTTATAAAATCTAATTATTCAAATCGTTTAGAATTAAAAGATCGTTAATTAATTATTATCGGGGAAGGTCAAAATTGGGTGTCAACAATAGGATGATATGATATTGTAACTATGGATCCATCTAATAGGCTTTCTAAGAGGCAATGAGGAGTCGCATGACGAATCAATAATATCCTATCCTACGTTGGTTACGTAGTTTTATGAGACTTTTGAGTTATAAGAGACTCTAACCAAATTTGGTGCTTAATACTCCCAAAATAATAAACAATATCAAATATGATCAACTCACCCTTTGCAAAGAAAGGGACTTTTACTTTACCGAAGGGCTTTTCGAAAGCATAGCTCATACTTACATTTCAGTGTATTCTTATGGACTTATCTTTCAGTCCCAAGATCAATGTGCATAGAAACTAAAACTCTTATATTTTTCTCAAAATAAGGCCCTTAAAATTTTCATGTAAACTCATTTTAATTTTGAATGCACACTTAGACACGTGATTAGGATATGTAGGAATTTTCAAAGGTAATTAGAGCTTATAGGAGCTAGTATAGAGAAAGAAATGTGGGTACAACTTAAAGGAACATGCGTCAGATGAAAAAAAGAAAAGAACTAGCCCGACAAACCTTGGCGTACTACTGTCATGTCACGCCAGGGCCTAAGATTCATAAGTCAAGCCTTGGTGTATGCGCCAGTGCCTAAACTATTAAAGTCGGACGTTGGAGTTATCCTGGCACGTCGCCGCAGGCCCCTCCCCGGCAACCCAATGGATTTTTGTGATAAAAAATCTTCAAACTAGTTCAGAATTAAAAATTTCTCCTAAACTCTTCTTGATTCTCAAACCCAAAGTCAATGTATGATAACTTTATATGATTCCTTTTTAAAACATAACTTTACAAATCCGTAAGGATTAAGGTTCATGTGATTCTAAGAATGAGCAACACTACAAGATTTTAAAGATAATAGAGTAAATCAAGCTTCTATTGTTAAAGAACGAATTCAATATCAAGAATCATGAATAGATCCGTTAGATGTAACAATTTCTTGACTAAATCGAGATACAGGGCGTGAGAACAAACAATACAACACTGTGAGAAGCCTTACATACCCGAAAAGATCAATGTTCTTGACAAATATCAACAATTCTTGAAGAACGCTTGAAAACCTAACTTTTCTCTTCTTGGAATCTCTCTCTAATTTCTCTTAGTGTTTAGGAACATGAAGAAGTGATCTAAAGCTGATTAGACGCTTATTTGGGTGAAGGAAAAACGTGTTAGGCCTAGTAAGAAAAGAAAAAGACCAAACTATCCTTCTAAAAATGAATGAGATGTCTTAAATAGAGAAGATTCACTCAAACAGACATAACTTTTTATCCCGAGTAAAACTAAGCAAGCTTGGTGGCGTTGGAAAGAGGACTCATAGACCTTCAATTTAGTATATCAGGGGACACCTAACTCTTTATGTGCTAAAATATATGGTCATTTGAAGTTGATCCAAAATTAAAGACCCATGGGTGACTTGTATGAATTTCTACAGTTGTCTAAAACAATCATTAAATATTTGTGTGGTTGAAAAAATTATTTTACTAAGGATAAAAGTAAATGTCAATTTCTCTATTTCATAATGCAAAGGAAGCTATAAATTCAACTACCACTACAGAAAGATTCTCAAGTTAATCAAGTAATTCTAAATATTAAAAATGCGAAGCGTGAAAGGTAGATTTATTTTAATTATAGTAAGATTACATTCTTTTGAGATGAAAAAAAAAGTGTATTACATCGAAAAAGTATATAGTGTATTATAAAAAATGTCATCCAACATTTATTTTTGAATTTATTTGGCCCTTGACTTATTGTACTCGTTATAATTAGTGTCCTAAGTAGTTTATTGTAAGTGATTTGCTGAGCGAAATGTAAATTAAAGATTGAAAAAAAAATCAATGAAAAGATATTGATAATTCAAAAGTACCAAACATAATTTAGCATAATTTACCAACTAAGAAAATGATTATTTATCTATATATAAGACAATCTATTAAATTGATAAATCAAAATTACAAAATAATTTTCTTTAGCAAGCCGATAGTCCATTGTTTAAGAAGATTACTATAGTAAAATCTCTATAAATTAATATAGTTGGGATCATGAAATTTTATTATTTTTATAGTGATATTGTTTAATTGATAAATTAATATTTCTTAATTTAAAGAATGATTTGAAATTTAATGAAGGTTAATTTTGAATATATCAAAATCATTGTATCCTACTAATTTATGTATCATATTTATTGATTTCACATAAAAAATTGTATATAAAGTACAACGAATACATCAAAATCACTGTACCTTACTAATTTCAACCTTGTCATGTTGAGATAATAAGAGTTTTCAAGAAATATTATCGAACAAATTTTATCGTAGGATATTAGAAGACTATAGAGTGGGACAAACTGATCCAGTAAAGATTAATGTTTTGGATGTTGTCAATTTTGCAATCCCTTTTTGGACAAAAAATGTTCGGCAAGAGATAATAGCAAATTGTTTTCGACACTGTAAAATTCGTTTGGGGGACGCAACCTCAAAGAATTTGAATGAACGTACTTGTGAAAATGTCATTATTGAACTTGAGGTCATTGATTAATGATCTCAGTTACCACAATAAAATGGATATCAATAACTTGTTGGAATTTCCAGGTGAAAGTGAAACATGTTTAGAGGTCTAGAACATAGAAGAAATTGTGGATACCACACCAAAAAAAAAAAAAAAAGCAATGTTGATGATGAAGTTGAAGATGATGTTATACCTTTGGAACCAGTTACGGGTAATGAAACACTTGTCGCATCTTGAACTCTTCACAATTTTATGGTACAGTTTGAAATGACAACAACGGAGCTCTTAGATACAATAAATTTTAATTTTAAGAAAAAAAAGAACACAATAGAATCATATTTACTAAATTGTCTTAGATATATTTGTAATTTTAAAGAACTATTAATTTATGATATTAATGGGACCATATATTTAAATAGGGGTCTTCCGGAAATATATTATCTTATTATCTTATCGTAATTGATGATTTTTTCCATTGGCCCAAGTCAGGACCGGAAGAAGATATAATTTTAGAGAAATTATTAATTTATCGAGTATTAATTTAAAAAGATTTTACTATAATCAAGAAATAATATTACAAGTATAATATCAACGATTGGCTATTGTCGTTCATTAAATCATTTCAATTTTTTCTAGAAAAAATTAAATAAACTAACGATTCAATCATAATTCTTATCCAAAATAGTTCAACTACCCATTTATTATGAGTCCGGAGCCTAAAGGGTACAAAATATTAACAAAAATTCCAAAACGGTATATAAAATTTTATATTAACCAAAACAGCAAAATCGCTGCATCAGCAGCGATTTACTCCACCGAAAAAAGCAAAATCGCTGCCTGTGCAGCGATTTTGCAAAATGTCTTCTTTTTTTTTAAATCGCTGCCTAGGCAGCGATTTATATAAAAAAAAATTTAATTTTTTTTTTTGGTAAATCGCTGCCAAGGCAGCGATTTAAAAAAAAAAAATTATTTAAATTTTGTTTAAATTATTATTATTTTTAAATTTTATTTTTTATTGTTTGATTTTTTTTTTAAAATCAAATCTTTGCCAAGGCAGCGATTTTTAATTAAATTTTTTATGTATTTTTAAAATCAAATCGAAAAAAAAAAATTAATTTTAAATCGTTGCCTTGGCAGCGATTTGATTTTTTAAAAAAAAATTTAATTAATTAAAGGCAACTATTTTATTTAAAAAAGAAAAAAAATTGTTTTAAACTTTTTTTAAAAAAGAAAGAAGCAAAAAAAAAAAAAAAAATTTAAACAAGTCACTGCCTCAACAGCGACATTTAAAAAAAATTATAAAAAAAGTTTTTTTAAATGTCGCTGCTGAGGCAGCGACTTGTTTAATGTTTTTTTTTTTTTGCTTCTTTTTTTTTTAAAAAAAGTTTAAAACAACAATTTTTAAAAATAAAATAGCTGCCTTTAATTAATTTATTTATTTTAAAAAAAATCAAATTGCTGCCAAGGCAACGATTTAAAATCAATTTTTTTTTCCGATTTGATTTTAAAAAATAAATAAAAAATTTAATTAAAAATCGCTGCCTTGACAAAGATTTGATTTAAAAAAATAATTATTTTTTTATTTAAACTTTTTGTTTAAAAAAAAAGAAGCAAAAAATAAAAAATAAAATTTAAAAATAATAATAATTTAAACAAAATTTAAATAAAAAATTTTTTAAAAAAAAAATTTTTTTTTGGGTAAATCGCTGCCTAGCAGCGATTTACGAATAAAATAAAATTTTTATATAAATCGCTGCCTAGGCAGCGATTTAAAAAAAAAAAGACATTTTGCAAAATCGCTGCACAGGCAGCGATTTTGCTTTTTCCAGTGGAGTAAATCGCTGCTGATGCAACGATTTTGCCGTTTTGGTGAATATAAAATTTTATATACCATTTTAGAATTTTTGTTAATATTTTGTATCCTTTAGGCTCCGGACTTCTAATTAGCCCCTCGACCCTCTTACCTCCAACAAAAGGTTGTTTGTGACCAACAAGCTGCAATTGGAGCTCACGTTAAAATGCTCTCCGTACATGAATTCCTTCGTAAAAAAATATCACCTTTATCTGCTTTTCTCAATACTCATATGATTTGTTTTAACTTTCACCAACGCAATTTCCAATTGTTTAATTTTTTTAATGTGAGAGTAGTCGTAAAGACGCAAATATGACAAACTTTGGTTCTTGATTGTCCAAACATTCTAGGGATTTATGGGTTTTCTTGAGTCCATCAATCTATACATCAGATGGCAGAATTATAATATATGATCTTGATAAGTTATGTCGCAGTGGAATTGATATTAAATAACTATATATATATATATATATATATATATATATATATATATATATATATATATATTATACAAATTTAGATACTCTCTCCGTCTCATATTATATGTCATATTTTTCATTTGCACTTACATTAAGAAATAAGATAATTTATGTCCTTATTTAATATTATACTTATGACAACTTTGTAATAAATGATGAAATGTTAGATTTCAAAAATATAACTATATTTGGGTGGCTATTTAAATTTTAGAGTTTGTTTTTGAAGCCAAAATTTTCACCAATTTATCCAAAAATAGATTAAAAATCAAGTTTTTTCCCAACTCAATATTCCTATAATTTTTTGTTGTAAAATATGTTTATTTTTTATATATATTTTTATATATAAGTTCAACATTAGAGATGATTCATGTAGTTGTAACCTCCATTTTATTTTTTGTATTCATAATTTTTTTTTCGTTTTCAATAAATAACAGATGAAAACTTAAATAATGACAACGTAAACGAAGAGTCATCAGGATCATTAATTCATGTTTAACTACATTAGAGGTGATTCATGTAGTTGTAACCTTCAATTTTTCATCCTTTTTTAAAATTTGTTTGTTGATATTTTTTTTCAAAATCAGATTTTATAAAATAAGCAGAAAGAAAGTAGTTAATTGATGAATGAAGTACTCACCCAATAAGACTAATTACTTGTAGATTTTATAGGTTAGTCAAAGTAAATACATTTTCAAAATTAATTAATTAATCTATCAAGGATATAATAGACAAAAAAATGATAATTTATGCATAGATTTTATAAAATAACATATATTATAGTCCTACTATTTTTAAAAAGGGGCGACATATAATATGGGACGGATGAAGTACATTACATATATACCATTAGCTGGAAAGTATTTTGCTAGAAGGTGTATTTGTGTTAAAAAAATATTCTTTATAGGCATGTGAAAAAGAGCAACTTTCACATATAACAAATATAAAAGTTATATTTGTATGTTATAGTTATAGTATGCATAATTGCGTCCCATAGCAAATTTTATGTTTGCTATAGAATTTTTTATTTGTATAATTCGTTAGATACATTCAGTTTTATATAAATTGTTCAGTTTTGTATAAATTTATTTATACATTATAATTTATATAATAAGATCTATATTTGTATAATAATGTATATGCTAAAAATATATGTAATAGCAGTCTTTTGTGGAGATATAATTTCTAATATGATATTTTGAACTGAAATTAAGATCAGGTTCATATTGTATTTTAGGTATACCTTTAATTTTTTTAATTGGATAACCAGAAGTAGGAGAATAAGAATCATTAGACATAATTTCAAGTTCATTTGAAGAGTAATTAAAAGTTAATTGAGTTATATGATTTAGTAGAACATTCTAAGAGGACTCATTAGTTAATGGAGTAATTGTTGTACTTTCTACAATAATTCATTCATTGTCTTCATATGCGACTTCTTTATTTTTATTTTCTTCTTTATTTTTATTTCCTTCTTCACTGATTGCTTCATTGCCTTCATGTGTGATAGTGCCTTATTCTGATATAATAGTGTTGACATTCAATTTTAGCCTTTTACAATATAAATTAGTTATCGAGCTTCTTAAATTTCAAACGGTTTGAAATAATTAACATTTTTCAAGTCATTTTAAGTAATTTTGTCATTATTATAAATTTTAAAATGTTAAAAAATAAATTATATATTCTATATAATTTTACATATATTTATTATATTAATATTCAAAAATCATCTCAAAAAGATTTTATATTTTAAATATTTATTAAGTGGGTTATGATTTTGAATTAATGAGTTCCACGAAATTCAAAATACTTACAAGTTATTTTTAAAGTAATTTTGTCATTTTAAATAATTTTAAATAATAAATATGTATATTGTTATTATCATGTTATTCTATAAATATTTGAAAATCATCACAAAAGATTTTACGTTTTAGTTACATACTTTATTAATTCACTTTAGCTTAATAAGTTATAGTTATAATTTTGAATTAATTAGTTTATAATTAAATTAATTATTATATTTCATTAAAGATTAAGAAGTTCGTTAATTAATTAACATTAATTCCTTTTGTTTAAGTTTTAGCCAAAATTCTCTAAATGAAATTCAATTTTGGCTATTTCTTAAATTCCAAGCTCTAACCAATTTCCACCTCCAATCTTGAAACAAACCTTGGCCCATTGTTCTTGGCCCAAATTAGTTTCAATCCAGCAACCCAATTCTAATTTGGAAAAATTACATGAATTAATATATTTTTAAAAATAATTACTGATTTTAGCGATACTTTTTGTTTATTATCATTTATAACAATATTGTGATAAATCTGTAATATGTATTAAAAGTGAATTATGTATGCAATATATTTGATTTATAATTGTTTTTAAAATATATTATGTTTGTTTGGTAAACAATTATCACATTGTATTATAAGTATATTAAAATGTGTGATAAATGTATTATCCATCATTAAAACTTGTATTATATTTGAATAATAAATTTATTTTTGTAATATGTATTAAACTTGTATTATAAATAAATTAAAAGTGATAAAGTAAAAAAAAATATTATTAGTATAAATAATAAATATTTTTTTTATTATAGTATATTTATGTAAGTTTCTCTATTAATTTCTCACAGCCCAATTCTTATCCAGCAAGAATACTCTCAAACCAACCCATCCAATTCCCAGCCCACACTTTTCAACAACCATACCCGACCCAAACCCACAATGTTTCCGACTTCACAATGTAGGCGAACAGTACCTCATACCCCTATACCCGTCTTCTTCTTCTTCCAGACGCAAATAGAAAACTAGCAGAAGTGGCGTCCAACAGTATCCATGTACGCCTTTTTCTTTCTTTTTCCTCAAACTCGGCCGACTCCACATACAAACGGCGCCAACAGTACGCCTGCAGCATCCTCGTCCCATCCCCTTTTGCAGATTTTCAGAGTAAAGATACTACTCTCCCATCCTTTTACTATTGATCTTGGAAAAGAGGAAAAGAATATCAAATTTTCTCTTGAAATTTTCCAACAGAGTTCCCCCCTAAATCTCTCTTTTCTTACCTATAAATAATACTCTACTCTTAGTGATTGAGGACAGGGAAAAAAGATTGGGATTTTGAGGCGATATACAAAAATAACTTACAAAAAGGTTTTTTTTGAGTCGGAGTTCTCTAGGAAATAGTGGTTTTACGCTTAAAATTTTCTATTCAAACTCTCTGTTTCTTGGTTTCGAGGCAGTAGCCGCTTAGATTTTCTTGCTTTGCTGTTCATATTTGAATTTTGTGGTGGAAGAATCGTTGTACTCTCAAGCTCATCGTCCAGCTCGCTGCCCAAAGATAGGTGAAGTTTCTGTACTCTTAGCTTTTTTTTAATTCATTTTGTAATTAAGAATGTTATGTGAGGTCGTATGTGAAATGGCGAAATGCTATTCTGATTCATTTTTCTTGGTCTCGATATAACTTAATTTGGTTCTGAAAGTTGACTGGATCCCTACCTTGTTTTGCTTGAGTAATATCCTCTGTCCTTTTAGTTGTGTTGTGATCCTGTTGTTCAGCTGATGCCTTTGAAAGATGCTAAAACATGCCTTTGCCATCTCTTTACTAGAGTTGCCGATATTAAGTTTTAATTTTCTATTCATGTTTGACAGTTAATAAAGTCTGCCATAAGTTCGTGACATCAATTTTCATGTTTATAGGTCATTTTGTTTTTGCTTAGCATGTCCTACTTTGCTCCCTTTGTTTTCTTCACTGTTTGAAGGAAAATACTTCATTGTTCCTTAGTACTTCTTAAAACTTGCATCCATGAGGGCCCTAAGTCTCTTCCCCATTAACCATTGCAAAGTGTTTAGCATGAGCTCTTAAAAAGTTATTTGGAGAGGAGTATGGAATTTTATCCCTTTTGTTACTTTTTGGCTACTTGAGGAGAATTGTTTTTCTCGAATTGTCTTGTGAGTTATAGAAGTGACTTTGATTGTTGTATTTGTCCAATTACTCCTTTTGTTTTGTAAGATGGTTCCAAGTAGTATCATAGTAAGGTGCTAACATATAAGTCTCTCGCTTGCTTTGAGTGTGCCACTGTAATGGTGTTTCTTTTGAGATACTTGAGAAGCTAGATTATCTCATAATTTGTTTGGTTATTGTCAGGCGGGCAGACTACTACACCTTAGTTTCGTGCAAGATTTTAGCCCAACCTGATGGCAGTCAAGTCCCACTCAACTCAACCCCTTTGTAGTCTATTATGCCTAACGTTCAAGGACGTTTTTCTTTTTTTTTTTCTGCCTTAGATTATTTTTCGGACTTTCATTAAAGAAATGAACACATAAACATACGGGTGAAACCCAACCTTTATATTAATAATCAAAACAATACAAAAGACTCACTCGTTGGAACAACAATTATGTCCAACTTCGACTTCGACTTAAGACACAATCACAAGTCGATTGCTGCCTTAGACACTTTTCTAAAACCCTCACGTTTTTTCTAAGTGTCTTGGTGAAATTCCAGGCTTAATTTTCCCTCTTTCACCTTTAGGATAACAAGTCTATCCTATTTTCTATGCCTCCAAACGTCCAACACCAAGGCTGTCCATTTATAGACCATGTGACAACCTTGTGTTTTACATTGCATAGTGTTGTGACACATGTCTAACACTTGTCAAATACTTATCCCACTAAAATATACTTCAGTTGACATCCCTAACTGATAAGAAACATTCAAAATTCGAATTCAAAAAGCATACAAAAGATACAACGAATCTGGACACAAGCGGTTACAAAAAGGTAATCGGCGCATGTGCTTGGCATGTGAGTTTGCTGACTGGATTTCGGCCCTTTGCTGCATTTTCCCTCCATTTTTTTGGCTCTAATACAATTTCTAAACATTGTATAGTTATTGCCTCATCAAAGTCCACCTGAATCCATCTGCACATTTTCCATGCATGTGCACCACCGACGCCCTGTCGCTGCCTTGCTTTGGCCATGTTAACTTTTAATCCACTCGTATCGTTCTTTGTTTTTTTGTTGCATTTCATTCATATTTGACTATGCTTCAATTTAGCTCAGCTTAATTTTTTCGCATTTGACCAGACCATGTGTTTTTCGTATGCCAACTTCGCCCACAACTGATGTCGGCCAACGCCCAAGTCATGTCATGGGTGGTTGTCTTGCCAACGCCCATGTCATGTCTTGACACTGTTCTACCAACATAATTTGAATCCATTTGACCATGCTAACACTCTGCTCACACATCGCATGACTGATTCCACCCGCACTTTGGCCCTTGACAAAGTCATTCATGCCAACCCTTTGCCACGCCCGTGCCTATGTCGAGTTACTTGGTCAGGACCCTTACAGTTACTTACTATTACTTTCAATAATAATAATAGTAATAAAAAAGTAAAATAAAAATATTGTGTTTATTTACTCCCTTACCATTTGAAATCTTGTCTTCTTTCATACTAATTTTTATCTTTTGTTGTGCATTCATAAAGTCACCACATACTAGTGTTTCGATTCCTTATGTGTTTGTTTTCTCGATGCGATCCTTGTGCAAGCATTTAATTATGTTTGTGTATAGATAAATTCCATAGTTAGTTGGGTGGAAATATGATTTGTTTAAGTTCAAATAACTGGTTTGTGATTAACTCCCTCCTTTGTCTGTATGAGTTTTTGAATCGTTTTAGATAGTGTGGTAATCACTTCAAAATACTTTTGGTTACTGTCTTCATTTATTAATATTGTGTATATTTAGTGTATTGTTTTTAACATATATTACTTGGGTACAGAAGCTAAAAGTTGAATGTGTTGTTCACTTTGCTAATTTATCTTTTTTTTTTGTGTGTGTTTTGCTGCGAATGTCATCCCGAGTCCACTGGACTCTCTTCTCATTGCATTTCTGACTCTGGGGCCATGGTGGCCTAATTATTTACTTGAGTCTGCCTAGAAATGAATCAGAATTGGGAGCTCAAACAGGCCTCGGAAAGCTGAAAATGGGTTGTATACATATTGTATACAATATGTATACATATTGTATACAATATGTATACAGGGATATACAGTTTCAGGGCAGAAAATATGTAGCCAAAAACGAAGATACAGGTTGGTAGCGTCAGATCAGGCTGCATACAGTTGATATACGGTTTGACATACTGGAAAAAGTCTTATAAACGATCTATATACAGTAGTATACACTTGGTGTATACACATGATTTCAAGGGTTAAAATAGGGCCAGAGCCCAAATCAGCAGCCTGAATAGCCCAAGTCCATTACCTCTTTATTTATTTGATTGCATTTATTTATTTGATTTGTTTAACTCTAACCCTTTATTTGCTTGGTTATTAACTTAATTTAAATTCCACAAAATGAACTACTTCTTTTTTTTTTTTTTTTTTTTTTTTTAACAAATTTCATTTTATCAATTTTATACTCTATATACTTAAATATTTTTTGTGAAAAACTTCCACTTGTTTTTTAATTAGTTCAAAATGGTTCCTTTGTTTATCGACTTATTTGATTATTACTTCAAATTGAATTAAATAAATTCTAATTAATCTAGTTTTGTTGAAATTCTAATCACTTGTAATTTGAGTCAAATGTTTCTAAAAGGTTCTATTTCCAGAAAAAACTAAAAATGATTCTTTGTTTAACCATTTTGTTTATGTTAAATCATTTTTTAACTAATAAAAAAAATAGTCAAAAAGTATTTTGATCAAGTCGTAGGATAACCTCATGTTAGAGGAAGCTTCAAATGTCTTAAAACCTTCTTGAAGCGTAAATAAGATTTTCTTATCCATTTTCTCTAAATGTATTAAGATTTAATCTGTTAGAGTCTTTTTAAATTGAGTTTTTTTAATTTCTTTAAAAAATTAAGTGGCGACTCTTTTCTAAATATTTTTTCTCAAATTATTTATACTAAGAATATTTTCAAAAAGTGATTTTTCTAAAGATAGTAAAATTACGACATAACAAAACTTTCTAAATTGAGTTTTCTTAATTTCTTTAAAAAATTAAGTGGCGACTCTTTTCTAAGTATTTTTCTCAAATTATTTTATACTTAGAATATTTTCAAAAAGTGATTTTTCTTAAGATAATAAATTCCGACATAACAAATAGTATGAACATTAAATTTTTCCTCGTGGACTTCTAATTCAAATAATTCATTTTCTCCCTCTAAAGCTCTATTCATCCTAGTCTCTTCTATGTTATTCTCCCCTAGAAGAGATGAGGGTGTTACTGCGCCTTCAAAATATGGTTCTGACTCACATATAGATGTATTAAGAGTGACATAGAATTTGTTATTTTGTGGCTCATAACACCGACATCCTTTATGAAATTCTGAATAGCCAACAAACACACACAATCTTGCACACAGATCCAATTTTCCTCGTAGAGCTTTGCGAATGTGAGTGTATATTGTGCAACAAAACACCCTAGGCTTTATGTTCGCTAGATGCAAAAGAGAACAAAGAGAATGGATCTTTTTCTGTAGAGTCTCAAAATTAATGACTCGAGATGAAACTCGATTTATAAGATCAGCCACAAACTTAACCGCTTCAATAAATAGTTGACATATTCATGCCAAAGAGAGATGCACATACAATCTCCATAATCTGTCTATTTTTTCTTTCTGCTAGGCCATTCTGTTTCGGTGTGTAAGTGCAAGATGTTTGATGATGCATCTCATAGCCGAAGGTATTCATCAACAATAGATAGCATAAATTTCATGACATTGTCATATTGCCAAACACAAATTTGTTATTGATATTGAGTGCGTACCATATTATAAAATTCTTTGAATGTAATATACACATCACTCTTCTTTCGAAATAATGATATCCATGTCATTCTAGTACATTCATCTACGAAAGTAATAAACTAACGCGCTTTGAGACAGAGTTTAAACTTTCACAAGGCCACAAATATTAGAATGTATAACAACAAAAGATTTATAACATTTATTCAAACTTGGTAAATATGAAACACGGCGATTTTTTGCTAATTCACAAATGTCACAATGAAAATCTGAGCTATCTAAACCTAAAAACAAATCTGGTTTGAGTTTATGAAGATAACCAAACAAGATATGTTTGAGCCTTATATGCCATAACCATACATGGTCTCGTGCCTTAGCAACCCCGTATGTGCGCAATACATGACGAAATTTCTTCTCTCCGCCTTTAGTCAATTCCATAAAGTAGAGATTGTGTCGTTTAACACCATAACCAAGAGTCCCCCGAGTCAAAATGTCCTTAGTGATATAAAAAGAGGTCAAATGGTTATGTTGCAATTGAGAGGAGGTAACTTGGCTAACAGATAGAAGATTATGATCTAGAGCAAGTGCAACTGAAACACTGTCATGTTTTAAAGCATTTGTTAAGATAACTAGTCCTTCTCCAATAATTGGAGAAGTACCACCACTAGCGGTAGAAATAAAGGGCTGAGAAGATGGTTTTAATGATTGTAATTTGCTTGGGTCTTTGGTCATGTGATTAGATGCTCCATTAACTATAATCTAAGTACTATTTGTAGAAGGTGCAGTAACATTAACATTGTTAGTACCTGTGTAATATATGACTCTGTCATATTAACACGAGGTTCTATTTTACCATCTTTGTTTGGCCGATTGATTCCTGATTAAGTCGTGGCTACAACTCTATTTGGAATGACTTTTCTAGGTTTCTTCAAGAAATCCTACTAATTTGTATAGCTAATGATCTCATAGCATCATTGTTTTGAGTGTCCTAATTCACCACAATAGCTACAAATAATATCATTAGGCTTACCAGATGACTTTTCGACCTTTAACAGAATTGTTTCAATGGATAGCCATGGTAGAACTCTCATGAATTAGCCGAGCACTACACATAGTCTGTCTCTGTTGAGTTTCTCTCCGGAAAGAAGCATATGTACTTTTAAGGTCAAGCTTTGGATCCTTTCTTATAATCTCACCACGAACTTGATCACATTCTCCATTAAGTCCATTGAGAAATATATGAACTCACAGCCTTGTAGTACGTGGACAGGGGTATTCTGTTACATATAGTGGTGAAGGATTTTTGATATAGTTCAAACAATCGGATTTCATCCGAACCCTCAGAGAACATTTTGGCAAATGCTTTCCATATTTCCTTTGTCGTGGAAAGACTGATAAACACTGCATTGATGTAGGACTCATCAAGTCAATCAACCAGCTCTTCACCTTATGATTCTCTATAATTCATATTGCATTACCCGAGTCAGTTTATTCGGGTTTCTTTTACTTCACCGATAAGGTAACCAACCGTGTTTCGAGCTCTAATACGCATCGCCATCAATTGAGACCATAATGAAAAATTCGTTTAATCAAGGATAACTCCCGTTGAAAAGCGTAAGTTTTCTTGTTGAACTATAATTGAGGCAGGGTTTGTTATGGTTGAGTTCATAGGGTTTCTCGTTGTGCCATATGATGGCGTAGAATCACCCATCTTGAAAAAAATTAGGTTGGACTTTCAGGTTTTCTGAATTTGATTGCTATGATACCATCTAGGCTTTTAGGTTTAGAGAATATTTTTTCTTTTCACATCTTTTATTCATCTCATAATAAAGGTATATATCGATACGACTTATACTTTGCTGACAAGGAAAATTAGCACACATAATTGACCCTTACTCTAAGAAATACATATTTACATAATAGTCCTAT
Organism: Solanum sitiens; assembly: GCA_016801875.1. Classification (NCBI taxonomy): domain Eukaryota; kingdom Viridiplantae; phylum Streptophyta; class Magnoliopsida; order Solanales; family Solanaceae; genus Solanum; species Solanum sitiens. The sequence continues at coordinate 1,880,154 of JABWTJ010000036.1, read as the reverse complement.
TGTTAAGTGAAACAATCCGTCCATATTGAGGATCATCTCAAATAAGCCATATCAAATACAATAACATATCAATCGGTTTATCATTGCCTTGAAGAGAAACTAAACAAGATCAATAGACTCAATTATATTGTATCACTAACAAGGGTGAAAATATATACATGAACATCAACTAGCTCATGCGACATATTCAAATCCAATGCAAGGTACGATAACTCATTAATAAGTGATATTCAAATCAATTGTGACTAGGAATGGCAATGGGGCAAGGCAGGGCGAGGCGGAGCTGGGTGGGACAGGTCTAAGCTAATATGGGGCATTTGCGGAGTTGGTTAAAACAATTCTTTTAAAGAAATTAAGTAGGGCGGTGCGGGTGAAACTGAAAACTTTTTTCTCTGTTAGCACACTCTCTCGACTACCATGTTTTCTCTTTTTGCAATTTTCATTGAAATATTCCACCTTGGTTGTTTAAAGTTATCAAACAAACACTTCTACATAATTTGTACCCAAAATAAAATTGATAGTTCTGGAAATTAATTTGAAATTAAACAAAATCGTCATTGTTAAGAAATATAGTGAAATGTTAAATTTGTTAGTTTTAGCAAAATATCAAATGAAGAGAAAAAATAGAAATAACAGTTTCACTTTCAAAGTTCCTTTAGAAGAGTCAAGCAATGGGGGCAGTTACGACGGTATTGATAGCAATAGGCGGAGTAATATTATGTTGGATTACCATAGAAAATTGCTTGTAAGCCTTGCCTTGATAAGGGTCGTGATGCCATTGATCACAAAATTGATCCGAAACACGAGCCGGATGATCATGACAACAACATACATGCCCCTTTGAACCCTAACCCGGATCCAGACTCAAACCCATCTGAGCTTCCGGATTCTACTGCAGGTCCTTTGACCAAAAGTGTCTAATCTGTTGTTGATGATTCGAACCCACTATTATAAAGTTGAAGGCGAAATTAAAGTTGCTTATTTGCTCTTTTTGGGGTCCTAAGGTGTTTCGTCATAAAAAATAAAAATATTATTAGACTGGAATGGTTTGTACTGACATGTGGTTATGTGCTCTCCCATTGTCTGTTTAGTTAGATTGTGATAATAGATGTCAAATTACAAATTTAGTAGTGTTATAAAATAATAAAATGTGGATGTCCACTACACCAAATAGTTACAACATAACCTTCTCCACTATGAAGATAAATATAACCTCCATAACCTCCAACTTTATAATCATTACTATTGTAACCTTTCACTTTCATAACCTCCCCATTATATTCATGTTAATGTCATGTTTATGACTAGCCTTTTGTATGCCTCTATACTACATTATAAATAGAGACATATGGGTTCATATTGTATACACTTAAAGATTTGATTAATCCTTTGAAGAATAAGAAATGCTCTCATCTTTTGTCTCCCCATTTCCATTGCTTTATATTTTATATTTCTTGTCTTATTTTGCTTTAGTTTTACAACACGTTATAAGCACGAACGTTCGACCATTGAAAGATTGAAGCAAAGTAAACAAAAGAAGGTAAAATAATTGTGTTTAGTTTCTCTCGAAAACAAGGTAAGTTATTTTGAAATATATTTTATATTTTACTTGTGAACAAGGTGAATGATCCATATTATTGTTAATGTGCATTTTGTTTCATCTATGACTATATATATACTTTCTTTTGTATGTGAAACTTGTTTTATATTTTATTTATGATTATACTCACTGTTTTGATTATTACATAAGGTTTTAAATTATTTTATTTTGCGTGTGAAATATTTTGGATTCACATAGAAATTGAAAAAGGAATGATGGTTGTGAGCAGTTTTAATTTAGCGTAATTGGAGTTATTATTTTCTTAGTGTGCAATTGATTCTTTGATTTATAACGGTAATTCACTACCTTAATAATTATGCACCACACATAATATAATATAATGTTATATGTAACTCTTGGTTTTGACAAGTTTAAGATATTGATACATACTTTGTTGAGAATATTTTTATTGTGTTTCTTTTGTTCTATATTTATTTGTGCATGTTAATCACAAAGTGACAATATTTTTTCTAAGTTTCAATGGTGGATCCTGTAATATTTGGTTTATCATGTCATTGATTGAGGGTAAGATGAAGGATTCAAGTCCTATCGCACCAAGAGGGCAATACATCGGGTGAGAGTCCCGATGCATCATGATAATAAAATGTTGGGTTGGGTCCCAACAAATAATGATGTAAAATGTCTTCTTATGGGTAAGACGTTGGGTTCAAGTCCCAACATTATATAAAGACGATGAGCAAATTGATATGCTCTTGACAAAAGTCATAAAATTTGTCCATTGATTTGCTCCATTCTTTTATGTGAATGTGGTAGCAAGACATAATATGTCTGAAAATGACAAGTGGTTAAATGTATGAATATAAGTGTGGTAAAATGTTAATAAACAATGGTGGTAATTAAAAGGAAGAACATTTTGGGTTCTTAAGATGGTCCTTCAAGTGTGAAGGTAGGTTTTTGTCATCAAAGTGGTATGAAAAGTTATTGGGCATATTGAGTTGGTCCAACCCAATTTGAAAGTTTTTTAAATCCTCCATCAAAATAAAAGAATACAAAATGATAGTACATTTGGTACATTTGATCTCTTAAAGTGATGTTGAGGTGAGTCACATAAATTTGATAAATGTGAAAGTATGACAATGAGTTTCTAATAAAAACTTATAAGGCATGTTCAAATGGTTATGATCCATTTCTTAAAGACAATGTGACTCGTGTTCTTATGGATAAGAACATATCCATGGATTGTTGGATAAATGTCACATCTCGCCTTTACGGGAGGTTTGAGATATTGAAAAGAAATATTTTGACATAAATGGTCATTTTCTACTACACAAATATTGTGATATGTTAAATTATGAACTATTGAAAGACAAAAGAAAGAAATAGTTCTTTTCTATAAAGGTTGTGGTTATGACCAAACAAATTTGTCATTGGTTGTCAAGAAATAAGTCTTGCATGTGATAATTTTAACCATGACAATAATAATATTATTCTCCTTGAAGGAGATGGTCACCATAAGAATGGCGTTGCGAAGTTTGTGATAGTACACAAATCCGGAGGAATGGAATTGTTCATAATATTGAGGTTGTGGTGAGTCTCAAAAGAAACTTTTTAAGTTTCGAAAGAATTGAAAAGAAAAAACAATATATTGAGATTATAAATTATGGGAAGATTTAATATCTTCAAATTATTACACCAAAAGTGGGTTATAAATATTTATGTATAAGATCACCCATTTTTTTCCTCTTGTTTGTTGTAGACAAACATGGGCATGATGATGGATTCACATGAAAAAGTAAACTAGAAGTTTACTAGAATAAATATCAGTTGGCAAAATCGGTTAGCCATTCCGATTCAAATGTGATGCAAAAGAAATTGAGAATTCATGTGGCTATATGTTGAAGAAATAAAAGATTCTTCAAGAATTCTCTTTTGTAGTTTGTTCTCGTAATAAAATAATCATTGTACCAGCTAAGGGTGGGATTGTATTCCCTGTAATTATTTGGAACATATAAAAGGTAAATATGGGCCCGTTCACCTGCCATGTGGACCGTTTACTATTGTGATTTAATGGATGCATCTATGGTATGATCACATGTGCATTTGTATCAACTTAAAAATTGTTTTTTGTAAGGTTGTTTGCTCAAATTATTAAATTAAGAGCACAGTTCCAAACTATAAAATCATGTGGCTAATGCTGATTGGTTTAGCAGAAATTGTATACCTCCAATTATAGCTAGACCATTGATTATGAGAACAAATCTCTCAAATAAAATTTGGTATGAGATGAGTTTATTTAACATGAATGCATCAAGCCAACAAGGTTCTCCCAACACAATTGGTTCAGGGTCAGGAACCAAATAATTTCTATCTAAAAATTTGACGTGTGCACATATGATTTTATTGCTCCACCATGCACAAAGATGGATCCCCAATTGAGGTTGAGGGTGAATGTTAGATTTTTTAACATTAGGGGGAGATATGTGTAGCAACTGAAAGTTATGTGTGGGGTGAATTATCTAGATCCTCGTTAAAAAAATATATATATGAACTTGAAGTTCAAGAGATAATTCATTTGCAAAATGTTGCAAGTAATTTGCCAGATATATTTGTTGACCCAATATTTTAATTAAGCTGTAAATGCTTCAATAAATAGTCCTTGAAGGACAGAGTTTAGGTACGCCAAAAGCGTGATAGACCAATCGATTCCTAATGTAAAATTCCTTGAGGAAGGAGAGGAGCAAATTATCAAAATGATTATTGATAATGAGGTAAGTGCTTTGAAAGAGTACTATGACATAACATTTCATAAAACCTTGACAAAGGTTCAGGTACCTGAAAATGATGAAAAATGAAGAGATCTCAATAAGTTATGTCGTATTGGAATCGATATCAAAATGGTCGTCAACGACATATTTAATATGATGTAGCACTCAGTGCTATAAATGGTTACGAGGATCTTAAATTCGAATCTGTCATATAGTGTGGACTGATAAATGATTGACACTATTCAAGTATATTTTGTTTCACTTAGAAAAGTGATATTTTTGAACTTATAGTTCATAGATCAAAATATATGTCAGTGGGATACAAATGAATCATTATGTGAAAGTATAACCGTAAATATGAAGTACGGTTTGTGCCTCAGGGCATGGAGAGTTTTCACAAAAATTCTGACATTATTAAATGGAGATATATTCTCTAGTGGTGGATGCAATAGACTTGTTTCAGTCTGACAATAGATGAGATACTTGAATATACAAAATGATTGATTATTACGTCTAACTAGACGATGAAGGGTATATGAAAATCTTTGAAGGATTTAAAAGGTCTTAAAGCAATTCTATTGAGTACTCAATGATTTTGAGATTGCTTAACACAAATAAAGAATTTCTTCAACCTCATGAAAATGATTTAAAATATTATGTATTAGTGCAATTGGTGCACTTACAGCTTGCTGATTATTCAAATGCTAGAAGAAGTGTGACATTCTTTGAGAAGAAAAGACGAGTTTCAATGAAATGGATCAATCTCTCATGAGTCAGAAATGATTTGATTATGTAGATGCAAAATATTTATTTGATCTATATAAAGCTCAATCGCAAATGAACTATTTGCTTACATATGGAGTCACAACAATATATTGACATTCAACAAACATTGGTAACCACTTCTTCAAATCATATTGATCAATGAAGTAATTCAGGGGTGTGTTTGGTTGGAATCATAATCTATCATATTCAGAAAATATGTGATTTTTCTTTGACAAAGAATATTTTAGCCATCATATACGAAAATAATATATAGCTCAATTGAATGGAGAATATAATCAAAGGAGATCAGACACAACATATTTCACCAAAAGTCTTTTTCACACATGATCTTCAACAAAATGATGAGATAGACGTACAAAGATCCATTCAAGTGATAATCTTGTAAACTTATTCACTAAAGATTGTCAACATCAATATTTGAGAAGTTGTGATACAAGATTGGAATGCACTGTTTTCAAGATATCAAGTAAATTTTTTATCAAGGGAAGAAAAATACGCGTTGTACTCTTTTCCTTAACCATGATTTTGTCCCAATGGGGTTTTCCTGGTAAGGTTTTTAACGAGGCAACATTAAAAGCGTATTAAAAGATATGTGTACTATTTTTTCTTCACTTGGATTTTTTTCCACAGAGTTTTTTTTTCTAGTAAGGTTTTAATGAGGCATATTATCTATGGACATCCAAGTGGAAGTGTTATAAAACAATAAAATGTGGATGTCCACTACACCAAATAGTTACAACATAACCTTCTCCATTATGAAGATAAACATAACCTCAATTACCTCCAACTTTATAATCATTACTTGTAACCTTTCACTTTTATAACCTCTTCATTATATTCATGTTAATGTCATATTTATGACTAGCCTTTTGTATGCCTCTATACTACACTATAAATAGAGACATAGGGGTTCATATTGTATAAAACTTGAAAATTTGATTAATACTTTAAAGAATAAGAAATGCTCTCATCTTTTGTCTCCTCATTTCCATTGCTTTATATTTTATGTTTCTTGTCTTATTTTGCTTTAGTTTTACAAGTAGAATTTATTAGCTATGTTTACTATAGGCAATTTAGCTATATCAATCAATTAAATGTGTCTCAATCCCAAGCTAGGATTTAGATCCTAAAGATTTATAAATCAAATAAGAAAACTGAAATAGTAAAGAGGAATACATCATTCATTCTGGGAATCACATTCAACAATGAAGCTTATCAAAACAAGGTACTCCAGTTTAAAGACAACTACTTGACACCAGCTGCATATATATACTAACTGAAGTGCTCAAAGAAGGACCATCCAAGCAACATGCTGTAAAATTTCTACAGAGAAATCCTTGATTACCCATTTTTACAAGCTACTCAAAACGATAACGGACTACAGCCTGCAACTGCTCACCCAGAATAAACCCCTAAAATCTGTTGAAGAGACCTATTTCAACATTCAGGTGTAGCGTTTCAATGGATCAGCTGCCTTGCCAGATCTAGCATCAGTCCAGGCTTTTGCAATTGTCTTCTTCATTTCCTCATCACCGTCCTCATACATGTTCTGCAAAATGAAACATCACTCATCAGACATCACATACATATTTAAAATAAGAAAGGAATTGCAAAGAAGTGAGAAGTCCACAACATCAGAACAAGCTGATACCTTCATCATATCCATAATTCCTGCCATGGGGTCTTTTTCTTTGTCCAAACTAGGCTTGAACTGCAAGATAACAAGCATGGCATGGTTATTTGTAATGCAAAGAGTGAAAAATGAATACAGGGAACAGGTAATAACCTTGTCCTCTTTGTAATGCAAATCCAACCAGTTCCCTTTGGAGGCTTTGGCCAAGGTGATGACAACCCTTGTGGGTTTCACAAGCACCTTACATTTCTCAGGTACAATCTCTTTGTTCAATTTCGGCAAGGAGAAGCGATAGTTCTTTCCATGTACATCATGAAACTTAGCATCAAACGACATAGGCTTGAAATCTGTCTCCATTTTCTCCTGATCTACTCCTTCCAATGATAGATAAATCTGCACAATAGATAAATAAGCCAACAGACAAGAGACAAAGAGTGAAATAAATGAAGGCGTTGCAAGAGTTCAAAGTATCCCGAAATGGTAGAGAACTGATAGGAACTTTACAATTGAAGTAAGAACCCTTTGCAATGGTTAAGCAAGTACTCACACATTTAAATGGATACAGGGGTTCAATCTTATAGCTCTGACTGAAGATATCGTACCTTCACTTTGTCATTGTCCTGATCCCAACTGAAGGATGAAACAGAGACATAGTTCAGAGATGGGTTATGGATCACCTTTGTTGCAGTTAAAACTGGAGCTGGTATTTGCGAAGATGACACTGAAGCACTATCGTTTGACAGCTGCAGAACAGAAAAGACGTTAAGACTTGAAATATCATAGTACAAATGTCAAACTTATTCGCAGAATAGCTTGCACTAAGAACAGATTGAAAAGAGCTGCTAAACTCTTTTCTGTATAACATGATTCAAGAAGGATATTTCATGTCGAACTAAATGCGCTATCGCCGCACTTGTCATAATCTTAATATCTAATTTGATAAGAAACAGCAAAAACATGGATATCACGCAGGTAGACTTTTAACAGTACAATATTCTAATCTCATTCATGTATCCCTCATCCATTTATGAAACAAATATAACTTCGTAAAGAATCAAAAAATGAAAATAATGATCAACCAGTATCTCCTGAAATTGTATTTTGCAGCTGTGCATCTTGTTACCTTGCATAATCACCAGAGAAGTTTTACACAACCAGAGTCTTCATTCTTAGCAATAGGTTTGGGATACCAAAATTATTAAAGGTGAAATGTTTTGAATTAAATACTCCCACGGAATTTCTAAGAATGAAGAAGAATATAAAATAATCATGAAAACGAAAAAACAATTACATAAAAGTGAGTAGTTAGAATATCATAGCAATTTTACTAGTAAAAAAATCGATATGTACTAGTAATTGTTTATGCTCCAAAGGAGTGAGGAACTCATAAAGTAAAATGATACTTCAAATTCTTTTTGTTGTCATTGCTGGACTACAATAGAAATGTTTCAACCAAGTCTCACGGAACAATAAGTTTCTAAGTTTTTTATATCTAAAATATTGATGGTGTTTAATATTTAGGCTATAAATAGAGTAGATATATGCAACTCAAAGAGAATGTTATGTCAAAGCTTAAGTTTAACACATCCGATAGAACAATCTGTTAACAATCACGATAAAAACAAATCAAACACACTGCTAAGCATCAGATGTCATCACAAATTCGAAAGCAAATTAGGTGATGAAAACTAAAAAACCAAGTTGGATTACATTTTGACCCAGCTGTTACACTAGTTAAGACCCCTGTTTTGACCCAAATGTTTAATGGGTCATTTTGGGTTCGATCTGTTAGGTCAAATCAACAATATAGTCATTACCCAACCGGTTGTAATACCGGACCGCTAGGAGGGTTTGGGATGATTTTGCCCCTACTTAGTATTCATTTCAAGATACTGCTTCATCCACTTCTGCAACAAGAACCCATTCTACAGTCACTAAATCATCTAGAAGTCACAGATATTAAATCACTAACAAAAAGAAGCATATGCAGATTCCTTGATACAGATTTCAGAGGATTTCAAGAGCATCCATGCTATCATAATTTCCCGAACCCCGTCTCATTTTTTTGAAGGGAGCCATCAAGTGAGACTTAAGAACCTTACCTTACACAAAAATCAAAACCTATAGTTCCTACACGAATAGTTCATCCTGAAATGAAATGAATCATGAGACAACAACAACAACAATCCCACTTGTGAGTTCTGGAGGGTAAAATATATGCCGGTCTTACCACTACTTCATGGAAAAATAGTGCAATAATCGAAATATCATTAAAAAAAATGACAAAAATGAAGGCATAATACATAAATGTGCCATTTAACTTTATATCATTTAACATTTATACCATCTAGTTTTGAATGTGTATAAGTAGACATTTAAATTTATACAATATTTATACCATTCAATTTTAAGTGTGTATAAGTAGACACTTAAATTTATACAATGTTGAACAAAACCTATATTGCATAATAAATGTAGGAGACCAAGGAGAGCGCAAATTGCCAGGTATGATGCCACATAGAACACATGTGTTTTGTTCGATTTAATACAAAATTAAAAGTGTCTGCCTATGTAACAGAAAGGATGTCAAAGTTAAAATACATATTTATTTATTATGCCACAAATGAATCAAGCTAAACTAGTACCATTTCAACCTATAATTGAATTACTCCATTTTAGCTCACATAATACCCAACTTAAAGGGGGAAAACTACTAACTGAAAAATACGGATACACAGAGAAGCAACAATAGTGGAAATGGAAAGTAAAATACTAATAACAATAAAAAAAGTGATAACCTTCTCCAAGTTACGAATCTCAGCAGAAATGAGAGAAAGCACACGAGGCCGTTTGGCTATGCTGTGAAGCTGCTGAAGTTCCTCCAAGTCCAAAGCTAAATCGTTAGCAGCCATTTTCTACTTTCTTCTTCCTTCAATAAATAAAATCAAATGTGAATTCTGGGTTTTAGAAGCCTTTTGAAGTTCCCTCAAGAAGCATAGAAAATGCTAGAATTTTATAAAAGAAAAAAAGTTGAGGAATCTTCCAGACCCTAGTGGAGGCTCGTAAATGTGTGTTAATGGGCTGGGCGTTCCATTCTTCCAAATTTAGCCAGCCTGCCTCATTAGGAAGCCTCATAATGAATACTCCTTTAATATGTTGTGAATTGTGATGTTCCATTATGAAATTTGATAATTTTTTATTTTTATTTTTTTACTTTTTAAAGTGAGAAAAGTAATTTTTGTGTCGTCTTGAATATAAATTGGGGTTGATTTTTACTTTTTGCGAGAAATTTAAAGTGAAGTAAAGTATTTTGTTGTTGTTTTTAAATTCCTAAAAATTTTAAAATTTAACCTCAAGCTGAATTCTCTAACTTTATGACTTGAACCAAAGTTCAAACCCTGAAAAATAAATTACTATTTTTAATTTATTTTGAAAATTGATATCTCTTTTTATATTAGTGAGTTTTCCAATTTCAATCCTTTACTTATAGAAAACTTAAGAATCATAAGATTCATGACAAATCAAAATTATAAAATTTAAAGAATGCAAATTATTAAGTCAATAATATCACTAAATTCAAATATTTCACTTTATTTCTTAAATTGTATGTCTAATCAGAACTAAAAAGAATAAGAATTTTGTAGGGAATCACATGATGATTTCAAGTATTTGTTATGTCACGCATAATTTTTTAAAAATAAATTTTCTACTTAATAGTATTTTTCATCTTTTGTCAACTTAATCCATGTACCTTAATTGTAGGCTTTCATTTTTAGAAAAAAACTCACCCCTTATTTTTGGATAGGGCAAACTACATAAATTATATTAGTTTAGGTCTTAATTACTAATATTTTCGATAATTTCAAATATTTTTTCTTTTACCATATTTCAAGCTTAAGATACATGGGTTTGAATCTGTGAGATACATGCATAACTTAATTAATGTCATTTTATTATTCTAAAATTAATAAAGTCATTAACTTGATGTGTCTATTATCAATATATGATGTATCCAATAAATGAAACACTTAGATACATAATTATGAAAGAAGTATCTAATATTAATTTCGTGTATATATTATATGTGTCTAGTATAAATTTAATGTATCTATTGTTATCACCTGTATTAAGGTTAGTCAAAATTACAGAAACAGAAAGAAAATGAAATAGACAGAATATACTTATAATTCGAGTCCACATAAACTATTGTCTCCTTAAGAAATTTAATCCCCTCACTGTACCCGAGGTTACATATTAATTTCTTCCAAGATAAAACGAATTAATCCTGTTAAAGAAGTAGAGGTACCTCAAACTTATATAACTTCAGCGAACGTAAGAACAGTAACAAGCCACATAGACTCAGTCGATCGACACTTTGTTTATGAGACAAAATATATGCAGAGAAAGAAATTTTTTTCAGTGTTTGAAAAATGAAAAATGACTTCCTTTTATAGCCATTTTCAGCTAGAAACGTGTCTGTTCAGACCAGTTTTTTTCAGAAAGTTGTGTCTTTTTGAAAAAATAAAAACTTTTCAGAAAGATGTGTCTTTTGAAAAAAATAACAACATTTGGAAATAAGACTGTTATGACCGTTGCACGCGAATTTCAAATAAATTCCGTTTCTCCAAAATTAAATTTGTTATTTAACTAACATTCTGAATTAATTTATAAGAGAAAAGAAATTTTATTAACAGGATTTATTTGATTAACAAAATTGATTAAATAAATTTTGTCCAAAAAATTTATCAATCAATCATTTGCCAAATCCAAATCCAAATCTGAAGCCGAGCGAGCGACGACGACGGCGCGAGGGGGCACCTTCTTCTTAGCCCTTTAAGAAGTAAAGGAAATGTTTCCTAATATAAGGACAACAATTTCCTTTCTTCTACCGACATGAGATAAATAATTTTTCATTTGCACTTTGCAAATGCCTTTTCATTTTCCCTCCAAAATTGGTTCCTCCCCATTTCATTTTTCTCTTCTCATTTCCCATTCGCACTTTGCTAAAATCCAACATCTATTTATATGACCTAATATTAATTTCATGTATCTGTTTATATGATATAATTTTATATTCATGTATCTTTTATATGTATCGAGTATTAATTTGATGTATCAAATATCGTTTCATACATTATAATAAAAAGCATGTATCTCAGATGTAGTAAACATATACATATAATCATGTGTATCTAAGTATGGAATGTAATTTAAACATACAAATATAGGAATAAATCACGAGTGTCAATATTTGTCTTATCATTAATCCGAAAATGGTAAATTATTTCAAAATTCTTTCCTTTATTTTAACATCTGAAATAATTTTTCATAGATACATAAATTTTTAACTCAGATACATGAAGTCTTAACTAGATATATATACACATGTTCAACATTGTTGCACTCGATGTGTATCTAATGATGTATTTGTTCTGTTAATTAAAGCTTGGCGAAATTCTTTCATCTTGATTAGGTCGTTCCTATATTTAGATTTATTCTCGGTTTGAATGTTGGCGGATGAAGAGTTACTCCCTGTACTGAGAAATTAATGAATGAAAATAAACAAGGATTAATTACATAAATCCCACCTTTTAGTTTACTTATTACCATTATTCCTTATAAGTTTTACAAATCTTCAAAATTCCTCATTTTCACGCATCAGATTAGTGTATCTCGCATCAGATTACTGTATCAGCGCATCAAATTAGTGTATCTCGCACATCAGATTAGTGTATCATATATAAGATGTACATCAAATTAGTGTATCATGTATAAAATGTTATGTATCTTACTTAACGATTAATGTATCTCACATATCAAATTAATGTATCAACGCTTATATTATTGTATTTGTTTGAGAGATTTCTGTAATTATAAACTTTTAAGGGATATATTGTAAGTTTGCCTTAAAAGTATATGATTTATGTAATTTGTCCAAACAAATAAAAGTTGTTTAATTTAGTACAATCTTCATAATGTGTAGTACCTTTAACAAGAATCATCCGATTTTGAGAATGGTTAACCACAACAGTGTTTGAGAAATAACAAGATTAAAAAAATAATATAAAAATTAATTTGTAAAACTATCTAAAATTGAATTTCAGACATTATAAACTTTAACTTAGATACAAAACCAATACAAATGAGAATAATAAAACAATAGAAACAAACCTATATATAATGCTAATTTGAACATGCAAACAAATCTCAAAACAACAATAGTTGAATTCTTCAGGAAAGGGAAAATGCTCAAAGTATGGAACAAGACTATAATAACATTAGTGCCAAAAAAAAGAACATGTTGAAGGGTCAGGAGACTACAAGACTATAGATTGTTGTAATCCTATCTAAAAAGTAATCTCCAAGGTGCTATGCAACAGACTACGACTTATTTTCCCCACTATCATTTCTGATAATCAAAGTGCATTTATCACTGGAGAACAATTGCTCAAAATATCCTCATTTTTCAAGACCTGGTGTGGAAGTACAATGAAGAAGACTAAGGAAGATTGTCTGACCAAAATTGACTTGAGGAAAGCCTAAGACACAATGGAATGGGAGTTGGTAAGGAAGATGCTACATGTATTGAATTTTCAGAACAATTTACCAGATGAACCAGAGAATGTTTAACAATCCCCTTCTACACTATTGCTATTAATGGAGACTTGTATGGTAATATCTAAGGGAGAAGAAGACTGAGGATAGGGACCCCATATCCCCACTAGTATTTGTAGTTTGCATGTAAAGCTGAGTTAATACCTCAGATGGTCACTCAACTATGCACTCTTCTCTCGGAAAGTCACTCAACTTTCAATTTTAACTCAAAAGTCACTCAACTATCTCTTCTTCTCTCAGAAAGTCACTCAACTTTGAATTTAACTCAAAAGTCACTCAACTATCTCCTCTTTCCTCAGAAAGTCACTCAATCTATTTAATTACTGTTTAAATTAAATTTTATTGAAATTAATTGTTTATATAAAAATCAAATTTTAAAAGATAAAAAATACGATTTAGTGATCCATTCACCTAACCCGACCCATTGAAAAATATAAAGTGGATCATATATTTTTTTTATGGATCGAGTTTGGTGGATGAATTATTAAATGATTTAAATGGTATTTTTTATTTTTTAAACTTTGATTTGTTATATAAACAATTAATATCAACACATTTTAATTAAAATAATAATTTAATAGATTGAGTGACATTCTGAGGGAAGAGGGAATAGTTGAGTGACTTTTGAATTAAAATTCAAAGTTGAGTGACTTTTTGAGAGAGAAATGCATAGTTGAGTGACTTTTGAGTTAAAATTGAAAGTTGAGTGACTTTCTGAGAGAAGAGTGCATAGTTGAGTGACCATTTGAGGTATTAACTCTGTAAAGCCTCACGAGATTAATGATCCTATCCACTAACAAGGAAAAATTTTCACATCACACACAATGCAAAAGTTTGAAACTTAACAGTTTATCTTTTGTAGAGGATGTGCTCATGTTTTGCTAGGGAGATTTTCAGTCCATACTACTGATACTACTGATCCTCAAAAGCGTTTCCAACACATTAGGACTTAACACAAATATTGATAAGTCTAACATTTATTGTGTAAATATGGAGTGGCAATGTATTGTAGATATATGTGAGCTGATGAATATCGGAGAGGAGATCTACCTTTCAGGCACTTAGGAGTACCCATTTCAGTAAGGAAAGTCTCAAAAATTGATTGTGAAACATTGGTTGATAAACTGACAACTCGAGTAAGAAGTTGGGGTTCTAGGAATCTTTCTTATGCAGGGAGAGTAACACTAGTCAATGCTTTCCTCCTTCATATGCATAGTTATTGGACTACAATGTTCAGTATGCCAAAATAGGTGCTCAAACATATAACATTCATTATTCCAAAATAGGTGCTCAAACATATAACAACTAATTGTAGAAATTGTATGTGGACAAGGTGGCGCCACAATAATAGACCTCCATTAATTGTGTGGATGTGGTATGTCGCAAAAAGTGATAGGGCTGGGACTGACTATGTGCATACAATGGAATGAGGCAGCTGTTGGGAAGTATGTGTGGAACATAGCTCAAAAGACAGAGATAACCTGTAGGTTAAATGGGTAAACCATATCTACCTGTAAGATGGCGAATGGTGGGAGTACGAGAGCCCAAGTGAAAGTTGTGGTATTAGAAGAAAATTTGTCACATTAAATACACATACAAAATGGTTGGCTTACACATACTTAAAATACACTATAGGAATCGGATATAAACGAAGACGTGGGGATCACGAGAAATGGTCATGGAGCATATGGATATGGGGCAAATCAGTCCTCCCTAAGCATAGCTTCATTAGTTGGTTATCCATAATTGGAAGACTACTCACAAAAGATTGGCTGTGGAAACTAGGACTTAGCCAAGATGAAAAATGCCTAATATGTGGAGTTGAGCGAGAAAGAGTGGCAAACTTATTCTTTGAATGTATATATTTAAAGACATGCTTATTAGATATCATTCAATTGCTCTATAGTAGAATTCATAGATGGGAGTTGAAGGGTATAGTAGAATTAATATGGATCATTTAGTTTATTATGTACCATTTAGGTTATATACCTATAGATTAATTCTATTTGCACAATCAATAGTTTTTGAAAATTTAGATAAACTAAGTAGGCAAATCTGAAAAATGATACTACTACTATGGACACATTAATTGTGGACGGTTTAATCAAGTTTTATCATGAAATTTTACAATTGGAGAAACAAAAACTATATATTTTTTTCCAAATTTTGCAACAAAACATGGCCGTTACGTGCCTACGTACTTTTTTTTTTCCAAACTGAAAAAAAATATTAATTGTTTAACCGTGAAAACAAAGTGGAATTGTTTTAAACTTCTGTGAGTAAATTTGAGTGGAAAAATGTAAAGAACACCTTTTTGTCGTTATTTAAATTTTGAAAATTATGAAAGTAAAATTCTAAAATTTTATTTCAACGCTAGACAAAAGTGAAAACTATTCGTGTGTATAAAATCTGAAAAAATCACATGAAAAATAGTAATTATTACCTGCAGAGAATCTCCAACAATGATGAAAAATGAGTGCTCATCAGGTGGAACTGAGACCCATGTACCATCTTTAAGTGATATTTGAAGTCCATTTATGTTCTTAAACCTTAAAACTTATATAACTTGTGGATTTGTATGCTCAGCAAACCAATTAACAAGAGTCACTCTTTCATCCGACTCAACATATTTTTTTTGCTCAATCTTCAATCCATCTGCTAACTTTTGTAGCACAACACATGCTATATTTCTAACTAATGTCACCACACAGACCGTCGTGATTGACACTCACACTAAATCTCTGGTGGGAGAACCTTTACTATAACTCAAACTAACAACTCAACCAAAACCTAAGGCATTCGAAGATATGGAAGCATGTTTAAATACTAAAGGAAAAAAATTAGAGTTTCCATAAACTCCAAAAGTCTAATAAAAATAAATGCAGAATAATACATAGGACCTAAAAATCAATGTACCAAAACATCTAAATCTCAACAAGTCTAAAAAAAGGGGTACAACCCAGTTAAACATAAGAAATCCTAAGTACTAGTCTAAGCCCGAAATGTGGACACAGAAAAAAAGAGAACTCATAGTAGGCCGAACAAACTGGCTCACCCTTGAATTAGATTGATCACTGATCTTCTAAGCGAGGTCTGTTAGTAGTCGCCTGAAGATGTCATGTACTCAACAAAGAAAGAGCAAGTGTAGTATTAGTAAACAACCACAATGTAATGGTAGGATCACACGGCTATCCCACTAAGTGCAACATACATAAGCCATCACAACATAATGCTAACATGCATACACCGAACATATACAATATTTATATCATTATTGAACAACGTGCAATTTCACAATTTTTAAGATATACAGTTATGTCAAACGAATGGCCCTCTGAAGGAACCTACACCAAAACTGTTAGTGTACCGGTTCATGGTACTCGTTCAAAGTTAGTGTGTCGGATTGTGACACTCGTTCCAATGTTTATGCCCGATACATGACAACGACTTCCAGTTAGTGTGTTTGAAGGCAACACCCAATCCCATTCAACAAGCCACAATCACAATCACAAAGTACATTCTCATAATCATACAACCAAGACATGATTCATGACATTCAATTATTCATCTATCCCTATTTACGATTAATGTGATGAATAATGCCACATTCGCATACATACATGTATCATAATGAATAAAAAACAAATATATATCAAACAACATGAAATTAAAACCATCACGTACCTCAAACAAAGCTTGAATCCCTTAAAAACTTGATTCTTCCCTTTTTGGATTCTTTTCGACTGTTGTTGGTCTAGAAACAATTAATATAACATGGGAGTAAATAAACGATGCGTAATTACCCAAATTAAAGTCAACACTATCAACCCTAGATCAAATCCATGATCCCAATATTGCAAATAGGGCTTTTCCCACCTTCCAAACAGTTTCAAAACGCTTCCACAACAATAACTACCCACAAATGTACATTTACGGATTGAAAAATAAATTCAGGGAGTGAAACCCTTACCTTTAGCCTTAATAATGGTGGAAAACTATCAAGAAAACACCTGGGGTTTTTCGTTAGATCTCAAAGTCAAAAAATGAAGAATAAAATGTTTTGGGGTTTGATTCCGACTTAACTCGCGACTGTCCCACCATGGCGGGCCTAATACTGCTACACCAGCCCCGCCCTGGAGGAAATAATCCCGCCACAACGGCTTGCACGGAATTAATGAGTCGAATTAAGAGTTTCAAACTCTCATTTCACAACAAACCTTTAACTCATGGTACTTAGAAGCTAGACGTTCACACTAAGATCGATCTCGAAAGTTCTACTCACACGAATTAAGTTTCCTAAAGTCGCACGGGTTCCTTAACATCTTAGCTATCTACTTATGTGATAAAAATCATAATTAGATCACCAAATTATTACCAGATTTCCCTATACCTTAGTGACTCTGATTTTGTTGGAATCTGGACTTTGTTGGGAAATTCCAACTTACTACTAAAAAGTTTTCCGGGCCAAAATTTTCCCCTATTCTCTTCTGTACAACGGGAACAGGTCATTATAATAGTTAAAAATTTATCCATCACTCGTCCCCAGTGATAAACTTAGGAAAAATAGGGTAAAAAAAGAATAAAGTCGTACCTGAATCGACGAACAACTGGGGATACTTGTCTAGCATATCCTTATCGATTTCACAAGTAGCTTTCTCAACTGGACTATGTTTCCATTGAACTTTCACAAACCTAATTTCTTTGGTCCTCAGTTTATGCACATCAAGATAAAAAATTGCAACCAGTTCCTCCTTATGTTGGAGGTCTTTGTCTAACACCACTAAGTATCATTTTATGATGTATTCCCACCACCATGATATCTCCTTAACATAGACATATGAAATACGAGACGAACGATAGGTTAGGAGGTAAAGGCAATCTATTAGCCACTGGCCCTACACATTCAAGAATTTCAAAAGGACCAATGTATCTAGGACTGAGCCTGCCCTTCTTGCCAAATCTCATCACCCATTTCATTGGTGATATTTTTAGAATAACATTCTCACCAATTTGAAATTCCATGTCTCTTACCTTATGGTCAGCATCCTTCTTCTGTCTACTCTAGGCTGCTAAAAGCTTAGTTTGAATACTTCTGACCTTATCTTGACCATCATTCACTAAATTAACCCCCAAGGTTTCACCATCTCCATCCTCAAACCATCTTTTGAGTGATTTACCTCCCCTCCCATAAAGTGCCTCAAATGGTGTCATATATATGCTAGAGTGATAACGATTATTATAGGAGAACTCACACAAAGGTAAGAACTTATCCCAATGTCCTCCAAAATCAGTCACAAATGCCCTCAACGTGTCTTTTAACACTTGAATACTCCTCTCTAACTGCCCGTCTGTCTGTGCATGGAAAGAGGTACTAAACGTGAGTTATGAACCTAATTCATCATGTAAATTCCTCCATAACTTGGATGTGAACTGTGTACCACAATTTGAGATGATAGAAAGGGGCACACCATGCAACATCACTATCTCTTTCACATAAACCTTAGCCAATTGTTCAACATTATAATATATTCTGACCGAAATAAAATGGGCTGACTTAGTCAAACTTTTAACCACTACCCAAATAGAATAAAAAATCCCTAAGTCTTGGTAAGGCCAATCACGAAGTGCATACCTATCCTATCAAACTTCCATTTCGGAATTGGCATTTTCTCAAGCAAACATACAGGCCTTTGATACTCATATTTTACTTGTTGGCAATTTTGACAGTTAGCCACAAACTCCACAATATCTTTCTTCATGCCAAACCGCTAATAAAGTTGCTTCAAATCACGGTACATCTTGGTCACACTTGGATCAATGGAATATCGCGAACCATGGGATTCTGTCAACAATTTCTTAATCAAGTCTTTGACTCTAGGAACACAAATTCTTCCTTTAAAACTAAGCACACCTTCCGCATCAAGAGTGGTCACTTGTTCCTTACCAATCACAGTTTTCTTTGTAAGCTCATTAAAATTTTCATCCTCGAACTGTTTGGCCTTGATCTCTTCAATGAACGTAGCCCTAACTTCAATGTTATCTGACACCCCACATTTTTTTGAGATGCCCGACTACATGAATTCAGACTCTAAGGTATGGATATCCGTAGCCAAAGGTCGCTTGGATACACTCAAGCAAGCTAGACTATCCATACTCACAGCTTTTTGACTCAAAGCGTCTTCCACTACATCTGCCTTACTTGGATGATATTGGATGGACACATAATAATCCTTGAATAACTGTATCCATCTTCCCTATCTCAAATTCAGATTCTTTTACTACAAAAAAGTTTTTCGGGCCAAAATTTCTCCCCGTTTTGCTTTTCTATAACGATAAGAACAAGTCGTTACATATATTCATTCAAATCATACTTGTACAATATAAACACAAATATGTTAGAAAGAATAACTAAAAATACTATTGATCCTTCTGAATATTTTATTTAAAAAAATGTAAATAGACGCAAAACAAAAACAACGAAATTGCCTCTTTTTCTTAGTTTAATGGTTCACTTGTAGAATCAAAGAAAGTGGTAGAAGTATGGACGATATTTAGTTGAAATCGAAAAAAAGTAGTAATATTTAAGTAAAATTGAAAATAAAAATATTTGGAAGTCAAATTGTGTTTCAACACGATATTTACTTTAAAATATAATTTTTTGTGAGTGAAAATCTTTATACTGAAATATTACTAGACAACATTTTAAGTATTTCATGGGTATTAATTTCAATCCGTAATAATGATGCTAAGGTCCTTCAAAATCTTTTCCTACACATTCGGACTAAACACAAATGTTGACAAGTCTAACATTTACTGCGTAAACATCAAGTGGCAGTGTGATCTGGTTGGATATTAGAGAGGAGCTCTACCTTTCAAGCACTTAGGAGTACCCATTTCAGCAAGGAAAGTCTCCAAAATTGATTGTGAAACGTTGGTTGATAATCTGACTACTCGAGTAAGAAGTTGGGGAGAGTAACACTAGTCAACGATGTCATCCTTCATATACATAGCTATTGGTCTGTAATGTTCATTATTCCAAAATAGGTGGTCAAACATATAATAACTAATTGTAGAAATTTCTGTGGACAAGGAAGCTCCACATTAACAAACCTCAATTAATTGCGTGGGATGTGGTATGTCGAAAAAAAGTGAGGGGTCCTGGGACTAAATAAGTGCATACAATAGAATGATGCAACTATTGGGAAGTAAATGTGGAACATTGCTCAAAAGGCAGATAACCGATAGATCAATAGGTAAACCATATCTACTTGAAAGGTGGAGAACGGTGTGAGTACGAGAGCCCAAGTGAAAGTTTTTGGTATTAGAAGAAAATTTATCACATCAAAGACATATTTTACCTTATATACGTACAAAATCATTGGCTTACACATACTTTAAAATATACCATAAGAAGTGGATATAAATGGAGACGTGGGGATCAGAGAAATGGTCATGAAGTAGAGGATATGGGGCTAACGAGTTCTCCCAAAGCACAACTTTATTAGCTCGTTATCCTTACATAAAAGACTACTCATAAAAGACATGCTTTGGAAATTAGGACTTAGCCAAGATGAAAAATGCCTAAAATGGTGAATTGAGCAAGAAACAATGGATCACTTATTCTTTGAATGCATTTATTCAAAGACATGCTTGTGGGATATTGTTGGACCCCTGTTCTAAGTCACTCAATTAAATGGAAGCATGGACAAGGTATTAAGCATGTTAACCTGTCACTTTCATAAGCCCAGGAAACAAACATGCAAGGCTAAAATGGCAACGGACCGTTGACGAAGCTAAGGTATGCACAATGGAACCATGATTTGATTTCAAAGCTACAAGTGAGGATGAAGGACTTTGATATCAACGTCGAATGAAGCAATGTCATTGATTAGTGACCGTGGTGTGGTATCATTGAGTGGGAGCAATACAACGCTGAAAGTCTAAGTATGGAAATGTTAAACATGGGAGCAGCTCGTCCAAAAGGCAATAAAAGTCAAAGCTGGCCGGCGGTTACAAAACACATGCCAAACACATGACCAGAGGTTACAAAAAGTGCAACATTATCTCATTTCGCGTGGAGCTTGTTTTTGGCACATTGTTTGAATTATTTTTAATATACCAATTAGTTTTGGGGTATCAACTACATAGGATAGGACCAATCTAAGTCTAACAAGTCTTTTATTCTAATTATGCCACTTGTCGGGAGTTAGATGCACATAGTGTTATAAATGTGCAGGCTGCCTATGATGTAATTTCGGGTTTGATTGTTCTAAGTATTAGGAAATACTAATTAGAGTGTCAAATCTAAGTTAAGGACTAGGGTGATCTTATAGTGTCAAGGTTGGTACGATTTGGGAGTGTTCTTGCATTCACTTATTCAGTATAAGTTGGAAATTAAGTTTTCTATAAAGCTTGTTGCCTTTGTCTCATTTTATGATTTCGTGAATTTATTATATTGTTTCTTACTATTTCATGTTGCTTAAAAATGTCCAAGAGTTGATCTCAAAACTTTGCTGCTTATTTCTCGAGTTAACACCAAAACATCTTAAATTTGGCTAAGTGTACAAAGGCTGAAGCCGAATTGATAAAACCTTCATGATTTAAGAGTTGAAATAGTATAAGAATCATCATTTAACACATAAGTAGGACTCTCACAATTTTAGAAGAAAAGTGCATATCACAGTAACATTAAAAGCCTTACAGTATACGGTGAAAAACATTATGGTGAATGACATAGTCCAAGTCATGTGAACCTATTTCCCGTAAGGTTTCCCTAACCAAGTTATCCTAAGACTCCCTAAGGTAAGACAAGAAGGGACCGCCGATACACCCTATTCAAGACACACCAAAGCGATCCTTAAGACTATCAACCATAGACTTACCTAGTCCGGGAATCAAATCCACACTCTTGGTTAGATATTTTGAGGACATTCATATAAGAAAGATTTCATGTAAGTACTCTTCCCCAATAGGACTTATAAGTTACACTACGTGCAATGTGAGAGTAGCATCCCATACTACTACTCCCACTTAGTGTTCCTTGAGGATTGCTTTGGATTGAGCACCCCACATTAGTCACTCTTAACTTCATACATTCAAAACTTAGCCTTAACGTACTTTCTTAATATTAGAATTTACCTTATCTAACTTCTTTTACAACACATGTAGAACACACCAAGACTCCCCTTTCGGAAGGTCTACTTAGTGCAATGGATAGATAGCGTCCCATACCACCACCTACCCTAAGTAGTACTTTAGGAGACTTAGTTCATACATTTAACACAAAACACACCAAGACTCCTCTTTCGGAATGTCTACCTAGTGCAATGGATAGATAGCGTCCCATACCACCACCTACCCTAAGTACTACGTTCTTTTAGGAGACTTACTTCATTGTTTCTTTTGTGGAGGATAGATTTAACCGAAATAGACCATGAGAGCGAGACATGGAATCCCGATACTACCCTTATCGGATTAGGCTTCCCCACTTGCCTAGGATGGGGTCTTTCTCTTAGCTTTTACATGTCTTTTCCAATAGCTATACCTACGCGGGCGCATAGTTAAGGGATAAGGATATTGATACTAAGTAACTCACTCTCTACGAACAAGGAATACTCATCTCAAGAGGTACATTGGGTACGACATCTCTACTCACAATGTGCACCCACCCCTTCTTCAAATCCTCTCGGTGCTAAGCATAACTCCCCCACGGAGTCTTAAACTTTCGTTACTAAAGGTGAGGATAACTTTTGTACGCACCATCTCAACTCACAATGGGTATCCATCCTCCAACCTACATTAGAAAGCTCTTGGGAGGTAGTGAGGTTGCTACTAAACACTTCATCTCAACTCGCAATGAGTGCTCACCCCAAAACTCTCCTTTTCATTCACATTCTTTAACTTCATTCATTCATTCATTCAAAGTGTGTGTGTACATGTGAGCACACCTTTAACATAAATCATTTCTTTCATAACATTGAATTCTAGAAATGCTTAAACCTTCATTCATCATTTCTTACACACTAGCATGCTCAACATATACACTTACTTCTTTTCAGCATAATCTAAGCAAGACATTCAATTCAAGTTTCATAATACACATCAACAAGAACTAACTTCATTATCACTTCATTTCACACATTAGGCCTTCAAATCCACACTCACAATACATACCAAATATATCCAAAGACATCAAGTAAACACCGCCACCAAGAAGGTGGACCATACCACTCAAGAGCAATTCATAATAAGAAATATACAATATAAGTAACTCACCATTTACCATGCGATCACCACCTATAATCAATTCCTCAATATTTCATCATAATAAGGCCCTTAGGGCAGTAGCTAAGTCATAATAACAACATAAGAAAACCAAAGTTCATACCCTACACAAACATGTTCATTTAACCCATTTCTTAAACCAAAAGTTGGAAATATGCATAAACATGAGTTCATTAGGGTTTTGACACTAAAAATCATCAATGAATACTAGAATAAACACATTTTAATAATTAAAGTACTTTTACTAGAAGACCCATGCTTAAAATCAAAGATAGAAGAAAGTAGAGTTTGAAACCCTTTTTGAAATCTTTTAGAAATGACTCCTTGAATGGAAGAGGGTTCAAGGATGGATTCCATACCTCAAATGCAATAAAACCACTAAATTTGATGAAGAAACACGTTCAAACCAGCCCTCCTAGTTCTCGTTGAGTTTTAGCTCCAATGGTGACTTTGAGAAAGTTTGTCTTTAGAGAGAGAGTTTGAATATTGAAGTGAGGGGTCTTGTCTAGATCTAGGACTTAAAACTAATTTAATATACCCTAAAAAAACTAAATATATGGTCCTAGGATCATAAAAGACTTGGAATTTACAAAACACCCCAAGCCAAGGCAGCAGGAATCCACAGCTTTTGCAGGTGCCAATCGACGACCCCAAACCACGGAGCGTCGCCTGATCAACGACCCGTTCTGCTGGGGCGTCGATGGTTTCAGAGGCTGTTTTCTTTGGGGGATAGTCTCCCACTAAGTATGGGACTACACCCCCCAAACGACGGGTAGTGGTTGAGTTTACGGCCAATAGACTGTGGGCATCGATTGCCCAGTTTTTGGCATCTTGGTTGCCATGTATTGGGTCCTCTTCTAGGACCCCTCGTAGGTCCTAGGTGGATTCGTACCCGGATGTTAAACCCCTAAATGTAGTCGTATAGGTCTTACGAACATCCCATATAAATTTTGATCAAAATGAACACGAAAAACTCACTCAAACACATGAGAAAACATGAACACTTTCTAAGGCACACCTTCCGAAAGTCATGGACGTTTGACCTCCAAACTTAACCAAACTTCACAGACTGCCTAAGAACATCAATATAACTTATTTTAACTTAAAATTAACTCAAGAAACAGTCACTAAGCTCTAGTTCACCTTAGTTCATCTTAGGGTGTTACACATGTACCATCTTTAAGTGATATTTGAAGTCCAGTTATGTTATTACACCTCATAACTGATATAACTTGAGGATTTGTATGATTGCCATAACCAATAAAATTTCTACCACCTTTCAAATATGCTACAATTTCTGGGCATGGTGGATAATGGTTTATCAAAAAATAAGAGTTACTCTTTTCATCCTTTAGTATCCTACTCAGCACATTTTTTTGCTCAATAAGTTAATCCATCTGCTATCTTTTCTAGCACAACACATGCTATATTTCTAGCTGATGCCACATATTTGTTCAGAGCATACCTGAAAAATATAAACATAAAGATGTTAATGAATAAGTGAGAACACTGTTGATCGTTCTAAATTAATTATACATAAAAAAGTAGATAGACAAAAAAAAATAAAGGAATTGCCTCTTTTCTTAATATAAAGGTTCACTGTAGAATCGAATAAGGAGGTAGAAGTATGGACGATATTTAGTCGAAATTGGTAAAAAAGAAGAAGTAAAATTTAAGTGAAATTGAAAATTAAAAAATTTTGGAAGTGAAATTGTGTTTTAACATGATTTTTACTTGAAAAATATAATTTTTCTGAGTGAATCTTTATCCTGAAATATTAGTAGACAAGTTTTTAAATATTTCAACGGTATTAATTTCAATACATACTACTGATTCTAAGGATCCTTAAAAGCTTTTTCAACACATTAGGACTACATATAAATGTTGATAAGTCTAACATTGATTGCATAAATATGGAGCGAGAGTGTATTCAAGATATATGTGAGCTGTCTAGATATCAAAGATGAGCTTTACCTTTCAGACACTTATGAGTACCCATTTCAGCAAGGAAAGTGTTCAAAATTGATTGTGAAACATTGGTTGATAAACTGACTACTCGAGTAAGAAGTTGGGGTTCTAGGATTCTTTCTTAATGTAGGAGAGTAACACTAGTCAATGTTGTCCTCCTTCATATACATACCTATTGGTCTGTAATGTTCATTATTCCAAATAGGTGCTCAAACATATAACAGCTAATTGTAGGAATTTTTTATGGACAAGGAAAAGCCACACTAACATACCTCCATTAATTGAGTGGGATGTGGTATGTCAAGAAAAAAGTGAGGGGGGCTGGGACTGACTAAGTTCATACAATGGAATTAGGCAGGTGTTGGGAAGTATGTGTTGAACGTAGCTCAAAAGGGATATAACTTGTAGGTCAAATTGGTAAACTATATCTACCTGAAAGATAGAGAACGGTGGGAGAACGAGAGCCCAAGTGACAGTTGTTGGTATTAGAAGAAAATTTTTCACATTAAAGACAAATTTTCCCCCGGATACATATAAAATGGTTGGCCTAATCATACTTAAAAATACACCATAGTGAGCAGATATAAATTAAGACGTGAAAATTATGAGAAATGGTCATGGAGAAGATGGATATGGTCAAAGGTGTAACATCTCGCAACTACAAAGAACTAGGAAAGAGTTTAAAATCTTAAAATACTTATTTTTGAAAGAATAAGAAAATATGGAAACTTTGTCCAAGTTAAAAGTGAGTTTTTGGTCAACTTCAAATGACCATAACTCCTAGCTCATGAGGAGTTAGGGTAGTTCCAGATGTGGTTGGAAATCCCATTGAATTCCAATGCCGCTGAGTTTGCGCAATTTTGATATCGTATGAATGAGTTATGCCTTCCAGAGGTTGGGCTGTTGGATTAAGGAAAGTCCAAATCAGGATTATGGAAGGGCAAACTAGTATTTTTCTTCATAAAATTTATATTTTGTTTTTTGGGATTTATTGGGGTAAAATAAGACTTTGCTCAGTTTAGAAAAAGGAACTTACGCTAGGGCTTGGAGTAGAGATAAAAGAGGAGAGAAATCAAGAAACCACCAAGCACATTCAAGTTTCGCGAGTGGAATTCATCGGAGGTGATCCCTACAAGGTATGTGAGATCACATAATGATGGTTTATTTCACCCATATGTCAATCTTGTTATAATTCCGCGAATTTAAGTTGTTTGAATGTTAAGAAAGTGAGTTCTTAAAGAATGTTGTTGAGAATTTGTTAAGTTCTTGATGGTTGTGTTGTTGAAGTTTCTTGATGGTTTGATTTATGTTTCCGGGTGTAATTTTGGGTCTAATCTATTGTATATTGATAGTGATAATGATCCTAAGTGCTTGGGAAATGAACCATGGAAGTTTAGAGGGTTTAGAGATGAAAAATGGAGGAGGAAAGTCGAGAACGCATGGTTTTGAAGGTTGGGGCGTTGCGCCAATCAAACCCCATAGAACAATCTCTATTAGTAGGAACTTGGGTCACCACGCCAGCATAGTGACCCACCTAACAATCTGTAATTTGAGGTCTGGCGCCCCATGCCTCTCAGAGTGCCAGGGACGCTAGTTCTCCCCATTCTTCCCCTCATCTTTCTGTACTAGTTCCTAAGTGATGTACCTATGTTTCCTAGTTGATTATAATACTCTAAGGTACATATAAACATCATTAAATCATCCATCAACATAATATCATGAACCTTGAATCCATAATCCAATTCAAGGAAAGCTAAGGTCAAAGTCAAAGAAGTTATGAGTCAAGTCTAAAAGTTAAGAATCAAGTCAAAGTAAAGTCCTTCAAAGTTTTCAAGAGTCTTTAGCAATGTTTTAACTTTGTTTTTAAGACTCAAGTTTCAAGCTAAGAAAAAAGTAAAAAGTTGAGTTCATTTCTCAAAAGTTACAAGGGAACTAAGTATTCCCTAAGAGTTTATAAATGTTTTCACATTTAAGATAAGAGGAAACTAAGATTTCCCAACGGGGTTTTGAGCAAGAAAAAAGAACATCAATTCCAAGAGAGCTTTTAAGCTAAGTATTGAGTAATTATGTCAACCCAAAGAAAGAAGTAGTTTTAAACACATATGAGATAAGTATATTTTTGGGAGTAGTATTGAGCACCGATATGGGGATGCGAGTTCATATTAACTCAAGTCTCCATAAACCATGTAGCCATCATGGGTATCAAAGGGTCATACTTTTTAGATGTCACTTAAAGTTAAACTAGTGAATCCACTAAGTTAAGTAGTTTTATGCAATGACAAAGTATATGGCAGTTCTGGAAGCGTGAGCAAGATGTTGAATCACCACTGAAGCTCATAGTGGTGGTTGTTGATTAGAAAATCTCCTACAGAAACTATGTTATTTCATTATAAAAGTAAAGTTGAGTTTGTTATTGAATTTTCTTTAATGAACTAAGTTGTTTAAGCTATATATATATATTGCATGTGTCTTTTTGCTTTATATTGAGTTAAATTACTCCTGAGTTGAGACGAGCCAAGGTAAGTGTTTCCTTCATATCCTTTTCAAGCTTAAGTGGTGTTTAACATTCCAACTCGCATACTCTTACATTCAATGTACTGATGCCAGTTGACCTACATCGTCTAATGATGAAGACACAAGTAACTAGGATCAGCATTTGGCGCGTTGTTGATCCAGTGAGTAGCTCAGAGTCAGTTGGTGAGTCTTCTTACATTCCCAAGGACATATTTTAGCTTTTATTTTCTAGTGTTTAGTTTTTAAGATGATTGGGGGTCCTGTCCCAACTTTCTTCTTTGTTATAGAGGCTTCACAAACATATATCATTAGTTATTTTGTCTTATTCATTTCAGTTGTATAAGTTCAAGATTTAAGTTGTCATTTTGGCTAAGTTAGAACATTTTAGTTATGTCATCCGTTATATCTCTTATGTTTAATTCTTCCGCTGAGTATGTAAGCCAGACCAAGGGTCCGCTCGAGGCCAGGGTGTAGGCTCGAGGCGTGAAAAACTTGGTATCATAGCACAAAGTTTAAGAGTCCTAGTGAGTCAATGAAGCTGTGTCTGTAAAGTCCTATTTATCAATGTGAAGTGCGCTTCATCTATAGTTATAAGGTTGGAACATCTAGGAATTCCTTTACTTTATTCACACTCTTTTCGTGCGTTTGAGTTGATATCTATAAACTTCCCCCTAATTTGTGCTAGCGCGTGTTTCAGATAACCATGCCTCCACGAAGAGTAGTCAAAGGTCGTCCAACAAAGAGAAATGTTGAACCACAAGAGCAAGGGGTACCTAATGCACCAAAAGTGCAACCTCAAGGAGAAGTCACCAATGTTGAATTACGTGAGGCAATCAAGATGTTAAGCCAAGAACAAGCAAGATAGTGGAAATTAAGGAAATAGATCCCTAATTTCATCAGTTGCTCCAGATGACAGGGCTGAATCTAGAGGAGCTACTTCACGTACTGGCGGAGGAGCAAACCGCCTCTATGCGATGACTAGTCTCCAAGAGAAAGAAAACTCCCCAAATGTTGTCACCGAAATGCTAAAAAACTTTACATTTGATGTTTATGCTTTGCTAGACCCAGGAGCAAGTTTATATTTGGTAACCCCTTATGTTGCAAATAAGTTTGATATCCTCCCTGAGAAATATAGTGAACCCTTCTGTGTTTGTACACCTATTGGGGAGTCTATTCTAGCGGAAAGAGTCTCTCTTGATTGTCCAATTTCCATCAGTCATAAGAACACCATGGCTGATTTAGTTGAGTTAGACATGATAGATTTCGATGTCATTCTAGGTATGGGTTGGCTTCATGCCTGTTATGCACCAACAGATTGTAGAACTCGAGTTGTCAAGTTTTAGATTCCTAATGAGTCTCTAAGATCCCAAAAATGACTTAGGTGAACTAGAGCCTAACATTGTTGTCATGATGGTCTAAGGTCCTAAAATTGTATATAATTTTGTATTGAGGCAGTATCTAAGAGTTTAGGTGCATCGGAAGTCAAATGTCAAGGGACGACTAAGACGTTCGACGACTAAGTCACCTAAGTGTCTCATCTGTGGTTTTATGTGTTTATGTGTTATTAATGAGGTTTTAAGGTCCTTAAATGAGTTATTATGTTATATATAGGTAGTGTGTCAAGTTTCATGAAGTTTGGAGGTCAAACGTCCAACAACGTCCATGACGTTCGAAAGATGTGCCTTTAAATGATCTTGTGTGTCTAGGCATGTTTCGTTAATTTTTACGTGTTCGTTTTGGGTGAAATTCATGTGAGAGGTCCTAAAATCATATACGAGCATTTTGGGTTGGAAACGTCCGTCAAATATCCCCAAGGACCATCCAAGGGTCCTAGAGAAAGGATCCAAAGTTGGTGCAAGGGCTGCCCAAGACAGCCCAAACCACGGAGGCAGTCAACGCCCAGTGGGTCAATCGATGCCCCGTTGGTTGGGTCTCGTCATTTGGTACCTAGACTGGGGAAAGAATGGACCAAGGACAAGCCTCAGTCCCAGACCACGGACCAACAGGACGGTCCGTTGGTTAAGGGACGGTCCGTTCGTGGTCAGTCTGTCGATTGGTCTGTGTTCCCTGCGCAGGCTACTGTTAAGTGAGGGGTGAAATGGGAATTTCACCCCACTTCCAAATAAGAGGTTTGGAGGTTCCTAAGAGATCTTTTTGGTATTTTAAATGTGTATTTAAGTCTTTAACACTTAGAAGATTTCATTCTTCAAATTCAAAACCCCAAAATCCCTTAGAAATTTCCTAAGACTCTATTGAATCCAAAACTCAAGGAAGATCTTGGATGGAGAATTTGGGTGGTGATTCTTCATCAAATTGAAGGATTATCTTCATTGATTTATGGCTTTTTATCCTTGAAACTCGTTTCATCAAGGAGCCCAACTTTCAAAGATGTTTTCTAAAGTTTTCAAAAGATGAATTGACCTATTTCATGATCTACCATGGGTTGTTGCATTAATGGTTTTTAATCATTGATTAGTGATTGAATTGTTGTTATTAAGATGATTTTAACTTAATTAACCTATGAACCCATGCAATTGATGAACCCTAGTTTTTGACTAATTTATGGGTTACTTGATAATGTTTTAATGCTTTTGATTTAATGTGTAGTTTCTTATGGGCTTTCTAATGATGTAAGAATTGTATTCAATTGATATATAATTGGTCCTAGATTGATAAATCTGTATTGAATTGACTTAGATTCATTGAGTATTATAATTTATGTATTGAATTGATGTTCATAGTCATGGGTAAGAGCCTTATGATATTGAATTGGATGATTTGGCATTGGATTGAAGTGTTGAGGATGAAGTGGTGGTATGCTGCCTTAGTTCCTTTTATTTAATGTTAATCAGACTTCAATTATGTTGTGATTGGTTTGGTCCACTTATGGTGGCGGTGTTATGTGAATTGATGTGGCCTTGTCAGCGTTATTTTAAGTATTATGATGATCATGGCCTTGTCGGCACTACTTGAAGTAATATGACTATTTGTGTAGTTGATTATGTCATGTAAGATCATATCTACCTATATGTGAAGTAATGTGAAAGTATGTGTTATTTTATTGATGTTATTTAGGTAATCATGTTAGACTAATGAATATGTGTTGTGTGTAGTCTTAGAGTTGAATGCGTAATTATTCCTAATTGGCTATATGAGTCTATGATGACTATATTGATGATGATATAGTAGTCTATAGGATGACTTTAAGATGATAATGGTTGTTCCCATGTTCTTCTTGAATAACATGTAATATGTGCTAAAGTGAAGTATGTTGTGTCCTGTTTAGGTAGACTTGTGTCCCTTACTTGATGCATGTATGAATGTGAATATGTGATGTCTTGACTTAGAAAGCTGAAGCGTCTTAGTCATGTATGTATGAATGTTAGGTGAGACCTTGAATGATGATAAGAGGGTCCTTTATGTAAAACCTTGAACCTTGTGGTAAGGTTATGAAACTTGAAGTCGAAAGCCGTAATGGTATCCTTCATGTAATGAATAATGGACTTAAGGTTGACTGTCTGGAACGACATGACATCAATCCTTAAGAAATTCATAATGAGCTTCTTGTCGCCATTGTAAGGAAACCCCTAGAGGACCTCTTTGGTAGGGTAAATGTAATTGAGTTATGAACTTGATATGGAACCCCTTTGTATGAACCTTAATGTGAATTAATCTATGAGAACGAAGGCTAGAACTGAGTGAGTATGGTAAGGGAAGTAGTTCTAGTTAAAGTATGAGGCAAGAATACAAAGTAAGCCCTTCATATTCCTTAACCATGTGCCTACATGTGATGTTCCAAGTTCTACCATTGGCAAGTAGAACAACCTTATCGGAGTAGGATAGAACTCTGGATTCCATGTTTTGCTACCATGATCTATGTCGGTTATTGCCTATTCTCATCATATTGATACATATTAGTATTAGAGAAGTTCTATGAGGTTTAGGTGGTGGTATAAGACGCTATCTAAACATTGCACAATAGGCTTTGAAGGTGTTAGTAAGAGTCCCTAGGTATTCTCCAAGACCATTACTCGAATGTCCTTATGTGGTGAATGTCTCTTAAATAAATTAAGTAATGTAATGACTTATGTTAGAAAGTATGTAAATGAATGAGTACCTAATCTAAAGTGACTTAAGGATTCCTTAGTTAAAGTGTGAAGAGGGCATATGGGATGATCTCTTCATGTCTTATCTATGAAAGTCTTGAGAATGACTCTAGTTAGGGAAGTTGGTTGTTATGTTTGACATGATCTAAGCTTAGGAAGTCTTGAGGATTATTTAGGTATCCTTGAAGAGGGTGTATGGGCGTTCTTTTCTAGGAGTACTTAAGTAAGTCTTTTGATAGCCTTGGTAAGGAAGATGTCATATTATGCATGTTGTGTGTTTGGTGTATTGTAAGTGTGTATGTGTCTCATTATGAGTAGTCTTGAGGATCGTTTAGGAACACATAGTGAGGGTGTATGGGTGGTCTCTCTTTGTGTGACTTAAGTGAATCTTAAGATAGCTTTAGTGAGAAGACTACATGCTATAAAGTGTTAAAAAGAGAAGGAAAGCACTTCACTGTTATAGTGAAGCAATTCACTGTACAGTGAATATAGGTTACTGTTAAGTGACTCTAAAAATGCATTAAATTGTTTAAATGTTATCTTATGTGTTTCTAAGTTGATAAATATTGTTCTTATGATTATATTATGATATCTAAATGAAAAAATGCATATTTCCAATAAATGTCCGTTTTCATGATTTTATGCATAATGCCATACTTAGTACATGTGGTTGTACTAATTCCATACTTTTATATATCTCTATAGTGGTTGGTAGGTAAGGAGTATTTGGGAATCAAGACTTCGATTAGAAGATCGTTCAAGTGAAATTGAAGTATGTCCTCATTTGACTCGAGGGTATATATGTTTTTTGTGTTTCTTTTATGAAGTATTGTAGTAGACTTAGTAGTACTATATTTTCTAATTCGTATGGGCCGTGTCCCAAGTACTCTTGTGTCTAAGATTGATGAGATTGAGACTTAGTATTTCCTATTGATTTTATATGAAGAGTTTTAAAAAATATGATATGTTTTGTGAATAGTTTTAATTTCGCACTACTTTTCACTATGTATATGCGATGAATGATATGAAAAGGCTTGTATAAGACCTACGAGAGGTCGAGTACGCCGGTTACAATCCGAGATTGTGCCCTAACTTCTAGGGTGTGGTCTTGGGATGTGACAAGCTTGGTATCAGAGAGTAGGATGTGAAAGTAGTCTTAGGAATCCAAAAAGTCTCATCAAGTCACGTCTAGTAGAGTCTTGACCATCGGTGTGAGCTGATACACATCTATGGGCGAGAGGCTATAGGACGATAGAGTTTCTCTTTTTTTATACTCTTATGTCGTGCGGTAGAATAAATGTTATGAGTGTCCTTCTTAATGTGTTTCCTTGTGTTTCTAGGAGATGAATACTAGAAGGATGGCCGCTAGAAGGTTGGGAGAGGAAAGGGTGAATGAGAAAGTTCCTCCTCAAGTTGAGCAAGGTGAGCAAGTTCCTCAAGATGGTCAAGGTGTCCAAGGTGCTCAAGTGACTCCCCCAGGTGATCATGTTCCTAATGTGGAAGGAGGTAATGAGGTTCCGGTGGTTCATCCGGAGTTGTCTAATAGGGTGATTGGAGAGGCTTTACTTGCTTTAGCTCGAGTCGTGACTACTCAAGTGAATTTGAGTATGGAGAGCACTATGACATCTAGCTTGAGAGACTTTGTGAGGATGAATCCTCCTATCTTTCTTGGCTCTAAGGTAGGTGAAGATCACCAAGAATTCCTTGATGGTGTGTACAAGGTGTTGAGTTCTATGGGGGTTACATCTAGGGAGAAGGCGGAGTTGTCTTCGTATCAATTGAGGGATGTTTCTCAAATATGGTACACAATGGAAGGATAATAGGCCGGTGGAGTCGGATCCTATTGAGTGGGAAAATTTAAGGAAGCTTTTCTAGGTAAGTACTTTTCCCGAGAGAGGAGAGAGGTTAAGGTTGAGGAGTTTATCAATCTCAAGCAAGGTAATATGAGTGTTGAGGAGTACTCTTTGAAATTCTCAACATTGTCTAGATATGCACCATCCCTAGTGTCTAATCCAAGAGATGAAATGAGTCGTTTTGTGACCGGGGTCGCCGACTTAGTGAGGGAAAAATATTGTACGGCTATGCTACATGATGATATGACCTTAGCTAGACTCATGGTTTATGCACAATTAATTGAAGAGTCCAAACTTAAGAGGATGTCAAGAAACTTGAAAAGAAGTGGTGCAAGTGATCAAGTGCAACCTAGGTTCAAAAAGAGGGCTCAAACCCAAGATGGACCTAGTGCTCCTAAGGTGAAGTTTGAGAAAGGAGGTAGTTCTCAAAATGGCAAACCTACATGTGCCACTTGTGGAAAGAAACATTATGGTGGGTGTCTATTGGGTACCGGTAGTTTCTTTGGATGTGGAAAAGATGGACACAAAGTTAGAGATTGTCCTAATAGAGATGGTAAGAAGGCTGCTCCTAGTGTCCCAAAGGATGATGCTCCAACAAGGAGGCGTTTCTATCCACTCCGGGCTAGAGGAGAGAAGCCGGATGAGAGTGATGATGATGTTGGTAAGTCTTATTTCTCTTTCTAGTGATATGAGTTCCTACTAAGTGGGGGAGTATGGTTATAGATGGGATAGAAAATCCTAGAAGTTTGTTGCATGTGCATGGTGTCTAGGAGTTTAGTTGAAATTGAATTTCATTAACTTCTTGCATTGTGTATTTTATGGAGCTATGATCATGTTGAAATAGGTGTTTATATGACGTTACTTTGAATATTATCATGTTTCTATCATGAATTGTCTAAAAAATTGCATTTTTGAAAAAAGTTGCACAATTCACTGTAAAGCACTGGTAGTTCACTGTAAAATTTTTGAAAAATTGACTAATTGATTATTTGGTCGAAAATTTTTGTAATATGGTTAGATGATGTGTATGAGTATAATAATGAATATAAAATGAGTTTTTACTATTTGGAATGAAGGATGTGAGTTTTGTAGCATAATGAGTTATAGAATTTATTCTAGTTTCTTGTTGTGTTGTGAATCTCTTAATTTGGTGAAATTGATGTTTTCTCCTTGATTATGTGTTATATGGTTTGTTTATGTTCTGCTAATTGATTCTATATTCTTGGAAGTGTTCAGAGAGTGGCAAGTGTCATTCGAGGATGAATGTTGTCCAAGTGGGGGAGAATGTAAGATCCCGAAAATGACTTAGGTGAACTAGAGCCTAAAATTGTTGTCATGATGGTCTAAGGTCCTAAAATGGTCTATAATATTGTATTGAGGCATTATCTAAGAGTTTAGGTGCATTGGAAGTCAAACGTCAAGGGACGACTAAGACGTTCGACAACTAAGTCACCTAAGTGTCTCATATGTAGTTTTATGTGTTTATGTGTGATTCATGAGGTTTTAAGGTCTTTAAATGAGTTACTATGGTATATATAGGCAGTATGTCAAGTTTCGTGAAGTTTGGAGGTCAAACGTCCAAGAACGTCCATGACGCTCGAAAGATGTGCCTTGAAATGACCTTGTGTGTCTAGGCATATTTCATTGAGTTTTACGTGTTCGTATTGGGTGAAATTCATGTGAGAGGTCATAAACTCATATACGAGCATGCTTGGGTTGGAAACGTCCGGGCAAATATCCCCAAGGACTATGCAAGTGTCCTTGAGGAAGAACCCAAAGTTGGTGCCAAGGCTGCCCAAGACAGCCCAAACCACAGAGGCAGTCGACGCCTCGTTGGTTGCGTCTCGTCGTTTGGGACTTATCCTGGGGAAAGTAGGGACCAAGTACAAGCCTCAGTCCCAGACCACGGATCAACAGGACGGTCCGTTGGTCAAGGGATGGTCCGTTGGTGGTCAGTCTGTCGATTGGTCTGTGTTCCCTGCGCATGCCACTATTAAGTGAGGGGTGAAGTGGGAATTTCACCCCACTTCCAAATAATAGGTTTGTAGTTTCCAAAGGGGTCTTTTGTGTATTTCAAATGTTTATTTAAGTCTTTAACACTTAGAAGATTTCATTTTTCAAAATCAAAACCCCAAAATCCCTTAGAAATTCCTTAAAACTCCATTGAAGCCAAAACTCTAGGAAGACCTTGGATTTGAGATTTGCGTGGTGATTCTTCATCAAATTGAAGTATTATCTTCATTGAGGTATGTCTTTTGATCCTTGAAACTCTTTTCATCAAGGAGCCCAACTTTCAAAGATGTTTTCTAAAGTTTTCAAAAGATGAATTGACTAATTTCTTGATCTACCATGTGTTCTTAAATTAATGGTTTTTAATCACTGATTAGTGATTGAATTGTTGTTATTAATATGATTTAACTTAATTAACCTATGAACCCATGTAATTGATGAACCCTAGTTTTTGACTAATTTATGGGTTACTTGATATTGGTCTAATGCTTATGAATTAATGTGTAGTTTCTTATGGGCTTTCTAATGATGTAAGAATTGTATTCAATTGATATCAAATTGGTCCTAGATTGATAAATCTATATTGAATTAATCTATATTCATTGATTATTATAGTTTATGTATTGAATTGATGTTCATGGTCATGGGTAAGGGCCTTATGATATTGAATTGGATGATTTGACATTGGATGGAAGTGTTGAGGATGAAGTGGTGGTACGCTTCCCTAA
This sequence comes from Solanum sitiens, assembly GCA_016801875.1. Lineage (NCBI taxonomy): Eukaryota > Viridiplantae > Streptophyta > Magnoliopsida > Solanales > Solanaceae > Solanum > Solanum sitiens. The sequence goes on along the minus strand of JABWTJ010000036.1, from coordinate 1,843,331 downwards.
TTTCTTTTATTTAATGTTAATTAGACTTCAATTCTGTTGTGATGTGTTTATTCCACTTATGGTGGCGGTGTTATGCGAATTGATGTGGCCTTCTCGGCGTTATTTAAAGTATTATGATGATCATGGCCTTGTCGGCACTACTTGAAGTAATATCACTATTTGTGTAGTTGATTATGTGATGTATGATCATATCTACCTATATGTGAAGTAATGTGAAAGTATGTGTTATTCTATTGATGCTATTTAGGTAATCATGTTAGACTAATGAATATGTGTTGTGTGTAGTCTTAGAGTTGAATACATGATTGTTCCTAATTAGCTATATGAGTATATGATGACTATATTGATGATGATATAGTAGTGTATAATATGACTTTAAGATGATAATGGTTGTTCCGATGTGCTTCTTGAATAACATGTAATATGTGCTAAAGTGAAGTATGTTGTGTCTTGTTTAGGTAGACTTGTGTCCCTTACTTGATGCATGTATGAATGTGAATATGTGATGTCTTGACTTAGGAAGCTAAAGTGTCTTAGTCTTGTATGTATGAATGTTAGGTGAGACCTTGAATGATGATAAAAGAGTCTTTTATGTTAAACCTTGAACCTATTGGTAAGGCTATGAAACTTGAAGTTGAAAGCCGTAATGGTATCCTTCATGTAATGAATGATGGACTTAAGGTTGATTGGCTGGAACGGCATCACATCAATCCTTAGGAAAGTCATAAGGAGCTTCTTGTCGCCATTGGAAAGCAACCCCTAGAGGACCTCTTTGGTAGGGTAAATGTAATTGGGTTATGAACTTGATATGGAACCCCTTTGTATGAACCTTAATGTGAATTAATCTATGAGAACGAAGGCTAGCACCAAGTGAATATGGTAAGGAAAGTAGTTCTAGTTAAAGTATGAGGCTAGAATACAAAGTAAGCCCTTCATATTCCTTAACCATGTGCCTACATCGGATGTGTCCAAGTTCTACCATTGGCAAGTAGAACAACCTCATCAGAGTAGGATAGAACTCTGGATTCCATGTTTTGCTATCATGGTCTATGTCGGTTACTGCCTATTCTCATCATATGGGATACCTATTAGCATTAGAGAAATTCTATGAGGTTTAGGTGGTGGTATGGGACGCTATCTAGACATTGCACAATAGGCTTTGAAGGTGTTAGTAAGAGTCCCTAGGTCTTCTCCAAGACCATTACTTGAATGTCCTTATGTGGTGAATGTCTCTTAAATGAATTAAGTAATGTAATGACTTATGTTAGTAAGTATGTAAATGAATGAGTACCTAATCTAAAGTGACTTAAGGATTCCTTAGTTAACGTGTGAAGAGGGCATAATGGATGATCTCTTCATGTCTTATCTATGGAAGTCTTGAGAATGACTCTAGTTAGGGAAGTTGGTTGTTATGTTTGACATGATCTAAGCTTAGGAAGTCTTGAGGATCATTTAGGTAACCTTGAAGAGGGTGTATGGACGTTCTCTTCTAGAATTACTTAAGTAAGTATTTTGATAGCCTTGGTAAAGAAGATATCATATTATGCATGTTGTGTGTTTGGTGTATTGTAAGTGTGTATGTGTCTCATTATGAGTAGTCTTGAGGATCGTTTAGGACACATAGAGAGAGTGTATGAGTGGTCTGTATTTGTGTGACTAAAGTGAATCTTAATATAGCTTTAGGGAGAAGACTACATGCTATAAAGTGTTAAAAAGAGAAGGAAAGCACTTCACTGTTACAGTGAAGCAATTCACTGTAACAGTGAATATAGGTTACTGTTAAGTGACTCTAAAAATGCATTAAATTGTTTAAATGTTATCTTATGTGTTTTTAAGTTGATAAATGTTGTTCTTATGATTATATTATGATATCTAAATGAAAAGATGCATATTTCCAATAAATGTCCGTTTTCATGATTTTTATGCATAATGTCATACTTAGTACATGTGATTTCCAATAAATGTCCGTTTTCATGATTTTTTATGCATAGTGTCATACTTAGTACATGTGGTTGTACTAATTCCATGCTTTTATCTATCTCTATAGTGGTTGGTAGCAAGACTTGGATTAGAAGATCGTTCAGGTGAAGTTGAAGTATGTCCTCATTTGACTCGAGGGCATATATGTCTTTTATGTTTCTTTTATGAAGTATTGTAGTAGACTTAGTTTTACTATATTTTCTAATTCATATGGGCCATGTCCCAAGTAATCTTGTGTCTAAGATTGATGAGATTGACACTTAGTATTTCCTATTACTTTTCTATGAAGAGTTTTTAAAGACTATGATATATTTTGTGAAAAGTTTTAATTCCGCACTACTTTTCACTATGTATATGCGATGAATGATATGAATGGGCATGTATAAGACCTCCGAGAGGTTGAGTACGCCAGTTACAATCCGAGATTGTGCCCTATCTTATAGGGTGTGGTCTTGGGATGTGACAGAGTCAGTAGAGTGGAGTAGTAGTACATCAATGACTAAGGGTCATTTCATTTCTTACCTTAAGGCGATAAAGTTAGTGTCAAAGGGTTGTATCTATCACTTAGTCTGAGTTAATGACTCAAAGTGCTAAGGTACCTGCCATTCAGTCAGTTCCTATAGAAAAGAGTTTCTAGAAGTATTTCTTGATGATCTACATGGAGTCCCTCTTTGTCACGACCCAAAGTACACCCTAGAAGTTAGGGCATCCTTAAGTTGCACACGTTGTACTCAACCTCTCGGAGGTCTTGCGAAAACCCTTAGACATCATTCATTGCATATATATGAAAAGTAGTGCAAAATTAAAACTTTTCACAATAATAGAACAGTAGTTCAAAATCTCTTTTATAGAAACATAGGAAATATTAAGTCTCCTTGTAGCCATCTTAGACACATGAATATCTTTGGTCCGGCAGATACATCAACAAGATAGAAAATACTAAAGTCTAGTACAATGTCTTTTGAAAAGAAAAGCTAAACATAGCTATGTCCTCGAATCAATTGAGGACATACCAAGAATTGCTTGAAATGATGCTATTTCCAAGCTTGCTTCCAACAGACTCCTCACTTGCCACTTACGCCTTTAGAGATAAAACAACATATGAAATTAGTAAATTGAATGCACTTAAGTATGGTGACATGCTATAAAACCATGCTAAAATGAACATTTGCTTTATAATATGCTTTCATGCTCTTTTGATGTAAATCCCATAAAACAAGTATGAGAACCACTTTCAAGACACATACACATATAATATATACTTCAAGTAATCCATAAGAAACCACCACCATCACTTAGAAACCATATAAGCACATATAGCTCCTACGAAAGGTCATCCTAAGACCCACCTAAGTAAGATATGAAGTGGCCACCCATACGACCCCTTAACACACACCTAAGTGATCCTCAAGACTTCATAAAGTAATATTATTCATTTTCATCATCAGACTCCCTACCTAAGGTTACTCTAAGACTCACCTAAGTAAGACATGAAGAGACCGCCCATACACCCTCTTCAAGCCTACCTAAGCAATCCTCAAAGCTAACCTAGATAAGAATCATTCCATCACATGCATTAACTTAAAGCCAATCAATAGTCTTAAGACATTTAAGAGACATTCATATTTAGAAGACTTCACATAATGGTCTTGGAAGACCTAGGGAACCCTCATCGTAGAATCTTCAAATCCTACTCGTGCCATGTACAGATAGCATCCCATTCCACTACCTACACATTGTAGAACTTCTCCAATACTAGAATGTGTCCCACATTATGAGAATAAACATTAACCGACATAGATCGTACTAGCTAGGCATGGAATTCGGAGTCTACCCTACTCCGAGGGAGGGTGTTCTACTTGCCCAGGGTAGAACCGGGACACATACCATGTAGGCACATGGTTAAGGAATATCAAGGGTATCTACCTAGAAAGATACCCTACCAATACACCTAGAAGCATATCATATCCTACCATAATCACATATAGTCATATAGAGAAGAATCACACTTTAACCTTACACACATATATACAAATTATCATACTTCACCTTGAACATCTATACAAGCTATGACATGATAACATAACAATTCACATAATATTGCCGAAAAGGCCATGTTCATAACAACTATAACACATAAACACCGCCACCATAAGTGGACCATACTAATCAACACAATTGAATAGCAAATCTAAACAATATAGAAGAGATTAGGTCAACTCACCACCTTTCCGTCATCAACATAGCATTCCTTAGCCTTTTCAATCAATTCATTTCACAAAGGCTCTTACCCATACCCACATACATAATTCTAAACCAATAACCAAACAATACCAATGATACAACAAGATACAATATGATTATCATCAAATTAAGGCAGCCTATATAGACTTCTATCAAGATCTATACATAATTCAATAGCCCAATACAATCTACACTTGAATTCACTAATATTAAGCCATGATCAATTCACCCATATTAGAGACAAAATTACGAATTCATGAAAAGTATGGCTTCATAGGAAATTTGATCTAAAATCATTCAATTCACATCAATCATATCATAAAACATTAACTCAAATGATTTCATGCAAGAACCCATGGCTAGAATTCAAAATAGGAATTTCTATGTTTTTGATCATCTTTGAAAAGTCTTTGAAACTGGCTCCTTGATTTGAAGAATATTCAAGGATGAAACACCATACCTTAAATGAAAAAAATCCCACGAAATTGATGGAGAAAAACTTGAAAAATCTGTCTTCTTCCTTGGAGCTTCAAAGCTTCATCAATGGCGGTTTTGGAGAGAAGGAATGGAGAGGTTTTCTTTTGAGTTGAGGGTTTAACTTAATTGGTGACTTTTTGGTGTTTAAAAAGACTCAATAACTGTCAATAAATGATCCCCAAACTACACAAAAGACCCTGCACTTAACGGACATTTTAACCTATTCAAATTTGACTTAAAACGACGCGACCAAATCTGGGAGAACCCTTGGATTGGGACAAGGCGTACTTGACCCATTGGGGTCTTGTACAAGCTCTTTAACTATCATTCGTTGCATAAGACATGAAAAGTACTGCGGAATTTAAAACTTTTCATGACATTTAATATAAAAAGGAAGTCTTTCATAAATAATAAGAAAATCTCGTCATCACAAGCCAAACTTAAAGACACAACATAATATCTTAGGGAAACAGCCCTTTACATTTCAAAGAAATACATAATAAGTCTTTAAATAGAGAAAACTAAGAAAATAGAAGTATGCCCTCGAATATATGAGGACATACTTAGTCTTGAGAGAATCTTTCCCACGCTTTGCCTTCTAGCCTTCAACCTTGCTTCCAAAACCTATACTTATTAAGTATATAAAAGTATGGGGTTAGTACAAGACAATGTACTAAGTATGGCATATGCAAAATCATGTAAAAGGGGACATTTTAGTAAAAGTACACTTTTATGCCAATTAAGTAAAACATTCATGAATTTAGGAGCAAAACAACATAAGAAACATCATTTAACACTTAGATAAGGATTTCCATAATTTTAACAAAAAGAGACTCTTTACAGTAAGTCTTCCAAATTTTACAGTTAACTATTGTGACATTACAGTTAACCAACCTAACTCCAAAACAGTGAACTCCCAAGGTATTGCCAAGAGGAAGTTCTGTAGGAATTTCCCTAACCGAGGTTATCCTAAGACTCTCCAAAGTAAGACATGAAGGAAACGCCCATACACCTCCTTCAATGCACACCAAGGAGATCCTTAAGACTACCCATCATAGGCTTACATCACTCTGGAGAACAAGTCACCACTCAATAACAAGACATTAGATGAACACTCAAACAACACACAAAGACTTTTCTTTTGGAATGCCTACTTAGTGAGATGAGTAGATGGCGTCCCACTCCACCACCTACCCTAAGTAGTACACTCTTTTAGAAGGCTTAGCACCAAGACTCCCCTTTCAGAAGGTCTACTTAGTGCAATGGATAGATAGCGTCCCATACCACCACCTACCCTAAGTAGTACGTTCTTTTAGAAGACTTAGTTCATTCAATTCATATAAGACTCACCAGGGCTTCCTTTTCGGAATGCCTACCTAGTGCAATAGATAGATAGCGTCCCATTCCGCTACCTACCCTAAGTAGAACACTCTTTTAGAAGACTTAACACTTTCATTACTTTTGTGTGGGTTACCTTAACCGACATAGACCATGAGAGCTAGATATGGAATCCCGATATTAACCCCTATCGGATGAGGGATCCTCACTTGCCTAGAGTAAGGTCATTCTCTTAGCTTTTACATGGCTTTACCAATAGCTACACCTATGCGGGCGCATAGTTAAGGGATAAGGAGATTGCTACTAAGTAACTCATTCTCTACTAATGAGGAGTAGTCATCTCAAGAGGTACATTGGAATACAACATCTCAACTCACGAAGTGTAACCACCCCTTCGTCATATCCTCTCGGTGCTAAGCATAATCCCCCTTTGATTCTCAACATTTTATAATATAGGTTAAGGATAACTACTGAACACCACATCTCAACTCAAGAAGGGCATTCATCCTCCAACCTATCTTAGAAAGCTCTTAGGATGTAGTGAGGTTGCTACTAAACACTTCATCTCAACTCACGAAGCGTTTTCACCGCAAAACTCCCCTTTTTACTTAACTTAGCTTCATTCATTCATTTATGTGTGTGTACATGTGAACACACCTTGCATATAAGCATCATTTAATTTACATTAACTTCTATATATACTTTATACCTTCATTCATTCCATCACACACTTTACATGCTTCACATAATCATATAATTATTTAGGCATACTCTCTAGCCTACTTCACACAATAGCTTCATAAAGCACATTTAACAAGAATAACATCATTATCATCTTACTTCACATAACAATCCTTCATGGACTCATTCACAATAAACAAGTAACTTCACATTCATACAATTCAAGTAAACACCACCACCAAGAAGGTGGACCGTACCACTCAAGAGCATTTCAAAATTAAGGCTAAACAACATAACCAACTTACTGTTTTATCCAAGCTTCCATAACCTATAACATTTTACTCAACATTTCATCATAATATATCCCTTAGCGCAGTATCTAAACAATAATATCAACCATAAGAAACCAAAGATCAAAGACTACCAACTCATGCTCATTTAACCCATTCCTTAAGCCAAAATTTGATAAAAATCTTTAACATGTTTTGATTGAAGTTTTAGCATTAAAATCATCAGCTAACATTAGAAACATCATTTTTAAATCATTCAAAATATTTTCATGCAAGACCCATATTTAGAGTTGAAGATAGAAGAAACTAGGGTTGAAAACCCTTTTTGAAAATCCATTTGAAGTGACTCCTTGAATGTAAGAGAGTTCAAGGATGAATACCATACCTTAAGTAAAAGAAACCCCAATGATTTTTGATGAAGAACTCGACCACCAACAGCCCTCCTAGCTCCTTCTTGACTTCTAGCTTCTATGGAGTTTAAGAGACAGTTCTAAGAGAGAAGTGTTTTGGTTTTAGAAAATGAGGTCTAAAATTAGGTCTTAGGGTTTGGAACTCTTTAATATACCTAAATAACCCTAAAAATGACTTTCTAGGTTTAAAAAGACTTGGGGTGAACTTACCGAACACCCCAAGTCATTACAGGAAAAACAACTTTTGGACAGCCTTCAAACGACAGATGCAACTAACGGACCGTCTTTCCATCAATAGTCCATTGGTGGGGTTTCGTGGGTTTCTACTTAGCTTCATTTGGGGACTGTCTAGCTACCTTGCAGGTCCAAACGATGGGAAAAGTCGACGGGTCGTTGGTTGGACCACTGGCCGTCGTTTGCCCTCGTTGGTGGACACTACCAAGGCAGTCTTGGGTCCTTATCTTGGGCCCTTCTCTAGGGCCCCTTGTGGGTCCTAGGTGGGGTCTTACCTGGACGTTAAACCCTAAACATAGTCTTATAGGTCTTAGGAACATCCCACACCAATTTCAAACAAAACAAACACGTAAAACTCACTCAAACACAAGAGAACACACAAGCACTATCTAAGGCATATCTTCCAAACGTCATGGACGTTCTTGGGCGTTTGACCTACAAACTTACCCAAACTTTACACACTGCCTAAGGACACTAATATAACTCATTTTATAACAAAGTTACTCAAGAAACAATCACGAAGCTATAGTTCACCTTAGTTTGTTTTAGGGTGTTACACCCTTTGGCTGGTCCTTGGGGCGTTATTCTCGGACGTTTAGACCCTTTACATGTCAGTCTATGTGTAGGAACCATATATACCCAATTCCACCCTTATACCATACCCAAAACTTCACTAAAAAACACAACCACACACTAGTTCAACCTAGGCTAGTTTTCGGACGTCTTCGTCGTTCTTCAATGTTTCACTTCCAAAATCTTCAAACTGGGTTCTAACATCACTTATTCATCATTTAAGACCTTATTAACTCATAACACACATGTTAGACTCTAGTTTAACCTAGCTCATTTTAGGGTGTTACATTCTCCCCCACTTGGACAATATTCGTCCTCGAATGACACCAAAACTCTTTCAGCACTTTCGAGAGATAAAGACTCAAGACTAGCAGCTCATAACCATACACAATACACATATATAGGAGGAACATCAACTCCACATAATCGAGAAACTCAAACACAACAAGAAAGTAGAATCAACATCTACAACTCCTCATGCAATAACACTCACATTTTTCATTTCATATATAGGAGGAACTTATTTCTCCACATAACATCATGCTCATAACATTATTTTTAAACACAAAATGCCAACTTCTCATGAAAACACAATTAAGCAATAGTTTCAAATACCTTACAGTAAAGAATGCACACTAGTCCACTCATGCAACTTTTAAGCAATTCATTATAAAGGCATGACAACATGAGAGACAAAATCATATAAAGTCATTTTACCATATAAACATAAACTCATGAAAATATGCACAATGCAAAGAGACCAATGAAATTTATTTTCACTTAGACTCCTAAACACATGCAACATGCTACTATAAAATTCGAACTCTCAAGCTTGAATATAATAGAAGAGAAGAGAAAACAAATCACAACCCAACTATTCACCATACTCCCCCAGTTAGAGAGAACCCATCACAACTAAAGAGAAAAAACTATAACTTACCGGCATCCTCATCCGCATTTATTTTAGCTTGGAGAACGTATAAGTGAATCCTCTTTGGTGCACCAACATCCGGAGCATTTGGAGGAACTTGATTGGCCTCTCTTCCTCTAGTCGCAATAATAGGACAATCCCTCACCTTATGACCATCCTTACCACAACAAAAACACCCACTGGTACTTGCTAGACACTTCCCAAAGTTCTTATTTCCACAAGTGGAACAAGTAGTTTTAACATCTTGAGAACCACTACCACTCTCAAGCTTGACCTTAGGAGCACTAGACTCATCTTGATTTGGATCCCTCTTATTAAACCTAGGTTGATTTTCTCATCAGATCTACCCCTCTTCAAATTCCTTGAAATTCTACTAAGTTTGGACTCTTCAATGGATTGGGTATACACTATAATTCTAGATAGGCTCATGTCATTGTGGAGCATGTTCGTATGACACTCTTCTTTCACAAGGTCAGCAACACCTATCACAAACCTACTCATCTCCTTTCTAGGGTTAGACACCAATGTGGAGCATACCTAGATGATTGAGTAAACTTCAAAGAATACTCCTCCAGACTCATAATACCTTGACTAATGTTAATAAACTCCTCAACCTTCACCTCACTCCTTTACCGAGGAAAATACTTTCCCAAGAAGGCTTCCTTATAATTTTTCCACTCTATATGAGTGTACTATACATGAGAAACTATCCTCAACCGGCCTATTATTTTTCCATTGAGTGTACTATACATGAGAAACTTCCCTCAATTGGTATGAAGCCAACTCTTTCTTCTCCCTAGAATTCACCCTCATAGCACTCAAAACCTTATACATACCATCAAGAAACTCTTGGGGGTCTTCTCCCACCTTAGAACTAAGGAAGACAGGAGGATTTCATCCTCACAAAGTCCCTCAATCTAGAGGGCATGGTACTCTCTAAATTATTCACCCTAGGCTCAACATCCCTATTCACTTGAGTTGTCATGGCTCGGGCTAGGCCAAGGAGAGACTCTCTAATATCCCTATTAGTCATGTCCGGGGGAACCACCACAACCTCATTACCTTCACCAACTATACAGACTTGATCAACTCGGGGAGGAACTTGAACCCCTTATGGAACTCCCTCATTGACCACTTCCTTATCAACTCGGGGAGGAACATATTCATTCACCCCTTCCTCTTCCAACCTTCTTGCAGCCATCCTTCTTGTAGTCATATCCTATAATCACAAGAGAATATATTAGGAAAAGACACTTATAACCTCAACTTTATGGCACGATGCAAGAGTAGTGAAGAAAGTGAAACTCTATCATCCTATAACCTCTCGCTCATAGATGTGTCGCAATTCACACCAATAAACAAGATTCTACTAAATGTGGCTTTCATGAGACATCGAATACTAAAGAATACTTCATACCCTTATGCTCTCATACCAAGTTTGTGTCACGACCGGAGTGTAGACCCCAAATGAGACCGGCGTCGTTGACCTGATCTCAGAGGTCGCAGACAAGCCTACTTACGTCATTCTTACTTCATCTAGGTTAATTTTAGCGGAAAATTTAAAAATTTTGTTCCTTATCATTTATAAAGGTCATTATACCTACATTCATAATGTTCACAATCAACCATCTAACATTAAGATTATCAACTGAAAGAAATAGTTCAATACTGTATTAAATGTATAATTGCCAAAATGGCACCAATACAATGTCTGAAATAAAAGTGAAAAGAAACACTAGTGGAACATACTCCACTAGCTAAAGCCTGCATCTAAGCTATATAGCAATGGTAGACATCCTCGAAAGCATGAGGGCCTACCAAGTCCAAATGAAAGCTCCACGTCCGGATAGCTGCAACGTCAACCTGTAAGCTCTAGCGTCCACTTGTGCCTGCACCTAAAAATATAGAGTTGTATGGGATTAGTACACACTTGTACTAAGTATGGGTATATGAAAGCACACACCAAGGACATGCATGAGTAAGAATAGCTCTTTCCTAACAACATGATTATGGAAAGTCAAGTCAGTGGACTTGCCAAATTGGGATTAGGAAAGTGATTGAGCTTTCCAAATTTGGATTAGGAAAGTTAGTGAGCTTTCCAAATTTAGATTAGGAAAGTTAGTGAGCTTTCCAAATTTGGATTAGCAAAGTCATGCCATGAGAGTAACATGCATCATCATACTTATCATATTGCACACAACACCTAACATCTTACACATAGCACATATCATATTGCATATAGCACATAACATCTTTCATATCATTCATTCATATGCCATGAGACCTTGGAATCATAGACTTAACATCAAGACTTCCCAAAATGAGGGCTCAACATATGGGACCTCAACTAGGGAGCCTTCTTTAGCAAACACATAGTCTGCTTCATTCATTCATACGTACTTCATTTCATTCATTCATAATCTAGTGTAAACACCAGCTATACCTAGGATGTAGTTTAAGACTCTCATCGGGTTTGCTGTGCAATGATCAAGAATAACCTAGTGAAATTACTTGAGTCTAGCTCACCTCTTGATTATCCAATCCTAACACCTTTGGTATCGTTCATTTCATTATGTGAATCATTTGAGGCTGGCCTCATTCATTCATTGGGAACTTTAACTTTAACCGACATAGATCATGTGAGCATCATGAAATCCATTGACTCCCCCACACCGAAAAGAGGTGGAAACCGGCCAAAGTGACCCAAAACATGCTAACGTACATGGGAATTGAACCCCGCTAAGATCCATATATTGGCAGTATAATTTCGAAGACTAGGAGATATAAGGAGACCCATACCCTGCATGCCGGACAGTCTCATTTCATGAGAGTTACGTGAACCTCCGCCCTTCCCGAAAGAAGGCATCACCGCTCATAGCTAGTATATCGGTGCTTAGAATAAAGTTCTATTTCATTCAACTCATACGTCATGGAAGCTGGATTCTAGTATGAGGACATCATAGCTCAATAGATGATTTCTCATCTCATTTTTAGTATTAAGTATACATTATTCTCAATACTTTCATTAGAGTGTTCATAGAGACTGGTCTCTTCATTAACTTTACACTATCATAGGTGAGTACGTTTTGGTAACATTTACTTTGGCTCATTTGAGATTGCTCTCATCTTTTACATTAGCCTCTTATCATGTTGTCACCACATTCATTAACTTTAGCACATTGCTCTTCATAATTACTCACCCCTTATTACGTGAATGTTCATTTCATCATATGCCAATTCACTTGGCCATTTAGTGTGTTTCACACTCTTACTTACCCATTTCTAGGGTTTCATCATATCATTACATACATCACAGGTTCACTTATTTTTAAACGTATGTTAGACTTATGGTTCTATACATACAAGCCATGAGGCTTCATTCATAGTTCATTTAAGTGATTCATATCTTTCTAAGATTATGTGATACAAGACTTATGCATCTTGTATGTATGCCAAGATCTCGATTTCGATCTAAGTAGACAACATTATTCTTGAATATTTATTTCACGTATGACTTATGTATCAATACGGAATTTGGGCAAGGGAAGCCGTTTTCGAATCCCTTGGACAACACTTTACATTTTTCTTTTTATTTAATTTCGGTCCACATGACATTGGGACTCTAGATCGAGCCCCAACATCAACGTTTCCTTTTTATTTCTATCCTTTGAAAATTCTCTTCCTTGGCTGAGGGGTTGTGGTATCGAACCCCCACAACCCCTTTTATTTTTTTTTATATTTTTCCTTGACTATCTCGAGTTGACCATGAGGTTGTGGGATCGAAACCCCACAACCTCACTTTACTTTTCTTTTAATTATTCTTTACTGCCTAGAGGTCGTGGGTTTGATTCCCACGCCTCACATTTCTTTTCTTTTCATTCTTTCCTTAAGCTTGACCAAGAGGTTGTGGGTTCGAATCCCACTCCTCTCATTTCTTATTTTCATACATTATTTTCCAGCCAAGACCATGGTTCGAATCCCCCTCACCACAATACTTTTAACTCACCAAATTTCATGGTTTTTAACATGGTGAGGTCACGGGTTCGACCCTTAGTGACCTCACTTATTTTTTCTTCACTTTTCATGAAATTGTAAACCACTTAACTTGGCTGAAATTAATCAACAAGGTGTTGGAAATTTTGAGTTATATTTTCAGCTTCTTTTTCATTACATTACACGTTAGTTCTTAGGGGAATTTTGTAGTGCATTTAGAACATTTTAGGTGCATTTTCATAGATTCCTTTAGCCAAGAGATTATCACTTAAATCAGCCACATTTCATCTCATATGAACATCACGATTTACATAAACATGTGTACATTAAATACAAAGAACTATCATGCCATTTCAAGTCCTAAACCATGACCAATAGCCACGGCAACACACCCAAACACACGTAGTTACATTTTCGGAAAACATCAATATAAGTCACATAATTCCGAACATACATATAAACACATAATCATCACGAAAACACATTTCATCTCTAGTTTTCTACCAGTAAACATAACCAACCTATGATTTAATGGGAGCTAGTGACATGGACATGCAACGGGGAACAACCCTAGTTTTCGGAATAGATTCGTTTGAACCTTAGGGGTCTCTTGGGAAAGGGACCAAGAGAGAAGAGACCCCATACCTTTTTGACGTTCAAACCTCGACTTGCTACCCAAAAACTTCTCCAAACACACGTCCAACACCGAAAGTTCAACACCCCACTCGACGGAAAACCTTCTCTTTGCCTACGTGATTGATTAACGTTTGTTTTTCTTATATTTTCGTGTGAGTTCTTCAAGTGTGAAGAACCTTGGTAAATTTTCTGTTCTTGAATGTCATTTGGCAGAGATAAACGTGAATGGGAGAAGAGAGATTGAACGTGAAAGTGAGATAGACGTGAGAGGAGAGAGTTACCTTAGGCTTAGGAGTCTAGTTTAGGACTTAGTCAAATAAGGTTTAGTTAATTATTAATAAAAATCTGATTTCCCTTTTATTTTAAATCAGCCAATAAATAATAAATATTAGTTAATTACATTAATTACCAACTTAAATAAAAACAACTTTAATTCATTGCTTCCACCTAGGTTTTAACCCGGGTGGAGCAAGACTGCACTTCAAGAGCCAATTTTCGGCCCTCTCTCCCCAAAATACCCCTCCACCTTATTAATTAAATAATTAATTATATATTTAGGGTAATTACTATACTACCCTTAGCCTAGAAAAAGACCATTTTACCCCTAGATCCTCCAAACCTAAGACTTCCCCTTTTTAAGTCCGGTAAAGACTCATTCGAGTAGATTTTCGTATTCGAGAGCCCTACATGACTGGACCCAACCTTTCCTAGCTCAACTAAATCCCCTTGTTAGTTGGCTTGGCTGTAGCAAGGGTTCAGAGGTCTGGTTTTACGCGCATCAATCCGTGTGAACCCAGCCTAATCGTAGGCATTCTAGACACATTACGCATTACTTATCATATCCTTTTTTAGGATTGTTAAATTATCCCCCCCTTAGAAACATTCGTCCCCGAATGACACTACTAACTATCTAGCATAATGCCAGTCAGATCATAACATAGTTACTATAGATAATCAAGCAATAGCAACAAAGAATGGAGAGATAAGAAAACTTAGACTTAAGAGTAGGAAGTCTAACCTCAAGAGCTGAAAAGATGAGGGTAGTGGGATCTCATATCGGCCTCGGCCTCCCACGTAGCACCCTCAACAAGATGATTCCTCCACAATACCTTCACTGTGGCAATCTCCTTGTTACTCAGCCGCTTGACTTGTCTGTCTAAGATCTCAACAGGCACCTCCTCATAGGACAAGTCTTCATCAATCCCCAAACCTTCCACAGGTAGAATCGATGCTGGATCACCTAGGCACTTCTTTAACATAGATACATGAAAGACTGGATGGACAAAATCTAGCTCCGCAGGCAATGCCAAGTCATAGGCCACCTCACCCACACACTGTAGGATCTCATATAGCCCAACATACCTCGGACTCAACTTCCCCTTCCTGCCAAACCTCATCACCCCCTGAAGTCAATCACACACGCTCTCAACATGTCCTCCAATGTCTGAATGGTGCGCTCTGCCTGCCCACCAGTCTGAGGATGAAAGGCAGTACTAAGCTTTACCTGCGTGCCTAAGCTCTTCTGGAAGGATCTCCAAAAATGTGAAGTGAGCTGAGCTCCTCTATCTGAAATAATCGACAAAGGAATCCCATGCCATCTCACAATCTCATCAATGTAGAGTCTCGCATAATCCTCGGCTCTTTAAGTAGACTTCACAAGGATAAAGTGGGCAGACTTAGTCATCCTATCCACAATAACCCATAAGGAGTCATGCTGTCTCCTAGTCCTCGGAAGACCAACCACGAAGTCCATATTAATGGCCTTCCACTTCCAAGTTGGAACCTCAATTATCTGAGTAAGACCGCCAGGCTTAAGATGTTCTGCCTTAACCTGCTAACAATTAGGACACTTGGCCACATATTCTGCAATGTCCTTCTTCATGCCATCCCACCAATAAATCTGCTTAAGATCATGATACATCTTGGTGGAACCTGGATGTATGAAATATCTGGAACCATGGGCCTCTGCAATAATCCTGGTCCGCAAATCATCCACCTCTGGTACACACAGCCTGTCCTAGTACCTAAGTATGCTGTCACCTCCCAAAGCAAAAGACTCATTCATCTTTATCAACACTGAGTCCTTCAGCTCCATCAACACAGGATCGTGATTCTGACCCTGCTTGACTTCAACTACCAAGGATGATTCAGAACTAGGATGAACTGAAACACCCCCACTAGTACAGTCAACCAACCGCACACCCAGTCTGGCCAGTCTGTGTACATCTTTCACCAACTCCTTCTTTTCATCCTCAACGTGGGCTGTACTTCCCATGCTCATCCTTCTCAAAGCATCAGCTACAACATTAGCCTTACTTGGATGGTAGTGAACATTCATGTCATAGTCCTTCAACAGCTCCAACCATCTCCGCGGACGTAGATTCAACTCTCTCTGCGTGAACACGTACTAAAGACTCTTGTGGTCTGTGAACACATCCACATGCACTCCATACAAGTAGTGCCTCCAAAACTTCAGTGCAAACACCACAGCTGCCAACTCCAGGTCATGAATGGGATAATTCTTCTCATGAACCTTGAGCTGTCTGGACGCATAAGCTATCACCTTACCAACCTGCATAAAAACAAAACCCAAACCAACCCTAGATGCATCACAATAAACAGTGTAATTCTCACCACACTTAGGCAAAGTAAGCACCGGGGCTGAAGTGAGTCTGTCCTTGAGCTCCTGGAAATTCTTCACACAAGTCTCCGTCCACTCGAACTTGGCCTTCTTCTTAGTCAAAGCTATCAGTGGGGCAGCAATGGAAGAAAAACCCTCCACGAACCTGCGGTAGTAAACAGCCAATCCCAGAAAGCTACGGATGTTAGTGGGAGTAAGAGGTTTTGCCAGTTCTTAACAGCCTCAGTCTTCATGGGGTCCACCTCCACACCCTGATCGGACACAACATGACCCAGGAAGGTCACTGATCTGAGCCAGAATTCACACATGCTGAATTTGGCATACAACTGATGTTGTCTAAGTACCTGCAAGGTTAGTCTCAAATGTTGTTCATGCTCTTCCTTGGTCCTAGAGTAGATGAGAATGTCATCAATGAATACTATGATGAAAGAGTCAAGGTATTCACGGAAGACCCTGTTCATGAGATCCATAAATGCAGCAGGTGCATTCGTGAGACTAAATGACATGACTAAGAACTCATAATGACCATAACGGGTACGAAAGGCTGTCTTTGGGATATCTCCATCCCTAACCCTAAGCTGATGATACCCTGAACGAAGATTAATCTTAACATACTTGAGACTTTACTCTTTGTGAATTTCTGTTTCACACTTACTCTGGATAATGCATATTACTCAACCTTATCTGAAGCTTCATATTTTAGATTGAGGAACTTCCTTCTCAATCGCACTTAACTTTATGAACCTCACAACTCATGCAACACAAAAATCATGTCCACGCTACAAAAACAGCAACATGACATGCAAACATGAATTCATTTTAACTCTAACTTATTCGGAAACTTAACCTTACTACCCTGTTTCGATAGTCTATGGTAGTCTAGCATTTATGAAGTAATCCATACCTAAGCCATCTCCTTGAGCTAGTAAGTATCCAACTTAGCCTTCTCCTCTTCATCAATACTCATAGCAGGCTTTAGAACCTACCATGCACTAACCTCCATGCGAACAACCACTCTTATCAAACGTCTTTCGTTCACGCTGGGCATTTCTATCACTGCCCCTTCTTGGGAAGGCCAGATCTTGAGTCTGGCGCCTTAGACCACTTGGCCATCCTAATTCTTGTGTGTATTCTTCTACGCACACACACAAGAAGGAAGGTAGATACTTAGAATGACACAAAGTGTCAAAGCTCAAGATAGCACGATAAAGAGTAGAAGAAGGGAAATATTCCTATGCAACATGCAGTATCTAATTCAGGATAGTGGTGCACTTCACTACCATAACTTAGAAACTACTCAATGTGGTTGATGTGAACTTATTATTCTCGGAATTTAATCTAGTGCTCTGATACCAACTTTGTCACGACCGGAGTATAGACCCCAGACGAGACCGGCATCGTTGACCTCTCAGAGGTCGCAGACAAGCCTACTTACGTCATTCTTACTTCATCTAGGTTAATTTTAGCAGAAAATTTAAAAATTTTGTTCCTTATCATTTATAAAGGTCATTATACCTACATTCATAATGTTCACAATCAACCATCTAACATTAAGATTATCAACTGAAAGAAATAGTTCAATACTGTATTAAATGTATAATTGCTAAAATGACACCAATACAATGTCTGAAATAAAAGTGAAAAGAAACACTAGTGGAACATACTCCACTAACTAAAGCCTGCATCTAAGCTATATAGCAATGGTAGACATCCTCGAAAGCATGAGGGCCTACCAAGTCCGGATGAAGCTCCACGTCCGGATAGCTGTAACGTCAACCTGTAAGATCTAGCATCCACCTGTGCCTGCACCTAAAAATATAGAGTTGTATGGGATTAGTACATATTTGTACTAAGTATGGGTATATGAAAGCACACACCAAGGACATGCATGAGTAAGAATAGCTCTTTCCTAACAACATGATTATGGAAAGTCAAGTCAGTGGACTTACCAAATTGGGATTAGGAAAGTGAGTGAGCTTTCCAAATTTGGATTAGGAAAGTTAGTGATCTTTCCAAATTTGGATTAGGAAAGTTAGTGAGCTTTCCAAATTTGGATTAGGAAAGTCATGTCATAAGAGTAACATGCATCATCATACTTATCATATTGCACACAACACCTAACATCTTACACATAGCACATATCATATTGCATATAGCACATAACATCTTTCATATCATTCATTCATATGCCATGAGACCTTGGAATCATGGACTTAACATCAAGACTTCCCAAAATGAGGGCTCAACATATGGGACCTCAACTAGGGAACCTTCTTTAGCAAACACAGAGTTTGCTTCATTCATTCATACGTACTTCATTTCGTTCAATCATAATCTAGTGTAAACACTAGCTATACCTAGGATGTAGTTTAAGACTCTCATCGGGTTTGCTGTGCAATGATCAAGAATAACCTAGTGTTATTACTTGAGTCTAGCTCACATCTTGATTATCCTATCCTAACACCTTTGGTATCTTTCATTTCATTATGTGAATCATTTGAGGCTGGCCTCATTCATTCATTGGGAACTTTAACTTTAACCGACATAGATCATGTGAGCATCATGAAATCCATTGTCTCCCCCACACCGAAAAGAGGTGGAATCACCGGCCAAAGTGACCCAAAACATGCTAGCGTACATGGGAATTGAACCCCGCCAGATCCCTACATTGGATGTATAGGTTCAAAGACTAGGAGATATAAGGAGACCCATACGCGGCATGCCGGACAGTCTCATATCATGAGAGTTGCGTGAACCTCCGCCCTTCCCGAAAGAAGGCATCACCGCTCATAGCTAGTCTGTCGGTGCTCAGTATAAAGTTTCATTTCATTCAACTCATACGTCATGGAAGCTGGCTTCTAGTATGAGGACACCATAGCTCTATAAATGATTTCTCATCTCATCATTAGTATTAAGTATACATTATTCTCAATACTTTCATTAGAGTGTTCATAGAGACTAGTCTCTTCATTAACTTTACACTCTCATATGTGAGTACGTTTTGGTAACATTTACTTAGGCTCATTTGAGATTGCTCTCATATTTTACATTAGCCTCTTATCATGTTGTCACCACATTCATTAACTTTAGCACATTGCTCTTCATAATTACTCACCCCTTATTACGTAAATGTTTATTTCATCATATGCCAATGCACTTGGCCATTTAGTGTGTTTCACACTCTTACTTAACCCTTCTAGGGTTTCATCATTTCATTACATACATCTTAGGTTCACTTATTTTTAAACGTATGTTAGACTTATGGTTCTATACATACAAGCCATGAGGCTTCATTCATAGTTCGTTTAAGTGACTCATATCTTTCTAAGATTATGTGATACAAGACTTATGCATCTTGTATGTATGCCAAGATCTCGATTTCGATCTAAGTAGGCAGCATTATTCTTGAATATTTATTTCACGTATGACTTATGTATCAATACGGAATTTGGGCAAGGGAACCCGGTTTCGAATCCCTTGGACAACACTTTACATTTTTCTTTTTATTTAATTTCGGTCCACATGACATTGGGACCCTAGATCGAGCCCCAACATCAACGTTTCCTTTTTATTTCTATCCTTTGAAAATTCTCTTCCTTGGCTGAGGGGTTGTGGTATCGAACCCCCATAGCCCCTTTTATTTTTTTTTTTATATTTTTCCTTGACTATCTCGAGTTGACCATGAGGTTGTGGGATCGAACCCCCACAGCCTCACTTTACTTTTCTTTTAATTATTCTTTACTGCCTAGAGGTCGTGGGTTCGATTCCCATGCCTCACATTTCTTTTCTTTTCATTCTTTCCTTAAGCTTGACCAAGAGATTGTGGGTTCGAATCCCACTCCTCTCATTTCTTATTTTCATACATTATTTTCCAGCCAAGACCATGGTTCGAATCCCCCTCACCACAATACTTTTAACTCACCAAATTTCATGGTTTTTAACATGGTGAGGTCACGGGTTCGACCTTTAGTGACCTCACTTATTTTTTCTTCACTTTTCATGAAATTGTAAACCACTTAACTTGGCTGAAATTAATCAACAAGGTGTTGGAAATTTTGAGTTATATTTTCAGCTTCTTTTTCATTACATTACACGTTAGTTCTTAGGGGAATTTCGTAGTGCATTTAGAACATTTTAGGTGCATTTTCATAGATTCGTTTAGCCAAGAGATTATTTCTTAAATCAGACACGTTTCATCTCATATGAACATCACGATTTACATAAACATGTGTACATGAAATACAAAGAACTATCATGCCATTTCAAGTCCAAAACCATGACCAATAGCCACGGCAACACACCCAAACACACGTAGTTACATTTTCGGAAAACATCAACATAAGTCACATAATTCCGAACATACATATAAACACATAATCATCACGAAAACACGTTTCATCTCTAGTTTTCTACCAGCAAACATAACCAACCTAGGATTCAATGTGAGCTAGTGACAGGGACATGCAACGGGGAACAACCCTAGTTTTCGGAATAGATTCGTCTGAACCTTAGGGGTCTCTTGGGAAAGGGACCAAAAGAGAAGAGAACCCATACCTTTTTGACGTTCAAACCTTGACTTTCTGCCCAAAAACTTCTCCAAACACATGTCCAACACCGAAATTTCTACACCCCACTTGACAGAAAACCTTCTCTTTGCCTACGTGATTGATTAACGTTTGTTTTTCTTATATTTCGTGTGAGTTCTTCAAGTGTGAAGAACCTTGGTAAATTTTCTTTTCTTGAATGTTATTTGGCAGAGATAAACGTGAATGGGAGAAGAGAGATTGAACGTGAAAGTGAGATAGACGTGAGAGGAGAGAGTTACCATAGGCTTAGGAGTCTAGTTTAGGACTTAGTCAAATAAGGTTTAGTTAATTATTAATAAAAATCTGATTTCCCTTTTAGTTTAAATCAGCCAATAAATAATAAATATTAATTAATTACCTTAATTTACCAACTTAAATAAAAACAACTTTAATTCATTGCTTCCACCTAGGTTCGAACCCGGGTGGAGCAAGACTTCACTTCAAGAGCCAATTTTCGGCCCTCTCTCACCAAAATGCCCCTCCACCTTATTAATTAAATTATTAATTATATATTTAGGGTAAATACGATACTACCCTTAGCCTAGAAAAAGACCATTTTACCCCTAGACCCTCCAAACCTAAGATTTTCCCTTTTTAAGTCCGTTAAAGACTCATTCGAGTAAATCTTCGTATTTGAGAGCCCTACATAGCTTGACCCAACCTTTCCTAGCTCAACTAACTCTACAAGTTAGTTGGCTTGGCTTTAGCAAGGGTTCGGAGGTCTGGTTCTACGCGCATCAATCCGTGTGAACCCGGTCTAATCGTAGGCATTCTAAACACATTACGCATTACTTATCATATTCATTTTTAGGGTTGTTACAGTTTGTCACGACCCAAAGTACACCCTAGAAGTTAGGGCATCCTTAAGTTGCCACACAGCGTACTCGACCTCTCGGAGGTCTTGCACAAGCCCTTAGACATAATTCATTGCATATATATGAAAAGTAGTACATAACTAAAACTTTTCACAACAATAGAGCAATAGTTCAAAATCTCTTTTATAGGAACATATGAAAGACTAAGTCTCCTTGAAGCCATCTTAGACATATGAATATCTTGGTCCATATCCCATACATCAACAAAATAGAAAATACTATAGTCTAGTACAATGTCTTTCGAAAAGAAAAGCTAAACATAACTATGTCCTCGAATTAATTGAGGACATACCAAGATTTGCTTGAAAGGATGCTATTTCCAAGCTTGCTCCCCATAGACTCCTCACTTGCCACTTACACCTTTAGAGATAAAACAACATATGCAATTAGTACATTGAACGAACTAAGTATGGTGACATGCAATAAAATCATGCTAAAACGGATATTTTCTTTATAATATGCTTTTATGCTCTTTTGATGTAAATCCCATAAAACAAGTATGAACCACTTTCAAGACACATACGCATATAAGAAATACTTCAATTAATCCATAAGAAACCACCATCATCACTTACAAACCATATAAGCACGTATACCTCCTACCAAAGGTCATCCTAAGACCCACCTAAGTAAGATATGAAGTGGCCACCCATACAACCCCTTAACACACACCTAAGTGATCCTCAAGACTTCATAAAGTAAGATTATTCCCTTTTCATCATCAAACTCCCTACCTAAGGTTAATCTAAGACTCACCTAAGTAATACATGAAGAGACCGCCCAACTTCAAGCCTACCTAAGAAATCCTCAAAGCTAACCTAGATAAGAACCATTTCATTCACATGCATTAACTTAAGCCAATAAATAGTCACTAAGACATTTAAGAGACATTCATATTTAGAAGACTTCACATAATGGTCTTGGAAGACCTAGGGAACCCTCATCCTAGCATCTTCAAAGCCTACTCATGCCATATATAGATAGCATCCCATTCCACTACATACACATTGTAGAACTTCTCCAATACTAGAATGTGTCCCACATGATGAGAATAGGCATTAACCGACATAAACCGTACTAGATAGGCATGGAATCTGGAGTCTACCCTACTCCGAGGGAGGGTGTCCTACTTGCCCAGGGTAGAACTAGGACACATCCCATGTAGGTACATGGTTAAGGAATATCAAAGGTTTCTTTGTACTCTAGTCTCAACTTAAGTAGAGTCACTACCACAATCATTTTATCTCGGTGCTAGCCATGTTCTCATAGAGTAAGTTCAATCACATAAGGGCATATGAGAAGTTACCATATTTTAGTCATTACCAAATCATAATACACCTATTAAGGATGGGTCCACTAGGGCTGCCACTCAATGGTTATAAGGATATCTCAATGACTTCCGTAGACATGGTTTCTTGTCGTTCCATCCAATATATCCCTTAGTCCATCATTCACACAAGAAGGATACCATTACGACTTTCAACTTCAAGAATATCATAACCTTTTCTATATTGAAGGTTCCAAGTCATTGAACTTCTTAACATGTTCAAGGTCATATTTCGATCAATCATACACATACATCAAAAAAGGTGCTTAATCCTACTAAGTCAAGAGTTCATATTCACATTTTTTCATGTCTCAAGTAGAGGAACATAAGCCTACCAATAAAGACACAACATCATCATCTTATCACATATTTAATAACATTCAAGTATTATGTAGGGACCACTAAGTCTACCTAGCAAGATACCCTACCAATACACCTAGAAGCACATCATATCCTACCATAATCACATATAGTCATATAGAGAAGATTCATACTTTAACCTTACACACATATATACAAATTATCATACTTCACCTTGAACGTCTATACAAGCTATGACATGATAACATAACAATTCACATAAAATTGCCGACAAGGCCATATTCATAACAACTATAACACATAAACACCGCCATCATAAGTGGACCATACCAATTAACACAATTGAATAGCGAATCTAAACAATATAGAAGAGATTAGGTCAACTCACCACTTTTCCGTCATCAACATCAGCATTCCTTAGCCTTTTCAATCAATTCACTTCACAAAGGCTCTTACCCATAGCCATATACATAATTCTAAACCAATAACCAAACAATACCAATGATACAACAAGATACAATATGAATATCATCAAATTAAGGCAGCCTATATATAATTCTATCATGATCTATACATAATTCAATAGCCCAATACAATCTACACTTGAATTCACTAATATTAAGTCATGATCAATTCACCCACATTAGAGCCAAAAATAGGAATTCAGGAAAAGCATGGGTTCATAGGAAATTTGTTCTAAAATCATTCAATTCACATCAATTATATCATAAAATATTGATTCAAATCATTTCATGCAAGAACTCATGCCTAGAATTCAAAATAGGAATTTCTATGTTTTTTTATCATCTTTGAAAAGTTTTTGAAATTGGCTCCTTGATTTGAAGAATATTCAAGGATGAAACACCATACCTTAAGTGAAAAAAAGCCCGCAAAATTGATGGAGAAAACTTGAAAATTTTGTCTTCTTTTTTGGAGCTTCAAAGCTTCATCAATGGAGGTTTTCGAGAGAAGGATTGGAGAGGTTTTCTTTTGAGTTGAGAGTTCAGCTTAATTGGTGACTTTTTGGTGTTTCAAAAGACTCAATAACTTTCAATAAATGATAACCAAACTACCCAAAATATCCCTGCACTTAATGGACATTTTAACCGATTCAAATTTGACTTAAAAACGACGCGACCAAATCTGGGACATGGTTGCGCGTCGCGGAGGCACTTCCAATTCTTGGTTTTTGAAAATTTTGAGACAGAATGGTTTGTGTTGGCCCCGCGTCGTAGAGTAATTTTTTTTCCATTTAAGTGTAGCTGGCGTGACGCGCCATGGACTCCAATTCTTGGTTGCCTCGGCAACTTCCTTGATCAAGGACCCTTTGACTGGTCCTTGGGGCGTCATTCTCAGATGTTTAGACCTTTTACATGTAAGTCTATGTTTAGGAACCATCGATAACCATTCCACCCTCATAACATACCCCAAAACTCCACTGCAAAACACTACCATACATTAGTTTAACCTAGGCTAGTTTTCGGGTGTCTTGGTTGTTCTTCGATGTTTCTCTTCCAAACTCTTCAATATGACTCCTAACACTTATATTCATCAATTTAAGACCTTATTAACTCATAATAGACATGTTAGACTCTAGTTTAACCTAGCTCATTTTTAGGGTGTTACACTCTTGAGAGAGAAATAGACTTCGGCATAGACATCTTCCAGATAATCGTCCTATATCTATTATGTCATATAGAATGGCACCAGCAGAATTGAAAGAACACTTAAAAGATATGTTAGATAAGGGATTCATTCGTCCAAGTGTCTCACCTTGGGGCACTCTGGTCTTGTTTGTGAGGAAGAAAGATGGTTTCCTTAGTATGTGCATGGACTACCGTTAGTTGAATAAGGCTACCATAAAAAATAAATATCCTCTTCTGAGAATTGATGATATTTTCGACCGTCTTCAGGGTTCTTCCTGTTTCTCGAAAATTGATCTCAGATTAGGATACCATCAGTTGAAAGTTAGGGAATGTGATATTCCAAAGACAAATTCATAACGAGATACATCATTAGGGTTTTTGGTCATGGCCTTTGGGTTGACCAATGTGCCTGCAACATTCATGGATCTTATGAACAGAGTATTCAAACCTTATCTATATGTGTTTGTTATCATTTTCATTGATGATATACTAATCTATTCAAGGAATAAAGAAGAACATGCTAGTCACCTCAGGATAGTCCTTCAGACTTTGAGAAATAAGAAGTTGTATGCTAGATTCTCAAAATGTGAGTATTGGCTTAAGTTTGTGGCATTTTTGGGCTAGATAGTTTCTGGTGATGGAATTAGAGTTGATACCCAAATGATAGAAGCAGTTCACAGTTGGCCTAGACCCATATCTCCAACTGACATTAAGAGTTTCTTGGGTTTGGTTGGCTATAAAAGGTTTGTTGAGGGGTTTTCGTCTATTTCATCTCCTTTGACCAAGTTGACTCAAAAGACAATTAAGTTTTAATGGTCTGAAGCTTGTGAGAAAAGCTTTCAGGAATTGAAAAAGAGGTTGACTACTGCCCCAGTTTTGACTTTACCAAAAGGTACTCAAGGCTTTGTAGTGTATTTTCATGCATCTAGAGTTGGTTTGGGTTGTGTTCTAATGCAGAATGGGAAATTTATGGCTTATGCCGACAGTTGAAAGTTCATGAGAAGAACTATCCAACCCATGACTTAGAGTTGACTGTTATGGGATTCACCTTGAAGATATATATGGCGTCACTATTTGTATGGTGTTCATGTTGATGTATTCACTGATCACAAGAGACTACAATATGTATTCACTTAGAGAAAGCTTAATCTCAGACAAAAAGGTGGTTAGAATTACTCAAGGATTATGACATGAGCATTCTTTACTATCCAGGTAAGGCTAATGTGGTTGTTGATGCCTTAAGCAGGTTGTCTATGGATAGTACTGCCCATCTTGAAAAAGAGAAGAAAAAACTAGCAAGATATGTGCATAGACTTGCACACCTATGAGTCTGACTCATCGATTCGAGAGAAGGAGGAATAGTGGTAAAGAATGAAGCCGAATCATCATTAGTGTGAGAAGTGAAAGAGAAACAAGACCAAGATTCCATTTTGCTTGAATTGAAGGCAAATGTTCATAAGCAAAGAGTATTTGCTTTCGAACAAGGGGGAGATGGTGTATTAAGATATCAAGGTAGATTGTGTTCGTATGGTGGATGGACTCCACGAGAAGATCATGGAGGAAGATCATAGCTCCACATATTCCATTCATCCGCATTCCACAAAATGTAGCGTGATTTGAGAGAAGTATACTGGTGGAATGGCATGAAGAAGTGCATTGCTGAATTTGTTGCTAAGTGTCCCAATTGCCAACAAGTTAAAGTAGAGCACCAAAGGCCTGGTGGTTTGTCTCATAATGTAGATTTTCCAGAATGAAAGTGGGAGATGGTTAATATTGATCTTATCACAGGGTTACCAAGGTCTCGCAACCAGCATGATTCCATTTGGGTTATTGTCGATAGAATGACAGATTCAACCCACTTTTTGTCGGTAAAGACTTCTCATTAGGAAGAATATTATGCTAAGTTGTATATTCAAGAGGTTGTAACACTTCATGGAGTTCCGGTATCCATCATTTCAGATAGAGGTGCACAATTTACTGCATAATTTTGAAAATCCTTTCATAAAAGTTTGGGTTCAAAGGTATACTTAAGTACTACCTTTCATCCTCAGACAGATGGGCAAGATTGCGTACTATTCAGACCCTAGAGGATATTTTGAGGGAATAAGTGATTGATTTCAAAGGAAATTGGGATGATCACCTACCCCTAATTGAGTTTGCCTACAACAACAGTTACCACTCTAGCATCCAAATGGCTCCATATGAAGGTCTTTATGGGAGAAGATGCATATCTCCTATATGATGGTTTGAAGTTGGTGAAGAAGGGTTGATAGGACCAGATTTAGTTCATTATGCTATGGATAAGGTGAAGGTGATTCAAGAGATGTTGAAGACGACCTAGAGTTGTCATAAATCCTACACTGACATTAGGAGAAGAGAGTTTGAGTTTGAGGTAGATGACTGGGTTTACTTAAAAGTTTCACCCATGAAGGGTGTTATAAGGATTGGTAAGAAGGGGAATCTTAGTCCCCGGTATGTTGGTCCATTTGAAATTTTCAAGAGGATTGGCAAAGTGACTTATGAGTTGGAGCTACCACAAGAGTTAGCAGCAGTTCATCCGGTGTTTCATGTCTCCATGTTGAAGAAGTACATAGGTTATTCTTCCTTGATCATTCCAACTGAGAATATTAAGATCAAAGATAACTTCTCTTATGTGGAGATTCCGGTGCAAATCCTAGATCGCCAAGTTCGCAAGTTTAGAACAAAAGAGGTAGCATCAGTCAAGGTACTTTGGAGGAACCAATTTGTTGAATAAGCTACTTGGGAAGCTGAAGAGGACATGAATAAGGGATATCCACATCTCTTTGAATCTGGAGAGAATGCAGACCAAGGTACTAATTTTCATCTAGTACTATCTAATTTTGTGTATGTATTTTGTTTGGTTGCATTTGCTTGTAGGTGTTTGAACTTGATGTTGATACCCTTAGTCTAGTAAAAGTAACCTCATTCGAGGACGTATGTTCCCAAGGGGGACATATTGTAACATCTCGCAACTAGAAAGAACTAGGAAATAGTTTAAAATCTAAAAATACTTATTTTTGGAAAGAATAAGAAAATCAGGAAAATGTCTAAGTTAAAAGTGAGTTTTGGTCAACTTTAAATAAACATAACTCCTAGATCAGTATGATTTAGGGGTAGTTGTAGATATTGTTGGAAATACCATAGAATAATCTTTCCAACGCCGCCGAGTTTGCGCAATTTCAATATCGTATGAGTGAGTTATGCCTTTCGGAAGTTTGACTTTTAGATTAAGGAAATTCCAAATCTGGATTGTGGAAAGGTAAACTAGTCTTTTACTTAATTAAATTTTCTATTTCATTTTGGGATTTATTGGGGTTAAATAAGACTTTGCTCAGTTTAGAAAAAGGAGAACTTATGTTGAGGCTTGGAGAAGAGAGAACAGAGAACATAAATCAAGAATTCGCAAGGAAGTTTAAGTTTTGCGAGTGGAATTCAGCGGGGGGAATCCCTACAAGGTATGTGAGATCACATAGTCATGGGTTAGTTCACTCACATGCCAATCTTGTTTCAATTCAGCGAGTTTAAGTTGTTTGAATGTTAAGAAAGTGAGTTCTTGAAGAATATTGTTGAAAATTCGTTGAGTTATTGATGGTTGTGTTGCTGAAGTTTTTAGATGGTTTGATTCATGTTTTAGGTTGTAATTTCAGGTTAAATCTATTTTATATTGATAGTACTAATGATCTTAAGTGTTTGGGGAAAGAATCATGGAAGTTTAGAGGGTTTAGAGATAAAAAACGAAAGAGGAAAGTCAAGAACGCATGGGTTAGGGGGTTGGGGCGTCGCGCCTCTCAAAGCACCACAGAACAATCTCTGTCCGTAGGGCCTTGGGGCACCGCTCCAGCCAGAGCGTACCACCCAGCTTTGTGCAATTTGAGGGTTGGCGCCCCATGCCTCTCAGAGCGCCAGGGTCGCCAGTTCTCCCCATTCTTCCCCATCTTTCCATACAAGTTCCTAAGTGATGTACCTATGTTTCCTAGTTGATTCTAACACTCTAAGGTACATCTAAACATCATGAAATCATCCATAAACATTAGATCATGAACCTTTAATCCATAATCCAATTCAAGAAAAGCTAAGGTCAAAGCCAAAGAAGTTAAGAAGTAAGTCAAAGCAAAGTTCTTAAAAGTTTTCAAGAGTCTTTAACAATGTTTTAACTTTGTTTTTAAGACTTAAGTTTCAATCTAAGTAAAGATTAAAGAGTTGAGTTCATTTCTCAAAAGTTATAAGGGAACTAAGTATTACCTAAGAGTTTATAAATGTTTTCACATTTTAGATAAGAGGAAACTAAGATTTTACAAAAGAGATTTGAGCAAAAAAGGGAACATCGGTTCCAAGAGAGCTTTTAAGCTAAGTGTTGAGTAATTATATCAACCCAAAGAAAGAAGTTGTTTTAAACACAAATGAGCTAAGTATATTTTTTGGAGTAGTATTGAGCACCGATATGGGGATACGAGTTTATATTAACTCAAGTCTCCATAAACCATGTAGCCATCATGGGTATCAAAGGGTCATACTTTTTAGATGATCACTTAAGTTAAGCTAGTGGATCCACTAAGTTAAGTAGTTCTATACAACGACAAAGTATAAGATAGTTCTGGAAGCGTGGGCAAGACATTGTATCACCACTTAGGCTCATAGTGGTGGTTGTCGGTTAGAGAATCTTCCACAGAAACTATGTTATTTCATTATAAAAGTAAGGTTGAGTTTGTATATATATATATATTGCATGTGTCGCATTGATTTATATTGAGTTAAGTTACTCATGAGTTGAGAAGAGCCAAGGTAAGTGTTTCTTTCATATCATTTTCAAGGTTAAGTGGTCTTTAGCATTCCAACTCGCATACTCGTACATTCAATGTACTGATGCTAGTTGGCCTGCATCGTCTTATGATGCAGACGAAGGTAACTAGAATCGGCATTCGGCGTGCTGTTGATCCAGTGAGTAGCTCAGAGTCAGTTGGTGAGCCTCCTTACGTTCCGGAGGACATCTTTTATCTTTTATTTTCTAGTTTTCAGTTGTTAGGATGATTGGGGGTCCCAACATCCCTCTTTGTTTTAGAGGCTTCATAGACAAATAACATTAGTTCTTTTGTCTTATTCATTTTTATTGTATACGTTTAAGACTTAAGTTGTCATTTTGGCTAAGTTATTACCTTTTTAGTTATTTTATGAGCAATATGTCTTGTGTTTAAGTCTTCCGCTGAGTAAATAAGCTAGGTCAAAGGTCTGCTCGAGGCCAACAATGGTTGCTCGAGTGCCAGTTCCTCCCATGTTGTAGGCTCGGGGCATGATAGCTATATTACCTGGTTATTCTTACATTAAAGACTACTCACAAAAGATAGGATTTGGAAACTAGGACTTAGCCAAGATGAGAAATGGCTAATATATGGCGTTGAGCGAGAAACGATGGAGTACTTATTCTTTGAATGCATATAATCAAAGACATGCTGGTGGGATATCCTTCAATGGCTCGGTAGCGCAATTAATAGATGGGAGCTGAAGGGTATATATAGAAGACTTTATAGAAGAACAAAAGGAAGAGGATGTAGAACTCTGGTGATGGGGATCATAGCTTCACTAATCTACAAGATTTGGAAGACGCGTAACACTGTTGTATGGGAACTCAAACTAGTGCAACCACAAAACAGGAATGTAGGTTTTGCAAGGACACCTTCTTGTGTAGGAAACTGAATCGAAGGCAAGAGTGGATAGAGATCATACTCAAATAGACTATATAGATACTATATAGAAGTAACATTGATGTATAGAGCATAGTAGACTACATATAGTTTCAGGTTTTCCTTTCGTTACAATGTAAATGTTGGTGTGGAGATCAATATAATGTTTTCTTCACAAAAAAACAATCACAAAGCATTCCAATCCATCTAAAGGACCCTCAAGATTCGTTCAGAATCCTGTACTTACAAACCAAATATGCTATCAAACTAAACTCGACGTACGGAACTCAATGAAACCATAGAAACATGAATGTGGGTCTCCTTGACCCCAAAATCGTGAAAGTCTCAATAAACTAATATAATGCTTAAAACCAACTTCCCTTGAACCTCGAAAATAATTAACAAAAACCTCACCTAGGCCTATTATCCTAAATCCAATGGAACCATCGAAAATTTGATCCGAGCATCTGAACTTCAAAGTTGACCAAAGTCAATCCAAAGACTAAAATCATAACAACTTGAAAATGAGGATCTCAAATCAGTAAAACACTTCAGAATCAGAAAACGACGATACTGTAGGATCAAATTCCTCATTTTGAATCTGATGGAGCTGATGAAATTTCATTCAGAGACTCAAAACTTTGACGGTTACCAAAAACACCTTAAATAACTTAAGCCTTTCCACTCAAAACTTTCAAAAATCACAACTTTTCAATCAAATTTTAAACCTAACTTCATAAACTCATCATAAATAATGACTTAGGACAACTATTAGAAGGGGTAAAATGATAATTTTACAAAAAAAAATTCAAGCTGACTTTCCGGGTCATTATATGTAGTTGAATATCAACGACACCCTTCACCCTTTTGATTTTGCCTTAGTACTTTGAATTTAGAGCTATACCGGAAACTAATTTGTTTGAGCTAGATTATTGTTCTCTATCCCTTCATGTAAATTTTATTTAATGAACACAAAAATAAGGAGGTTTAATTTTACTAGGATATTGCATAATCTGCAATTTCAATGAATTGTAAATAGTTTAAGAAGAGTCTTATACACTCATACATAAGAGGAGAATTTAGAAACAGAAATAATAAAAATGGATATTTAAATTTTATGCTTTTACAGCATAATGTCAATGAGTTTTAATGATTTTCTCTTCTTTTCTTTTGTTTGTATATATTTGTTTTGTTTATATTTAAGATTTCCAATTTTATCTACGAAAATTTTTGAATGTAATAAAAAAACATCAATTTTATCTAGTCGGAGACCATTGGGTAAAAATAAAATAAAATAAATTTGAGACCTTTAATTATCGAGGAAGCTTAGCATATCATTGTTAAATTATAATAAGTTATAATATTGAGTTTATTGGAAACTATACTATATAGATAAAACTAGACAAGGACAACCTCTTGACGACATCTATGTATGATGATGATATGTTTGGTACCAACGAAAATATTCTTAAAAAAACTAATTTTTAGATTTTTCTAGATTGATTAATAATTTTTAGGAAAAAACATGTTTTAAGAAAATAAATTTCTCTAAATGAGAAAAATAATTGAGAAAGCCTTGTGAGATATGATCATTATGACTCCATTAATGATCATTTTAGTGAATTCGTGTAATTTACATAAGAGAATTTATCTATTATTTTCAATTTTTCAATCGGATGTGTACCAATGTTTTTTCTGCATATTTAAAATATGGGGTTGAATCGATAAATATTATTTGTATTTCCATTAAATTAAAGTTAATATTTAAATTAAAAACCAACATCGAGTCCTAGCTATTAAACAAAACATAGACTAAAGCGAAAGATTACAAAATGCAACTCCACAAGATGGTCCTTAGATTATATATACTTGCTCAAACAAAGAAGTTAATCAATTAAAATTGAGATAGGAAGAAGAACCTTATATTATTTAAATAAAATAAAAAAGCACTACATTATCCACCCAAAAAAGAAAAAACTCAAAAAAATGTCACAATGTTTTGCTAAAAGTATACAAAGAAGTGACACTATGACAATTACAAGGCATTTTATTGTACAACCATAGTTATTTAAATTAAAAACACAAGACGATGAAACAAAACAAAACAAGAAAAATCTTGGTTTTTACAATGTTGGACTTCCAACCAAAACCAAAATCTTTCCAGACTTGTCTATTGGATGACAAAATTCTACAGTATGATTTTTTCTAAAATTGGCAATTTTTTATCATATGGTACTATAATATTCTTTTTAAAGAGTCCTAGCCTATCAGCACTCAACTTTGTCATATAGGTAGATTTCTTGTATTCTTGCCATGTAAATTCCTTGTACAAACTTTCTTCCCCTTCTTCCATTAAAGATGATAAAGGCAGTATTTTTTCATTCAAAGGAGGCCCACCAAAATAAATCATTGACAATCTTGACTTTACACTGTTTGCCAAGACTCTATGTTTTACACTCTTAAACCTCCCGTTAGTCAGTACCTGCCATAAAAAAAACACAAACACATTAAAATTAATTAACCACAAAATTCCAATTTGAGAAAAATAACCCCTAATTAATAAGGATCATTTAGTTTGTTATGTACCATTTAAGTCATATACATATTAATTAATCCTATTAGCACAATTAATAGTTTTTGAAAAATTGGAGAAACTAAGTAGGAAAATCTGAAAAAATGATACTATTAGTATGGACAAATTAAAAGTAGACGGTTTGATCATCTTTTATCATGAAATTTGAAAATTGGAGAAACAAAAACAATTTTTTTTTCTTTCAAATTTTGCAATAAAACATGGCGTTACGCATACGCACTTATTATTTTCAAAAGTGAAAAAAATTAATTAAATTGTTTAAGAATGAAAACAAACCCAAGTTGTTTTAAACTTTTTGTGAATAAATTTAGAGTGGAAAAAAAAAGGTAAAGAAACGCCTTTTTGTTGTTATTTAAATTTTTTAAAATTGTGAAAGTTGGATTCTTGTGTAAAAAATTCAAAAAAAAAAAATCACATGAAAAATGTTGTTACTAGCACGTAAAAATTATTACCTGCAGAGAATCTCCAACAACGATGAAAAATGAGTGCTCATCAGGAGGAACTGAGATCCATGTACCATTTTTAAGTGATATTTGGAGTCCAGTTGTGTTATTAGACCTTATAACTGATATAACTTGTGGATCTGTGTGCTCACCAAAACCAATAAAATTTCTATCACCTTTCAAATATGCTTCAATTTCTGTGCATGGTGGATAATGATTTACTCTAAAACAAGAGTCACTCTTTTCATCCTTGAGCATCCTACTCAGCACATTTTTTGGCTCAATATTCAAACCATCTGCTATCTTTTCTAGCACAACACATGCTATATTTCTAACGGATGTCACGTATTTATTTAGACCATACCTATAGAATATAAACACAAGAGCGTTAAAAACAGAGAATATTATTGATCCTTAAAGAAAAAATATATAAATGCAAAACAAAAACAATGAAATTGCCTCTTTTTCTTAATATAATGGTTCACCCGATAATGACTAGTCATGATCAAAGTATAAAAATTTAAATTAGAAAAAATATATATCAATGCTTTCCAAAATATAGATAATTAAATAACACGTGTAAATATATGACTATAAAACAACAAGTTAATCAAATCAATCTTTACTTTGTATAATAGAAAAGGTCACCGATATTTACTAAAAAAAAAGGTGTAGTCGGTGACAGATTTTGCCAACGGCAATATAGTAAATACTAAGACATGTTAAAAAAAGTCTAAAATGTCTATTTCTTTTTCAATTTAGGTATCACAGTTGAAATGCCAAAATTTGAACATCTATTAAAACATATAAAATTTTGAAATAAAATTTATATATAAATAAATTATCTTAAAAATAAATTCCAATCTAAAAAAAAAAAGGATGGAATCTCAAAACTCCAAGACGGACACAAAAACTAAAACTTGTAGAAATTACCAGAAACGATGAGGAGTTTGAGGAATGGTGACGGATTTCTCTGAAACGAGTCCATCGTGTACAGGCAATAGAAGATATTCAACCCAACCGACATCGCCATGTGAGCCAATTCTCTTGTTACCATAACCGTAAGGGGAAGCAGGACCAGCTTTGTCCTTGTCACACTGTGGTAAATCAAACAACTTTCCTGCATCACTTTCCAATTTCATCATCGTTTCATCAGGAACACCGTGATTGATAATCCTGAAGAATCCGAATTCTTCACATGCTTTTGTTATAAGGAATTTAGCATTAGGATCTAACATGTCAATCACTGGAATAACACTATTATTATTATTATTACCAGAGGTAGATTTGCATGTTCTAAATAAATTTGAAGAATTTGGAAGAATTGATTCATTAGATGAAACCACCATTTTTGAAAGGATCCAAAATTAGATTTTTCTTGATTAATTGGGAATTTTCTTTTGTTGTTGTTGTTGTAATGCATGAGAGCAAGGCGTTACAAACTATTTATAGTGTACAAAGGAAAGCCATCTGGGGTTAGTGATGACACATGTTCTCTTTTATTTGCTACGCAGTTTATGCCATCTGGACTTCCCTTTTCTTTTTTTTTAAAATTAAAGGATAAATATATTCGGAACTATAGTAAATGGTATAGAGATATCCTTAGTCATATTTTTGGAATATTCATATGCCTATCGTACAAAAACTAGAGCATATATACATTTTATCCTAACGGACATACGCGTGTCATAATCTTATTCATCAACTCAATATTTATTAAATATTATATCGACGGATAAGATTGTGTCACTTGTTCCTATTTAGTCATTCGTTAGAGTAAAGAACATATATGATCTAGTTTTTGCACGACGAGCAGGGGCGGACCCACGTTATCTCCAGGGTGTTCACCCGAACACCCTCGATAAAAAAATACACTGTATACCTAAGGTGAATTTTCTGAATTTGTATTGATATATATATATTTTGAACACTCTAAATCACAGATGGATGAGATAGCCCAGCGGTAGCTGATCTCAAAGTTATGCGTGACGGCCAGGGTTCGCATCCCTGCATTGGCATTTTATTTTTACATTTTTTGGTTTCAGTTTTTTTTTTTTAGTTAGATGTTT
This sequence comes from Solanum sitiens, assembly GCA_016801875.1. Lineage (NCBI taxonomy): Eukaryota > Viridiplantae > Streptophyta > Magnoliopsida > Solanales > Solanaceae > Solanum > Solanum sitiens. The sequence continues at coordinate 1,807,344 of JABWTJ010000036.1, read as the reverse complement.
ATACTTTTAATTTCTGAACCTCCTCAACGAAAATCCTAGGTCCGCCACTGACGACGAGGACATCAATATCTCAAAAATATAATAAAAAGTATGGACGTATCATTTATAATATTTGGAATATATATATATATATCATCGTTTTTCACTATTTAAAAAAAAAATATGACAATAATAAAGAGGACAAAAAGTTTTTTTTTGATACTGTCACGTAAATAATGCTAATTTTTTATTTTTTGGTCATGCTAGTCTAGTAACATTGAAGACGTGTAATGTAGACCAAGAATAAATCATGTAAGGGTTGTTTCGTTGATTACGTATATATTAGATGTAGTGCTTGTGTCAGCATAAATTTAATACATGTTATTTTTAGAAAAGGTTTTTTGACAAAGATGAAAATTTGGATTAACCAATTGTTTTAAAAATATTTTTGAGTTGCTAGTTATTATGATTTGTAGTACAGTTTACCACATTTTTATATAAGATTATTACTTTATTTATTTCACTTTACTTGGTCTAAATAAAATTCTGAGAATTAACTTAATACTAATTAAATATATTTAAAATCATTAATTATTACATCTAGGGTTGTTCATGGTTATGATTAAACAGCCAAAACGAACCGTAATCCGAACCAAATCGATTAAAAAATGATATTTAGTTTGATTTGGTTTTTAAATTTTGAAAATCGATACTATTTGGTTTGATTTTGATTTTACTAAAAAACAACTGCAAAAATAACCAAACCAAACCGATAAATTAGAAATTTAAATTTTATAGTTATTTCTATATTATTTATAAATAAATATAAATACTTTGTTAAATTTTAAGTAACTTAAGTCTTTAACTTTACAATTTTCTCAAGCCTAACACTTAAATTTTAGCTTAATAACAATCCTAAGTCCAATTCCATCAAAATTTATTACTTACCATACCTTTCATAAGATAGTCACACTTTCTCTTAATTTAATAACTTTGTTCGTGTAATGATAACTCTAGTATTGCTTAGTTGTTTAATTGAACCAACAATAGCTCTTCTGTGGATTATTCATGTACTAGATATTTTTTAATCAAGATATGTATGTCCTAAAAGAATTATTTCTTTCAAACAAAAAAACCCAGAAAAACCGAACCAAACTGTCAATAACCAAACCGATGTTTATTTTTTTCATTTGGGTTGGTTTGGTTTTAGAAATTTAAAAAATCGACTAGATTGGTTTGATTTTGATTTTAACCAATAACCGATTCAAATCGAACCACGAACACCCCTAAATTTACATCATCCTCTCCTTATATGAAGCAATAAAATAAAAATCATAGAGAAGAATATATTGAAATTATCAAACTACCCTTGAGATACAAACAAACATGTTGAGGAAGGCTTACGTGCGTGTAGTCTCTTCTAATATGCGTAGTAATATATAATTTAATTTCAGTAACATATTTTGCATAAATAATACAAAGTTTAAGTGGTTAAACAAGAAAACATGATTATAGTTTTACTAATAATGCAATATGTAATCGCCCTCATAAGAGAAAAATAAGTCATATCTAAAGTTTCATTTGGTTAAGAGTTTAAATAATAGTAATAATAAATTGAAATTTCATTAGTTGTAGAAATAACTCAATCTCTGATATTAAATATATCGCAATTCAGAATTAGTCCGTGAGGGTATCCCACAACAAAATATATCAGAATTCTATAGAAAATCGAGCAAAAATTTCTCTATGTTTGGGCATATTAAAAAAAATCCGCCTCAATTAAAAGCTAATCAGATACACAATGACCAAATCAGTCAAAATCTTCATCAACTATCACTCAACACAATATAAGCTAAATCAATCTTCAACTACATGGAAAAAATGCAAAACTAATCTCAAGATTATAATCACGGAAGAATATTTCTAACTCTAATTAAATGATTATAGAGTGCATCTAAGAGCTTTTAAAAAAAATCATAAAAGGCAGCCGCACTAAATCTCTAGTGGAAAAACAAACTATCAACTGATATACAACCAACAAAACAACCAGGAAAACAATTTTTCAAGCCTTTAAAACAAACATTCATAATCAAAAGTGGAAGTTAGAAACAATCATGGAATAATCCTCCTAGAACCTGAAAGTCATTTACTAAAGCATAAACATGATCTAGAATATGGGAACACAACCTCAGAAATAAAGGAGACTAAATCTGAAAAATGGATTAGAATAGAAAGATAAATTCATGGAAGCCTAGAGGAAGCAACGCACAAGTAAATTTAGAAAGTACTAGAGTCACACCTGAGGTCGCGAAGCAACCACTAAAATATGTCATGTATTCAATAAAGAAACACCAAGTGCAAAAGAAGAACATAAAACTATAGTGCACTAATAGATTCACCGTCCAATTCCAAATATATAAAATACAAACAAAAAAGCATAACTTAGTAAGACAAGACAATGCACAATATAGCTCAATTAGTAAGATCAACATGACTCTACTCCTCGTCTTGATTTGATAACTACAACAAAAATGTTCAACACATTATGAAATCAACATGTAGAACAATCACATGTACCAGGCGTGGTATTCAAGCATACTAATATGAACTTGTACCACACATGAAACCCGAGCCAAACAATAGATATCTTGTACTATGGATGATAGTCGAACCAACCGATATATGTACAAGGTGTGGTACCTAGTCCAACTTAGAGATATCATGTACTTGGTATGGTATTCATGTCAGTTGATAATACGTACCATGTATGGTACCAAAGACAACTAATAATCACACATCACACGACCAGAGTCATCACAATCAGACTTGTAACACACAAGCAAATAAGAAGAGTTCATTGCATGAGATTAACAACAAGATATCATTTCAATTTTATCGCTTTTCAATACCCTTATCATATATTGTACAAGTTTTACTAGCAAGCAGTTAATCATGCACATATGACATAAACGAGAAATAATTCAACCATCACCTACCTCAAATCAAACTTTAAATTTTTATTGAACATGAGTCTTCCTCTTCATACGAAGTCTAGCTTGTTCTTGGTCTATAAAAAGTCAATTATAACATAATACAAAACCAAAAGGGTCCTAAATGTAATTGTATTATATCCTAAATCTAAAACACATGTCAATTCATGATATTTCCACCCAAATCAAGGTTTTCCCACCTTTAAATAAAATAAAACCCTCCCCTAATGTCACTACCATGGATTCTAAAGCCTAGTAGTCAAATTATCAGGCTACGAGAGTAATTTACTTTCTTTTATGGATGATTTCAATGAAAAACTATGAAAATTTTCCTAGGTTGCCTTTGCACTTCCCCAAAATATTCTTGAATGGCAATGGACTATTTTAGGGAGTTTTCTGCAGTTTTAGCAACTTATCCCGCCATAGCAGTCTAATATCACTATAGTAGCAACATTGTGGCGAGAATTAATTCCTCCCGTGGTGGCAGAACATCAACAGCTAAAGCGACTTTCACGAGACAGAACATCAGAAATCCTCTCAAATTAGCCTATTTCGTAATACAACTTTGATATACTGCTGATTTATGGTACTTATAATTCTTTAAACTTGAATTTTTGCATGTCTTGTAAGCATTTGTTAGTAGATTTGATGGTGTTATTGTCTTTAATTTGAAATAAAATAGGTTTTGGTAGCTTGAATTAAGAAGATAGTGTTAGCAGCATGTTTTGGTGATTCTACAAGCCAACCTACGAGCCATATGCAGAACTCGTAAATAGGGTCAGCATGAATAGAAACAAAGCTGGAGTTACGAGAGGGGAGCATGAGACGTAGGATGTTCTATGAGTTGTAGGTCCATGGTCATAGAAAAGATGAAAAAGTTAGGCTCCAACATTGGGATTACGAGTGAACATTACAAGTAGTACAAAGGCCTACAGACTGTTGGTCCTGTCCACAGAAAAGATCCTAAGACATGTTTTGAAGAGTGCTTTCACGAAAGGGACTCTACGACCCGTAGGTCGTAGAAACGGTTGTCAAAGTCTATTTTTACTTAGTTTTGTTAGCTTATTTAATTATGATTAGTTGTATATAAATACTCTTGATATTTTTTATTTTCAATGTTCGTTTTTTTTATTTTTGAGAATTAAGTTGTGAAACACGTTTTCATTTTTTACTCTTATATTACATCTTTCATTCATCAATTATTATTTTGCAACTTTAATTCAAGATTCCAGAATTCAACTACTCTTATTTTAAGTTCATGGTTTATCTTAACCAAATCAATATGAACTGTGATCACCCATGAGCAGCTAATTCCACAACTAGGATTGTGCGAACCATGAGAAATTAATAAACTAGACCTGATAACCAGGAATTCTTGATAGTATTTATGCATGTATTATTTTTCTCTTCGCTTTGATTGCTTTTTAATGGATGCCTACATTAGAACTCGTCCTATTCCTTCTTGACGGACCAAGGGGTAAAAAATAGAAAAGAATTTTATACAATTGAGATTTGAGGCTACCAACCCTTATCTAATCGCTTGAACAAACCAATATATAGTTAATATGAGGTCAAGGGTAAGGGTTAGTAACGCATACACCCATAAATTGCATGGTGAAAGTCACTTATTTAGGGAATAAACCACTTAGGCGATAACTAACTTACTGACTTTGCATGCTAGACACTAGACAAGGTTACTACTATAAGGTTTACTGAGCTAAAGACATGTGGGGAACACAAATACCCTAGTTTCATCTTCTATTGATTATTGCAAACATAAATTATGCTTACTTTGTTGCTTGTTACTACAATTTTTCAATCAAGCTTTTGTATCATAAACCTTGTAACGACCCAGATTTCTGAATCCGAATCGCCATCGGCGTGTTGACCTCTCAGAGGTCGCAGATAAGCCTCATCTTGCATTCATCACATTCATCTAATTAAATTTGCGGAAAATTTAAAACTTTTTATATCTATGAAGTTTACTTAGACTTCATATAGTCATTACATATTTACATCATATACTAAGCTCAACATAAGAGAACAACCATCTATGATAAGAGTCAATTCGAAATAGAAGATGAATATATCATAAATAGTTTGCCAAACACGGCCTTATTACAAAGCTTCAAAATGAAAGTACGAAAGAAACGCTAGGGACAACATCCACTAGCTATGTCTAAAACTAAGGCTAGACTAATGCGTGTATCATCCTCGAAATCAAGAGGACCTACCAAATGGTCTGGAGAAAACGCTGAAGTCCAAACCGCTGTAAGTGTTGTCAATCTGTCCTCTGACCTGCACCTATAAAAATAGTAAATAGTAGAGGGTTAGTACACCACTTTTACTAAGTATGGGTGTATGAACACATACACATAAAGCTATGCATGATCAATGAAAGATCTTCCTAAGCAACATGCCATTTCTGGAAAGTCTAGTCATTAGACTTTCCTAATTCGTTATTTGTGAATTGTGGTATGAATATGATGTATTTTAATGCATTCAAAGCACACAACTCGTTTTCTATATGATTGCAAGACATTATATCATCAACATAATTTTAGAACCCCTGGGGCGAAGATTTGAAATTTTAAGTCCCCTAACCCGAGAGCTCTGTCATCCATACTTAGTTTTATTTTCAGTCTTTTTCTTCTTCTTGTTGTGTAATTCAATAATTCCTTTGGTCCTATGTTTTACTTACAAGTGCAATGATTCATTGTAGTACCATACCCACAATGAACCGATGTAAGTAATCCAAGGACTAAGGAATGATTTCCCTACCTTATAACACTATATATTCATTAGATTTCATAAGCCATTCTCTATTGGTCATGCCATTTTTCATTACTTTCATATTAGGGAAGTTATTTGATATTTAGTTAACATTACGTTCCTTCTTCCCTTTATTGACATCATATAAGAAGTCATTATAAGCCAATCTTATTTGGCTTTGCCCATTATTTAATGAAACTTCATGAGTGTGACATTGGTAATTGACATTCTTAAGCTCTTCTTCATTGCTCACTTTGAACATACGTTCCATCATCATCATCATTCTCACTTTCATAGAGACATCATAGGAAATAAGATCATGCAAGCTAACATGAAATCTAGTGTCTGCCCCACACCGAAAAGGGGTGATTCACCGGTTAAAATGAATCTAGATCATGTGAGCTACTCATGAAATCCAATGTCTGCCCCACACATGGAAAGGGGTGATCCCCGGCTAAGGCGAATCCATCTCAAGTGTTCACTCCACACCGAAAAGGAGTGGCTCATGGCTATAGTGAACCAAGAACATATCGTGAGCATTAACCGACATAGATCATGTGAGCTAAACATGAAATCCTGTGTCTGCCCCACACAAAAAAGGGGTGGAATCACCGGCCAAGGTGAATCCATACATGCCTAGCTCGCTTAGGTGGAAACCACTGGCTAGTTCCTATGTTGGCTAGACATAGTTCGAAGACTAGGGACTTAATGAGACTACTTATCCACCTCGGTGGTAGCCTCATCGCATGAGACTTACACGTGCAAGAATATGCTCATAACTAGTCTATCGGTGCTGTGCTCACTTTCATTATCTTCTTTATCTTTTAGAGTTGACTCAAGCATTATGAAAGCTTGATTATAGATTGAGATTTACTTACTCTTTTGATGACTTGTCATCCTTATTTTACATTGATGAAATGTGAATTGTCCTTACATAACATCCTTACTTTACATTGATGAAATGTGAATTGTCCTTACATATCATCCTTACTTTACATTGATGAGATGTGAATTGTCCTTACATCTCATCCTTACTTTACATTGTTGAAATGTGAATTGTCCTTACATATCATCCCTAGGTGTTAATGAGACTAGTCTCACACATTCTAGCACCTTCATTCGTGAGTATTCTTTTAACATAGTAGCTTAGGTGTAAGTAAGACTTGTATCACTTTCTTTAACACCCCATTCTGGTCACTTATTAGTTTAGACCCCTTTAATTATGTTATAACTCACGTTACTTCTTTACTTTAGTGTAGTAGCTTCAGATAATCGTTTATGGACGATGAGCACTTTGTTCAATGAGTTTCATGTGTTGATAGTTCATTCTTTTAGAGCATGTTGGGAGTTGTCCCAATGAATGACATGCCCTTGGTTATGGATTCATTGAATTACTTTGAAAGTGCTTATAATATCATTTGATATTCTAACTACACAAGATTGACATATGATTAGTATTGGCCTCAACATTTGGGATGTCATACTAGCAAATCATTTTTATTGGCATAAGCCAATTTTACGCATATTCATATTTAAATTGAATGTGTATGAACCTTTAGCCAATCTTTCAATCATTTACATAAACTCCTAGCCATTAGCATGCATTCGTTTTGACCAAGTAGTGTTAGCCAATTTTATTGGCATCGGATAGTCAATTCATTCAAGTTGTGATTTCATAGAGGTCTTTTAAGCCAAGCTTAGTTTATGAGTTTAGGCATAACGTTTTTAAGCATCTTGGACAGCATCATATAAACATTTAATGAATATAACACCTTCATAAAGTCACCTTAACAGTAAGTATGCATTAAGACATCACATGTCACACTTAACGTTTTCAAACATATCTTAGTAGTACATTATTCTTTAATTCACGTAAGGAACCCTTAGAATCAAACGAGTTCACTTCATAGTTCATTTGACGTTCATAATTCAAGAACATTACACATAAGATCATCCATCACCACATACCAACAACATGATCTCTAACCTATTCAACATGGAATCGAAAAGGATACTAGGGACAAGGATTTCGATGATACGGGAACAACCCTAGTTTTCAAGATCTTTGAATCGTTGGAAAGAAAGTTCTCTTGCCGAAATAAGTCCAGGAGAGAAACCCATACCTTGAGTAGAACTTAATCTACGAAGACCACTTTGAATTAGACCTTGAAGCTACCTTGAATTCGCCCTAGAGATCGATGAACGTTTTCCCGTTTTAGCATTCTTGATTACTGCTTTTGCGTTTTGTGAAAGTATAAGTGTTTTGATCGTGAATGATTAGGTTTAGGAACTGACTTTGACTTATTCAAATAAGGCTATTTTAGTAAATTAACCAACTGATTAGTAAATTATCAAAATGTCTTTCCTAAGTTGACTAAACATAGGAAGATGTTGACTTTGACCAAAATCTGGAAATCGGCATTGACCCTTGTTTCTGTCAACTTTTTGACTTTTTAGCTCCTAGGGAAATTACCAAAACACCCCTAAGTCACTAGGACCACAACTAATAACTTTGGACCATCCTAAGTTAGGTACTAGGTTGTCCCCTTAACTAGTACTAGGTTCCACCCGATTTGTCCTAGGTTGTCGGGTGCATTAGGGGGTCCAATTCGTTTAGTCAGGTTAGTTGGCTAGTTAGGATAGTTGGTTAGGACTTAGAGTTAGTTAGGTTGGCTGGTCCCACATGGAGGGACCCGCCCGTGCATGTCATGCCTAACCACCCTAACCGACTTCGGTTAGGGTGGTTCTGTGGTCCCCTTGGCCGGCTCCTTCACGTGTGATGCCCATGTGCTTGCACATGGTTTTTTTGCACTTTCCTAACTAATTTATCTTGATGGTTCATTTGGGAATGTTTATTTATTGTCCCAAGGACCCTCACCATGTCCTTGGGCACTGCTTAATCTACATGATCATTTTAGATGGTCATGTAGAATGGTATCTAGGCTTGACACTTGGATGCCTCATACTTTAGTGAATACTTGAAAATCTATGTTTTTAGGTTAGGGTCTTCATTGCAGGTACCTTTCTTAAACATCAATCTTGGATTGGGGTATGACAACCCAAAAAGTATATCTCATATTCGTATATAGAAAATTGGCTAATATCTCTTAGCCAATTTTTCTACACTATGCCAATATTTCTCAATATTGGGCATTAAGGTGCCTATGTATCCCTAATAGTCTCTTCATTAGACCTATGATTTTCCGGAATGTTACATTATCCCCCCCTTAGGAACATTCATCCCCGAATGACACCTACACATCATTTAAACAAAGAGGGTGATTTTCGAAAGTTACTTTATCATGCTTAAACTTTTCTCTTTTGTGAATATCTGATTCACACTTATTTGGATGATGCATAACATTCAAGCTTATCTGAAGCTTGATATTTGAGATTGAGGAATTTCCTTCTCAATCACACTTAACTTAATGCACATCACAACTCATGCAATACAAAAATCATGTCTGTGCTACACAAAAACAGCAACATGAAATGCAAACATGACTTAATTTTAATTCACATAGTGCTATTATAGGACATACGATTAGTGGCCTATCACACCTAATCGACTAAAGCACTTATACTTAGAGTTTTCTTAAACATAAACCAGACTTAGAAAGAGAATATCTAACCTTAAGAACTGAACAGATGAGGGTAGCGGGATCTCATATCGGCCTCGGCCTCCCACGTTTATCCCTCATCAAGATGGTTCCACCATAGGACCTTCACGGTGGCAACCTCCTTGTTCCTCAGCCGCTTCACTTGGCGATCTAAAATTTCGACTGGAACCTCTTTATAAGAAAGGTTCTCATCAACTCCTAACCCCTCAACATGCAAGATGGATGCTGGATCGCCTAGACATTTCTTAAGCATAGAAACGTGAAACACTGGATGAATAGAAGCCAAGTCTTGAGGTAATTTCAGCTCGTATGCAACGTTTCCCACTCGCTGTAAGATCTCATAAGGACCTATATACCTCGGATTCAACTTGCCTTTCTTACCAAACCTCATCACCCCTTTAATGGGTGATATCTTCAGGTAGACTTGATCACCCACCTCAAACTCAAGAGCTCTCTTTCGGTTATCTGCATAGGATTTCTGACGACTGTAAGCAGTAGCCAATCTATCCTTAATCATCTTTACCTTATCCACAGCCTCATGCACGATTTCGGGACCAAGGATGGACGATTCTCCTACTTCGAACCAGCCGATCGGAGATCTACATCTTCGGCCATATAATGCTTCGAAAGGTGCCATTCCAATACTGGAATGATAGCTATTATTGTAAGAGAACTCTATCAGCGGCAAGTGATCATCCCAACTCTCCTTGAAGTCAATAACACATGCTCTCAAGATGTCTTCAATGGTCTGGATGGTACGCTCTGCTTTCCCATCTGTCTGCGTATGGAAAGCAGTACTAAGCTTCACCTGTGTACCCAAACTTTTCTGGAAAGATTTCCAAAAATGAGAAGTGAATTGAGACCCTCTGTCCAAAATAATAGATAGAGAAATCCCATGCCATCTCACTATCTCATCTATATAAAGCTTGGTATAGTCTTCGGCCTTGAAGGTAGACTTCACAGCTATGAAATGAGCGGACTTGGTCATTCTGTCAATAATAACCCAAATGGAATCATGTAGTTTCCTAGTCTTTGACAGACCAACCACAAAATCCATATTGATAGCCTCCCACTTCCACGTTGGGATCTCAATCGTCTGATTTAGACCTCCAGGTTTAAGGTGTTCGGCCTTAGCCTATTGGCAGTTCGGACACTCCTCCACGAACTTAGAGATATCTCTCTTGATGCCTTCCCACCAATAGACCTCTTTAAGGTCTTGGTAGATTTTGGTGGCACCTGGATGAATGGAATATTGGGAACCATGAGCTTCTACCAAAATACTTGACCTCAAATCATTAACATTGGGCACACATAATATGTCCTGATATCTGAGTACGCCATATCCACCTAACGAGAATGACTCATTCAACTTACTCAATACCGAGTCTTTCAACTCCATGAGTACTGGATCAGGGTGTTGATTGGCTTTAACATCTACAACAAATGAGGATTCGGAACTTGAGTGAACTGAAACACCCCCACTTGGTGCATCTGTCAGCCGTACACCCAATCTTGCCAATTGGTGCACCTCTTTAACCAGCTCCTTCTTCTCATCATCAATATGTGAAACGCTGCCCATGCTTAGTCTGCTCAATGCATCTGCCACCACGTTGGCCTTACCTGGGTGATAGTACACACTCATGTCATATCCTTGAGAAGTTCTAGCCATCTCCTCTGACGAAGATTCAACTCCCTCTGCGTGAATACATACTGAAGACTCTTATGGTCAGTATACACATCAACATGTCCACCATATAAATAATGTCTCCACATCTTCAACGCAAAGACAACCGCGACTAGTTCAAGATCGTGAGTAGGGTAGTTCTTTTTGTGGATTTTCAATTGTCTTGATGCGTATGCAATCACCTAACCATTCTGCATGAGAACACATCCCAAACCTACTCGGAAAGCATCACAATATACCACGTACCCCTCACCACTTCTCGGTAATGTCAATACTGGGGACGAAGTGAGTCAGTCCTTGAGTTCTTGAAAACTCTTTTCACATTTCTCGGACCACTCAAACTTCGCCTTCTTCTTTGTCAATGCGGTCAATGGTGCAGCAATAGTGGAAAACCCTTCCACAAACCTGCGATAATAATTGGGTAAACCCATAAAACTCCGAATATCTGTAGGACTAAGGGGTCTCGTCCAATTCTTCACTGCCTCAACCTTCTTAGGATCAACTTCAACACCTTGGTCGGTCACAACATGACCAAGAAAGGTCACTGATCTCAACCAGAATTCACATTTGCTGAACTTTGCATACAGCTGATATTCTCTGAGTACTTGCAATGTCTTTCTTAAGTGTACCTCATGCTCTTCTCTAGACTTAGAGTATATGAGAATGTCATCTATGAATACTATGAAGAAGGAATCAAGGTACTCATCGAAGACCCTATTCATAAGGTCCATAAACGCGGCTGGTGCATTAGTGAGACCGAACGACATGACCAGAAACTCATAGAGCCCATATCTAGTACGAAAAGCCGTCTTAGGGACTTCTTCTCGCCTCACTCTAAGCTGATGGTAACCTGATCGAAGGTCTATCTTGGAAAAGAAACTTGAACCTTGGATTTGGTCAAACGAATCGTCGATTCTGAGAAGAGGGTATTTATTCTTTATAGTGACTTTGTTGAGTTGCCGATAATCGATGCACATTCTAAGGGTTCCATCCTTTTTCTTTACGAACAACACTAGAGCACCCCATAGGGATATGCTCGGCTGGATGAAGCCCTTATCAAGTAGATCTTTTAACTGCAACTCCAACTCTTTGAGTTCAGCTGGTGCCATCCTATATGGGGGAATATAAATTGGCTTGGTGTTGGGATCTAAATCAACACCAAAGTCAATCTCACGTTCAGGAGGGACTCCTGGTAAATCCTCCGTAAAGACATCTGGGAACTCATTCACTATTGACACAGAATCTATGGAAGGGACTTCTTGATCTAATTCATTGACTCTAACTAAGTGGTATAAATACCCCTTAGCTATCATCTTATTGGCCTCTAAGTTTGAAACAATTTGGCCGACTGGACTTGAACCACGCCCTTCCCATTTCAGTTCTAACTCATTTGGAAACTGAAACCTCACTACCCTGTTTCGACAGTCTATTGTGGCATAACAATTGTGAAGCCAATCCATACCCAAGATTATGTCAAAATCGAGCATGGCTAACTCCACTAGATCAGCATGAGTGACTATATCAAGGACGTGAATTGGGCAATTTTTGTACACTTTCTCAGCTCTAATGCCGTCCCCTATGGGAGTACTTACTAAAATTGGATCATGCAAGATTTCAGGAAGCACATCAAATCTACTAGCAATGGAGTGACAAATGATAGAGTGGATCCTGGATCTAACAATGCATACACAGGGAAAGTAAAGACATGCAACGTACCCGTGACTACATAAGCTGACTTCTCTTGCTCTTCTCTACCTTTCAGTGCATAGAACCTGTTCCTGTTGGGAGGTTCGGCTGCATCATTTGCATTTGGCCGAGGCTGAGCATTTACATTGGCTTGAGTATTCACTTGAGGACAGTCTCGGACCATGTGTCCACTTTTGCCGCACCCAAAATGGGTGTTAGTACCTACCAAACATGCACCTCCATGCGAACGCCCACAGTTACCACAAGGCCTGTTGGTTCGCTGGACGTTACGGTCATTGCCCTTTCTAGGGACAGACGTATTCATCTTAACTCTTGAATTACCTGAAGGAGCGGAGTTACCTGAGTGCCTCTTGAACTTATGACTATTTTGGACTCCAAATGAGCCCCTACCCAAGCTCGAACTAGGCTGGTCCGCGGCCTTAGGCTTCTTGCCTTCATGAATTCGCCTCTTGCGGCGGCTCTCGTCTACTTGCTGAGCATGTACCATCAACCTGCCCAGATCCATATTGTCATACAGCATGGCTGCCCGACAATCTTCCACCAGATCCTCAGATACGCCAGTAACAAATCTGCTCATCTCTTCCCTGCTATTTGCCATTAGAGAAGAAACATACTTTGACAATTTCACAAATTTCAAGGAATACTCCTTGACAGACATACCTCCTTGTATTAGGTTGATAAACTCTTCAACCTTGGCTTCTTTCTGCTCCCTTGGGAAGAACCTCTCCAGAAAGGCAGTCTTGAGAACATCCCAAGTGATGGGAACATCTCCTCTAGCTCGGCCATCAGCCCATATCCGGTACCAAACCTGTGCCACATCCTTGAGTTGATATGCAGTCAACTCAGCCTTTGCCTCCTCATCAACTCCCATGGCACACAGAATCTTGTGTACCTCATCTACGAACTCCTGAGGATCCTCGCTGGCCTTGGACCCATAGTACACTGGGGGATTCATCCTGGTAAAGTCCCTCAGCCTGCTAGCCATGGTACTAGCATGCGGGTTCTCTCTGGGAGCACCCTATCTTGCGGCTTGAGTCGTGATGGCTTGAGCCTGAGTCGTGATGGCATGTGCCATCTATAGCAAAGCATTCCTCACTTCACCATCTGTCAGCCCATATGGGTTGACAGGCACTTGTTCAACAGCATCTAGGGCTTGAGGAGGAGCTTGATTCCCTTCCGCAGCTTCTTCCTTAACTCTTCTCTCGACATTCCTTCTTGCGTTCGTTTTCTACATGTATACACAAGAAGAGAGTTAGATCCTCAAAATGACATAAAATGTCATAACTCTACATGGACGATAAAGAGTAGAAGAAGGGAGAATTTCCTATCATCGCGTAGTCTCTAAGTCATGATTGTGGCGCGCTTCACGACCATAAGCTAGAAACTATGTAACGTGGTTGTGTTGAGCTTTAGATCCTAGGTAATTTAACCTCATGCTCTTATACCAAGTTTGTAACGACCCAGATTCCTGAATCCGAATTGCCACCGGCGTGTTGACCTCTCAGAGGTCACAGACAAGCCTCATCTTGCATTCATCACATTCAACTAATTAAATTTACGGAAAATTTAAAACTTTTTATATGTATGAAGTTTACTTAGACTTCATATAGTCATTACATATTACATCATATACTAAGCTCAACATAAGAGAAACAACCATCTATCATAAGAGTCAATTCGAAATAGAAGATGAATATATCATAAATAGTTTGCCAAACACGGCCTTATTACAAAGCTTCAAAATGAAAGTACGAAAGAAACGCTAGGGACAACATCCACTAGCTATGTCTAAAACTAAGGCTAGACTAATACATGTATCATCCTCGAAATCAAGAGGACCTACCAAATGGTCTGGAGAAAACGCTGAAGTCCAAACCGCTGTAAGTGTTGTCAATCTGTCCTCTGACTTGCACCTATAAAAATAGTAAATAGTAGAGGGTTAGTACACCACTTTTACTAAGTATGGGTGTATGAACACATACACATAAAGCTATGCATGATCAATGAAAGATCTTCCTAAGCAACATACCATTTCTAGAAAGTCTAGTCATTAGACTTTCCTAATTCGTTATTTGTGAATTGTGGTATGAATATGATGTATTTTAATGCATTCAAAGCACACAACTCGTTTTCTATATGATTGCAAGACATTAGTATCATCAACATAATTTTAGAACCCCTCGGGCGAAGATTTGAAATTTTAAGTCCCCTAACCCGAGATCTCTGTCATCCATACTTATTTTTATTTTTAGTCTTTTTCTTCTTCTTGTTGTGTAGTTCAATAATTCCTTTGGTCCTATGTTTTACTTACAAGTGCAATGATTCATTGAAGTCCCATACCCACAATGAATCGATGTAAGTAATCCAAGGACTAAGGAATGATTTCCCTACCTTATAGTGAGTCATTCTTTACACTATATATTCATTACATTTCATAAGCCATTTTCTATTGGTCATGCCATTTATTTCATTACTTCATATTAGGGAAGTTATGAGGTATTTAGTTAACATTACGTTCCTCCTTCCCTTTATTGGCATCATATAAGAAGTCATTATAAGCCAATCTTATTTGGCTTTGCCAATTATTTGCTGAAACTTCATGAGTGTGACATTGGTAATTGACATTCTTAAGCTCTTCTTCATTGCTCACTTTGAACATACGTTCCATCATCATCATCATTCTCACTTTCATAGAGACATCATAGGGAATAAGATCATGCGAGCTAACATGAAATCCAGTGTCTGCCCCACACCGAAAAGGGGTGATTCACCGGTTAAAATGAATCTAGATCATGTGAGCTACTTATGAAATCCAGTGTCTGCTCCACACATGGATAGGGGTGATCCCCGGCTGAGGCGAATACATCTCAAGTGTTCGCTCCACACCGAAAAGAAGTGGCTCACGGCTATAGTGAACCAAGAACATATCGTGAGCATTAACCAACATAGATCATGTAAGCTAAACATGAAGTCCTGTGTCTGCCCCACACCGAAAAGGGGTGGAATCACTGGCCAAGGTGAATCCGTACATGCCTAACTCGCTTAGGTGGAAACCACTGGCTAGTTCCTATGTTGGCTAGACAAATTTGAAGACTAGGGACTTAATGAGACTACTTATCCACCTCGGTGGTAGCCTCGTCGTATGAGACTTACACGTGCAAGCACATGCTGTGATGTGCTCACTTTCATTATCTTCTTTATCTTTTAGAGTTGACTCAAGCATTATGGAAGCTTGATTCTAGATTGCGATTTACTTACTCTTTTGATGACTTGTCATCCTTATTTTACATTGATGAAATGTGAATTGTCCTTACATAACATCCTTACTTGGCATTGATGAAATGTGAATTGTCCTTACATATCATCCTTTCTTTACATTGATGAGATGTGAATTGTCCTTACATCTCATCCTTACTTTACATTGATTAAATGTGAATTGTCCTTACATATCATCCTTAGGTGTTAATGAGACTAGTCTCACACATTCTAACACCTTCATTCGTGAGTATTCTTTTAACATAGTAGCTTAGGTGTAAGTAAGACTTGTCTCACTTTCTTTAACATGCCATTCTGGTCACTTATTTAGTTTAGACCCCTTTAATTATGTTATGACTCACGTTACTTCTTTACTTTAGTGTAGTAGCTTCATATCATCGTTTATGGACGATGAACACTTCGTTTAATGAGTTTCATGTGTTCATAGTTCATTCTTTTCGAGCATGTTGGGAGTTGTCCCAATGAATGACATGCCCTTGGTTATGGATTCATTGAATTACTTTAGAAGTGCTTATAATATCATTTGATATTCTAACTACACAAGATTGACATATGATTAGTATTGGCCTCAACATTTGGGATGTCATACTAGCAAATTATTTTTATTGGCATAAGCCAATTTTACGTATGTTCATATTTAAATTGAATGTGTATGAACCTTTATCAAATCTTTCAATCATTTACATAAGCTCCTAGCCATTAGCATGCATTCGTTTTGACCAAGTAGTGTTACCCACCTTTATTGGCATCAGATAGTCAATTCATTCAAGATGTGATTTCATAGAGGTCTTTTAAGCCAAACTTAGTTTATGACTTTAGGCATAACGTTTGTAAGCATCTTGGACCGCATCATATTAACATTTAATGAATATAACACCTTCATAAAGTCACCTTAACAGTAAGTATGCATTAAGATGTCACACATCACACCTAACGTTTTCAAACATATCTTAGTAGTACATCATTCTTTAATTCGCGTAATGAACCCTTAGCATCAAACGAGTTCACTTCATAGTTCATTCGACGTTCATAATTCAAGAACATTACACATAAGATCATCCATCACCACATACCAACAACATGATCTCTAACCTATTCAACATGGAATCGAAAAGGATACTAAGGACAAGGATTTTGACGATACGGGAACAACCCTAGTTTTCAAGATCTTTGAATCGTTGGAAAGAAAGTTCTCTTGCAGAAAGAAGTCTAGGAGAGAAACCTATACCTTGAGTAGAACTTAATCTACGAAGACCACTTTGAACGATATCCTGAATCTACCTTGATTCGCCCTAGAGATCGATGAACTTTTTCCCATTTTAGCGTTCTTGATTACTACTTTTGCGTTTTGTGAAAGTCTAAGTCTTTTGAGCGTGAATGATTAGGTTTAGGAACTGACTTTGACTTATTCAAATAAGGCTATTTTAGTAAATTAACCAACTGATTAGTAAATTATCAAAACGTCTTTCCTAAGTTGACTAAACATAGGAAGATGTTGACTTTGACCGAAATCTGGAAATCGGCATTGACCCTTGTTTCGGTCAACATTTTGACTTTTTATTAATTAATTAAATTCCTAATTTAATTAATTTAGGGACCTAGGGAAATTACCAAAACACCCCTAAGTCACTAGGACCACAACTAATAACTTTGGACCATCCTAGGTTAGGTACTAGGTTGTCCCCTTAACTAGTACTAGGTTCCACCCGATTTGTCCTAGGTTGTCGGGTGCATTAGGGGGTCTAATTCGGTTAGTCCTAGGTTAGTTGGCTAGTTAGGATAGTTGGTTAGGACTTAGAGTTAGTTAGGTTGGCTGGTCCCACATGGAGGGACCCACCCGTGCGTGTCATGCCTAACCGCCCTAACCAAATTCGGTTAGGGTGGTTTCGTGGTCCCCCTTGGTCGACTCCTTCACGTGTGATGCCCATGTTCTTGCACATGGGTTTGTTGCACTTTCCTAACTAATATATCTTGATGGTTCATTTGGGAATGTTTACTTATTGTCCCAAGGACCCTCACCATGTCCTTGGGCACTGCTTAATCTACATGATCATTTTAGATGGTCATGTAGAATGGTATCTAGGCTTGACACTTGGATGCCTCATACTTTAGTGAATACTTGGAAATATATGTTTTTAGCTTAGGGTCTTCCTTGCAGGTACTTTCTTAAACATCAATCTTGGATTGGGGTATGACAACCCAAAAAGTATATCTCATATTCGTATATAGAAAATTGGCTAATATCTCTTAGCAAAATTTTCTACACTATGCCCAATATTTCTCAATATTGGTCATTGAGGTTCCTATGTACCCGTAATAGGCTATCCTAAGGGCATACTGGGCTCTTCATTAGACATATGATTTTCTAAAACGTTACAAACCCCCTCCCCCATTATGGATATAACTCGACTAAAAGTTCAATTTTCAAACAAATGTGCTAAGACTAGACCGCATTCCTCCTGGGAACAAACCTAACCTTTGTTAGATTTCTTATTTCAACAATGACCTCTTATACTTCTATTTGGAGGTGTAACTTGAGTGTATCGACCTCCAAATATTGAAAATCCAAACCAATTCATGTATGAGAAGTTCGATATCAGAAGTTCTAGTCATTCGAATTCCTTTCCAAAAAAAAGTCTTATGGTCTCCTTAGCGTCTTAGCAAGATGGAAAACAAACTCTACTTAGACTCTTCACCAAACCCTTTCCCCGAATTGCCCTATACATCCTTTTGCTTAGATTTTATCCAAGTCTAGCCTACCCTGAAATTTTCAACTCCCTACTCTAGGAATTTTTTTTCGCTCAATTTTTTTCATAAATAACTCACTCATAATGAGAAGAAGGCTATTACAATAGATACCAATTTATGCATCACTCATCTCTAAACTATCAAACAAGAAAAAGGTGAATTAAATCAAGAAAAAGTAGTACCTAAGTTCTCAAATAATTGAGGGTACTTGTCCCACTAGTCCCTCTCAGTTTCCGAGCAGACTCTTCAATCATACAATGCTTCCACTAAACCTTCACCGATTTGATTCCTTTGTCCTCGATTTTTGGTCATCTCGATCTAGAATAGCAACCGTCTCCTCCTCATACTGAAGGTCCTTATTTAGCACGATTGAGTTCTGTTTGATGATGTACTCCCCATCCCGTAGTCACTCTTCAACACAAATACATGGAAGGTTGGGTGAACTCATATCAAATTGAGCGGCAATGCTAGCCTAGAATCTACTGGCCCCACACTTTCAAGAACCTCAAATGGATCGATATACCAAGGTCTTAGATTACCAATTTTTTCAAACCTTGATACCCCTTTCACTGGTGACACTTTTAATATAACATTCTGCCTAATCTGAAATGACATGTCCCTCACTTTACAAACTGCATATTCTTTTTGTCTTCTTTGGCTGCCAACAGCTAGGTTTGGATACTCCTCACAAATTCTTGAGCTTCCCTCAGCAAGTTCCCACCCAACCGTTTCACATCTTCTACTTCAAACCACATTATAGAGACGTACATCGCTTTCTATATAGTGCTTCAAATAGTGCCATGTCAATACTATCATCGTAGTTGTTGCTATAAGATAATTCATATGAGGGTCAAAATTGATCACAATGGACCCCAAAGTCAATCACATGTGTTCTCAACATGTCTTCCAATACCTTGATTGTCCTTTTCGATTGACCATCCTTTTCAGGATGAACGGTTGTGCTAAAAGTTAGTTGTGTGCCCAATTCTTTGGGCAATTTGCTATAGAACTTAGAAGTAAGTTGTGTAACTCAATTTGCAATGATGGAATGGGGAACCTTGTGTAACCTTACTATATCCTTGATATAGATCATGTCCAACTGCTGAGAATTGTAATCCACTCTCACGGGGATGAAGTGTGCTAATTTAGCTAATCTATCAACAATAAGCCAAATGGAGTCATACTTTCCCAAGTCTTAGGGAAAGTTTTCAAATATGTCCCGACACTTGAACAAATATTCAACTCTTCATCCCAAGTCATAAATAAAGTTTTCTTAAATACTTGTACATTTTGATTATACCCGGATAAATCGAGTACAGTGAGCCATGATCCTGTATCATCACATTCTTGAATCAAGTTATCAACCTGAGGAACCAAAAACCGTCATTTAAAACACAACACGCCACCATCTTCAACTATGGCATCCAGAGCCTCACCAGATACCACCTTGTGTCGAGATTGTTCAATTTATCATCCTAAAATTGCTTAATTTTGATTTCCTCCAACTACATGAGTTTAATTTTAATAATGGCCAACAATCTACCCTTTCCTAAAACTCCTAACTTGATGAAATCAGATGCTAGAGTTAGAATCTCTCTAGCCAAAGATAATTTAGACACCCTCCCCCCCCCCCCCAAAAAAAAAGACAAATTGTCCATGTTGACCGCTTTTAGGCTCAATGTGGATACCACCGTATAGAACTTTCTCGGATGGTTCTAGATGGTCGCTTCATAATCCTCCAACAACTCCATCAACCTTCTCTGTCTTAGATTCAAATCTTTGTATGTGAGAAGATCTTGTAGGATGTGATGATCAACGAATACTTCACACTTGACACCATAAAGATAATGTCACCAGATATTGAGAGAAAAAACTACGACTGCCATTTTCAAATCATGTGTTGGGTAGTGGAGTTTTAATTGTCTTAGAGCATAGGCTATCATATTCTTGACTGGAATCAATAGGCTATCTGAATAATTATTCTGTATAGTAACCTTATTCAACTATATGTAGTCTATAAACATCCTCATACTATTATCTTTCCTTTTCAGAAAAAAAACTGGAGAAACCCAAGGCGAAGCACTGGATGAACAAATCCCTCGTACAAAAGTTCCTAAAGTTGAAGCGTGAGTTCTCTCAACTCTATCTGATCCATATAATAAGAAGAAATAGAGATTGGGTGAGTGTTTGACTCTAAATATCTATAAAAGTCAATGTCCCTATCCAGAGGCATACCAGGCATGTCTGTAGGAAATACCTCCAAAAATAATAGTCCCAACTAGCCTTCTATCCCAAATAATATATATGATCTTTACTGGCTTAGGTCTGTACATAAATTCCCACTCTAGGCTATTCTAACCAGAAATCATAAAAGTTATTGTCTTAGAATTATAGTTTAACACAACATGATAAGGAGACAATCAAGTCCTACCTACGATCACATCAAAATGCAGCATAACTAATGTAGCAAAATATACCAAGTATGAATACCCTCAAACACCATATGAATCACTAATATAGACTCCCTAACTGGGGTCAAGACATGAATAGAAGTATATAGAGTATCAAAATAAAATAAAGAACCAATGAAAATTTGATAGATACATAAGAATAGGTAGATCTCAGATCAAATAATCTCAAAGTTGTTCGGTCACAAATTAGAATAGTTCCTGTTATCATTGTATCAAACACCTCAACCTCATATCTACCCAAAAGGCGTAAAATTAAGCCATATCCTCAATCCAGGAAGCATCTCCAACTGACCGGCCTGCTTTCCTTCCTGTCCCCACAAACTCCCTATTACTACCTCACCCACTTGGATGACATCCCCTTCTATTATCACCCCTGTCTTCTAGAATTATATCTCTAGTTTGTTGTTGTATAAGATTATCTACTAGTTTAAAATGGCATAACCTCTTAAAGTGATCCAAATTACCACAGTTAAAGCATCATTGACAAAACATGGTATGCTGACAGAAGAACAAGAATCTCCTTGGTCACTAGGAGCCAAAGACCGTTGAACGACCCCGAACTAGCCACTTGTAGGAGTCACCAAGGCTAACTGAATAGGACAAGTTAATACACCAAATGATTGGGATCTCTAGAATAATAACCATGAAATTACCTATACTCTTGGGTTTGTTTGCCAATAACTTTGCCTAACACACTTGTCAAACCCTATCTAACTTATTCACATAGTTAATCACCTCATTAAAGCTACTTCGAAATCATATCCACATAGGGGACTTGCAACTAAATGTTCAAGTTTTTCACATATAGATGTCTTCTATCCTTCTTTGTGTGGGTAGCATAGCGACACACAACATGAAAAATAGTATCATAAGCTACACTAGACATGTTGCCTTGCTCAAGTTCTAGAAACTCACCCTTCTTGCGATATTTAAGAGTGTGAGGTACATACTTCTTTAGAAACTGGGCCTAAGTTAGCAGAGGCAAAATAGATGAGTGACACGCCACATGATCCCTCCACTACTTCTTAGAAACCTCCCGCAACTTAAAAGTAACAAACTGCACTACAAATTGGTGCACAATACCAAGCATATGCAACCCATGATGAACTCAAAGCATTCTTAATACCATGAAACGATGGAGGCTTCAGCTTAATAAACTTTGTCAACAACTCATGGTCCGTCCTAGTCATGACAAGTCCTATATTGGATGAAAGAACACATTAGTACTCAAAGCTTTGTCCATCATGGGAGAGGTGGTTGCAATGGCATGAACACAAGGAGACTGAGTGTCCAGCACCATGGGAGTGTCTCTAGCACCCGCTATGCCACCAAGGAGGGCCAACACATATTGATCAAACTTAGTGGTCATAGGGGAAAGTCCTATACCACCAACTTGTGTAACCATCTCGGGTTTACCTCATCATACTCTACATCTACATACACTTCAAAATAAGTCTAGATTGGGGGAGGGGTCAGGGTATCGACGCAATAACTTTTTGAGCTCCACCACTCGCATGTTACACTTCTTCTACCTCAACCCCTTATTCTACACCGGCCCCTTGCTCGTCCTCACACTGTCATTTTTACTGTTGGAGATGGTATTCTCACTCTATTACGTGTGGTTTCAATAATGTGTCATCAATTTATGATACTTTTGATACTTAAAACATAGGATTTGTGTAAGTTCTCAAGTGTGTTTTAGTAGATTTGATGTGTTTTATATTTGTTTTACATGAAAAATAGCATTCAAGAACCAAGTAAAGGTATAGGAACTATCTATACAAGTTAATGGGAAATACAAGGCGTGTCTACGAGCCGTAATAGTTTTTTAGATGAAACTTCAGAGATTTATACAAAATGGTATAATTTTTATCTATGTGCAACACGAATAAGATTTGCATCCACGAGTCGTAGACTTAGATCATAAAAAAATACTAAAAGTTGAAAAAGTACCTTGAAGTGCACGAGTGAGCAGGATGAGCCGTAAAAGCATCTACAACCTGTAAAAGTTTATTGTACTTGACATGTTGTGAGTGAACTAAAAAGTTTTAGTCTATGAAGGGAAAGCACGAGTCGTAAAAGTTGTTGTAGATCTTGTTCATGGAAAAAGTCCTGTGACTATGTTGTGACTACTATCTACAAGGAAGGCTCCATGAGCCGTAAAAGAGACCACGACCCATAGATGGGTTCATAAAAGTTGTCGAATCCAATTTTCCTAGTTTAAGATGGATAGGTTTTTAATGTTTATAAATATTCTTTACTTCTTGGTTCAGAAAAAGAGAAGTAAAAACCTCCTTTGTTTTTATTCTTGAATTTTAGAGCACAATTACATTTTGATTTTAATTCAAGATTCTGAATTTCTACTTTTCATCTTGTAAGTGTACAATTAGGCTTAGAGTATTTATCATTGATCTTTATCATACAAGCATGAGTAGCTAAATCTACAACTAGGGTTGTTACAAAGTTGCCTTAATATTTAGTAAACCTTAAAGAGTATGCATGCATATATTATTTTTCACTTCACTTTGATTGTTTTTCAATGGTGGACAAATGTTAGAACTCGCCTTTTTCTTATTTTCCATATTAAGGAGGTAAAAAATGGGAAAAGGGATTATATAATAAAGATTTGAGGTGTCAATCTTCATCTAATAGCTTGACCTTATCCAGGATAGCTAATTTGGCTGTACACCCGTAAAAAGAAATATTGCAGGATGATATTCACTAATTTAGGGGACAAACCACTTAGGTAAACTTAACTTGTCGGTCTTGCATGCTACACACTAGAAAGGGTTACAAATATCTAGTGTTACTTAATGATGAAATCATGGGGATTAAAAAACCCCAAATTCATCTTTTATTAATTCAAAACACGTGAATTTGCTACTTTGTTACTTGATACTTGTGACAACATTAAAGCTACTTTTGTTACACAAAATCTCCCCCTCTTTCAAAAATAATATGACTAAGAGAACGAATAATAGTAATTGAACCAAGTCCAAATCATATTCGTCATGTGATCGACCCTAACCTTGGTTAGGTTCTATATTTTAACAATGATTGCTTTATACTTATTTTGGGAGGTGTAATTTGGTCATATCAGTTAACCATTTGCGGACAAAGAATTAAGGGATTCAAATACCAATTTTGATCGCCAGATACCAATTGGATCCAAGTCATATCACGAAGGAAGAAAAATGTAGATAATTTCATAAATAATGTAGCCTCATTAAGAGAAATACAATGTCTTTGTACCGTTCTGCAAGACTACTAGACTTTTTTGATATGATGAGATCAACAAACCTAAGATTCTGATATCAACTTTTCTATAATCCAAACCACCGCGAGAGACACTCACACTAAACCCCCGATGGGAGACCCGAATATTTACTAACATGCAAACAACTAAACAACCAAAAGTAATAATTTTTTAGGTCTTTAAAACAAGTTTTCATAACAAAAATTCAAATTCAAAAACAATCACGGAATAACCTTCCTAGCAACTCAAAGTCGTGTACCAAAATATCTAGCATAATCCAAAATATAAGGATGAAACCCCAAAAATAAAAGAGTCTAAATCCAGAAAATGGATAAGAACACATAGATAAAACTATGGGAGCCTAGATAAAGGAACTCATCCTTGGATTTCAGAAGCGATGGAGTCATAATTGAGGTCGTATAGTAGCCATCAAAATATGCCCAATACGTAACAAAGAAAGAGAAAGTGTGGTGTTGATGTACCATGATTTTATAGTGTTTCTAATACATTTCACTTAAGAGTTGTGTGTGTCTAGAGCCATTTTGCATTGGTTTTTATGTGTTTTTCTTGTATTTACAAGAAATAAGTTCAGACGCAGAGAATTGGAGACATAATGGATAAAAGTGCAGAAAAGAGACCTACAGAGGCGACTTACAAAATGTAGGTCGAGTCACGCCTCGTAGAGGAGGACCGTAGAAGGGCAGGAGAGGCATTGATGAAGATCATGGAAATCTTGACCAAGTGTGGAACCATGATGGTGATCTATGAACCAGAGAGTGATCTACGGACCGTACTGCAACTCCGTCGAAGTAATCAGAAAAAGGATTCTATTACTTGATACTGAAAATTCTAAGTATGGAGTGACGGAAGGGAGTTATAGATTGTCGTTCATCTTACAGTTCGTACTGCTGGATCATAGAAGCTACCAGAGATTTTGGAGACTTTGAAGACTGAAATTTATCTAAGTCCTGAGTCACAAAAGTGACCTACCGATCGTAGAATGACTTATGGACCGTAGGTCAGTCTCGTAGATCAAAGACACGTCAGAAACAATTATTTCCTTATTTTGTTTAATTTCTAGTTAGGACTTATTTCTCTATATATAGTATAATTAAACCTTGTTTTGGGGGGGTTAGACTTTATTGTTCCAGTTTTGTTATTCTTTTTGGAGATTAACTTGCAAATCTTTGGCAATTTTTAATTTTTAAAGCACGTTTTAAAGATTTTAGTTTTGCAATTCAAGTTGAGATTCTGGGTTTATTCTTATTCGTACGTAAGTTCATGATTCTTTCATACAATAATATGAAATGTGTTCTTGCTATATGGGTAACTAAATCCACAACTAGGGTTGTGGGAACCATGAGAGATTAACAAACTATGATTAGTAACTAAGAAATCCATGAATAGTGTTGTTGTATGCATTGATAATTCTTTGGCTTAGAAGTCTTTTTTAACGGTGGCCAATGTTAGAACTCGCATTGTTACTACTTGCCGGATCAAGGAGGTAGCTAACAAGAAAAGTATTGTCAACCCAGATTTGGTGTGATACTATCTAATAGTCTAGTGTCGATTGGTGCGAGGGTGAAAACTAAGTCATTGTCACGATTGGAATCTAGACCCCAGACGAGACCGGCGTCGTTGACCTCTCAGAGGTCGCAGACAAGCCTACTTACGTCATTTTTACTTTACATAGATTAATTTTAGCGGAAAATTTGAAACTTTTTGTTTCTAAATATTGCTTACTAAACATTTCTAATACATTCGTAATTTGTTCACCATCAACCATCTAACATTAAGAGATAATCAAATGAAAGGAATAGTTCAATACTTATAAAGCGTATAATTGCCAAAATGGCACCAATACATAATCTGAATAAAAACAGGAAAGAAACGCTAGTGGAACATGCTCCACTAACTCAACTCTAAAACTAAGCTAGAATATAAAATAGTAGCATCCTCGAAGACATGAGGACCTACCAAAACCGGATGAATGCTGGACGTCCGGATAACTGCAACGATGATCTTGTAGCTCTATCGTCCACCTGTGCCTGCACCTAAAATAGTAGAGTTTGTATAGGGTTAGTACACACTTGTACTAAGTATGGGTATATGCAAGCACACACCAAGGACATGCATGAGAAAGAATAGCTCTTTCCTAACAACATAATTTTTGGAAGTCAAGTCAGTGGACTTGCCAAATTGAGATTAGGAAAATTTCCAAATTTGGATTAGGAAAGTAAATGATCTTTCCAAATTTGGATTAGGAAAGTTATGCCATGAGAATAAAATACATCATCATACTTTTCACGTTTGCACACAGCACATAACATTTACACATAGCACATATCATATAGCATACAGTACATTTTGCATGTAGCACATAACTTCTTTCATATCATTCATTCATATGCCATGAGACCTTGGAATCATGGACTTGACATTAAGACATCCCAGAAATGAGGGCTCAACAGATGGGACCTCAACTAGGGAATCTTCATTAGTAAACACAAATTCTGCTTCATTCATTCATACGTACTTCATTTTATTTCATTCATAGGCCAGTGTAACCACCAACTATACCTAGGATGTAGTTTAAGACTTTCATTACGTTCGTTGTGCCATGAGCAAGAATGACCTAATGTCATTACTTGAATCTAACTCAACTTTGATTATCCTATCCTAACACCTTTGGTATCATTTATTTCATTATGTGCATCATTTGAGGCTGGCCTAATTCATTCATTGAGAACTTTAACTTTAACCGACATAGATCATGTGAGCATCATGAAATCCAGTGTCTCCCCCACATCGAAAAGAGGTGGAATCACCGGCTAAAGTGATCCAATAACATGCTAGCGTACATGGGAATTTAACCCTGCCAGATCCCTATATTGGCAGTATAGGTTCGAAGACTAGGAGATATAAGGAGACCCATACCCGGCATGCCGGACAGTCTCATCTCATGAGAGTTACGTGAACCTCCGTCCTTCCCGAAAGAAGGCATCACCGCTCATAGCTAGCCTATCGGTGCTTAGTATAAAGTTCCATTCCATTCATCTCATACGTCATGGAAGCTGGCTTCTAGTATGAGGACATCATAGCTCATTAGATGATTTCTCATCTCATCATTAGTATTAAGTGTGTTAAGCTCAATACCTTCATTAGAGTGTTCATAGAGACTGGTCTCTTCATTATCTAACATTCTCATAAGAGTGTACGTATTGGTAACATTTATTTAGGATCATTTGAGATTACTCTCATCATTTACATTAGCCTTATATCATGTTGTCACCACATTCATTATCATTAGTACCTTTGCTTTTCATAGTTACTCACCTCTTATTACGTGAACGTTTATTTCATCATATGCCAATGCACTTGGCCATTTAGTGTATCTTACACTCATACTTAACCCTTCTAGGGTTCATCATTTCATTACATACTTCTTAGATTCACTTACTTTGAACGTATGTTAGACTTATGTGTCTATACATACAAGCAATGAGGCTTCACTCATATTTCGTCTAAGTGATTCATATCTTTCTAAGATTATGTGATACAAGACTTTTGCATCTTGTATGTATGCCAAGATCTTGATTTCGATCTAAGTATGTGGCATTATTCTCGGATATTTTATTCACGTATGACTTATGTATCAATACGGAAACTTGGGCAAGGAAACCCTAGTCTTGAATCAATTGGATACCATTTATATTTTTAATTGATTTTATTCTAATATTCATAACATTATGACTCTAAGTTAAATCACAATATTAACATTGAAGGATTAATTTTCTCCTTAATAATACTCCTAATTTGGCCGAAGGGTTGTGGGTTCGAACCCCCACAACCCCTTTCTAATTTTATTAACCTCTTCTTGTCCACTCTCGCCTAAACCAAGAGGTTGTGGGATCAAATCCCCACAGCCTCTTTTATTTTTGTCCTTTAATTCGCCTAAGTAGGGAGGTTGTGGGTTCGAACCCCCACAGCCTCCTTTCCTTTAATTTAATTTCGCTAGGGGCTGTGAGGTGGTGGGTTCGAACCCCCACAGCCCCATATATATATTTTTTAATTCTTTTCGCTAGGTTGAGGGTATTTACAGTGAGGTCGTGGGATCGAACCCCCACAACCTCACTTATTTTATTACTCATTTTCGCCCCCTCTATTTCCAGCCTTGAGGTCGTGGGTTCGATTCCCACGCCTCACATTTTCTTTTTCTTTAGTTTTCCTCTTCCTTTCTTCCCAAGCATTGCGTGTTCGATTCCCCACCAGCCCCATTTCCCTTGTCATTTCTTGCGTGAACAACAGCTAAGGGGTTCGAATCCCCTTAGCTCCATTTCATTTTTTTTTTAAATTTTAGCCTCTTGGTCATGTGAGGTCTTGGGTTCGATTCCCCTTGACCTCACCTACTTTAAATCCTTTTTTAAACTCTCCCAAAATTCCAGAATTTGGCCGAAACCAAATTTCCAAAAGCTGGAAATTTGGTCACATTTCTTTTTGCAGCCCATACTCTCTACTTTTCTCATTAGTTTAGGCCGATTTTCGTAGGACGTTTCACCAATCGTTTAGCATGTAATTTAGGTGTAGTTTAGGATCACATTTAGTCAAATGTTTACACTATAACTTTGTAATTTCACACACCATATGAACATCACATTATGTACAACCTTTACACACGAAATACAAGACTAAAACAAGTTTTTCACACCCTCAAACAGTGACTAAAACGTCACTGCCAACATGCCTACATATCCACATTTTTATTCAATTTCGCTTGGATTATCATTCATGTAGTTTCACGCACATAAACATATTCCCAATCAATATACACATATCACACATGCCTAAATCTACCAGCACAAAATACCCAACCTACAAAGTCATTTGGGAGCTAGGGACAAGGACATGCAATGGGGAAACAACTTAGTTTCGGATTAAATTCGTCTGAGTCCTAAGGGTCTCTTGGGAAAGGGACCAAGAGTAAGAAGACCCATACATTTATTTTTCTTGTTCAACCACGAAATTGTTGCCCAAAATCCTCTCCAAAATCAGTCCAAGTTCAACACCTCAACACCAATTGACGGAAGACTCCTCCCCTTTGCTTAAAGTGATGGATTTTCGTTGTTTTCTTAGATTTTTGGTGTGAGTTCTTCAAGTGTGAAGAACTTCAATATATTTTCTGTTTTTGAACTTGTTTAGGCAGAGAGAAAACGTGGGAGTGAATGGTGAAATGTGAGAGAGAGAGATCGTGAGAGAGTGGCTTCCAATTAGGAGTTTTAGTTTGGGAATTAGTCAAACTAGGACTCCTTGTTAAACTTTTAAATAAAAATCTGATTTTTCTTTTTATTAAATCAGCTAATATTTATTATTTAATTAAATTAATTTATCCAATTAAATAAAAGCAAGTTAAATCATTGCTTCTAGTGGGGCTCGAACCCGAGTGACTCCCCATTTGCGAAAATGGGTCACTTGGGTCGCCCCAACCCGAATTACTCTTTTTAATTAAATTAATTAACTAATTAATTAATCCCTCAGGGTAATTACAATATTACCCTTGGCCTGGAAAAGACCATTTTACCCTTGGACCCTCGAAACTTAAAATTTCTTCTTTTAAGTCCGGTAAAAACTCTTTCGATTAAATCTTCATTTTTGAGAGCCTTACTTGGTTGGTTCCAACCTTTCCAAGCTCAACTAACTCCCCAAGTTAGTTGGCTTGGTCGTAGTAAGGGTTCTGAGGTCTGGTTCTACGTGTATCAGTCTGTGTAAACCTTGGTCTAGTCGCAAGCATTCTTGACAACCTAAGTCTTGATCCTATTCATTTGTTTTGGGTTGTTACAGTCATACATCGATTTGATGTCTAATATGAGGTAAATGTAAGGGTTAGTAAATTGTACACACGTAACCGGACCAAGGTGCGGGATGAAATTCTTTAGATGCCGGACCAAGGATTTAAATATACCCAACTTACCATTATGCATGTATTAAACTAGGAAGTGATTGATATTACTAGGATTACCGCGTTATGAACTTATGAGGAACACTTATGCCCTAGTTTCTTTTTCATCTTGATAAAAACTAAAGTTCGAGTCTTGCTCACTAATTACTTACTTAATTTTCAAAATTTATTTCACAAATCCCCCCATCTTTAATTATTTGTTTCCCGAAATACATTGGCTAAGCGAATATAATTGTTAGTTAAGCTTAAGGCTAAACCATTTTCCTCGTGGGATTGACCCAAACCTACAAGTTGGGTTCTTTACTTGATAACGATTGCTTATAGTTCTTTAGGGAGGTGTAATTTGAGCGTTCAAATTTTGGCGCCGCTGCTGGGGAATTAGTATTTTAGATTAAGTTTAATGACATTATTGATATTTAGTTAACATTTCCTAATTTTACTTTTTGTTTTTGTTTTTGTCTCTCTTAGGGTCCAACTCTAGTGTATGCCAAGTACACGGAGTCAAGGAGAACCACTCACTCCCTACGATCCAGAGCTTAATCGAACACTGTGGAGAATGAACAATCAGGGAGTACAAGTCAACCCCATTGGAGGAGGATCGGGTGATGGTGTTGGGATGCAATCTCCGAGGGTGGTTAGTGAAAATAACAGCCTGCAGCTGAAAATCGTCTGTGAGATGCACTGAGGATACATGAACCACAGGGGCAAAAACCCTATTAAACTATAGGGTTAATTTCAACATAGACGATTCTGATGGAACATTTGTCCTGCCCCTATACCACTGGGTCACACCTTTGTGGTAACTAGTAGCTTGATACATATGCTCACAGCGAGAGTCTTATTTGCAGGGTTGGCATCACATGACCCTCATTCTCACATTCCATGCTCAGGGTGGCTTGCAAAAGTTGTATAGGTCGACCTTACTGGGACATGGATGTTATTGGGTAGAGACTATTCCCTCATTCATTGATCGGCGATGCAACAGTTTGGTTTAATGAACTCCTTACAACTCAATCTACACATGGGAGCAATTAACGGAGACTTTCTTAGCAAAATTCTTTCTAGTGTCCAAGAAGCTGAACAAAAAGGATAAGCTCAACAACTTCGTGGCACTACCTGAAGAGTCTGTGAGTAGTTCTAGGGATATGTTCATTGCCTTCATTAGAAGTGTTCTAAACCACCACATTGATGACGACTCGCTGAAAGAGTATTTCTACCAAGGGTAGGATGACAATGGTAGGGAGGTGATTAGCACTATTGCTGAAGGTTCTTATGGTGAATGCACCTTTGAGCAGATTGCAGAGAAACTGGAGAAGATCTCCCAGAACAACAAAACTTGGAGCACTACAAAGTTGGATAATGGAGAAACACATTTGCAGTACCACGAATGAAAGATCCATAGACGACATTCCTGAAGAGATGGCAAATATTAGAACCAAATTGGGGTTAGTGTTCAAACATGTGAGCAGAGGTGCTGATAAGGTAAATGATGTGAACTGTTTGACTAGACCGCCACCACTGGCTGAGAAGTATTTTTACGAGGAGGATGCTTATGCGGTGAATGATCAAATGTTTTTTTTGGCAAAATACCCAAGGATCCAACATGGATAATTTACACCAAGGTCAAGGAATTCATGGTCGGAACTATGGAAATTACAATTGAGGGGGTCAATATGTCCGAGATAGGATCTACAATCGCTATAACTACAACCGGAACAACTATGGCAATAGAAATGATCGGGTTGGACCTTATGTTCCTCCTCAAAATCAGGAACCTGGTCCGAGGGAAACTGGAAGTAATATGTCACATATTGAGGATATGATGCAGAAGATGATGAGAAGGTGCGATGCGACTGATGAGAATGTTAAGGAGATGTGGAATGAATTGTCTGGTATTGGTAAAAAATTTGATGCCTACGCAGTGTCCATAAAGCATCTTGAGCAGCAGATGACACATTTGTCTACCACTATAAACCAACACCAACCTGGTACTCTTCTAAGAAACACTATCCAAAATCCAAAGAATGATGGGCATTGCATGGCAGTCACTACTCGTGGGGGTAAACAAACCATTGATCCACCGATGCCGTTTGGAGTGGAAATTGATATTAGTAAAGATAATAACGTGTTTGAGAAGAAGGGAAAGTCTCAGAGCGCGATAAAGAAAGAGGCAATGGTGATTGAGAAAGTTGGTCCCATAACTAGAGCTCCGCCTTCTTTGCCACAGAGATTGGTGAAGATGACCGAAGAAGGAAAATACTACAGGTTTATCACTATGTTGAAACAGCTTTCCATTAATGTTCTGTTGATAGTAACTTTAGAGAAAATGCTTAGGTACTCTAAGTTTATGAAGGACATGGTGACAAAGAAGAGATCTGTGGGTTTCGAAGATGATGATAAGTTTCAACATTGTAGTGATATTGCTACAAGGTCCCTTGAGCAGAAAAATGAAGATCTGGTGCTTTCACTATCCCATGTACCATTGGGTTATTGCACTTTGTTAAGGCGTTATGTGATCTTAGTGCTAGCATTAATCTTATGGCATTGTACATTTATAAGAATTTGGTATTGGGAGATCCAAACTCAACTACGATGTGGTTGCTCATGGCCGATAGAACTGTGAAGAGGCCTATTGGTGTACTCCATGATGTGCTAGTAAAAGTGGAGTCATTCATTTTTCCGGCTGTTCGTTATTCTTGATTGTGAGGTTGACTTTGAGGTTTCCATTATTCTTGGGAGACCATAACTTGCCACAGGGCATGCTTTGATTGATATGGAGAATAGGCAGATGAAGTTTTGAGTTAAACAATGAAGAAACAACCTTCAACATTTGTAGGTTCATGAAATAGAGTGGTGAGATCCAATCGAAATCTGCTATAACATACATAGTTGAGACTGGTTTTGAGGTGAAAATTGAGGAGAGACTAAGTGTTGAGGCATTAGAATCAGTCACGTTGATCTTTGACAGTGATTGCATTGAAGAGTATGCCGGGTTAGTGGCCGCACTTGATAAGTGCAAATATCTTTCGAAGCCCAAGAAATTGGAGTTAGATATGAAGAATCGTGAGTCCCCACCCACGAGAACGTCTATGGAAGAGGCACCTAAATTAGAGCTTAAGGTTCTACCTCCACAATTGAGGTATGCATTCTTGGGTAAATATGACAATCTCCTAGTCATTATTGCACCGAATCTTAATGGGCGACAAATAGAGGGTTTGGTATCAGTGTTAAAGAGGTTCAAGCGAGCTATTAGGTGGACAATTGCAGACATTATTGGAATCTCGCCCGGTATTTGTTCTCACAAAATCCAACTCATTCCGCATCATAAGCCTAGTATTGAGCATCAAAGAAGATTGAATCTGCCCAAACAAGAGGTCGTTAAGAAAGAGATCATCAAGAGTTATCTATCCCGTTGCAGACAGTAGTTGGGTATG
Organism: Solanum sitiens; assembly: GCA_016801875.1. Classification (NCBI taxonomy): domain Eukaryota; kingdom Viridiplantae; phylum Streptophyta; class Magnoliopsida; order Solanales; family Solanaceae; genus Solanum; species Solanum sitiens. The sequence continues at coordinate 1,773,451 of JABWTJ010000036.1, read as the reverse complement.
CTCTATCCAGTGTGTCCTAAAAGAGTGATATTATTGTGGTCCCTAATGAGAGAAACGAGCTTTTCCCGAAGCGGCCGGTGACCGGATAGAAAGTTTGCATGGACTACCCGAAGTTGAATGCTTGGATAGAGAAAGACCATTTTCCGATGCCCTTCATGGATCAGATGTTGGATTGACTTGCACGAAAGGGTTGGTATTGCTTTCTTGATTGTTATTAGGGATACAATAAAATCACTATAGCCCTGGAATACCAAGATAAAACTACCTTCACTTGTACCTATGGGACCTTCGCCTTCAAACGCATGCCATTGGGTTGTGTAATGCTCCGACAACCTTCTAGCGTTGCATGATGTCGATTTTCTTCAAGATGGTCGAGGACACTATTGAGGTGTATATGGATGATTTTTCGGTGGTTGGCGACTCTTTTGACAAATGTTTAGATAATTTAGCCGAGGTACTGAAAAGATGTGAAGACTGTATCTTGGTGCTAAATTGGGAGAAGTGTCACTTTATGGTGAAAGAAGGTATAGTATTGGGACATCTGATTTCTGAGAAATATATTGAAGTGGATAGAGATAATGAGGTAATAGAAAAGATTCCCCAACCTATCTCTATAAAAGGTGTGAGAAGTTTTTTTGGGCATGCGGCATTCTATATGAGGTTCATAAAAGATTTTTTGAAAATTGCACATCCATGGTGCAAACTTCTCTAAAAGGAGAGTAAGTTTGATTTTGATGATGCTTGTCTGATAAAATTTGGAGAGTTGAAAAAAAAGTTGGTCTCGACCTCATTATTATTTCTCCAGATTGGAGGGAACCATTTGAGGTCATGTGTAAGGCAAGTGGGGTAGCGTTTGACGTGGTATTGGGACAAAGGCGTGAAAATATACTTCATCCTATTTACTATGCAAGCAAAGCTCTAAATGCATCCCGAAAGAATTACACTATGACTGAGCAATAGCTTCTTGCAATGTATTTTCATTAAAGAAATTTCGATTATATTTTCTTGGTACTAAGGTCATACTGCATACTGACCATTCAACATTGAGGTATTTGACGACAAAAAAGGATGCAAAACTGCGACTAATTAGGTAGGTGTTGTTGTTGCAAGAATTTGATTTTGTGGTGAAAGACCACAAGGGGACAGAGAACTAAGTTGCCGATCACTTGTCTAGATGAAGCTTTGTTCAAGCTGGGTGATAAGGCTGAGATTAATGATGCGTTCCCAGATGAACATGTATTGGTTGCCATTTTTGTCACGACTGGAATCTAGACCCCAGACGAGACCGGCGTCGTTGACCTCTCAGAGGTCGCAGACAAGCCTACTTACGTCATTCGTACTTTACATAGGTTAATTTTAGCTGAAAATTTGAAACTTTTTGTTTCTAAATATTGCTTACTAAACATTTCTAATACATTCGTAATTTGTTCACCATGAACCATCTAACATTAAGAGAATCAAATGAAAGGAATAGTTCAATACTTAATAAGCGTATAATTGCCAAAATGGCACCAATACATAGTCTGAATAAAAAACAGGAAATAAACGCTAGTGTAACATGCTCCACTAGCTCAACTCTAAAACTAAGCTAGAATATAAAACAGTAGCATCCTCGAAAGCATGAGGACCTACCAAAACCGGATGAATGTTGGACATACGGATAACTGCAACGACGATCCTGTAGCTCTATCGTCCACCTGTGCCTGCACCTAAAATAGTAGAGTTTGTATAGGGTTAGTACACACTTGTACTAAGTATGGGTATATGCAAGCACACACCAAGGACATGCATGAGAAAGAATAGCTCTTCCCTAACAACATGATTTTTGGAAGTCAAGTCAGTGGACTTGCCAAATTGAGATTAGGAAAGTTTCCAAATTTGGATTAGGAAAGTGAATGATCTTTCCAAATTTGGATTAGGAAAGTTATGCCATGAGAATAACATACATCATCATACTTTTCACATTTGCACACAGTATATAACATTTACACATAGCACATATCATATAGCATACAGTACATTTTGCATGTAGCACATAACTTCTTTCATATCATTCATTCATATGCCATGAGACCTTGGAATCATGGACTTGACATTAAGACATCCCAGAAATGAGGGCTCAACAGATGGGACCTCAACTAGGGAATCTTCATTAACCAACACAGAGTCTGCTTCATTCACTCATACGTACTTCATTTCATTTCATTCATAGGCCAGTGTAACCACCAGCTATACCTAGGATGTAGTTTAAGACTTTCATTAGGTTCGTTGTGCAATGACCAAGAATGACCTAATGTCATTACTTGAATCTAACTCACCTTTTGATTATCCTATCCTAACACCTTTGGTATCATTCATTTCATTATGGGCATCATTTGAGGCTGGCCTCATTCATTCACTGGGAACTTTAACGTTAACCGACATAGATCATGTCAGCATCATGAAATCCAGTGTCTCCCCCACACTGAAAAGAGGTGGAATCACCGGCCAAAGTGATCCATTAACATGCTAGCGTACATGGGAATTTAACCCCGCCAGATCCCTATATTGGCAGTATAGGTTCAAAGACTAGGAGATGTATGGAGACCCATACCCGGCAATCCAGACAGTCTCATTTCATGAGAGTTACGTGAACCTTTGCCCTTCCCGAAAGAAGGCATCACCGCTCATAGCTAGCCTATCGGTGCTCAGTATAAAGTTCTATTTCATTCAACTCATACGTCATGGAAGCTGGCTTCTAGTATAAGGACATCATAGCTCATTAGATGATTTATCATCTCATCATTAGTATTAAGTGTGTTAATCTCAATACTTTCATTAGAGTGTTCGTAGAGACTGGTCTCTTCATTAACTTACACTCTCTTAAGTGAGTACATTTTGGTAACATTTACTTAGGCTCATTTGAGATTGTTCTCATCATTTACATTAGCCTCATAACATGTTGTCACCACATTCATTAACATTAGCACATTTGCTCTTTATAATTACTCATCTCATTTTACGTGAATGTTCATTTCATCATATGCCAATGCACTTGGCCATTTGTGTGTTTCACACTCTTACTTAACCCTTCTAGGGCTTTATCATTTCATTACATAATAATAATTTCATCGTATGCCAATGCATTTAGCCATTTAGTGTATTTTACACTCGTACTTAACCCTTCTAGGGTTACTTCATTTCATTACATACATCTTAGGTTCACTTATTATTAAACGTATGCTAGACTTATGGGTCTATACATACAAGCCATGAGGCTTCATTCATAACTCATTAAGTGAATCATACATTCCTAAGATTATGTAGTACAAGACTTATGTATCTTGTATATATGACAAGACCTTGATTTCAATGTAAGTAGGTGGTATTAATCTTGGATAATTTGTTCACGTATGACTTATGTATCAAACGGAAGTTTGGGCAAGGGAACCCAAGTCTTGAATCAATTGGATATCATTTATATTTTTCATTGGTTTTATTCTAATATTCATAACACTATGACTCTAATTTAATCACAATATTAACATTGTAGGATTAATTTCCTCCTTAGTAATATTCATAAGTTGGCCGAAGGGTTGGGGGTTCGAACCCCCACAACCCTTTTTTTTTTTTTAATTTTGTTAGCCTCTCTTTGTCCACTCTCGCCTAAACCAAGGGGTTGTGGGATCAAATCCCCACAGCCTCTTTTATTTTTGCCATTTAAATCGCCTAAGTTGGGAGGTTGTGGGTTCGAACCCCCACAGCCTCCTTACCTTTAATTTAATTTCGCTAGGGGCTGTGAGGTGGTGGGTTCGAACCCCCACAACTCCATATATTTTTTTTTAATTTTTTTTCTCTAGGTTGAGGGTATTGAAAGTGAGGTCGTGGGATCGAACCCCCACTGCCTCACTTGTTTTAATACTCATTTTCGCCCCCTCTATCTCCAGCCTTGAGGTCGTGGGTTCGATTCCTACGCCTCACCTCTTTTTATTTTCTTTATTCTTCCTCTTCCTTTCTTCCCAAGAGTCGTGTGTTCGATTCCCCCCAGCCCCATTTCCCTTATTATTTCATTGCGTGGGCAGCAGCTAAGGGGATTCAAATCCCCTTAGATCCATTACAATTTTTTTTTAAATTTCAGCCTCTTGGTCATGTGAGGTCTTGGGTTCGATTCCCCTTGACCTCACATACTTTAATTCTTTAAAAAACTCTTCCAAAATTCCCAGAATCTGCCCGAAATCAACATCAACAAGCTGGAAATTTTGATTACTTTTTGCAGCCTATTTTCTCAACTCTTTAACGTTAAATGTTCATGAATTTGGAGTAGTTTTTAGTGAGTCCTTTAGGTGCATTTTCATGGATATATTTGGCCAAGAGTTTATCATTAAATTCAGCCACATTACACTTAAATGAACATCATCATTTACCTAAGTTTGTGTACATAGAATAACAACCATAACATTACATTTTAGGACCTTAACCCGAGTGTTATAGGTCACAACCAACATTGCACACACATATACATATTTTCGGCAAACAAAGCTTGTCATTCATATGATTCCAAATACATGTTCATGAACATATTCATCCCGAAAACACATTGCAATACCTAATCTCTACCAGCAAACATACCAACCTATGATTTGATGGGAGCTAATGACAGGGACATGCAACGGGGAACAACTTAGTTTCGGATTAAAATCGTCTGAGTCCTAAGGGTCTCTTAGGAAAGGGACCAAGAGTAAGAAGACCCATACCTTTATTATTTTTCTTGTTCAACCACGAAATTTCTGCCCAAATCCTATCCAAAATCAGTCCAAGTTCAACACTTCAACACCAATCGACGGAAGACTCCTCCCCTTTGCTTAAAGTGATGGATTTATGTTGTTTTCTTAGATTTTTGGTATGAGTTCTTCAAGTGTGAAGAAATTCAATATATTTTTTGTTTTTGAACTTGTTTAGGCAGAGAGAAACGTGAGAGTGAATGGTGAAACGTGAGAGAGAGAGATCGTGAGAGAGAGTGGCTTCAAGTTAGGAGTTTTGGTTTGGGAATTAGTCAAACTAGGACTCCTTGCTAAACTATTAAATAAAATCTGATTTTTCTTTTTCTTAAATCAGATAATATTTATTATTTAATTTAATTAATTTATCCAATCAAATAAAAGCAAGATAAATCATTGCTTCTAGTGGAGCTCGAACCCGAGTGACTCCCCATTTGCGAAAATGGGTCACTTGGGTCGCCCCAACCCAAATTTCTTTATTAAATTAAATTAATTAATTAAATAATTAATTCCTCAGGGTAATTACAATATTACCCTTGGCCTGGAAAAGATCATTTTACCCTTGGACCCTCAAAACTTGAAATTTCTTCTTTTAAGTCTGGTAAAAACTCTTTCTATTAAATCTTCGTTTTCGTGAGCCTCACATGGTTGGTTCCAACCTTTCCAAGATCAATTAACTCCCCAAGTTAGTTGGCTTGGTCGTAGTAAGGGTTCTGAGGTCTGGTTCTACGCGTATCAATCCGTGTGGACCTTGGTCTAATCGCAAGCATTCTTGAAAAACCTAAGTCTTGCTCCTATTCATTTTTAGGGTTGTTACATTATCTCCCCCTTAGGAACATTCGTCCCCGAATGACACTACTATTTCACGTTGTAATGCTATTCAAATCATAGTAAAAGCACTATACACAGTCAATCAATAGCAACAAAATACGGGGCGATAAGGAAACATAAGTTTAAGAGCATAAAGTCTAACCTCAAGAGCTGAACAGGTGAGGGTAGCGGACTCTCATGTAGGCCTCAGCCTCCCACGTAGCACCCTCAACAAGATGATTTCTCCACAATACCTTCACTTTGGCAATCTCCTTGTTCCTCAGCCGCTGGACTTGTCTGTCTAAGATCTCAACAGGTACCTCCTCATAAGACAAGTCTTCACCAACCCCCAAACCTTCAACAGGTAAGATTGATGATGGATCACCTAGGCACTTCTTCAACATAGAGACATGAAAGACTGGATGAACAGAAGCTAGTTTTGTAGGCAATGCTAACTCATAGCCCACCTCACCCACACGCTGTAGAATCTCATATGGCCCAACATACATCGGACTCAGCTTCCCTTTTCTACCAAATCTCATCACCCCTTTCATAGGCGATATTTTCAAGTAAACCTGGTCACCAACATCAAACTCTAAGGGCCGCTTTCTGTTATCAGCATATGACTTCTGCCGACTGTAAGCAGTAGTCAACCTGTCCCTAATCATTCTGACCTTCTCTAAGGCCTCATGAATGATCTCCGGACCTAAAATGGATGAATCTCCAACCTCGAACCACCCAACTGGAGATCTACACCTCCTACCATACAGTGCCTCAAACGGTGCCATCCCAATGCTGGAGTGATAGCTATTATTATACGAGAACTCTATCAAAGGCAGATGGTCATCCCAGTTACCTCTGAAGTCAATCACACACGCTCTCAACATATCCTCCAATGTCTGTATGGTGCGCTCTGCCTGCCCATCTGTCTGAGGGTGAAAGGCAGTACTAAGCTTCACCTGCGTGCCCAAGCTCTTCTGGAAAGATCTCCATAAATGACAGGTAAACTGAGCTCCTCTGTCAGAAATAATAGACAAGGGAATCCCATGCCATCTCACAATCTCATCAATGTATAGTCTCGCATAATCCTCGGCTCTGTAAGTAGACTTCACAGGGATAAAGTGGGCAGACTTAGTCAATCTGTCCACAATAACCCATATAGAGTCATGCTGCCTCCTAGTCCTCGGAAGCCCAACCACGAAGTCCATATTAATGGCCTTCCATTTCCAAGTCGGAACCGCAATAATTTGCATCAGACCACCAGGCTTAAGATGCTCTGCCTTAACCTGCTGACAATTAGGACACTTGGCCAAATATTCTGCAATGTCCTTCTTCATGCCATCCCACCAATAAATCTGCTTGAGATCATGATACATCTTGGTGGAACCTGGATGTATAGAATATCTGGAACCATGGGCCTCTGCAACAATCCTGGTCCGCAAATCATCCACATCTAGCACACACAGCCTGTCCTGATAGCTAAGTGTGCCATCACCTCCCAAAGCGAAAGATTCATTCATCTTCATCAGCACTGAGTCCTTCAGCTCCATCAACACGGGATCTAGATGCTGACCCTGCTTGACTTCAACTACCAAGGATGATTCAGAACTAGGATGAACTGAAACATCCCCACTATTGGAGTCAACCAAACGCACCCCCAGTCTGGCCAGTCTGTGTACATCTTTTACCAGCTCCTTCTTCTCATCCTCAACGTGAGTTGTACTTCCCATGCTCATCCTGCTCAAAGCATCAACTACAACATTGGCCTTACCTGGATGATAGTGCACATTCATGTCATAATCCTTCAATAGCTCCAACCATCTTCGCTGACGTAGATTCAACTCCCTCTGTGTGAACATGTACTGGAGACTCTTATGGTCTGTGAACACATCTACATGCACTCTATACAGATAATGCCTCCACAGCTTCAGTGCAAACACCACAGCTGCCAACTCCAGGTTATGAGTGGGATAATTCTTCTCATGAACCTTGAGCTGTCTGGATGCATAGGCTATCACCTTACCAACCTGCATAAGAACACAACCCAAACCAACCCTAGATGCATCACAATAAACAGTGTAATTCTCACCACACTAAGGCAAAGTAAGCACCGGGGCTAAAGTGAGCCTGTCCTTGAGCTCCTGGAAACTCTTCTCACAAGTCTCCGTCCATTCAAACTTGGCTTTCTTCTTAGTCAAAGCTGTCAATGGGGCGGCAATAGAAGAAAAGCCCTCCACAAACCTGCGGTAGTAACCAGCCAATCCCAAAAAGCTACGGATGTTAGTAGGAGTAAGAGGCTTTGGCTAGTTCTTCACAGCCTCAGTCTTCCTGGGATCCACCTCCACGCCCTGATCGGACACAACATGACCCAGGAAGGTCACTGATCTCAGCCAGAATTCACATTTGCTGAATTTGGCATACAACTGATGCTGTCTAAGTACATGCAAGGTTAGTCTCAAATGTTGTTCATGCTCTTCCTTGGTCTTAGAGTAGATGAGAATGTCATTAATGAATACTAGGACGAAAGAGTCAAGGTATTCACGGAATACCCTGTTCATGAGATCCATAAATGCAGCAGGTGCATTCGTGAGACCAAATGACATGACTAGAAACTCATAGTGACCATAGCGGGTACGAAAGGCTGTCTTTGGGATATCTCCATCCCTAACCCTAAGCTGATGATACCCTGAACGAAGATCAATCTTAGAGAAGAAACTAGACCCTTGGAGTTGATCGAACAAATCATCTATTCTGGGGAGTGGATACTTATTCTTTATAGTGACTTTGTTGAGCTGCCGATAATCGATACACATTCTAAGGGTTCCATCTTTCTTCTTTACAAACAACACTGGAGCGCCCCAAGGGGATATGCTCGGCTGAATGAAACCCTTGTCAGTGAGATCTTTTAACTGCAGTTTCAACTCTTTGAGTTCAGCTGGAGCCATTCTGTAAGGAGGAATTGAGATTGGTTTAGTATCGGGTTCTAAGTCGATACCAAAGTCAATCTCTCGAAGGGGAGGGACTCCAGGTAAATCATCAGGAAACACATCTAAGAACTCATTCACTACAGGCACTGAGTCTATGGAAGGAATGTCATGATCTAAATCATTAACACTCACAAGATGACACAATAACCCCTTGGACATCATTTTATTAGCCTTAAGATTTGAAATCAAGGGGTTAGGACGACTCGAATTGTACCCCTCCCAGACTAACTCTTCTTCATTAGGAAAGCGAAATCTCACCACTCTACTACGACAGTCCAAGCAAGCATAACAACTGTGAAGCCAATCCATACCAAGAATAACATCAAAATCATGCATGGGTAACTCAACCAGGTTTGCACACATAGTTTTACCACTCACAACTATTGGGCAATCCTTGTATACTCTATCAGTTCTTACATTCTCTCCTAAAGGTGTACTAACCACTATAGGATCATGTAGAACTTCAGGCAATATCTCAAAAGTAAGAGCAAGCAGAGGAGTTACAAAGGAAAGTGTAGACCCTGGATCAAGTAAAGCATAAACAGAAGTTGAGAACACTTGCAGCATACCTGTGACCACATCAGCGGACTTCTCCTGCTCCTCTCTGCCTTTCAGGGCGTAGAACCTGTTCCTCTTAGGAGGCTCGGCTGCTGCTGCACCCTGTGGATTAGGCCTAGGCTGAGTATTACCTCCAACCTGACCTCTGTTTTGTAGACAGTCTCTGACCATGTGTCCACTCTTACCACAACCGAAACAGGCATTAGTGCCCTGTCTTCACTCTCCACTGTGAGCTCGGCCACACTTAGCACAATTCTTCTTAGGACGCTGCATCTCACCTCCATTGCCCTTCTTGGGCTCAGGTCTGCCTCCTCTAGGTGTAGCACTCCTCTGAGGATTAGAATTCCAGAACTCTGTTGCCCCTTTTTGAACCTTGGCTGCTCACGGACGCCAAAGTTGTTCCTGTGGCCTCCATGCCTGGGTCCTGCCTGATCTTGAGGCCTAGGCCTCCTAGCATCACGAACACCTCTCTTTCTGCGGCTGTCCTCTACCTGCTGGACATGCACCATCAACCTGGAAAGATACATATTATCATGGAGCATAGCAGATCGACACTCCTCCTCTAGGTCTCCATTGATTCCTGTGAGGAACCTGCTCATCTCATCCCTGCTGTTAGAAACCAAGGAAGTAGCATACCTGGGTGATTTCAACAAAGTTCAGTATTATCCTCATTCTTGCTATTAAATACTAGAGAAAATAACATACCTTGACAGCTTAACAAACTTCAGGGAATACTCCCTGACTGTCATAGAGCCTTGTTTGAGGTTGATGAATTCCTCAACCTTGGCCTCCCTCATCTCCCTGGGAAAGAAACTCTCCAGAAATGCTGTCTTGAACAGCTCCCATGTGACTGGCACTCCACCTAAGACACGGCTATCTTGCCACATCATGCACCAAGTCTGTGCAACATCCTTGAGCTGATAGGAAGCCAACTCAGCCTTCTCAATATCAGTGGCCCCCATAGCCACCAGGATCTTATGAATCTCATCCATAAACTCCTGGGGATCCTCGGATGCCCTAGACCCTGTGAAAATAGGAGGATTCATCCTCGTGAAATCCCTCAGCCTGTCAGCCATGCTACGAACCGGTGGGTTCTCCCTCTGAACATCCTGCTGGTTGACCTGGGCAGTTGGGCCTGCATAGTAATGGCCTGTGCCATTTGGGCCAGAGATGCCCTCACCTCAGCATCAGTCAACCCAGCTGGGTTAACTGGCATGGCCACTCCTTCAGCTGAAGCCTGGGGTAGATCCTGATTACCCCTAGCAGCTGCTCCTCCTCTCCTCTGACCATTTCCTCTCCTAGTGTTCATTCTCTAGAAAAACAAAAAGAATTTATGTTAGACACGCTCATAACACCAAGAATTCAGACATCCAGAAAAGCACGATAAGATCAGAAGAAGGGAAATTTTCCTACGCATCATGCAGTCTCTAATTCAGGATAGTGGTGCACTTCACTACCATGACTTAGAAACTACTCAATGTGGTTGATGTGAACTTATTATTTTCGTAATTTAACCTAGTGCTCTGATACCAACTTTGTCATGACTGGAATCTAGACCCCAGACGAGACCGGCATCGTTGACCTCTCAGAGGTCGCAGACAAGCCTACTTACGTCATTCTTACTTTACATAGGTTAATTTTAGCGGAAAATTTGAAACTTTTTGTTTCTAAATATTGCTTACTAAACATTTATAATACATTCGTAATTTGTTCACCATCAACCATCTAACATTAAGAGATAATCAAATGAAAAGAATAGTTCAATACTTAATAAGCGTATAATTGCCAAAATGGCACCAATACATAGTCTGAATAAAAAACAGGAAAGAAACGCTAGTGGAACATGCTCCACTAGCTCAACTCTAAAACTAAGCTAGAATATAAAACAGTAGCATCCTCGAAAGCATGAGGACCTACCAAAACCGGATGAATGCTGGACGTCCGGATAACTGCAACGACGATCCTGTAGCTCTATCGTCCACCTGTGCCTGCACCTAAAATAGTAGAGTTTGTATAGGGTTAGTACACACTTGTACTAAGTATGGGTATATGCAAGCACACACCAAGGACATGCATGAGAAAGAATAGCTCTTCCCTAACAACATGATTTTTGGAAGTCAAGTCAGTGGACTTGCCAAATTGAGATTAAGAAAGTTTCCAAATTTGGATTAGAAAAGTGAATGATCTTTCCAAATTTGGATTAGGAAAGTTATGCCATGAGAATAACATACATCATCATACTTTTCACATTTGCACACAGCACATAACATTTACACATAGCACATATCATATAGCATACAGTACATATTGCATGTAGCACATAACTTCTTTCATATCATTCATTCATATGCCATGAGACCTTGGAATCATGGACTTGACATTAAGACATTCCAAAAATGAGGGCTCAATAGATGGGACCTCAACTAGGGAATCTTCATTAACAAACACAGAGTCTGCTTCATTCACTCATACGTACTTCATTTCATTTCATTCATGGGCCAGTGTAACCACCAGCTATACCTAGGATGTAGTTTAAGACTTTCATTAGGTTCGTTGTGCAATGACAAAGAATGACCTAATGTCATTACTTGAATCTAACTCACCTTTTGATTATCCTATCCTAACACCTTTGGTATCATTCATTTCATTATGGGCATCATTTGAGGCTGGCCTCATTCATTCATTGGGAACTTTGACGTTAACCGACATAGATCATGTGAGCATCATGAAATCCAGTATCTCCCCAACACTAAAAAGAGGTGGAATCACCGGCCAAAGTGATCAATTAACATGCTAGCGTACATGGGAATTTAACCCCGCCAGATCCCTATATTGGCAGTATAGGTTCAAAGACTAGGAGATGTATGGAGACCCATACCCGGCAAGCCGGACAGTCTCATCTCATGAGAGTTACGTGAACCATCGCCCTTCCCGAAAGAAGGCATCACTGCTCATAGCTAGCCTATCGGTGCTCAGTATAAAGTTCCATTTCATTCAACTCATACATCATGGAAGCTGGCTTCTAGTATGAGGACATTATAGCTCATTAGATGATTTATCATCTCATCATTAGTATTAAGTGTGTTAATCTCAATACTTTCATTAGAGTGTTCGTAGAGACTGGTCTCTTCATTAACTTACACTCTCTTAAGTGAGTACGTTTTGGTAACATTTACTTAGGCTCATTTGAGATTGTTCTCATCATTTACATTAGCCTCATAACATGTTGTCACCACATTCATTAACATTAGCACATTTACTCTTTATAATTACTCATCTCATTTTACGTGAATGTTCATTTCATCATATGCCAATGCACTTGTCCATTTGTGTGTTTCACACTCTTACTTAACCCTTCTAGGGCTTTATCATTTCATTACATAATAATCATTTAATCGTATGCCAATGCATTTAGCCATTTAGTGTATTTTACACTCGTACTTAACCCTTCTAGGGTTACTTCATTTCATTACATACATCTTCGGTTCACTTATTATTAAACGTATGCTAGACTTATGGGTCTATACATACAAGCCATGAGGCTTCATTCATAACTCATTAAGTGACTCATACATTCCTAAGATTATGTAGTACAAGACCTTGATTTCGATCTAAGTAGGTGGCATTAATCTTGGATAATTTGTTCACGTATGACGTATGTATCAAACGGAAGTTTGGGCAAGGGAACCCAAGTCTTGAATCAATTGGATATCATTTATATTTTTCATTGGTTTTATTATAATATTCATAACACTATGACTCTAATTTAAATCACAATATTAACATTGTAGGATTAATTTCCTCCTTAGTAATATTCATAAGTTGGCCGAAGGGTTGGGGGTTCGAACCCCTACAACCCTTTTTTTTTTTATATATATTTTGTTAGCCTCTCTTTGTCCACTCTCGCCTAAACCAAGAGGTTGTGGGATCAAATCCCCACAGCCTCTTTTATTTTTGCCATTTAAATCGCCTAAGTAGGGAGGTTGTGGGTTCGAACCCCCACAGCCTCCTTACCTTTAATTTAATTTCGCTAGCGGCTGTGAGGTGGTGGGTTCGAACCCCCACAGCCCCATATATATTTTTTAATTTTTTTTGCTGGGTTGAGGGTATTGACAGTGAGGTCGTGGGATCGAACCCCCACAGCCTCACTTGTTTTAATACTCCTTTTCGCCCCCTCTATCTCCAGCCTTGAGGTCGTGGGTTCGATTCCCACGCCTCACCTCTTTTTATTTTCTTTATTCTTCCTCTTCCTTTCTTCCCAAGAGTCGTGTGTTCGATTCCCCCCAGCCCCATTTCCCTTATTATTTCATTGCGTGGGCAGCAGCTAAGGGGATTAATCCCCTTAGCTCCATTACAATTTTTTTTTAAATTTCAGCCTCTTGGTCATGTGAGGTCTTGGGTTCAATTCCCCTTGACCTCACATACTTTAATTCTTTTAAAAACTCTTCCAAAATTCCCAGAATCTGCCCGAAATCAACATCAACAAGCTGGAAATTTTGATTACTTCTTGCAGCCTATTTTCTCAACTCTTTAACGTTAAATGTTCATGCATTTGGAGTAGTTTTTAGTGAGTCCTTTAGGTGCATTTTCATGGATATATTTGGCCAAGAGTTTATCATTAAATTCAGCCACATTACACTTAAATGAACATCATCATTTACATAAGTTTGTGTACATAGAATAACAACCATAACATTACATTTTAGGACCTTAACCAGAGAGTTATAGGTCACAACCAACATTACACACACATACACATATTTTCGGCAAATAAAGCTTGTCATTCATATGATTCCAAATACATGTTCATGAACATATTCATACCGAAAACACATTGCAATACCTAATCTCTACCAGCAAACATACCAACCTATGATTTGATGGGAGCTAATGACAGGGACATGCAACGGGGAACAACTTAGTTTCGGATTAAAATCGTCTGAGTCCTAAGGGTCTCTTGGGAAAGGGACCAAGAGTAAGAAGACCCATACCTTTATTATTTTTCTTGTTCAACCACGAAATTTCTGCCCAAATCCTATCCAAAATCAGTCCAAGTTCAACACTTCAACACCAATCGACGGAAGACTCCTCCCCTTTGCTTAAAGTGATGGATTTATGTTGTTTTCTTAGATTTTTGGTATGAGTTCTTCAAGTGTGAAGAATTTCAATATATTTTTTGTTTTTGAACTTGTTTAGGCAGAGAAAAACGTGAGAGTGAATGGTGAAACGTGAGAGAGAGAGATCGTGAGAGAGAGTGGCTTCAAGTTAGGAGTTTTGGTTTGGGAATTAGTCAAACTAGGACTCCTTGCTAAACTATTAAATAAAATCTGATTTTTCTTTTTCTTAAATCAGATAATATTTATTATTTAATTTAATTAATTTATCCAATCAAATAAAAGCAAGATAAATCATTGCTTCTAGTGGGGCTCGAACCCGAGTGACTCCCCATTTGCGAAAATGGGTCACTTGGGTCGCCCCAACCCGAATTGCTTTATTTAATTAAATTAATTAATTAAATAATTAATTCCTCAGGGTAATTACAATATTACCCTTGGCCTGAAAAAGACCATTTTACCCTTGGACCCTCAAAATTTGAAATTTCTTCTTTTAAGTTCGGTAAAAACTCTTTCGATTAAATCTTCGTTTTCGTGAGCCTCACATGGTTGGTTCCAACCTTTCCAAGCTCAATTAACTCCCCAAGTTAGTTGGCTTGGTCGTAGTAAGGGTTCTGAGGTCTGGTTCTACGCGTATCAATCCGTGTGGACCTTGGTCTAATCGCAAGCATTTTTGAAAATCCTAAGTCTTGATCCTATTCATTTTTAGGGTTGTTACAATTTTATTCCTTGGTTTGTCGACTTTGCTAAATATTTGGCAAGCGATTTGGTGCCCTCGAATATGTCTTTCCACCAAAGGAATATGTTTATCCATGATGTGAAAAAGTTCTTTTGGGATGAGTCGTACATATATCATAGTTGTGCAGATGGGATTATTCTTCGATGTGTTCCCGAGGTTGAGATGTTAGTGTTCTTGAGGTGTGTCATTCATCCCCCGTTGGTGGGCATTATAGTGGTGTCCGGACTGCGCACAACATTCTGCAGTGTGGATTCTATTGGCCTACCATCCACCAAGATGCTCATGACTTTGCCAAGTCTTGTGACCGTTTCCAAAGGGAAGGTGGGATTTCGAAGAGGACCTATGAATCCAATTATGGTAATTGAGTTATTTGATGTATGTGGCATTGATTTTATGGGGTCATTCGTGATCTATTATGGATGAAGTATATTCTTGTTGTGGTTGATTATGTATCGAAATGGGTGGAGGCAATTACGCTCCCCAACAATGATGGCAAGAGTGTCACCGCATTCTTGAAAAAGAATATCTTCTCCAGATTTGGCACCCCAAGCGCGATCATCAGTGATGGAGGTTCCCACTTTTTCAATATGTTGTTCAAAGAACTTCTTGAAAAATATGATATCTGCTACAATGTAGCCACTCCTTACCATCCACAAACTACTGGACAAGTTGAGGTTTCCAACAGAGAGATAAAGCAAATCTTGGCGAAGACTGTGAATGCCAGTAGAACGGATTGGTCAGGGAAGAGTTTTGATGCTGTATGGGTTTATCGCAATGAAAATAAGACTCACATAGTTATATCTCCATACCAACTCGTATATGGGAAGTTTTGCCATTTGCCGGTAGAGCTAGAGCATAAGGCTATGCGGGCAATGAAGAAGGTAAACTTATATTAAGTGGCCACATCAACTCAAAGAGTGAATGAATTGAATTTTCTCGATGAGTTTCGCCTAAAAACCTCTGAAAGTGCAGCATTGTATAAAGAGAAGATGAAGAGGTACCATGATCAAAGGATTGAAAAGCGAGAGTTTTGGTTGGAGATCGTGTGCTTCTATTCAAATCTAGATTGCACTTATTTCCAGGCAAGCTTAAGTCCAAATGGACTGGGCCATTTTTACTCAAGCAAGTTTTCCCACATGGAACGGTGGAGCTCAAAAACAGTGAGGGAACAAGGTTCAAGGTGAATGAGCAGAGAATCAAGCTTTACCTGGGAATGCGGAAAGTGTGCAAGAAGTGATTGAGGCCTACTACCTTGATGAAGTCTGAGTTATCAAGAGGCTTACATCGTGTTGCGACGTTAAATCAATGATGCTTGGGAGGCAACCCAAGGTGTAACATCTAGCCAACAATATGTTTAAGATTTCTGCAGAGTAATTTTCTGTGCTTATTTGATTCTTTGTACCAAAGTAATTAGGTGTTAATTTTTGTTTTAGCGTTGGCTAGATATAGCATAGAGTCCGTGTCTAGAAATTGTCCACAAAATATAAAAAGAATAGCCTAATGGTTTCTATATGTGCAGGTGCGCAAGGCAAAATCTGCAGAAAAAGGTCTGGTGCAGAGGTCTACATATGTCATCGACGGTCCGTAAGTTAGTCTACAGACCATAAATGGTGCCAGTATATCCAGGTAAGTTCTTAAAATTTTTTAAGTGTGGAGGCGATCTACGGTCCTGACTTACGGACCGTAGATAGACCTACGGACCTTAAACGAGGTCTCTTAGGTCCAAACCCTAGTCTGATCGACCCGACCCGGATTACCTCTAATTTAAAAACCCAAACTTTCAAATCATTTCCCACTCCTTCTAATCCCCAACCGTTCTTCCACAACCCAAATTTCCTAGAATCACTCTTTCCCACAATCAATTCATCATCAATCACTATTAAAACAACCACATATTCCACTTTCTCACCCTTCCCTGAATTCTCCAAAACAACCATTATCAAAGAATTCTGGTGTCCAGGTACGGTCAAACTAGGTGCTTTGTGGTCTTGGCTTTTGATTCGTAGTTTCAACATGCAATCACACCACTCCTCGTTGCTTGTGAGGTAATAGACTTTCCCATCACTCTAGATTTTGGTTCATAGATTGAATGATGAAAGTCGGGAGTTGGGTCTTGACCTTGGGTAGATGATTGTCAATAAATGCATGATAAAGTTGTAGTATAAACACCCTTGGGACGATGGTTAGTAATTGTGTGTAAATTCTAGCATAAAATCAGTCAAACAAATAGTCTATATGTAAGTTTTGACTTAGGGATCCGTATCGTGTTCTGAAACAAATACAAAATCATATTTGTGGAACCCTTGGAATGACATACTAGCATGTATTATGTTGAAATGCATGATTAGACTAGTATAGTATTGGAATTGGCCTCAAAATAGGTTTCAAATAAGGCACAATCCGAGACCTGGAATAGACCTCATATACGAGACCTCGTCTATGGACTGTAAGTCAAGTTATGGACCGTAGATCAGGTTCATAGATGGAGGAACTTGTAATAATTCACTAAGTATGAGACTACAAAGATGGAGTACGATCCGTAGATCGATCTACGGACCGTTCTGCATCTCTGTAGTCTCCATCAAATGCCAAGTCTTTTGGAACCTTTGACCTACTGAGGGGTTATACGGGCTATAAGTCCACCTACGGACCGTAGGTCCTCGTAAGAGGTCACTGTATCACATTGTATAAATTTTTTACTTTTTTATTCTTAGTTATAAAATTATTTCGGGTGTGTCTTGGGTTTATTTTAGGTACTTACAATTCCTTTACAAGTACGATGACACAAAGAAGGCACAAATCAGCACGCGGAGGTCCAAATCAACTCGACCTTCCCACAAATTGGTTTTCAATGATCCGGAGGGTGACAAAGACCCTGAGTGTAACAACCCTAAAAATGAATAAGATAAATGCTTAAGGTGTCAAGAATGCTTGCGATTAGACCAAGGTTCACACGAATTGATACGCGTAGAACCAGACCTTATAACCCTTACTACGACCAAGACAACTAACTTGGGGAGTTAGTTGAGCTTGGAAAGGTTGGAACCAACCAAGTAAGGCTCTCGAAAACGAAGATTCAATCGAAGGAGTCTTTACCGGACTTAAAAAGAAGAAATCTTAAGTTTTGAGGGTCTAGGGGTAAAATGGTCTTTTACCAGGATAAGGGTAATATCGTAATTACCCTAAATATATAATTAATTAATTATTTAATAAGATAAAGGGGCAATTTGGGGAGAGAGAGCTGAAATTGATCTCTTGAAGTGGAGTCTTGCTCCACCCGGGTTCGAACCTAGGTGGAAGCAATGATTTAAATTGTTTTTATTTAAGATTGATAAATTAATTTAATTAATTAATATTTATTATCAGATTTAAGAAAAAGGAAAATCAGATTTTAAATATTAAGGAAAGTCCTAAATTGACTAAGTCATTATCTAAGCCTAAATAACTTCACACGTTTCACTCTCTCACGATCTCTCTCTCACGTTTCATCATCTCTCTCACGTTGGTTTCTGCCAAAACAACAAAGAACAGAAATAATATTAAGAGCTCTTCACACTTGAAGAACTCACATGAAATTTTAAGAAAGACAAAGTAACCAAAAACGTTAAGGCAAAGAGAAGTTGTCCGTCGAGTGGTGTGGACGTTGAGGAAGCTTGGACTGATTTTGGAGAGGGTTTTGGGCAGCAAATTCATCGTTTGAACATCAATTAAGGTATGGGTTTCTTCACTCTTGGTCCCTTTCCCAAGAGACCACTTAAGATTCAAGATATTCACTCCGAAAACTAGGGTTGTTCCCCCTTTGCATGTCCCTGTCACTAGCTCCCAATGATCGTAGGTTGGGTTTTGGTTGCTGGTAGATTTAGGTATGTGTGATGTTTTTGTGTTGAATGTGAATATGTTTATGTACGTGAAATCACAAAAAAAAAATGACAACCAATGTGTGATCGAAAAAAATGATGTGTGTGTGTGCACGTTGGCAGTGAATGTACTCACTGTTGGAAGTATGAATTAACATGTTCAATCCTTGTATTTTATGTGCTAAAGTTGTACACAATGTGATGTTCATATGGGGTGTGAGGTTACTGATTTTGGGTGAAAACGCTTGACTAATGTAACCCCTAAACTACACCTAACTATACACTAAATGCTTGGTGAAATGCCCTAAGAAACTAACATGAAAAGGTTGATGAAAGGAAGCTAAAGTTGGAATTAAATTTCCAGCTTGGTGTACTCTAGTTTCGGTCAAAAATAAAGCTAAGAATCTGAGTTTTTAAAATGAAAATAAAATAAGTGAGGTCAATGGGAATTGAACCCAAGACCTCACATGTTAAGGAGGCTAAAAACGTGAAGGGGGTTAAGGGGAATCGAACCAGCTTGGCTACTGTAAATTCGCGAAAAGGAAATGAAAAATGGGGCTGGGGGGAATCGAACTCGGTTACTGGAGGAGAAAGGAGAAAACAATATATTTAAAAAATAAATGGGAGGCGTGGGAATCGAACCCACGACCTCCAGGTTGCGAAGGAGAGAAGAGAAATTAAAGAAAAAGAAAGTGTGAGGCGTGGGAATCAAACCCACAACCTCAGGGATAGAAAGGGAGGAGCGAAATTAATTAAGAAAATGAGGTGAGGCTGTGGGGGCTCGATCCCACAACCTCACTGCCAAAACGCTTAGCCTAGCGAAATTTAAATAAAAAAAAATATAGGAGGCTGTGGGGGTTCGAACCCACCACCTCACAGCCTCTAGAGAATTTAAATTAAAATAAGGAGGCTGTGGGGGTTCGAACCCACAACCTCCCTATTCCAGCTATATAATGAATAAAACAAAGAGGCTGTGGGGGTTTGATCCCACAACCTCTTGGTTTGGGCGAAAAGGGGCAATGTGATGTTAATGAAAAATAAAAAGGGGTTGTGAGGGTCCGAATCCACAACCCTTCGGCCAAGTTAAGAGGAAAACCAAGTAGAAAACTAAAGATACAATGTTAATGTTGGGGTTCAATTTAGAGTCCCAATGTCATGGAGATTAAAAATAAAATCAATGAAAAATGTAAATGTTATCCAAGTGATTCGAACTTGGGTTTCCTTGCCCAAACTTCCGTATTGATACATAAGTCGTACATGAACAAAATATCCAAGAATAATGCCACCTACTTAGATCGAAATCAAGATCTTGGCATATATACAAGATACATAAGTCTTGTGCTACATAATCTTAGGAATGTATGAATCACTTAACGAATTATGAATAAAGCCTCATGGCTTGTGTGTATAGACTC
Source organism: Solanum sitiens (assembly GCA_016801875.1). Taxonomy (NCBI): domain Eukaryota; kingdom Viridiplantae; phylum Streptophyta; class Magnoliopsida; order Solanales; family Solanaceae; genus Solanum; species Solanum sitiens. The sequence goes on along the minus strand of JABWTJ010000036.1, from coordinate 1,753,214 downwards.
ATAAGTCTAGCATACGTTTTAAAGAAGTGAACCTAAGATGTATGTAATGAAAGGATGTAACCGTAGAAGGGTTAAGTATTAGTGTAAGACACACTAAATGGCCTAGTGCATTGGCATACGATGAAATGATTATTATATAATGAAATGACGAAACCCTAGAAGGGTTAAGTAAGAGTGTGAAACACACAAATTGCCAAGTATATTGGCATGTGATAAAATGAACATTTACGTAAAATGGGGTGAGTAATTATGAAGAGCAAATGTGCTAATGTTAATGAATGTGGTGACAACAAGATATGAGGCTAATGTAAAAGATGAGAACAATCTCAAATGAGCCTAAGTATATGTTACCGAAACGTACTCACCTATGAGAGTGTAAAGTTAATGAAGAGACCAGTCTCTATGAACACTTTAATGAAAGTATTGAGATTAACACACTTAATACTAATAATGAGATGAGAAATCATCTAATGAGCTATAATGTCCTCATACTAGAAGCCAGCTTCCATGACATATGAGTTGAATGTAATGGAACTTTATACTGAGCACCGATAGACTAACTATGAGCGGTGATGCCTTCTTTAGGGAAGGGCGGAAGTTCACATAACTCTCATGAGATGAGACTGTCCGGCTTGCAGGGTATGGGTCTCCTTATATTGTCTTCGAACCTATACTGCCAATATAGGGATCTGGCGGGGTTAAATTCCCATGTATGCTAGCATGTTTTTGGGTCACCTTGGCCGGTGATTCCACCTCTTTTCGGTGTGGGGTAGACACTGGATTTCATGACGCTCACATAATCTATGTCGCTTAAAGTTAAAGTTCCCAATGAATGAATGAGGCCAGCCTCAAATGAAGCACATAATGAAATGAATGATACCAAAGGTGTTAGGATAGGATAATCAAGAGGTGAGCTAGACTCAGGTAATGACACTAGGTTATCTTGATCATTGCATAGTGAACCCGATGAAAGTCTTAAACTACACCCTAGGTATAGCTGGTGTTTACACTGGCCTATGAATGAAATGAAATGAAGTACGTATGAATGAATGAAGCAGACTCTCTGTTTGCTAATGAAGACTCCCTAGTTGAGGTCCAATACGTTGAGCCCTCATTCTGGGAAGTCTTAATGTTAAGTCCATGATTCCAAGGTCTCATGGCATATGAATGGATGATATGAAAGATGTTATGTGCTATATGCAATATGATATGTGCTATATGTAAGATGTTATATGTTGTGTGCAGTATGATAATTATGATGATGCATGTTACTCTCATGGCATGCCTTTCCTAATCCAAATTTGGAAAGCTCACTGACTTTCCTAATCCAAATTTGGAAAGTTCACTGACTTTCCTAATCAAAATTTGAAAGGTTCACTAACTTTCCTAATCTCAATTTGGCAGGTCCACTGACTTGACTTTCCATAATCATGTTGTTAGGAAAGAGCTATCTTTTCTCATGCATGTCTTTGGTGTGTGCTTGCATATACCCATACTTGGTACAAGTGTGTACTAACCCTATACAACTCCACAATTTAGGTGCAGGCACAGGTGGACGCTAGAGCTACAGGTTGACGCTGAAGCTATCCGGACATCGAGCATTTATCCGGACTTGGTAGGTCCTCATGCATTTCGAGGATGCTGCCATTTATATTCTAGCTTAGTTTTAGAGTTGAGCTAGTGGGGCATGTTCCACTAGCGTTTCTTTCCTGTTTTATTCAGACATTGTATTGGTGTCATTTTGACAAGTACATCTTTATTACTATATTACAGTATTTCTTTCATTTGATGATCTTAATATTAGATGGTTGATGGTGAACAATTATGTATTAATGAGAATGTTTATTAAGTAAGTTAAGAAACAAAAAGTTTCAAATTTTCCGCTAAAATTAACCTAGATGAAGTAAGAACGACGTATGTAGGCTTGTCTGCGACCTCTGAGAGGTCAACGACGCCGGTCTCGTTTGGGGTCTAGATTCCGGTCGTGACACTGAGTATGTCCCCACCATTGTAAGGACTACTACTACTACATCCCGGGATAATTGGAACCAGCCCAAGAAGGTGAACTCCGACGTAGTCCTTGCCTCCAAGTCTGATGAGGAGGATAAATTGATCGGGTCGCCAAAAAAAGACTATTTCGGATTCCTCCACAAATTATGTTGCGGGTATGCTTTGGAATCTACTACCGGTTCCAGTGCCCAGACTCAAGATGCCTCATTTGATGAGGCCACTAGCTCCGAATAAGACCAATCCCTTGGAACGATCAACCGGAACCATTAGCAAGGAGCCTAACCGATGGTGCGTTGAGGGGCAATGGCAAATCTACCGAGATGCCAAGATGATGAATAGAAAAGATAAAATGGACCGAACCATCACGGAGGATCATAGAGTTTGGACGAGGAGTCTACATACGGTGCAAAAGATCCACTGGTTGTTTCAACAAAACAAATGTGAGTGGGGGGCTCGTGACCCTGAGACATACAGTGAGGAGATTGTATGGGAGTTCTATGCTTCCTATGTTGCCACTCTTCGAGGGTTGCTGCACAAGAAGGCCAAGCCCACAGCCCAAGACCCCCTCACTTCCACCATGGTCTGAGGTTTCTCGGTGGACATCTCTCATAACACCATCAACAGATTCCTCTACGGCCCCAACCCTCATCATAGTTGGGCAGAAACAAAATCAATTTTGACTATATGTGGAACATCATGCAGACAGGGCCCTTCACAAGGAGTGTGGAACAAAGGGAGGCTATTCTACTATGGCTGGCGAGGCATATGGCCTTGGATACTGAGGGATTTGAGTGGTTTGCTTCGCCCTGGGTGGGCATACAAAAGGCCACAGTCACTTTGGTGACCAAGTTCTTTTGGATCTTGGTCAGCAATAGAATGTAACAAACTATGGCGGATAATCTAGTCACATGGGATAGAGCAATCATGTATATTGCACTGGTTGCTGGGATTGAGATCAACTTCCCCCGCTTGCTATTGGCGGATATACATGAGAGGGAATTCAAGACCACTACCACTTACCCATTCTGGTGTATAGTGTTTCAGTTATGCAGGGATGATGGAGTGACAGTATGGCACTCTTACAAACTGGTGGATGCTACAAGGATGCTGGATATTGGTATAATATAGGATGAAACTAATATGGCCTCACCACGTAGAAGGCGTCGAGTTGATGTTCCTTTGGGCAATGATCTAGTAGATGTTATGGAGCAAATGCACGGATATGGGCCTGCAGCCCAAAATGATGATGCACCAGCTTCCTTTTCACAGGAAGCCACCAGGATCTGAGCTCATCTAGAGCCACTCCATTTTCCGAAGGCACTATGATATCACTGGGGCGAACCAAGAAATTAGAGTCTCAGATGGCCACCCTGCTGCACCACATTAAGCCCTAGATATGGAAGTTGATTGCCGAGTCCAAAGAAAGTGTTGAGAAGAGAATAGAGGCGATAACGGACCAAAAGTTCCAAGCATTTCATAAGCGGCTCGATACTTTTGAGTTGAGAGTGTTACGAAGGTCGGCTCCCACCATTGATATGTCCTCTTTCTCGACTGAGTTGGCTAGTCTCCGGGCCGATGTTGATGCCATCCTTGCCAACCCAGTTGTTGAGCCAATGGCTACCTCCTCTACACTGGGAAATGACTCAGTCCTTGGTGCTCTATTTAGTGGAGATGATACGGAGGAGCAGCCCATTCCACACATTTTCGAGATAAGAGGCACCAATCTAGTATGAAATCTGAATGCATGAAAGAGGAAAATGCCTGCAAGAAGCAGCGCCGGATGAAGAAGAAGGCAAAGAAAGACTCCATCCTTGATGAGCAGCTGAGGCCACAGAGATTCAGAGAGATGGTTGTTGGGGAATCATGTTTCATGCCCGTTACTGAATTTCAGCCCACTGTGGCTGAGGATGTGAGCATTACTGAGGGTGTTTTGAATAGAGATGTGGGTACTACTGAGGGTGGCCCCAATGTTGTAGCAGAGTCCGGGAAACCAGACCAACTCGCTTATTGAGGATTTTTTGGTGCTATGCACCACAGGTTTGCTTCACCTAAATACATGACCTTTTATCGCTTTTGTGTGCATTGGGGACAATTGCACCTATTATTGGTGGTGGTGGGGTAGATGGATTGTGAGTGATAGCGCGAATTATGAGTAACCCAACTCAGATTCGTCTCTTGGGGTTTTCTTTCCTGTGTTCTTTTACCTTAAGTGACTACTTATTTTCTATTGTAATGACATGTGTTAGGATTGTATGTGTAGAAGCATGAGAAAGAATAAAGCATGATGTCATAGTGAGTTGAGCACAAAAATAATACATGTCCAAAAGTTTGAATCTTGTGCTAAAATATATTGTTAGAATAAGTTGAATGTGGTGTCTCTGAGTATGACATGATAATGAACCAAATTGATGTCATGACATAAGCTTTAAATTAGACCGGGTAATCTGATAATTTGATAATAGAACCATGTGCCAAGCGTGTGTGAGATAAATTGATTGTTCAAACAATGTTGTGCCGATCTAGAACTTGCCCGCTTAGTCTTGCGACGATAATCCACTCTAGAGTCTAGGAAGTGATCATAGACCCTTGTTCTAAGAAGTTCACTAAATGCCTAAATGAATCCAACCAAATGAAATGAATATTCTCGTTGATCCAAATGCTTTGAGCCTTAATGAGACCACTTCTTTTGAAATGCCTAACTCACCTTCCCATAATCTACTATGTTGGCCCCGATCCTTCTTTGGACATATACACCTCGACTTAGGCCAAAAACATAAGTTGAGGATGGCTAATCCAAGAGTGACCTCAATCTTTACCCTGATCCGACATCGGATGTTGTGCACCTCAACTAATGGAAAATCATAATTTGAGGGTGTATATGAAAGAGGAAATCAAAAGGAAAAATGGGTATGAAAAGATTTTGGTGTTGAAAAAGAAAAACAAGAAGAGGATGTGACTGTGTGAGAAATATTGAACAAAAATTGATATATATATATATATATATATATATATATATATATATATATATATATATATATATATATAGAGAGAGAGAGAGAGAGAGAGAGAGAGAGAGACAGAGACAGAGAGACAGAGAGAGAAGAAAAGAGAAAAATAAAGAGCTACAAAGTCTAAAAGTCACATCCATAGTTAAAAAGAATCAAGGGGAAAGAAGAGAAGAATGAAGGATGTCTAAAAAGGGGAAAAAAGAGGTAAAAAGCCTAATGTAATGTCAAGGAGGGTAGAAAGTCACAAAAAGTACCCAAAAGTACCACACCTGACTTCGAGCCTATGTTACAAGTCGAGAAAGTTCTTTAGTGATCCTAGAACCTAGTTTGGAGAGTCTAAGCAGTGAAAATAAGGGCAAGCATGTGGTATTGAGCACTAACTGTGAATTGAACTTACTTCTGAGTGTGAGTTTTGAATGAACCCTTGTACTAAAAAAATCATATTGACTGTGTGAAATTGGGGTTTCGTTTGGAGTAAGGGCACTAATGACATTGTCAAAGAGTTGGTACCTTGGTGATATTAAAACATTGCATGTTGTGTGTTGAGTGGTGAATCTTTGTCATATTTGGATCTGCACAAATTAGCTTGCTTAGACCATGAGAAACTATTTGCAAAGAGAGTCGGGATCGAAGCCATATGATCTCTTGTGATTGAATTGATTGCTTCTATACATGTGTTGTTTAGAGTCTTAGTGCGTCGCTTGAGGACAAACAATAATTTTAAGTTGAGGGTGTTGATGTACCATGAGTTTACGGTATTTCTACTATATTTCACTTAAGAGTTGTGTGTGTATGGATCCATTTTGCATTGGTTTTTATGTGTTTTTCTTGTATTTACAGGAAATAAGTTCAGACGCGGAAAATTGGAGACACAGTGGATAAAAGTGCAGAAAATAGACCTATAGGGTGACTTACGGACAGTAGGTCGAGTCATGCCTTACAGCTGAGGACCGTAGAAGGGCAGGCCATACATTGATGAAGATCAAGGAAATCTTGACCAAGTGTGGAACAACTATGATGATCTACGGACTGTAGAGTGATCTACGGACCATACTGCAGCTATGTTGAAGTGATCAGAGAAGGGGTTGAGTACCTGATGTTGAAAAGTCTAAGTATGGAGGGACGTAAGGGAGTTACGGACCGTCGTTCGACCTACAGTCCGTATTGCTGGATCGTAGAAGCTAACAGATATTTCTGATACTTTGAAGACTGAAATTTTATCTAAGTCCTGAGCAATGGAAAGTACAGACGAACCGTAGAATTACTTACGAACTGTAGGTTAGTCTCGTATATCAAAGATGGTATGAAACAATTATTTTTTTTTCCTTTCTAGTTCGGACTTGTTTTTCTATATATAGTGTATCTAAACCTCGTTTTTTTGTGTTGGGGATTAGACTTTATTGTTGTTGTTTTGTTATTGCTTTTGGAGATTAACCTGCGAACCTTTGGCAATTGTAAATTTCTAAAATAATTTTTTTGAAAATTTTGGTTTTGCAATTCAAGTTGAGATTCTGGGTTTATTCTTATTCGTACGTAAGTTCATCATTCTTTCATCCGAAAATATGAATTGTGTTCTTTCTAATATGGGTAACTAAATCCACAAGTAGAGTTGTTTGAACCATGAGTGATTAACAAAGTATGATTAGTAAATTTGCAATCCATGAATAGTGTGGTTGCATGCATTGATAATTCTTTCACTTAGAAGTCCTTCTAACGGTGGCCTACGTTAGAATTCGCCTTGTTACTACTTGCCCGACCAAAGAGGTAGTTAATAAAAAAAGAATTATCAACATAGATTTAGTGTGATACTAGCTAATAATCTAGTGTCGATTGGTGCGAGGGTGAAAACTAAGTCATACATCGATTTGATGTCGTATATGAGGTAAAAGTAAGAGTTAGTAAATTGTACACACGTAGCCGGACCAAGGTGCGGGATGAAATTTTTAAGATGCCGGACCAGTGATTTAAAAATACCTAACTTACCACTTTGCATGTAATACACTAGGAAGTGATTGCTATTACTAGGATTACCGCTTTATGAGCTTATAGGGAACACTTATGCCCTAGTTCCTTTCTCATCTTGATAACAACTAAAGTTTGAATCTTGTTGACTAATTACTTACTTAATTTTCCGAATTTGTTTCACAAATCCCCCCCCCCCCTTTATTATTTGTTTTCGGAAATACGTTGGCTAAACGAATATAAATGTTAGTTAAGTTTAAGTCTAAACCATTTTCCTCATGTGATAGACTCCAACCTACTGGTTGGGTTCTTTACTTGATAACGGTCGCTTATGATTCTATAGGGAGGTGTAATTTGAGCATATCAGGTATCACTACACAAAATCTAGTATGTACGGGTAGGATCATCGACCAGCTCCCAATATACGAAATATAAACAGAAAATTAGAACTTTGTAAAATAAGACAATACACAATTATGGCACAATCAGTAATATCAACATGACTCCTATTCCTCATCCTAATTGACAGACACAACCAATATGTTCAACACGTTATGATAAACAAACCTAATTGACTCATAGAACTAAGATACATAACAATCATATGTACCATGCATAGTACCTGATCCAGCCAATATAAATTTAGTAGGTGTGGCACCCGAGCCAACCAATAGATATCTCATACTAGTCATTGTACTCGACCATTTGATATATATATCAGGCATGGTATCTGAGCCAACAAAGAGATATCATGTACCAATCGTGGATCCTGAGCAAATGTATAATATGAACAAGGCATTGTATCCAAGCTAAGTGATAATCATACATCACACAATCACAATCACACTTGTAATACACAATCAAATAGGACGAGTTTATTGAATGAGATTGACAACAAGATACCATTTTAATTTCATTTGTATGTCAATTCCCTAATCATACATTGTACAAGTACTACTTGTGAAACATTTAATCATATGCACATACGAGAAATAATTCAACCATCACCTACCTTGAATACGCCATGGATGCTCTACTAAACTTGAGCATTCCCCTAGTTATGAACCCTACCTTTTTTTTAGTCTATAAACAATCAATTAAAGCACAAAATCTAACCAAAAAGGATCTAAATGTAACTGGATTATATCCTAATCACAAATCTTAGGCCAATTTCATGATATTCTCACCCAAACTAGTTTTTTCCCACCATTAAGTCAAATAAAACACTCCCCTAATGTCACTGTCGTGGATTCTAAGGCCTAGTACAAAATTGAAAATCTAGGGGAGTAATTTACAAACTTTTACGAATGATTTCAATGGAAAATGAGTGAAAACTACCTTGGTCATCTTTGCATTTCCCCAAAATGTTCTTGAATGATAATGGGCATTTTTGGGGATCTTTCTACATTTTTAGCGACATACCCAGTCATAACGGCTCCATCCCACTATAGAGGGAGTCATTCCTCTCGCCATCGCGGTGTTTCACTCACTATAGTGTCTTGCAGAGATAGATACTCATAAATCTTCCCAAATTAACCTATTTCACAACATACCTTCAAACCTTGATGTTTCAAAACAATCGATGCACACTAAGTTTGATATCGGGAGTTCTAGTCATCTTAACTCACTTCTGAAAATTCCTACGGGCTCCTTAGCGTCTTATAAACAAGAAAAATAATCTCTATCTAGATGATTCATCTGACTATTTCCTTGGATTTCTCTATACCTCCTCTTGCTCTAATTTCACTCAAGCCTAGCCTAGCATGAAGTTTTAAACTCATTAATCTAGGAGTTTTTTATATCGTAATTTATATTATGAATAGCTCACCCATAATGACAGGAAGGGTCATTACATCGGATATACCTTCTTTGGTGCATGTCAATTCTATGATCATCCTCTACAAAACTCAATTTTGTATTGAAAATATAATAAAGGGGGTGCACATCAAGAACTAAATACTCATTTTTTCTATTTTTCAAGAACCAACATTATTTTTTGGTACTAATAATTAACTTGAAATAAAAATTATGAGCTTCAATAAGATTCAAGAGAATCAATAATAGTCAATCCCCGTTTTCCCTTTCTATATGTTAATTTTTATATTATTTTTCAGGTTAAAACTCTATCAATGGTTAGATCTAGCCAAAAAAATATTATTTGGTTATTTGAGTTTGGTGAAGAAGACAAAGATGCGAGTGAGGTCTAGGAGAGAGACGAGAGATACAATTGATTTGTATATATGATCGATAATTCTATCACAAATACAATTGATTTATATTAAAAAAAAAAAAAACTAGCTACTATAAGAAGGAGAGTGGTAAGTGTGATAAATAAAAAGAGGGGAGAGACAAGCGAGATCTGAGAGAGTGAAGAAGAGAGAAGAGAGGAGAGAAAGATACAATTTATTTGTATATGTGAATGATAATTTTATATATATGATCGATAATTATATCGTGAATGCAATTGATACAATTGATTTCATATTAGGATCACGTTATTGGAGGATTTACGTTAATCTAATGGAAAAAGTGGCTTTCTACATTACCCATATGAAGCGATCCTACCCTATGAGAACTCAAAAGTGGGATCCATTGCTTACCGGAATCAAACAAAACCAATTTTTGCTAGAGTTAAGGTGGAGGTGGACTTGCTACATGAGTTCCCTAAGAGAATCAACATTGGAATGGAGAGAGCATCCTAAGAAGTAATCAAAAAGTGAATGAAAATAAAATGTGACTATACGCCCAAATACTATAAGACTTGCATGATTCAGGGCCATGATGAAGAACAATGCTATGTGGATCATCCCGAGTTGAACCCTAAAAATAAAAAAATTACCTGACAATGTGGGAAGACGAGGATGTATTGAATAAAGAAAGAAGCCTTTGGGACAAGTAACAAACCATTCAATGGAACAACCTAGTAAAGAAAACGCTATTATGGAGAAAATGGTTTCAAGAAAGAAAAAAAAACTAATGGAGGGGTGGGGAAGAAAAGGCATACCTAGGTTTGGAACAAGGTGGGTCTACTAACCACAAACAAGATTGAAGTTATGAATAGAAACAAAGAGGAAGTGGTAGAGGCAGACAAGAAGAACAAAGGAATTAGTGAGGAGAAGAAAAGGACAAAATGCAACACAAAGCAATGGGTTGAAGGATCCTTCACCACGGAACATACGAACAAGACACAATAACAAGGGAAGGAAGGGAAGGATAAAGGAATGGATGCATATTCTAACAATATAAACACACAAGATGAGTAGTAGATGGATGCACAATAGGAAGAAAATGAGGTTTTTCATGACAACATGGACAACACACAAAGACAATGACATGGAAAATGAGTATGATTGAGGAGAATATGCAGTTGATGTTAGCTGAGGAACCTATTAAGGCAACTCCAATGTTACTGGAGTTGATAGATGAACAGATTCAGTAAAAATAGAGAAAGGGAGGAAGATGATAAATATTCAACATATCAGTAGGGCAGGATACCTCTCACCTAGGCGTAGAGACAACATTAAAACAAGCATAAAAGAGCAAGACATTAATTCTTCTACAGGTAAAAAAAAGAGCAATAAAGAGAATATTTTAGCTATTGATCAATTATAGACAAGCGAATTTTTTGGAACATAAGTTTTGTCGATACTCACAAAGCTTTTGAGAGGTTGGGATATCTAAACAAGAGACATCACTACAAATACATAGCTTTCACGGAACCCCCTCCAATGTCCAAGTGAACTAGAATAATTTAGAAGAAAGCTGGGGAAAAATCATACAATAATAAACAAGTTGACAAAGATAAGGATTTTTTGGGATGAGGATTATGAAGGACAACTGATAACGGACATAGAGCAACAATTGACAATGAAGTTTGTTAAAGTTAGTAGTATAGTGCATGTATCCTAGGTCTATGCTAGATGTAGTGTCCTTGAAAGACCGAAACTGTGGGGAGATATAGAAGAAATTTTTGACGAGATAGAAGATCCTTGGGTGGTGGGTGGACACTTTAACGTGATACTGAAAGATGAAGAAAAGTTGGATGGGTTTAAGTTTCACTCAAAATGGAGCAATAGACTTAGACATCTATATAAATAATTGTTCTATATCATAACTCAGCTTTATAGGCAGTAAATATACATGGGGGAATGGGAGCGTGGATGGAGATTGCATTTTGATAGGTTGGACATGATTTTAGTGAACTAGGAGTTCTTTAGATATGCTATTCTAGTAAATTTCATCATTTAGTGAATTAAGGGTCAGATCACACCCCATTAAATATGAAGTGCACTACAGCAGAGGAACCTCTAATGAAATGATATATTCTTGCACTTCTAATCTAAACATAAAGACTTCAAGGAGTTGGTCAGACAGAGTTGGAATACATAGGTGGAAGAAAATCCTTTTATGGTGCTTCAAGCTAAACTTGAAAAGACCAAGAAAGCTCTATGTAAATGGAGTAAGGACATATTGGGGAATATATTTCAATAGATAGCCACGGTAGAGGACATCATTAAAGTGAAAGAGGTGCAATGGATGATACATACAACCCCTATCTACAAGAGTAAGCTTAGAAAGGCAGAGGAAAAGCTCAAATGATACTTGGGAATAGAGGAGAAAAATGGAAGCAGAAAGGTGGAATGAGGTGGTTCTTAGACGGGGAAACAACACAAACTTCTTTCACTCATATATTAGAAGGAGAATAAAGAAACTACAGTTATCTCAGATAAGGGATTTGGTTGTAGATGTGATCAACACAAATCAACAGATTTGTCATACATCGATGGAGTTTTACCAAAATCAGTTCACAGAGAAAGAAAGGAACCAATGTTATGACATGCTTTGTCAGATCCCAATTACAGATGATCAGAATGAGGAGATGATAAAACTCCCAAGCATGGAAGAGGTAAGAGGTTAGTTTTTAATCTTAAATATGAATAGTGATGGTGGTGAATTAGATGTTTTTGTGGACATTTCTTTTAAGTTGATAGGATATAATTGGGTAAGATTTACAAATACTGGTAAGGACATTTTTCTGTGGTCAGGAACTTCCAAGGTTTATCACCCATACTAACCTTGTTTTCATTCCTAAAAATAATAATTTCAAAGAGTTCAAAGAATTAATAAAGACAATAAGCTTAAGAACCATCACTAATAAGGTAGTTTCAAGAACGGTACAGGAAAGGATTGTAGGAATTTTACATCTTATAATTTCTCCTAATCAACAAGCTCTGTACAAGGGAGAAACAGTACTAGCAATATTTTGTAGATAAGGAGTTTATCACATGCATACACCTTAGGAGAAAAATATCAATGTGTTAGTGAAGCTAGATACGACAAAAGGAATATCATAGGGTCTCTTGGATTTTCTAACTGAAGTACTAAGGAAGTCTGATTTTGCAGAAGTGATCATAGATATGATATGAGACTGGTGTCCACAAAGTGGTACATTGTATTGGTAAATGGGCAACCACATGGCTTTTTCCACTCCTCGAGGGAATTAAAGCAAGGGGACCCTTTGTCATCTAATTCATTTATTATTGTTATTGCATTCCTATATAGATATTTGAACTACCTCACTAGGAAGGAAGATTTTAAAGATTTTGGTCTTTCCAAATGGCTCCCTAACATTAATCACCTTTACATACGTTGATGACATTATTTTATTTGGATCTGGGGATAAGAACTTAGGGAAGCAAATTATGAAGGTTTTAATGGAGTATGAGAAAACCTCAGGCCATATGATCAACAAAGAAAAGAGTTTTTTCTATCTTTATGAAAAGACACCTTTTGCTTTTACAATTAGGTAGAGAAAGTAGGTAGGTATTAGAACAAAGTTTTTCCCTTTTACCTATCTTGGATGTCCTATTTTCTACGGAAGAAAGAAGAAAAGTTACTTTGAAGACATGATCACAAAGATTACAAGAAGATTGATTTCATGGAAAAATTAATTTTTATCTTTTCGTGAGAAATTCATATTTATAAATCATATGCTACAATCGCTGCCTACGTACATGCTATAAATTATAAATCCTCCAAAAGGAAATAAAGGCCAAATTCACTAATCTTTGCTAAAAAATTTTGGGGAAGACAAAAAGGAGTTAAAGGAAAGCACTGGTTGTCTAGGCTGAATTTGTGTTATCCAAAGAAAAAAGGTGGGATGGGTCTTAGATCTCTGCATGAGATTTCAGATGCCTTGTTTTTGAAGTATAGTGGAAATTTAGAGTATCTAGCTAATCGTTATGAAGCTCATACATGTGAAATAAATACTGCAAAAAACATCAACCAAGTATGATATGAAATGTTGCTAATCAGGGAACAAATGGAGCATGAAATATGGTGGCCACAAAAACAAGGCACAAATAGTTTTTGAATGGATAATTGGCCCAATCAGAGAGCTTTATACTATGTTGAAGAACATGGAAGCGAGGAAGAATTGGAAGTAAATGAGTTGATACGGGAGGCACAATCGGATAGAGGTAGATTAGAACATCTAGTGTCTAATGAAATAGTGGATCACATTGTAGGAAGTATCATCCCAAACCTATCAATTGATGAGCAAGACAAAGTATGTTGTATGGAAAATACTTAGGGATGCTTCATTTTAAATTATGCTTTTTAAATGATGAGAAGGAGGAGGGAAGAGAAGGAGTGGATAACATCTAGATTAATGGGAAACCATTTAAAATCTCTTTCTTTCTATGGAGGGTATGGAAAAGTAGAATTTCAATAGATAATATTCGGGGGGAAAAATGAGGGTGGATATAGTGTCCATATGTTATTGTTGAGATGGGGGACGGGGAGGATTGAAGGAAGGAAACCATTCAACACCTTTTTATAACGGCTCTCATAGCTAAAAATTATGGAAGGGGTTTGCTTCATGTGCAAGTATTAACATAGAAGGCCAACATTTATAGCAACTCATAATAACATGGTGGAACTGACAAGGCAACTACAAGTTGAGAAGGCAGTTCCTTCCATTATCATATGGGAACTATAGAAGATATGAAATGTGATAAGACCGGAAAGGAGGTGACTTTTGCTAAGATGTGGACATTTTTTCAAAACCGAATCAATCTACTAATAGGTGTGAAATATCCATGGATTTGGGACAGCGGAAAGAACCGCCAACAAGTGATAAAAAAGTTACACTCCTACCAACCAAGATTGCATTACCTGGAGGTGAATTAGGAATACCCAATGCAAGGATGGGTGAAATAACACAGACGGAGCTTGTAGCTGTAATGCTGGTAAGAGCTCATATGGTTCGGTCTTAGAGATAATAAAGGAGATCTACTATATTCTAAGGAAGAAGAGATAGGGGAATTCACCAACATAAAAGCCGAAAATCATGGGTGCATGAAAGGAAATTCAGTATTGTATTAAACAGAAGTACAATAGCATAGTACTAGAGACCGATTCTATGATATTCAAAAATATAATATTGAAATTGTCGAGGATACCATAGGAGACGCAAACAATATAGAGAACATACACAAATTGATAACACATAGCAACTTCCACATGCAATGTATTTTTGGTGAGACTAATCAAATAGCAAATTACCTAGCTAACCTAGCATTTGAGAAGACGTGTACATTGAGGTGTACATTGAGGTTTCAGACATTCCTAGATCTACCATTCAGAGGAAGACCAATAATCAAATATATAAGGCAACAAATACTATCCTTAAGAATAAAAACCATGAGAATAACACGCACATGAGAATTCAGTGCATGGAACCATCATAGATACACAACAACAATATATACAAGATAAAATTTTGCCTATTTAAAGGCTATCTAGGTGTGTCTAAGCCTATTAGCCTAAGCTAGTTCAACTTACAAAGAAGAGGGGCCAAAACCGATTCATCCATGAGAGACGATGTAATCTTCACAAGCACGAGGTGACGAAAGATGGAAGAAACACCATCTTCTCCACCACTTCAGCTCAAACAACAATCAGTGAGATCATTTGCTGTGGCAAAGGACAAGGGATCGTTAAGGGGATACCTCAAGTAAATAGAAGGATCTTCTAAGTTCAACCTCAACAAAAAGTTCCTTATGAACTTCACCATTTCCACCGGAGTACACACTACAGAGGATGAAGATTAAGAAGCGGATGAAAACAATAAAAAGGTATATGTGGGGGATGAAGGACTTACTTCTGAGAGATGAACACAACACACTAACTCCAGTGATTCAAAATGTTGATCACCCAGAGGATGAGTTTGATAAACGACATAGGGAAGGGAAGCAGAAACATGATTGTGGATAATGGAGAGGGAAAGAACTAGGAAACCATGCTTTGTAGGGTTGTTTGTTGCAATGCACTCGACCACAGTTGGATCGAGGTGCTTTATTTTATGGGCAACTTTCACATATAGCAGACATAAAATTTATATTTGTATGTTACAGCAAAGTTTGCATAATTACGCTCCATAACAAACTTATATATGTATAATTCGATATATATATACAATTGAAGCGAATTGTATAAAACGAATTGTATAAAACGAGAAAGAGAAAAATCATATACAATTTGAATTGTATAAAACGAGAAAGCGAGAAAGGCAAAATTGAATTGTATAAAACGGAAAGAGAGAAATTATATATAATTTGAATTTGTATAAAACGAGAAAGAGAGAAAGGCAAAAAGAGACTTGTGCAGGGAATATACAATTGAATCGAATTGTATAAAACGAGAAAGAGAAAAATTATATATAATTTGAATTTGTATAAAACAAGAAAGGCAAAAGAGACTTGGCGATGGAGATATTTGTATTGTATAATTATAAGTGTATAGGACGAAGATATATGTATTTGCATGCATTTATACAATTTTCTCTCGCTTTATACAAATAAAAACACAATTTATACAATTCTATTGTATAAAACGAGGGAGGCAAGCGACAGGAAGCGAGCGAGAGAGGGAGAGTGGCGAGCGAAAATATGAGGGAGAGAGGGACTGACAAACAGTTTGCTATGGAACACAAATAAATCAAAGGATAGCTACTATATTTATTTTATATATTAGTTTGTCATTCGATATAATTATCCATTATTTTATTTATTATCTGGGTAAGTTGGACTTTGATTTGTAATGGACCTAGGCTTGTACTACATGGTACTCGTGTAAGTACACTCTTTTAATTCTTAATAAAACAGACCAATGGTTCAAAAATTTTGTTTACACATCCTCTTTTGTCTCTTATTTGTTCATTGCTTAATTAAATCACTACATTTTGTAAATTAATTTTTAATTATCATATTTTACACAAAACGTTTACTAAAATATGCTTGTGTAAAATTTGGCAAAGCTACTTATATTTATTCGTATATCATATTTTAAACACAATTGATACGCTAATATTTATTTATAAGTAGCGCGGCGTAAAAAAATTTATGCAAATCAATTTTCATATCATAGTATATATTAATGAATAGTATTGGTGCTAAGAATAATTTGTGGTATACAATTATACAAGGGTCTACTATATGCTACTTATCCTACATTTTTGCAAAAAACTATTTTCTTAATTTGACCTCGTGACCACCTCACCAAATCTGAAGTTGAATTTCATAAATGATGATGAATATATTTTTCTTGAGTTAATATGTTATTATTTTTCGTTTATGGAATTTCATAACAGTTTTCTTTTTTTATTTTAATTTTATTTTTGCACATATATTTAACCAATTTAAATTCGTAAGACAATTATCCATTTATATCTATATTCAATTCAATCCGCTTATTTGCAATACGACTTCCTTTTAGTCCTTTGTAGGAGGTCATATACTCTTTTTGTACACTTAACGACAAGAGTCAACAAAGTACCGAAAAAAAGGTTGGGAAATAGGAATTCCTTCAAAAAGTAAAGAATCGTTTGAACTTATTTAAAACCAAGGCACCGGCGTACATAGTTAACTTCATCTTTAAGAAAAAAAACTAACTTCTTTGTAAAGTTATATAAATAATTTAATATAAATTATAAATATTATAAATTATTTCATTTAATATAAAATAAAAAAAATAATATTTATTAAATATAGAAATATAATTCTAATTAAGAAAAAATATCATATAAATTCACAAACGGAATGATAAACATGTACTTTCTCTTTTCTTTTCCATTTTATTGACACATTTTTCTTTATAGTTTGTCCAAAAAAGAATGTCATGTTACTATAATTAGAAACATTTAATTTTAAAATTCTCATTTTATCCTTAATGAAATAAATCAACAAGAAATATTCTATACCACAAGTTTCAAAAGTTATTTTTTGTAACACACTCTGTGTAGTCAAAGGATGCAACATAAAATAAGACAGAAAGAGTAATATATTTGGGTCAAACATTTCTTAATTACATGCAATTATGATCCAATATTTTTATTTAAAGGGTACAAATTATAAAAATTAAATATACAAAGAGGTCAAAAAAAAAAATCGATATCTACTACATATGTATACGTTGCAATTATTTAAATTATAAATAAATAATACTCCCTCCGTTTCAAAAAGAATGTCACTATTTCATTTTTAGTTTGTTTCAAAAAGAATTACCTTCTTTTTTTTGGAAA
This sequence comes from Solanum sitiens, assembly GCA_016801875.1. Lineage (NCBI taxonomy): Eukaryota > Viridiplantae > Streptophyta > Magnoliopsida > Solanales > Solanaceae > Solanum > Solanum sitiens. Next base: position 1,735,652 of record JABWTJ010000036.1, on the reverse strand, counting down.
TACTTTAACTTTAACTTTTCACATGACATGTTTAAAACCACAAGATTAAAGACATTTTGGTACATTTGACATAACTTTAATTTAGAACCACAAGATTAAAAAGTCTTTTTTTTTTGTCTTAAACTTCGTTCCAAGTTAACTAGACTATTTTTTTTTAAACGTAGGGAGTATAATTAATTTTTCATTAAAAAAAATATTTTTTAATGAACTCTCGATTCCGACTAGTTTCGCCTCAGCGATTGATGACGTGAACCCTGATTTTGTGGCAGTAGAAAACGGCAGCTGAGCAACATATAACTGTTGGCAGCAGCTTCAATCTAAATTGAGAACTCAAACCTATTTCTTAAAAGTTAAACATTTCATAATGTAATCATTGACAGTAAATAACGATACAATAATTAATTTTATATATATATATACGCGTGATACCGCTTTATCCGACGTGTGTTTGTCCAAATATAAATGTCAAAAAGAGACACGTGTCATATGATTTACCTTTCTAGAATAATAGATGAACAATTTTATTTTAGAACCAAGAAGTAATGAATGTCGTGGGTAAACAAGACATATTTTTGTATTTACTTGAATTCATTCACAAGGACTTCACATGTTTGATCAGTTCCTAAGTTCATCATTTTGTGTACAAAGCTTAGGCAATATCATGTCCTATCACATGGCCTAACATCTTTCATTGGCCAATCTTCTTACTAACTCGTGCTATTGCAGTTGAAGGCACACAAAGTTACACAATCTAAACTCTTGGGAAATAGGAATGGATATCTTAAATTCTTGGCTGAGATTGTTTCAACTTAGATATTATCACGTGAAATTTAGTCATCTTGTATTCACTTGAATCTAAAACTAACATTTGATTAGCCCCTAGTTTCTCTTGTTTTGTGTGAACTATTATTTTAATTTCTATTTTCGTACGACACGCCGTATATATCTTGATTTCTTATTTAGTATTAATACTCTCTCCGTTTCACAAAGAATGATCAAGTTTGACTTGACACGAAGTTTAAGAAAATAAATAAGACTTTTGATCATGTGGTCCTAAATTAAAGTTATGTTAAATGTACAAAATTATCCTTTAATCTTGAGGCCTTAAACATGACACGTGGAAAGTTGTTACCAAAAAAAGAAAAAAATCATTCTTTTTTAAACAGACTAAAAAGAAAAGAATGTCATTCTTTTTTAAACTGATGGAGTATCTATTATGAAAGTTGACTATTTAGTATTCGTGTTATATAGAGCTCTATTCGAGAGAAAACACTCTATATCTAGATTTTTTTTAAAAATTTATATTCAAAATTTTTTATTAAGAAAGAAATAATATCATACGCTGAATCAGACCTTTTGATGATAATTAGATATTTTTACGCATTGACAAAGTCGTATATATATATATATATATATATATAACTTATGGTGTTTTAGGAACAACAAGTTTGTTTCCTAGAATATCGATATTTCCTAATGGAATACCGAGCTTTACAGCTCAATTATTTGAATTTGGATATTTAGATCGGGTATACACAAAATCAGATTTAAAAGAATTATCCCAGTTACCGTCAAGATTGTTCGAGACAATAAAAAATTTTAGTCAAGGTAATGGAGTATATTGCAGGTTCTACAGCATATCAATGGAATGTCAGGATTTGCAATCTTATTATCCAACACTCAACTATATTTCAGTTGAAAAAATTAAAGAATTCAATGTTAAGGCCACATGAGTTGATAAAAAGATTCTCCACCTTAATAAAAAATGGATTCAGACTAGAAGAGCGTTAGGGATAATTATGGAAAAATATATAAAAATAAAGGATTAATCGAAATAGATCAAGAATGTGCAGGAATAGCAAGAATAGTTGAAGCAGAAATTCAACAAGCTCAAATTCCAGATGAGTATGAAATTCGATTTGAAAAAGCACAAAAAATAGGAAGTACTAGTAATCCTAGGCTTTCAATAGAATATGGAAGAAACTCTATTAGAAAAAGTATATCTAATATATATATATATATATATATATATATATATATATATATATATATATATATATAAGGGGCGTAGATACGTGTATGTCAGGGTGTTTACCGTCGTGGACGTAGTGATGTTGTTATTGATACGTAGAATCTAATACAAACATTTGATTGCCCGGTTCTCTGCGAGTATTAGTGGCCACAAATTGCTTTAAAATAACGTCAACAATGCGGTCATGTATCTGAGTATACTTAATAATTAAGAATACAAGTGTGGACTCACTTTCTCATCTACGCGGAGCCGTTTCTAGACACTCCAATAAAGATATTTTTGTCTCCTTATTTTGAGACTTAACTATTCTAAATTTAACTATCAATTTAAATATTGCTACGTTTTTTGGACAAATTATTTTTAAAGGTTTTTTATTGAACTTTTCTGATCAATCGTACGCAGTCACTTAAAATGGAACGGCAGGACTAATAAGCTATTTCCTCTATTTCATATTAAGTAAATTTATAAGACGATATACATTTATTAGAGGTGAGCATTAAATTTTAGGATAAAAATATTACAAAGTACTGTGAAATGCATTTTCATAGTCATTTCTTATTACTGATCTGTCAATCAATTTTGTTATGTGGTTCACAAGTTAATTTATTTATTAAATTTTCTAATATAAATACTGGATTTATGGAAAACACAATAGTTTTGTACGAGCCCCACATAGCTCCGCCTGTAACACTTATTAAAAAAATCATTTAAGAACATACTTTAAATCATAATTTCCATTATTGCCTTTTGTGAAGTGAAATATATAATTTCGTAAGTAGTGCAATCAGAGGTGGATCGAGGATTTGAACTTCCTGGGTGCCATACATTGCTTAGATCACTAAATCAACTTTAGGTTTAGATTCCGCACAATATCCATAAAGCGTAACTTTTTAAAACATAATTTTACTAATATTATAAATATATATTATTCATTTATAATAGTTCTCGACGAGTTTACATATTTCGAATTATTTGTAAATATGTCCCTTGGTAACAAACTAAACAAATCTATTTAATACCAATCACCACTTTTATTTTATATTTTATTTTTTATCTACTTCATAGAAGAAAGTGATATTTTCACAATTGCGATATCTACAAGAAACTATTTACTTAATCAATTTAAAAAGATTAAGAAATAGATATATTTTTTAATTTTATTAGGAAAAAAGGATTTTATTATATCTAAATAAAAAATTAAAGATGAAGTTACTATGAAATTATTTACAAATTACACGATATTATTCGATTTAAATTACAAAATGAGTTTAAGAAAAATATTACTATTTCCATTTTTTTAGCTAAAAGGTTTTCAAAAGAAAAGAACAAGAAAGTGATTCTTTAAAAACAATAATTTTATTAGAAAATAAAAAAAAATATGCTCATTAGAAAAGGTGTATTTTTGACATAATAAAATAACAACATAGACATTTTTAGGGTCAAAATATTAGTATTGGAGACATTTTTAGAATAAATTATTAACCGTATGGACATTTTTAATAAAATTATTAATAGAGAATATCTTCATTTACTCTGACATAGTTTAAAGCTATTTTTAACACTTCTCTATCAAACAAATAACTAATAACAAATTATAAAAAATTAAAGATTAATAAATTAAATTAGTCAACAATAATTACTAATTAAAACTAAGTCAACTAGAATTTAAAAGAAAAAAAGAGATATAATCTTTAAAATATGAATTGTTGAAGCTGAATTACTCATCCTGCGAGGTTTCTTTTTTTTTAAAAAAAAAAAGAAAAAAATCGCTATCCAGATTCGATCCGAGGTCTGGAAGGGAGGAGCATCACCCTCTACCAGTGGCACCACAATGCCTTCTGGTTCTGTGGGTGCCATTTGATTATTTATACAGATGACACATATATACACTTATACATACATCACATTTCGATCGAAGCTCGTGGGTGGCGTGGCATCCTCACGAGCCTAGGTAGATCCGCCCTTGAGTGCAGTTCATCTCCTATAAAATATAAAACTTCAATAAAGAAAATGATAAATATGAGAAAAAATTTCGATACCCATCTTGAAATATGAACTATTCAATTATTTTAAATAATGAAAAAAAAAACTTAGAAATTCAGTTAATATGGAACGACGGAGTAAGTTTATCATCTTCTAAAAGAGTATTTATTATTTTTCTTACCGTTTCGTTCCCGCCAAGTTTTCTTCTCGTACCATATATGTTTATTTTTTAAAGTTTATAGTAAGTGAATTTTTTAGATTTAACATATTAATAAGAAAAATATTTATCGACAAAAATTTAAAGTTATTTTTGTTATTCCTAATTTTTATACTAAAAAATTGTAAAATAGTTAAGAAGTTCACTAAAGGAAAGACATATATGAAAAAAAAAAACTCACTGAATATTGCTTCACAAGCTACTAATAAGTTAATAGACCAAGAGAAAGAGACATTCATGAATTTGGAGAAATGGTCCATGATCGAGGAAAGTTGGCTAAAACAGAAACACTGATCAAAGAAAGAACTCAGGGAAGGAAATTAGGGGCATTATAGCTCAATCAGGAGGACTATTGACTGAACCCAAGGAAATCCAAGATGAGTTTATTGATGTACGCGAGTTTATTGTCACGTTTCGAGCCTACACCAATGACATAACTAACACTCAAAAAACTTTGCTAGTTCCCAAGCGAACACTTGACCTGACTCATTACTCAGCGGAAGACTCTCTTAACAATATATGAAAACTCATGATGCAAAAGTAACTTTAAAAAACTTAATTTACACTCAACTTCAATATTAATATGAAAATAATTTAAGAAGTATTAGTTAATGCCTCATGGACTCAAAACATTACAACAACAAAGAAAAAAATGATAGACTCCTCGACCTTGAAACTATGTATGAAACCTATACTATTACAGAAGGAATATCGAGACAAGACCCTTGAAATCATAACTATTGAAAGAAAAAAAATGGAACTCTCCGGATGCAAAGAGACTGACCAAAGCTAATTGAACTGCAAGTGGTATCAACAGAGCGTCCGCTTATGATCTTGCATACTTGTATTTGCATCATCAAATATGAAAGCCAAATGACGTCTGTACATTAAATGTAGGAGCATGTAAGGGAAATTATAAATCATATACATAACTGATAGAAAAGAAACACACCTCTCCTCAAACTCATCAACTCAACTCAAACTCCACTCAAGGATAGGATACTCAACTCAAGATACTCAAGGATAAAACAACAATAAAAGATGGAATATATGAATAGTTTTAAAACAATAGACAATAACTCAATTGTATGTAAAGATACAATAATGACTCGATTGTATGTAAAAAATACAATAATAACTCTTATTTGGGAGTTTCTCTAATCGACAACCATCTCTATGAGCTATGTGATGATACACCATCTCGCCGTGCCAGAATTGTCCATACCTTGCCGAAGTATAAGATATCCTCAACTAAGTGTATCCACTAAATTATGCTTTAAAAGCAATAAGGAATCATCTACAGAGTATGAACCTTTACCCATGTTGACATACTTGGTTTATGAGGACTTTGAGTTGTTTGAACTCGCCCTCATATCAATGCTCAATACTACTCCCAAAAATATAACTCATGCTCATATGTTTAAAAATATTTCCTCCTCCTCATATTTTGAGATTATTACTAATAAGGTTCTCTTAAAAGAGAAAGTTCTCAAAACTCCTCATGAACTCATTCGGAAATTGAAGTTTTCTCTCATTTCAAATGTAAAAATATTTACTCTTGAGAATACGTTGTTCCCATATATTCAAAGTGTACTCAAAGATCTTCGATTTGATACCTCATACGCCAGTTAACTCATTATGTGATAAAATTTATGGTCGTTTGGAGTTGACCCAAAACTTAAAAGATCTTACAGATGACTTGAATGAATTTCTATTTCGTTCGTTTTGAAATCAAGCTAATACTACATCTAGGGACCTTGACACCTAAAAAGTTTAAATTCCTTGGTAAAATCTTACTCATAACGAAGAATGGTTCGGTCTCAGCTCAAAAGTTTTTGTGATGTTACAATATCTCCTCCTCGAAATTATTCGTCCTCGAATGATGGTTGTAATAGGAGATTAACGGGGTTAATATTACTATCTCTTCTGAATCATGAACTTGCCAACTAACAAAGGTTGAAATGATTCACACAAAGAGTTGGGACTTCTTGTAGCACTGGTGTTGTTTGAACATAGTCACGCTCTCTCTGAAGTTTCTTTATCTGAAACAAAAGAAGTCTGGGCATGAAGTAAGAATAGGAATACACTGCCTGGGGTAATATGACTTCTACATGTTAAGCTTGGAAACACTCCTTAAGTATGCTCTTCTTTCTTTATTATCATACCTCATTGGCTGCAACTCATAGCTCTTGCAAGGGTACATGAATACTCTTACCAAGGTCCAAGTCTAATGGTATAGTCTTACTGTATTCAAGAATAACCAAAAATCCTAAGGTTCAGGTTCTATACCTCGATTGGGAATCTCATCACAAGAATATTATTCTTTACCACCACATTTAATCAACATTGGGATCATACAAAAAAACACCTAATGTTCAACAACACCGCATTCAAGCTTAGTATTCTAACAATTCCATATGCTTAAGAAGTGCTCATTCTCTCATCATCTCTACCATACAAACTAGATTTTGCTGCATTACTACTCGAAACCAAATAAGGTCTCTCATTTAACTATTTCTCATAGTAAAACCTCATACTTCTCTTCCTACTCATTTATAACCTTAGTTGGACTTATCACGCCATCATCATTACGATACGATCATTAACCTTGTCTTCCAACATTACTCCTTTAGTAAAAGGACCTCTGAAAAGGTATCTCTCATACTCCTTTGAACCATTATTATCTTATTCTCAACACTTGACTTGATTTCTCATTTTATCATCCACCGCTCAGGTCTAAAGATGACACTTGAAAGCTATGGACCTATTCCATCATTTCTTAACGGGTCTACATCCCCTTTTACTCTAACACTCGGGAAAAGTTCATCTCATGACTACTGAGCTCTCTATAAGCAAATACTAAGACTTCTTTCTAAGAAGTTTCTCTTGACCTCTTCTCATGCGCTCCTAAGGGTGATTCATCTAACTCTTGAGAAAATTTACACTTGCACCAGTCTATCCTATATTGGAATCTCATTATACAAACTAGGCACATATAGAAAAAATCATAACATCAATTAGGACCTCATCTGGCCACATACCATCTTGAGTGTAGCTCTTACTTCTCTACCTTCATTTCTCTCCTCTATGGGTCATAATACAACATTTTAATTGCGAGGAACCACTTTGACCTCCTCTCCTATTTCAGGTTGAATCTACTAGATCAGATCTCAAAACTAACACCATCACCCTTATGTTGCTATCTTTTAATCACGACACTCCCTCTCAATTTCAAGCTTAGTGTCTAATACTAAACAATTATAGCAATATGATTGGTCACACATTATACTACTTGCAACCATCAGATAAGCCAAGAAACACTCATCCACTATGATCTTATGATAGGTAGGAAGTCTTTAGCTTTCCGTCTACCTGCCTACAACTTACCTTCACCTTCTGTAAGACCTCGAAAATGAGATAAGGTGTCTAGACCTAATATGTTCGTCTTATCGTTATAAGGTCCTAAAATACCTTATTATGACATATAGAGTCAGTGTACAAAGTTTGAGGTGATTTGGAAGTCGAACGTCAAGGGACGTCCAAGACGTTCGACGAATAGTCGCTAATGTGCCTCATGTGTGTATGCATGCCTAAATTGTGTGAACTGAGTCAAATAAGTATTTAAATGGTGTTAAATGATGTTTAATGTTATTGTATGAAGTTTCGTAAAGTTTGGAGGTCAAACGCCCAAGAACGTCCAAGACGTTCGAAAGATAGACCCTAAGACGTTCATCGTATGACATGTTGGGGTCAAGGCTATTTGGACGTCTTGTAGGTGTTTGTTTTGGATGAAACTTATGTGGTAGGTTTATAACATGTTAAGGTTTGAAATTGCATTGGAAACGTCCGGGTACGACTTCTAAAGGGCCCCACAAGAGGCCCCAAAAGAAGGACCCCAAGGCTGCCAATACACTGCCTGGGCAGTGTCCTTGACGGACCCAATGACGGACCGTTGGGCCTCCAACGGACCGTCAAGCAGGTCCCGTCGAAGGAGGGTATCCTTGGGCAGGTTGTGAACCAAGAAATTGGCCAAGTCATGGGCGACGGAGGGCATGACACCCCGTCAAGCCCATGACGCCCCGTCAAGGCATGCGTCGCGGGTGGCCTGCTAGTTAGCTGCCTGCGTGCTGCCTCTTAAAGGGGTGAATGGTAAATTCACCCCACGTCCTAACCTGACTATAATAGGTTTAATTAAGTGATTTTAGGTGTATATAAGCCATCCAAAACGTGATTAACCCATTCCCAAAACCCTCTCACATATTTTAAGCCTTTCTCTCCAAAAATGTTCTCTCTAAAACCACCATTGTTGGTGAAGCTCAAGAACAGATTCAAGCTGGGTTTTCCATGGATGAATCATGAAGTTTTAGAGGTTATCAACTAATAAAAGGTATGGTGATCCTTCATCTCTAAGTAACCTTTCACTTGGAGAGTTCTTCTCAATGTTTTTCAAAGAAATCTTATGAACAAGTTTCCAGTCTTCCAATCTAGCCATGGGTTCTTTCTCAAAACGTTTCTAAAGATTAAATCATGATGAATTAGTATTAATATGATGATTTGAATGTGATTTCACTCCAATTGCATGATGAACCCATGTTCCTTCCAAAATTGGTTTAGCCTTTGCATGGGCTTTATGATTTCGGCTTGTTCTTGATGAATTGGTGATTCTCTTATGTTGAATTGCTTGTGGTTATTGTTATTACATTAATTGATGTTGGATTAATGATGATCAGTCCATGATGATAAATATATGAAGTTTTGAGCATGAATAGCCTATGTTTCTACATGTTGTCTTGAAGTCGATTGTGAGATCGGTTGAGTAGACTTTTGATTATGTATGAAATGCTTTAGCTACTGTTTTAGGGTGATGTAATGGATGAATTTGATAGGTATAAATCCTTAATGATCTAATTAAGAAGGTCTTGCATGAATTGGTATAGATTCTTTAGGTTATGAAGTCAAGAAGCTAAGTATGTGATGGATCTTGAATTGTGATTATATGGTGCATGACTTAGTCTTGATTTCTTACCTAATTAGATACTGCCTTAGAATCATATATGTATGAACTATGATCTAAAAATCAAAGTAAGGGAAGTTAGCTAATGATCAATGTTATCCTACTTTCCTAGTATGTTGAGATGTTGTATTACGTTATGGTATAATCTTGTAGCGGCTTGTACATGGTTTATTATATACTTAAAGTACATTTAGCTACTGCCATATATGTATCTTAATGATGAATAAGGTGTATTGATCAATGATGATCAAAGGGTGAGAAATTGGTAAGATCGCTTATTCTCTTTACTCTCCTACTTCTCTATTCTTTATAGTAAAGTTGATGAAGCCTTGTATGGCATTGTGTGGTATGGTCCACTTATGGTGGCGGTGTTTACTTTACTGTTATTGTAAATGTGTTGACCATGGCCATGAAGGCAAATTGATGAACTTATGAACATATGCCTAAAATGATACTATGAGAAGCTTATGCCTACTTTCCTATTCTAGTTGTGAATTAGGTTATGTGGCTATTGTATGGGCATGTGTATAATCATGTTAGGGTATTGTATAGGTGCTGCCATTGATGTGTTAAAATGGTTAATAGCCTCTACCCATGTATTCCTTATATGAAAGTGTAAATAGCTAAAGTTAGGAGTATTGATTTCATGGTATATATTGCCTTGTCTCCTATGCTATTATGTGTTGTGTGCTATGTGCTTGAAAGTATAATGTGGTCTAATAGTGTGGCTGACTTAAGATGATATTGCTAGCCATGATGTGATCATATTGGTCAATGTACACACACTCTCACTTACATGCATATTACAAGTAGTATAAGTCATTGTGTCTAAATGAAAGGTAGTTCTCATATTCACTAGTGTCTACTACTATGCATATAAGGTGATGTTATGAATGTATGATTTGTATTCCCTTACTAGGATGACTTGATAGGTGTACTAGTATGGACAAGGGTATGGGACCTTGTCTATGCATTGCACATGTATATCTTGATAGGATAGTTCCTAGGTTTGGTTCTTATGCATATGAAGGATGATTATATGAACATGTTATGAATATGATATGATGAAGTATGAATGTGTATAGTGTCTTAGTAGGTTTATATGAAAGGATTGCTCATATAGTTATACCTATGGACTTATGCATTGATATATGAACATGTGTGACTTGATGTGTTATGTGAAAGGTTTGCTCACATCTATATATACACTCACACACATGGATGATCTAGTTAGGGAGAAGAGGTCCAACTAGGAGGGCCCAAGAATACTCCAAAACTAGATAGGTGCTTGAATATGCTATAAGCATATGAATGATGAATATCCTAAGACTATGTTTTATAAACAAATTGTAATAAAGGATTTCAATAAAGGGAACTTAGCCTAGCACCGAGTGAACTTGACATTGAGAGGTGTTGACTTCCCTTAGAGGAATATTTCACCATTTGTCCCTTATAGAGTGTTGACTTCCCTTAGAGGAATAATCACCTATGGACCTATGTATGGTGTCGACTTCCCTTAGAGGAATATTTCACCATTTGTCCCTTATAGAGTGTTGACTTCCCTTAGAGGAATAATCACCTATGGACCTACATATGGTGTTGACTTCCCTTAGAGGAATACTCACCTATGTACTTACATGAAGTGTTGACTTTCCTTGAGGAATATTCACTCATGTTATCTCATGAGGTGAGGCCCCATTACCAAATGGTATATAGAGGGAATACCTATCTCTTAGTTCCATAAACTATGCTTGCCACATAGGATCTAGCAAAGTGAATTCACTTGATATGCTAGCATGTATGTTAATGTTCTACCTTGGCTAGGTAGTAACACCTTCCTTTGGTGTAAGGCTCTACAACACCAAATTCCATGATTAGCACCCATGGTCTTAGTGTCGGTTAAGGCTATGGTTTCCCTAAAGGTAAAATGGACAATGGAAGTAATTGAATAGGATCCTAACTAGGAGGACTTAAGGTAAGTTACTTAGGATAGATGGAAGTAATGAACCCATCTAGACATTGCACAAGTGACTCCTTAGGAAGTCTTAGGAAGGTTCTCTAATGTATATGATTATGTATGTGTCCTTTATGTATGATGTTGTAGTCTTGGTTTGACTAAGTTTATGTTGTACTATACTTCTATGATGGCATGTGTTGTCTTGTATAGATACTATATATGGTATTCTCTTATGTTCCTAAGGTGATGCATTGCACCAAGTATCCCTAAAGGATTACTTAGGAGATTAATGAATTGAAAGAAAGAGTTAAATGCTAAGAAGGGTGAGTTCACTATAAAGTGACCTTTATGTGCACTTATATTCTATATGTGCTTTCATATGATGATTGGCCTTTGATTGTGTTGCTATGATGTATGTGGATGATATAAATGATGTTAACAAAGGTTTTATGATGATTTACTCAAAATGGCATGAAGTATGATTTCAAGGAAATGTCCCTTTTAAATGCATGTTTTCGCATGGTTGCCATACTTAGTACATTCTTGTGCTAATCCCATTCTTCTTTACTTTTTACACAAAGTGTAGGTATTGGAATGCTTAAAGGAGGTCTATGATCGAGAAGCTTGATAGGTGTTTTCTCAAGCTCAAGGAAAGGAAATCCTTAAGTTCAAGGATGTCCTACTTATGTCTTTAATATGAAGTCTTTAAATATTGTATAGTTATGTAAGGTATCGTATGGGCCGTGTCCCTAATGTATTCTAAAGTTATTGAGTCTAAGATGGCAAAGAGACTTAGAGTTTAAATATGTATTATGACTTATGTTTTATATATATACGATGTGATGTTTCTAGCATATGATGTGCTATGAAAAGTTTTAAATTTTCCGCTAAATTTACTATGCCAATGCAATGAATGATATGAGAGGCTTGTCTTAGACCTCCGAGAGGTCGACGACGCCGGTTACAATCCAAGATTGTACCCTATCTTCTAGGGTATGCTTTTGGGTTGTGACAAACTTGGTATCAGAGCATGAGGTTTATGAAGCGGTTTTAGGTTCTAAAAAGTCTCATATTGCCACGTCTAGTAGAGTCTCGTATCATTGGTGGTGAGTCGCGACACATTCAATGGTACGAGAGGCTATAGGACGATAGAGTTTCCCTTCTTCATCAATCTCATATCGTGCCATAGAACTTAATTCTATAAGATCTCTCTCTTATGTTTTCTTGTCCGGTGGTCTTTTAGATGTGATTGCTTGGATGAGATTACTCTATGCTTGAGGGAGAAAAGGTGAGTTTGAAATGCTTATCCTTGTTTTATGGTTTGAATGAGTATGTGTGAAGGTGACAATTATTCTTATTTGATGATGTATATACTAACTAAGGCGACTTGAAGGGTTAACTAGACTTAGGTAGGGGTATGGGACTCTACCTATGTCTTGCACTAGTTTTCCTTGATGGAGACCTTAGGAGGGTAATACTATGTATGTGTATGATGATAAATGTGAATGTGCTTATGAGATGATCTCTATGCTTATAATCATGTAAATAGCCTAATGTGCTAAAGATATGGAGTTATCCATGCATGAAGGTTATGGATGAGTGGAGTATGGTGCTAATTGTAGTTCTTGTTGGGTTACTTGATTTAGTGAAGTTATGGAGCTTTACGTGATCATTGTACATGTTAACTCTATGGGGATTATGATTGGTTATCTTACCTTGCTATGCATGAAATATCTCTTATTTGACGATGTGATGCCATTTATGGCAATATATGAAATCTATGTGAAATAGCATGTTATGTCAATGATGTATGTCATGATATAGTTGAAGTATGCTAGAAGTTATAGTGGTTAAAGTGATTTCTCTTAAATCGTGTATTCCTATATGACTTTGTATGATAGTATCCAAATATTTGGATTTGAACTTGGATTGTTTAATGACTACCTATGGAGGTATGCTATCCTATGAGTGTATGCGATTAAAAATGTGCATTGTTTTCCTTTGCATATAAATGATACTTGATGAGTTGCTAGCATAAATTGGAGTCTTTTACGGAGACTTGAATTGTAAATATAGTATGCATGCTTATGAAGAATGAGTTGTTAAATTGAATTAATGAAAATTCTCTCTAAAGTAGTAATCACTTTAAGTGATGAATGTGAAGGTTTTGTATTTGAAATCCTCTATATGTTGGGTTAAGTTGCTCTTAAGTTGGTTTACCCTAAGTGGGGGATGGTGTTTGAGTGGTGAGATTGTAGAAATTGTCTACATTGTTCTTCTATTCTTACACGAATTTGAAAATATGAATTCTTAGTATGCTTGTTCATGAAAATAGTCTTGCAGAAAGTGTGAATTGCATGATCTTTATATGATTGGTATGAATTAATTGACATCATCTTAGAGACATGGTGAATTTTCCAAAGGGCATGAAAAGAAATTTTTGATAAAATCCATGTTTTCTCTTGTTGACTTGCAATTTAATGTGCTAATTGTGAAGTTGACTTCATGAGGTAAGACAAGGAACTTGGAAATAGTCACTTGTAGGGTAAATTGTTTAGCCTTGCAATAGAAGTTGAGTCTCTTTTACCATGAAATATGTTGACTCTCTTGAAAATTTAGTGACTTGATGATTTATAATATAAAAGTGTAGGCTCATTCTTGAAAGGTGAAAGCATGTTTTGCTAAGTGTATACGTGTGTGCCTATGGTTTGTGCTATTTTTTCCAAAATGAGGCTTACTTTAAGGGTGAGTAATATGTTAAGAAAAGAGATTTGTGGAATGACTTCCTATTTTGTTGTGATGCACTTGGTGTGACTTGCCATTTAGACTTCACTAGGAAGAAAAATATATGCATGACTTTGCTTGAAAGTTGAAATTTCTCATTTTTAAGGAAATTGACCTTGTACTTTGCTAAGGTGTGAACTCATGATACATGTAATGTGTTGAGGAGCAAGACATTCCTCCATGGACACCACTAAGCATGGTATGGTTGAGTATGACCTTCATGGTACTAGGTCTAACTAATGAAGATTTTTGTTAAATGCAATTAACTCAAGTCTAGGTGCATTGAAGTATGAATGCCTACTTGTTTTGAGTATTGTTGAAATCTGCCTATATGTGGCCTTGCAAGATGATATCTTGATGAATTAAGGTGCAATGACCATGTTATGATTAGGAGAAGTATGTTCCTCCTATGAACATGATAAGAGCCTCTTTGATTAATGCATTAAGGGTGAGTGAATCGAAGTTTTGCTTACTTGTGTGCATGGAGTGCTAAAATGATTTGATGATATTTTAAATGTGATGAACTGCTCTTATATGCATTGAAGTCATTGATGTGATTAAAGAGTCCTAAGTGTCATTCGAGGACGAATGTTCCCAAGTGGGGGATATTGTAAGACCTCAAAAATGAGATAAGGTGTCTAGACCTAATATGTTCGTCTTATATTTATAAGGTCCTAAAATGCCTTATTATGACATATAGAGTCAGTGTGCAAAGTTTGAGGTGATTTGGAAGTCGAACGTCAAGGGACGTCCAAGACGTTCGACGAATAGTCGCTAATGTGCCTCATGTGTGTATGCATGCCTAAATTGTGTGAACTGAGTCAAATAAGTCTTTAAATGGTGTTAAATGATGTTTAATGTTATTGTATGAAGTTTCGTAAAGTTTGGAGGTCAAACGCCCAAGAACGTCCAAGACGTTCGAAAGATAGACCCTAAGACGTTCATCGTATGACATGTTGGGGTCAAGGCTATTTGGACGTCTTGTAGGTATTTGTTTTGGATGAAACTTATGTGGTAGGTCTATAACATGTTAAGGTTTGAAATCGCATTGGAAACGTCCGGGTACGACTTCTAAAGGGCCCCACAAGATGCCCCAAAAGAAGGACCCCAAGGCTGCCAATACACTGCCTGGGCAGTGTCCTTGACGGACCCAATGACGGACCGTTGGGCCTCCAACGGACCGTCAAGCAGGTCCCGTCGAAGGAGGGTATCCTTGGGCAGGTTGTGAACCAAGAAATTGGCCAAGTCATGGGCGACGGAGGGCATGACGCCCCGTCAAGCCCATGACGCCCCGTCAAGGCATGCGTCGCGGGTGGCCTGCTAGTTAGCTGCCTGCGTGCTGCCTCTTAAAGGGGTGAATGGTAAATTCACCCCACGTCCTAACCTGACTATAATAGGTTTAATTAAGTGATTTTAGGTGTATATAAGCCATCCAAAACGTGATTAACCCATTCCCAAAACCCTCTCACATATTTTAAGCCTTTCTCTCCAAAAATGTTCTCTCTAAAACCACCATTGTTGGTGAAGCTCAAGAACAGATTCAAGCTGGGTTTTCCATGGATGAATCATGAAGTTTTAGAGGTTATCAACTAATAAAAGGTATGGTGATCCTTCATCTCTAAGTAACCTTTCACTTGGAGAGTTCTTCTCAATGTTTTTCAAAGAAATCTTATGAACAAGTTTCCAATCTTCCAATCTAGCCATGGGTTCTTTCTCAAAACGTTTCTAAAGATTAAATCATGATGAATTAGTATTAATATGATGATTTGAATGTGATTTCACTCCAATTGCATGATGAACCCATGTTCCTTCCAAAATTGGTTTAGCCTTTGCATGGGCTTTATGATTTCGGCTTGTTCTTGATGAATTGGTGATTCTCTTATGTTGAATTGCTTGTGGTTATTGTTATTACATTAATTGATGTTGGATTAATGATGATCAGTCCATGATGATAAATATATGAAGTTTTGAGCATGAATAGCCTATGTTTCTACATGTTGTCTTGAAGTCGATTGTGAGATCGGTTGAGTAGACTTTTGATTATGTATGAAATGCTTTAGCTACTGTTTTAGGGTGATGTAATGGATGAATTTGATAGGTATAAATCCTTAATGATCTAATTAAGAAGGTCTTGCATGAATTGGTATAGATTCTTTAGGTTATGAAGTCAAGAAGCTAAGTATGTGATGGATCTTGAATTGTGATTATATGGTGCATGACTTAGTCTTGATTTCTTACCTAATTAGCTACTGCCTTAGAATCATATATGTATGAACTATGATCTAAAAATCAAAGTAAGGGAAGTTAGCTAATGATCAATGTTATCCTACTTTCCTAGTATGTTGAGATGTTGTATTACGTTATGGTATAATCTTGTAGCGGCTTGTACATGGTTTATTATATACTTAAAGTACATTTAGCTACTGCCATATATGTATCTTAATGATGAATAAGGTGTATTGATCAATGATGATCAAAGGGTGAGAAATTGGTAAGATCGCTTATTCTCTTTACTCTCCTACTTCTCTATTCTTTATAGTAAAGTTGATGAAGCCTTGTATGGCATTGTGTGGTATGGTCCACTTATGGTGGAGGTGTTTACTTTATTGTCATTATATATGTGTTGACCATGGCCATGAAGGCAAATTGATGAACTTATGAACATGTGCCTAAAATGATACTATGAGAAGCTTATGCCTACTTTCCTATTCTAGTTGTGAATTAGGTTATGTGGCTATTGTATGGGCATGTGTATAATCATGTTAGGGTATTGTATAGGTGCTGCCATTGATGTGTTAAAATGGTTAATAGCCTCTACCCATGTATTCCTTATATGAAAGTGTAAATAGCTAAAGTTAGGAGTATTGATTTCATGGTATATATTGCCTTGTCTCCTATGCTATTATGTGTTGTGTGCTATGTGCTTGAAAGTATAATGTGGTCTAATAGTGTGGCTGACTTAAGATGATATTGCTAGCCATGATGTGATCATATTGGTCAATGTACACACACTCTCACTTACATGCATATTACAAGTAGTATAAGTCATTGTGTCTAAATGAAAGGTAGTTCTCATATTCACTAGTGTCTACTACTATGCATACTAAGGTGATGTATGAATGTATGATTTGTATTCCCTTACTAGGATGACTTGATAGGTGTACTAGTATGGACAAGGGTATGGGACCTTGTCTATGCATTGCACATGTATATCTTGATAGGATAGTTCCTAGGTTTGGTTCTTATGCATATGAAGGATGATTATATGAACATGTTATGAATATGATATGATGAAGTATGAATGTGTATAGTGTCTTAGTAGGTTTATATGAAAGGATTGCTCATATAGTTATGCCTATAGACTTATGCATTGATATATGAACATGTGTGACTTGATGTGTTATGTGAAAGGTTTGCTCACATCTATATATACACTCACACACATGGATGATCTAGTTAGGGAGAAGAGGTCCAACTAGGAGGGCCCAAGAATACTCCAAAACTAGATAGGTGCTTGAATATGCTATAAGCATATGAATGATGAATATCCTAAGACTATGTTTTATAAACAAATTGTAATAAAGGATTTCAATAAAGGGAACTTAGCCTAGCACCGAGTGAACTTGACATTGAGAGGTGTTGACTTCCCTTAGAGGAATATTTCACCATTTGTCCCTTATAGAGTGTTGACTTCCCTTAGAGGAATAATCACCTATGGACCTATGTATGGTGTCGACTTCCCTTAGAGGAATATTTCACCATTTGTCCCTTATAGAGTGTTGACTTCCCTTAGAGGAATAATCACCTATGGACCTACATATGGTGTTGACTTCCCTTAGAGGAATACTCACCTATGTACTTACATGAAGTGTTGACTTTCCTTGAGGAATATTCACTCATGTTATCTCATGAGGTGAGGCCCCATTACCAAATGGTATATAGAGGGAATACCTATCTCTTAGTTCCATAAACTATGCTTGCCACATAGGATCTAGCAAAGTGAATTCACTTGATATGCTAGCATGTATGTTAATGTTCTACCTTGGCTAGGTAGTAACACCTTCCTTTGGTGTAAGGCTCTACAACACCAAATTCCATGATTAGCACCCATGGTCTTAGTGTCGGTTAAGGCTAAGGTTTCCCTAAAGGTAAAATGGACAATGGAAGTAATTGAATAGGATCCTAACTAGGAGGACTTAAGGTAAGTTACTTAGGATAGATGGAAGTAATGAACCCATCTAGACATTGCACAAGTGACTCCTTGGGAAGTCTTAGGAAGGTTCTCTAATGTATATGATTATGTATGTGTCCTTTATGTATGATGTTGTAGTCTTGGTTTGACTAAGTTTATGTTGTACTATACTTCTATGATGGCATGTGTTGTCTTGTATAGATACTATATATGGTATTCTCTTATGTCCCTAAGGTGATGCATTGCACCAAGTATCCCTAAAGGATTACTTAGGAGATTAATGAATTGAAAGAAAGAGTTAAATGCTAAGGAGGGTGAGTTCACTATAAAGTGACCTTTATGTGCACTTATATTCTATATGTGCTTTCATATGATGATTGGCCTTTGATTGTGTTGCTATGATGTATGTGGATGATATAAATGATGTTAACAAAGGTTTTATGATGATTTACTCAAAATGGCATGAAGTATGATTTCAAGGAAATGTCCCTTTTAAATGCATGTTTTCGCATGGTTGCCATACTTAGTACATTCTTGTGCTAATCCCATTCTTCTTTACTTTTTACACAAAGTGTAGGTATTGGTATGCTTAAAGGAGGTCTATGATCGAGAAGCTTGATAGGTGTTTTCTCAAGCTCAAGGAAAGGAAATCCTTAAGTTCAAGGATGTCCTACTTATGTCTTTAATATGAAGTCTTTAAATATTGTATAGTTATGTAAGGTATCATATGGGCCGTGTCCCTAATGTATTCTAAAGTTATTGAGTCTAAGATGGCAAAGAGACTTAGAGTTTAAATATGTATTATGACTTATGTTTTATATATATACGATGTGATGTTTCTAGCATATGATGTGCTATGAAAAGTTTTAAATTTTCCGCTAAATTTACTATGCCAATGCAATGAATGATATGAGAGGCTTGTCTTAGACCTCCGAGAGGTCGATGACGCCGGTTACAATCCAAGATTGTACCCTATCTTCTAGGGTATGCTTTTGGGTTGTGACACCTTCAATTTCATAACTTAAGTACTATTTACTCATTGCACATTATCTCTCACATAATTCTATCATCCTGTGAATACCATGGATTTCTCATGTCAAAATAATCATAAGCCTTGCTTGGGTCTATCACCTCATGAATACTCTGCTCTTTTATTCATCATATGTATTTAGTCTTCTCTAACACGATTGCACATCCACATCAACTTTATTCTAGTTAAACATATACTCTAACTCATTCTGACTACTGACTACTCCTCTTCCTTATATCAATAACTCTCTACAATATTATTATTCCTTTTTCTACTCATAAAGGAACTAATAACTTACTGGGTGCACAACTGCAATAACATAATCTACCCCATCACTATCTCCCTTTCATTGATTTCTACACCTTTGCATGCTTTTCTCCAACTTAAGGGCACTCTTTACTACTACTGTTCATAATCTCGTAACTCATGCTACCTTTTAGGATGAAAATATTACCCAAGCTCTATAACACACTTCCGCATAAGCATATCAATTAAATCAAGGTTTAAAGAAGAGATTACTACTCACTTTTATCTTAAATACACGATTCATATGAATATGAGTGCATTCTTTCGAACTCAATTGTTAACTCACTAATAGTCTTCTCTTAAGCCCCTCTACAGTCTCATGACTTCCTAAATTCTTTTGCTAAGAGCAAATCATCGACAGAGAACTAACTTTTCTTTTCAACCACCTCTAACATGAGGGGTGGTCGATTGAATCTATGAAACGGACGAGTTTGTATAAGCTCCTTACGACATAGTTCTATTAAATCATTAAGAGTATGAAAGAAAAGAAACTTTTCTTAAATGCTTGTAGTCCCTCTTTTATATAATTGTGGCCCTCATAACCATAAAAAAGACCCTACTAACACGAATTCATAAACATCCTATGACACTTGAACTCTGTGCTCTGATATTGAGTTTTTCAAGCCCCAAGCCTACACCCTGAATGTAACTAGCACTCGAAAATCATTGCTAGTTCCCAATAGAACCCTTGGTATGGCTCATTACCCAACCGAATACTTACTCAACAATATATGAAAGCTCACGATGCAATAACAACTGTAAAAAAACTTAATTTAAACACAACTACAATAATCATTTGAAATAATTAACAAATATTAGTTAAATGGCTCATGGACTCAAAACATTACAACATCAAAGCAATAGAGATAGAATCCTCGACCTTCAAACTATATCTGAAGCCTCTACTATTACACAAGGATTATTGGGGCAAAACCCACAACATCCTAACAACTTAGAGAAAAATGGGACCCTCCGGAAGCAAAGAGGCTCACAAAAGCTAACTGGAACTATAAGTCGTATCAACATAGCGTCTCTAGATGATGTATCTGCAATATAAAAGATGCACGCCAAATGGCGTTAGTACATGATTTGTAAGATCATTTAAAAGGAATTCTAAAAAATAAAAATAAGCTTGAACTAATAGAAAAAAAACATACTTACCTCTCCTCAAATTCACTCAACTCGAACTCTACTCAAAGATAAGATACCCAACTCAAGATACTCAAGGATAAACTAATAATAAACGATGCAAAAAATGGAAAATTTCAAATTAGTAGATAATAACTCAATTGTACATAACTACAACAATAACTCAATTTTATATAAAGGTACAATAATAACTCTTATTTCGGAGATTTTGTAACCGACAACCATCACTATGAGCTATGTGATGATATAACATATCTCGCCTAAATTTCTAGTATTTTCCTATACCTTGTCGGAGTATAAGACATCCTCAACTAAGTGGATAAACTAAGATATGATTAAAAATGAATAAGGAATCATCTAAAAAGTATGATCCTTAATCTATATTGGCATACATGGTTTATGATGACTTCGAGCTATCTGAACTCATCCCCATATCAATGCTTAATACTACTCCAAATAATATAACTCATGATCATATGTCTAAAAACATTTCCTCATCCACATACTTTGAGATAATTACTCAAAAGGTTCTGTTATAGGAGATAGTTCTCTAAACTCCTTGTAAATGTAAGTTTGCTCTCATTTGAAGTGTAAAAACATTTAATCTATATAATACTTAGTTCAAATATATTCATTTCGAAAACTTAAACTCAACTCACCTCATCCTCATTTACTCAAGTCTTAAATATTTTTATAAATAATTGTAAAAGACTTCACAAAATAGGGTTCATGCAAAATTATGGATGCGATCGACTCAATTCAAGGTATTCAATAACCATATATAGAACACAATACTTGGAACTCAACAAATCCAAAACTAAAGGACTCAATAATACTACTCATTTCAAGAATGCTCGACTCATAGGGTTCATGCGGAATTATGGGTATGAACAAATCAACTCAAGGAATCCATGTATAAAATATGGTAATCCATAATTATGATATATAGTTTCAAAAAGGATTAGGAGCTCAATACTCAAGAACTTAGATCTCGAAGATACTACTCCTCTTAAAGATACTCAATTTATGGAGTTCTTGCGGAATTTATGGACATGGACGAATTGACTCAAGGATCTAAATAATAATGTAGGATCCCAAATACACTCTCCTAAATCTCATACTCACTCACTCCAGTCCTGAAACAACTATAAATATTTGTAGAATACTCCTCAAAGAGACTCAAAGGGACTTCTCAAACTTTACTCTAAACTCTACCTCGAATTTAAATTATAGTTTAAAGGATCATGATTATGATATATATAGTTTTTTGAAGATTAGATGTAGTCTGGATAGAAAAAATCAAGAAGTGACCGATGTCATGGTTTAATAGGACTCAAACAGAAAGAAGGGCGGAAGAGTAGGTGCAATGACCAGTAAAATGAATTAGTGAAACTAGAGCCTAATAACCTTTTGTTGAGTTTGTAATGAAGGTTCTTGTTGTGTAATGATGTCCCGAGCTATGGAGTTTTGTGAGTCAACGTCATGGAACGTGATAGACTCCGTATTAAAGACCCTTTTAAATGTTGATTTAGGGTTGCAAGGGAAAGTGACAAGCCAAGGGGGTAAGGCCTAAGCCAATGGCCAAGGCTTTCCCAACCTTGGCCAAACACTGTCTCAAGACCATGGAGAACTTCACGGTCACTGGCCTTGACCATGGTCCATATAAGTGGCTGGGAAATTCACTTTGTGTCATGGGTGGCAAGGCACTTTGGTAAAGATACTGCCCCAAGCTTCACAGACCACTCCACGACTAGTGGTTTTGACCATGGCCCGTAAAAGTGTCCATGAAGATTTCTTAGAATCTTGGGGCTTGGAAAGGAAAAGTATCACACTGCCTAGAGGACAACGGGCACATCCGCGGGCCGTGGTTCTCTTTCACGGTGCGTAGAGTTGACCTTAGTCCCTAATGGGGCTGCCTTAGTTAGTTTTTTTTTTAAAGTAATGTCATTTTAATGTTTTATTAAGTGGGGTTGATTTTAAATGATTTATATCAGTTAAAAAAAACCTATTTTACTCGTTATTTCAAAGCACCCAAATCAAAACCCAAAAGTTGTTTCCCTCTCTAACTTAAGAAAGAAGAAGAAGTGGGAGATAGAGTTTAGAATCCATTCTTTTCTTCATAAAAGTTATTGGGGAATCTTAGTTAAGGTATGGTGATCCTTCATATAGGGTTAACTTTTACCCTAGAGTCAATTTCTAAGAAGTTTTTCAATGTTTTCAAGTTCATGAAAAATCAAGGGTTTTACCTAATCTCATGGTTCTTTAACAAAATGATTTTAAAGGTTTATAATGGCATATTATGGTTATATTTTTGTGAAATTGACTATTTAATATAAAAATACTCTATGAACCCACAATTTCTCTAAATTCCAAATTTGTGCCTTATGAAGTGGATTTCTTGAGACGAGTGCATGTGAATAGAACTTGTCTAATTTGTTTTACATTATTGAACTATGTCATTACCCATGCCTTTTTATTGTAAATTGTTTGTGTATTGGTATTTGAGATTTATGGCGTTGAAGGCAAGTTATGACTAAAGCTACATTGTTAGTAGAATGTGGTTGATCCACTTGAAAGGTGGAGGTGTTTACTTCATGCATCTATTATAGTATACGTGTATGAGGTCTCTATGAATGTGTTATGATTATGCCTAGAATGTAATGGAGTTATGATGTAAGTATTTTTCTTTATTGACACTTATTAATGAAGAATCAATGAATGTGAGAGTGGGGACGGATGCTCATCCATAAGTTGAGGCAGAGTGTCTACTAGATATCTCAATATATCCTATGATCTATATAATGAATGAATGTTGGAAGAGGATAGATACTCATCTGTGATTTGAGGCGTGGTATCTAGTAACAACCTTTTGTCCTTTGATGATGAAATAAAGAATGAAGTACTCTACGGGAATGTAGGATAAGCATTGAGTAAAGATTGAATGAGATGGATGCTCGTTTGTGAGTTGAGGCGGGGTATCTAGTAGCAATCACTTGGGATGGATGACCATCCATGAGTTGAGGCGGGTATCTAGTAGAACCCTCCTTATCCACTTAAGCTAAAGTACAAGTTTACCTTACACAAGTTGACCGCCTATTTATGGTGTGATACTTTATAACAAGGATTCCATGATCTAGCTCTCATGGTCTATGTCGGTTAAACGCTTATTCCAATATTTGAGTGTGAAGTATAATTACTTGAGGGGTTCTACAAAGTGTGGGTAGTAGTATGAGATGCTATCCATACATTGCACGAGTAGGCTTTGATAGAATTATAGTGAATTCTCTAAGCCTTTATGACTAATGTGGGGATATTGTAAGACCACCAAAATGAGTTAGGGTGTCTATAGCCTAACATGTTTGTATTAAGGTTATAAGGTCATAAAATGGCTTATAATATGGTATAGATTCAGTGTGTAAAGTTTGAGGTGATTTGGAAGTTAAACGTCAAGGGACGACCAAGACGTTCGATGATTAGTCACCTATGTGCCTCATATATCTACGCATGTTTATAATTGTATGAAATGAGCTTATGAAGTCTTAAAATGAGTTATAATGATGTTTAATGGTATTATATGAAGTTTTGTGAAGTTTGGAGGTCAAACGTCCAAGACGTTCGAAAGATAGCCTTGAGACATGCATGTGTGTGTCTTGATGGGGCATTGCATGTTTGGACGAGTTGTGAGTATTTGTTGTAACAACCCGAAAATGACTATGCTAAGTAATGCCTAAACGTACCTAGAATGCCTAGGTTAGACCGGGTTCACACGACTTGATGCGCTTGGAACCAGACCTCATAACCTATGCACCAGCAAATCCAACCAACTTGGAGAGTTAGTTGAGCTAGGCAAGGTTGGGTCCAGCCATGTAGGGCACCCGAATATTAAGATTTACCCGGATGAGTCTTAACCAGACTTGAAAGGGGTAATCTTAGGTTTGGAGGGTCTAGGGGTAAAATGATCTTTTCCAGGCTAAGGTAGTATTGTAATTACCCTCAGTATTTATTTATTTAATTAATTAATATAAAAAAATGGACAGTTCGGGTAGGGTTGACCCGAATTGACCCATTTTCGCGAGAAGAGTTTCACCCGGGTTCGATCCTCGGTGGAAGCAATATTTAAGTTGAATGAAATGGTAATTAATTATCTAATTTAAGTAAGGGCATTTTAGTCTTTTCACTTAAGCCTTAGAAAATCAGATTTTTATTTAAAATAACAAAGAGTCCTAGTTTGACTAAGTCCTTACCTAAAATTCCTACTACTAAGCATACTCTCACATCTCTCTACTCTCGTTATCACGTCTCTCCACTCTCATTCTCACGTTTCCTCATCAGTAAAAGAACAAAAAAATCAAAAGTTCATCACTCTTGAAGAACTTGTACGCTAAAATTCAAAAGAAAAACTAAACTAAAAACGAAAAGCAAAAACATTATTCTTGACGGGTTGTGGTTGAAGTTTCGGTGGTGAGGCTTTGGTGTCGTGGGAGTTGGCTGTACATTGGAGAAGGTTTGGAAGGTGTTGAACGATAGAAAGGTATGGTTTTTTCCCTCTTGGTCCCTTTCCCAAGAGACCCCTAAGATTCAGTCTATTCTAATCCGAAAACTAGGAATGTTTCCCCGTTGCATGTCCCTGTCACTAGCTCCCATCGATTATTGTAGGTTGGGTATGTTTGCTGGTAGAAATTAAGGATGTAACGTGTTTTCGTGATGATCACGTTCATGTATGTATGTTCGGATTTATGTGATTGATAATTTTGTCTTTCCGAAACTATGTGATAAGTATGTGTGTGCATTATGTGTGCCGTGACTCTTGGTCACAAATTGAAGTGTGAAAAGGCATGTTGAATCCTTGTATTTTATGTGCAAATGTTTGTAAAAATCATGATGTTCAAATGAGGTGTGATGTTGTTGAATTGAGTGAAAACTCTAGTCTAAATGTAACCACCAAAATGCACCTAATAATGTACGAAATGTTCTTCGAATTGTCCTAAAATCTACCGTATAAAATGTAGATAAAATGGATTGGAAAATGTGATCAAATTTCCAGATTGCTGGAACTTTTGTTTCGGCTATGCAACTTGAAGAATTGAAGATTCAAAATTCATTTTAAAATATATGAGGTCATCAGGGATTGAACCCAAGATCTCACTATATGTAGGCTGCTGAAAAATTTGATATTTAATGTGAGGTGAGGGGGATTCGAAATGAGGTAAGGTTAGGTGAAGAAACAAAAGAAAAAGGGAAATAAATAAAATGGGGGGTGTGGGGATCGAACCCACAACCCCTCGGATAGGTGAGAAAAGTAGGAGAAAAACTAAAGAAAAATAAAATGAGGTTGTGGGGGATCGATCCCACATCCTCTTGGTCTCAAATGAAAAACAGAGGAAAGAAAAGAAAGAAAAAGAAGTGTAGGCGTTGGGGATCAACCTCGGGTCCCCAAGCTGAAAATATGAACCAAAAATTTAATATGAGACTAAGTGTTCCTCAAGGGATTCGAAATCGGGTTCCCTTGCCCAATTCTGTATTGATACATAAGTCTTACGTAAATAAATATTTAATGAATGCTGCCTATAGGAATCGAAATCGAGACCTTGGCATATTTACAAGATGCATAAGTCTTGTACCATATAATCGTGGGTAAGTATAAGTCACTTAGATGAATTATGAACGAAGCCTCATGGCTTGTACGTATGGATTCATAAGTCCAGCTTACGTTTAAAGTAAGTGAACCTAAGATGTATATGATGAAATGATGTGATCCCAAGAGGGTTAAGTAAGAGTGTGAAATACACTAAAAGGCCAAGTGCATTGACATATGATGAAATGAACATTCACGTAATGCGGTGAGTAATTATGAAGAGCTAATATGCTAAAGTTAATGAATGTGGAGACAATATGATAAGAGGCTAATATGAAAGACGAGATCAATCTCAAATGAGCCTAATAAGTGTTACCAAAAACCTTACTCACCTATGAGAGTGTAAAAATAGTAAAGAGACCAGTCTCTAAGAAATACTCTAATGAAAGTATTGAGATTAATGCACACTTAATACTAATTATGAGATGAGAAATCATCTAATGAGCAATGATGCCTTCATGCTAGAAGCCAGCTTCTATGATGTGTGAGATGAAGGTAATGGAACTTTATATGGAGCACCGATAGGTTATCTATGAGTCGCGATTCCTTCTTTCGGGAAGGCAGAGGTTCATGTAAATCTCATGAGATAAGACTGTCCATTTAGGCGGGTATGGGTCTCCTTATATCTCCTACTCTTTGAACCTATGCAGCCAACATAGGGTTCTAGCAGGGTTCAATTCCCTATACACGCTAGCATGTTTTGGTTTCACTTTGGCCGGTGATTCCAACTCTTTTCGGTGTAGGGTAAACACTGGATTCTATGAGCTCACATGATCTATGTCGGTTAAATTTAAAGTTCCCAAAGAAAGAATGAGGCCAGTCTCATGTAATCTTCACCATGAAATGAATAATACCAAAGGTGTTTGAATAGAATAATCAAGAGGTGAACTAGACTCAAGTAATGACACTAGGTCATTCTTGGTCATTGCACAGTGAACCCGAAGAGAGTCCTAAACAACATCCTAGGTATATAAAAGAATGAAAAATGAAGTACGTATGAATGAATGAAGCAGACTCTGTGTTTGCTAAAGAAGGCTCCCTAGTTGAGGTCCCATAATTTGATCCCTCATTTGGGAAGTCCTAATGTTAAGTCCGTGATTCCAAGGTCTCACGGCATATGAATGAATGATATGTGATATATGTTATTTGTTGTGTGCAATATGAAAAGAATGATGATGTACGTTACTCTCATAGCATGACTTTCCTAATCTGATTTGGCAAGTCCAACTGACTTGTATTTCCATAACTCATATCGTTAGGAGAGAGCTCTTCTTAATCATGCATGTCCTTGGTGTGTACTTACATACACCAATACCAAGTGTGTACTAATTCCATACAATCCTTTACTTTTAGGTGCAGGTGCATGTGGACGCTAGAGCTTACGAGACTACGTTGAAGCTATCCGGATGTGGAGCATTCATCCGGACTTGGTAGGCCCTCATGCTTTCGAGGATGCTTATCTCTTATATTCTAGCTTAGACGTAGGCATGAGCTAGTGGAGGATGTTCCACTAGCATTTCTTTCTTACTTATTTTCAGACGTCGTATTGGTGCCATTTTGGCAACTTTATATTAATGCAGTTATGAACTATTTCCTTCATTTGAATATCTCATTATTATATGGTTGTTGTGAACTGATGTGATATAATGCAATTCTTATTATGAAGTCTATGTATACTTCAAAGCAAACAAAAGTTTTAAATTTTCTGCTAAAATTAACCTATACGATGTAATGAGGACGTATGTAGGCTTGTCTGCGACCTCCGAGAGGTCAACGATGCCGGTTTCGGCTAGAGTCTAGACCCCAATCATGACAAACATGGTATCAGAGCATTAGGTTTAATTCCATGGATAATAAGTTCACATCAACAACATCGAGTAGTTTCTAAGTTATGGTAGTGAAGTGCACTACTATCATTAATTAGAGACTGCATGATGCGTAGGAAAATTTCCCTTCTTCTGATCTTATTGTGCTTTTCTTATTGTCTGATTTCTTGGTTTTATGAGCGTATCTAACATCAATTCTTATTTTTTTCAGAAAATGAACACAAGGGGGAACGCTGGTCGGGGAAGAGTAGGAGCAGCTGCTGGGGGCAACCAAGTTCCACCCCAGGCTCCAGCTGCAGGAGTGGCCATGCCAGTTAACCCAGCTGGGTTGACTGATGCGGAGGTGCGGACAACTTTGGGACAGATGTCTCAAGCATCACTGTTCAAGCTCAGGCTATAACGGCCCAGGCCAACAGACAGGAGGTTCAGCGGGAGAACCCACCATCCCACAACATGGCGAACAGGTTGTGAGATTTTACGAGGATGAATCCTCCAATATTTATAGGATCTTAGACTATAGAGGATCCTCAGGAGTTGGTGGAGGAGGTCTAGAAGATTCTGGTGGTGATAGGGGCCACGGAGATTGAGAAAGCTGAGCTGGCCTCATACCAGCTGAAGGATGTTGCACAGGCTTGGTGCAAGATGTGGCACGATAGCAAGGCGTTAGGCGGAGGTCCGATCACATGGGAGCTGTTTAAGACAGCCTTTTGGAGAGGTTCTTCCCCAGAAAGATGAGAGAGGCTAAGGTTGAGGAGTTCATCAACCTTAAGAAGGGCTCGATGACTGTCAGGGAGTATTCCCTTAAATTTGTAAAATTTTCCAGGTATGCCACTTCCCTTGTGTCGAACAACATGGACGAGATGAGCAGGTTCCTTACAGGAATCTCAGAGAACTTGGAGGAGGAGTGTCGGGTTGCGATGCTCCATGACAGCATGGACTTGTCCAGGCTGATGGTACATGTACAACAGGTTGAGGAAAGCAGGAAGAAGATGAGAGTCCGTGAGGTCAGGAGGCCTAACCCTTTTGACCAGACAGATTCCAGCAGGGGTGGTGGCAGGAGCACTTTCGGAGTTTGTGATCAGCCCAGATTTAAGAAGGGGCATCAGAGTTCAGGGAACTCTAACTCTCAGAAGAGTGCAACACCTAGAGGAGGAAGACCCGAGCCCAAGAAGGGCAATGAAGGTGATGTGCAGCGTCCCAGAAAGGAATGTGGCAAGTGTGGCCGTATTCACAGTGGAGAGTGCAGACTAGGCACAAATGCCTGCTTCGGTTGTGGAAAGAGCGGACACATGGTCAGGGACTGTCCACAGAATAGGGGTCAGGCTGGAGGTAATGCTCAGCCTAGGCCTAATCCCCAAAATGCTACTGCAGTTGAGCCTCCTAAGAGGAACATATTCTACGCCTTGAAGGGTAGGGATGAGCAGGAGAAGTCTGCTGATGTGGTCACATGTATGCTGCAAGTCTTCTCAACCTCTGTTTATGCTTTACTTGATTCAGGGTCTATGCTTTCTTTTGTGACTCCCGTGCTTACTCTTACTTTTGAAACACTACCTGAGGTTTTTCATGATCCTATTGTAGTTATTGCTTCCTTAGGAGAAAATGTGAGAGCTGATAGGGTCCATAAAGACTGCCCAATAGTAGTATGTGGTAAGACTATGTGTGCAGACCTTGTTGAGTTACCCATGAAAGACTTCAATATTATATTTGTTATGGACTGGCTCCATAAATATTATGACTTCATGGATTGTCGTGGTATGGTTGTGAGATTCCGTGTCCCTAATGAGGTAGAGCTGGTCTGGGAGGGGTGCAATTCGAGTCGTTCAAGTCCCTTGATTTCGAACCTAAAAGCTAATAAAATGATGTCCAAGGGATTGTTATGCCATCTTGTGAGTGCCAATGATCAAGATCATGACATTCCTTCTATAGACTCTGTGCTTGTAGTGAATGAGTTCCAAGATGTTTTCCCCGATGATTTGCCTGGAGTCCCTCCCCCTCGAGAGATTGATTTTGGTATCGACCTAGATCCCGATACCAAACCGATTTCAATTCCTCCCTACAGAATGGCTCCATCTGAACTCAAAGAGTGGAAGCTGCAGTAAAAAGATCTCAGTGATAAGGGCTTCATCCAGCCGACCATATCCTCTTGGGGCGCTCCAGTGCTGTTTGTGAAAAAGAAGGATGGAACCCTTAGGATGTGTATCGATTATCGGTAGCTCAAAAAAGTCACTATAAAGAAGAAGTATCCACTTCCCATAATAGATGACTTATTCGATCAGCTCCAAGGTTCTAGTTTCTTCTTGAAGATTGATCTTCGTTGCCGGTATCATCAACTTAGGGTTAGGGATGAAGATATCCCAAAGACAGCCTTTCGTACCCGTTATGTTCATTATGAGTTTCTAGTCATGTCATTTGGTCTCACTAATGTACCATCTGCATTTATGGACCTCATGAACCGAGTCTTCCGTGAATACCTTGATTCTTTCGTCATAGTATTCATTGATGACATCCTCATCTACTCTAAGACCAAGGAAGAGCATGAACAACATTTGAGACTAACCTTGCAGGTACTTAGACAACATCAGCTGTATGCCAAATTCAGCAAGTGTGAATTCTGGCTTAGATCAGTGACCTTTCTGGGTCATGTTGTGTCTGATCAGGGTGTGGAGGTGGACCCCAGGAAGACTGAGGCTGTTAAGAACTGGCCAATACCTCTTACTCCCACCGATATCCGTAGCTTTCTGGGATTGGATGGTTACTACCACAGGTTCGTGGAGGTTTTTTCTTCCATTACTGCCCCACTGACAGCTTTGACTAAGAAGAAAGCAAAGTTCGAATGGGCGGAGACTTGTGAGAAGAGTTTCCAGGAGCTCAAGGACAGACTCACTTCAGCCCCAGTACTTACGTTGCCTAAATGTGGTGAGAGTTATACTACTTATTGTGACGCATCTAGGGTTGGTTTGGGTTGTGTTCTTATGTAGGGTGGTAAGTTGATAGCCTATGCGTCCAGACAGCTCAAGGTTCAGGAGAAGAATTATCCTACTCATGACCTGGAGTTGGCAGCTGTGGTATTTGCATTGAAGCTGTGGAGGCATTACTTGTACGGGGTGCATGTGGATGTGTTCACAGACCACAAGAGTCTCCAGTACATGTTCACACAGAGGGAGTTGAATCTACGTCAGTGGAGATGGTTGGAGCTGTTGAAGGACTATAACCTGAGTGTCCCTTTCCATCCAGGGAAGGCAAATGTTGTAGCTGATGCTTTGAGCATGTTGTGCATGGGGAGTACAACCCACATTGATGATGGGAAAAAAGAGTTAGTGAAGGATGTACACAGACTGGCCAGACTGGGTGTGCGATTGATGGACTCTACTAGTGGGGATGTTTCAGTTCATCCTAGTTCTGAATCATCCTTGGTAGTTAAAGTCAAGAAGGGTCAGCATCTTGATCATGTTTTGATAGAGTTGAAGGACTCAGTGCTGATAAAGATGAATGAGTTCTTTGCTCTGGGAGGTGACAGCATGCTTAGGTACCAGGACAGGCTGTGTGTACCAGACGTGGATGATTTGCGGACCAAGATTGTTGCAGAGGCCCATGGTTCCAGGTATTCGATACATCCAGGTTCCACCAAGAAGTATCATGACCTCAAGAAGATATATTGGTGGGAATGGCATGAAGAAGGACATTGCTGAGTATGTGGCCAGGTGTCCTAATTGTCAGCAGGTTAAGGCGGAGCACTTAAGCTTGGTGGTCTCACTCAGATGATTGAGGTTCCGACTTGGAAGTGGGAGGCCATTAACATGGACTTCGTGGTTGGTCTTCCAAGGACTAGGAGACATCATGACTCTATATGGGTTATTGTGGACAGGATGACTAAGTCTGCCCACTTTATCCCTGTGAAGTCTACTTACAAGGGCGAGGATTATGCGAGACTCTACATTGATGAGATTGTGAGGTGGCATGAGATTACTTTGTCTATCATTTCGGATAGAGAAGTTCAGTTCACTTCGCATTTCTGGAGATCCTTCCAGAAGAGCTTAGACACGTAGGTAAAGCTCAGTACTGCCTTCTATTCTCTGACAGATGGGAAGGCAGAGCACACCATTCAGACATTGGAGGACATGTTGAGAGCGTGTGTGATTGACTTCAGGGGTAGTTGGGACGACCATCTGCCATTGATAGAGTTCTCGTATAATAACAACTATCACTCCAGCATTGGGATGACATCGTTTGAGGCACTCCAGTTGGGTGGTTCGAGGTTGGAGAGTCACCCATTTTGGGTCCAAAGATCATTCATGAGGCCTTAGAGAAGGTCAGGGTGATTAGGGACAGGTTGGCTACTGCTTACAGTCGGCAGAAGTCTTATGCAGATAATAGGAAGCGGCCGTTAGAGTTTGATTTTGGTGACCAGGTCTACTAAAAAAATATCACCCATGAAGGGGGTGACGAGGTTTGGCAGGAAAGGGATGTTGAGTCCGAGGTACGTTGGGCCATATAAAATTCTACAGCGTGTAGGTGAGGTGGCCCATGAGTTGGCGTTGCCTGCGGAGATAGCTTCTGTTCATCCAGTCTTTTATGCTCTATGTTAAAGAAGTTCCTTGGTGATCAAACATCGATTTTGCCTGTTGAAGGCTTGGGTGTTGATGAAGACTTGTCCTATGAGGAGGTTCCTGTGGAGATTTTAGGCCGGCAGGTGAAACGGCTGAGAAACAAGGAGGCTGCCACACTGAAGGTATTGTGGAGGAACCATCTTGTTGAGGGTGCTACGTGGGAGGCCGAGGTCAATATGAGATCCCGCTATCCTCATCTTTTCAGCTCTTGAGGTTAGACTTCCTACTCTTAAGTCTAAGTTTCCTTATCTCCTCTATTCTTTGTTGCTGTTGCTTGACTGTGTATAGTACTCATGTTATGATATGACTGGCATTGTGCTAGATAATTAGAAGTGTCATTCGGGGACGAATGTTCCTAAGGAGGGGATGATGTAACAACCCGAAAATGACTATGCTAAGTAATGCCTAAACGTACCTAGAATGCCTAGGTTAGACCGGGTTCACACGGCTTGATGCGCGTGGAACCAGAACTCAGAACCTATGCACCAGCCAGGCCAACCAACTTGGTGAGTTAGTTGAGCTATGCAAGGTAGGGTCCAGCCATGTAGGGCACCTGAATAATAAGATTTACCCGGATGAGTCTTAACCGGACTTGAAAAGGGTAATCTTAGGTTTGGAGGGTCTAGGGGTAAAATGGTCTTTTCCAGGCTAAGGGTAGTATTGTAATTACCCTAAGTATTTAATTAATTAATTAATTAATATAAAAAATGGACAGTTCGGGTAGGGTTGACCCAAATTGACCCATTTTTGCGAGAAGAGTTTCACACGGGTTCGATCCTTGGTGGAAGCAATATTTAAGTTGAATTAATTGGTATTTAATTATCTAATTTAAGTAAGGGCATTTTAGTCTTGTCACTTAAGCCTTAGAAAATCAGATTTTTATTTAAAATAACAAAGAGTCCTAGTTTGACTAAGTCCTTACCTAAAACTCCTACTACTAAGTTTACTCTCACATCTCTCCACTCTCATTATCACGTCTCTCCACTCTCATTCTCACGTTTCTTCATCAGTAAAAGAACAAAAAAATCAAAAGTTCATCACTCTTTAAGAACTTGTACGCTAAAACTCAAAAGAAAAACTAAGCTAAAAACGAAAAGCAAAAACATTATTCTTGACGGGTTGTGCTTGAAGTTTCGGTGGTGAGGCTTTGGTGTCATGGGAGTTTTGTGTACATTGGAGCAGGTTTGGAAGGTGTTGAATGACAGAAAGGTATGGGTTTTCTTCCTCTTGGTCCCTTTCCCAAGAGACCCCTAAGATTCAGTCTATTCTAATCCTAAAACTAGGAATGTTTCCCCGTTGCATGTCCTTGTCACTCGATCCCATCGATTATTGTAGGTTGGGTATGTTTGCTGGTAGAAATTAAGGATGTAACATGTTTTCGTGATGATCATGTTCATGTATGTATGTTCGGATTTATGTGATTGATAATTATGTCTTTCCGAAACTATGTGATAAGTGTGTGTGTGCATTGTGTGTGCCGTGACTCTTGGTCACAAATTAAAGTGTGAAAAGGCATGTTGAATCCTTGTATTTTATGTTCAAATGCTTGTATAAATCGTGATGTTCATATGAGGTGTGATGTTGTTGAATTGAGTGAAAACTCTTGGCTAAATGTAACCACGAAAATGCACCTAATAATGTATGAAATGTTCTTCGAATTGTCCTAAAATCTATCGTATAAAATGTTGAGAAAATGGACTAGAAAAAGTGATCAAATTTCCAAATTTCTGGAAATTTGGTTTCGGCTATGCAACTTGAAGAATTGGAGATTCAAAAATCATTTTAAAATATGTGAGGTCATCAGGGATTGAACCCGAGACCTCACTATATGTAGGCTGCTGAAAAATTTGATATTTAATGTGAGGTGAGGGGGATTCGAAATGGGTTAAGGTTGGGTGCAGAAACAAAACAAAAAGGGAAATAAATAAAATGGGGGGTGTAGGGATCGAACCCACAACCCCTCGGATAGGTGAGAAAAGTAGGAGAAAAACTAAAGAAAAATAAAATGAGGTTGTGGGGGATCTATCCCACATCCTCTTGGTCTCAAAAGAAAAAGAGAGGAAACAAAAGAAAGAAAAAGAAGTGTAGGCGTTGGGGATCGACCTCGGGTCCCCAAGCCGAAAATATGAACCAAAAATTTAATATGAGACTAAGTGTTTCTCAAGGGATTCGAAATTGGGTTCCCTTTCCCAATTCTGTATTGATACATAAGTCTTACGTAAATAAATATTTAATGAATACTGCCTATAGGAATCGAAATCGAGACTTTGGCATATTTACAAGATGCATATGTCTTGTACCATATAATCGTGGGTAAGTATAAGTCACTTAGACGAATTATGAACGAAGCCTCATGGCTTGTACGTATGGATTCATAAGTCCAGCTTACGTTTAAAAGTAAGTGAACCTAAGATGTATATGATGAAATGATGTGATCCCAAGAGGGTTAAGTAAGAGTGTGAAATACACTAAAAGGCCAACTGCATTGACATATAATGAAATGAACATTCACGTAATGCGGTGAGTAATTATGAAGAGCTAATATGCTAAAGTTAATGAATGTGGAGACAATATGATAAGAGGCTAATATGAAAGACGAGATCAATCTCAAATGAGCCTAATAAGTGTTACCAAAAACCGTACTCACCTATGAGAGTGTAAAAACAGTAAAGAGACCAGTCTCTAAGAAATACTCTAATGAAAGTATTGAAATTAATGCACACTTAATACTAATTATGAGATGAGAAATCATCTAATGAGCAATGATGCCTTCATGCTAGAAGCCAGCTTCTATGATGTGTGAGATGAAGGTAATGGAACTTTATACGGAGCACCGATAGGCTATCTATGAGTCGCGATTCCTTCTTTCGGGAAGGCAGAGGTTCGTGTAAATCTCATGAGATGAGACTGTCTGTTTAGGCGGGTATGGGTCTCCTTATATCTCCTAGTCTTTGAACCTATGCAGCCAACATAGGGTTCTAGCAGGGTTCAATTCCCTATACACGCTAGCATGTTTTGGTTTCACTTTGGCAGGTGATTCCACCTATTTTTGGTGTGGGGTAGACACAGGATTTCATGATCTCACATGATCTATGTCGGTTAAAGTTAAAGTTCCCAAAGAAAGAATGAGTACAGCCTCATGTAATGCAGTGAACTAGACTCAAGTAATGACACTAGGTCATTCTTGGTCATGGCACAGTGAACCTGAAGAGAGTCCTAAACAACATCTTAGGTATATAAAAGAATGAAAAATGAAGTACGTATGAATGAATGAAGCAGACTCTGTGTTTGCTAAAGAAGGCTCCCTAGTTGAGGTCCCATATGTTGAGCCCTCATTTGGGAATCCTAATGTTAAGTCCGTGATTCCAAGGTCTCACGGCATATGAACGAATGATATGTTATATATGTTATGTGTTGTGTGCAATATGAAAAGAATGATGATGCATGTTACTCTCATAGCATGACTTTCCTAATCTAATTTGGCAAGTCCAACTGACTTGGCTTTCCATAACTCATATCGTTAGGAGAGAGCTCTTCTTAATCATGTATGTCCTTGGTGTGTACTTGCATACACCCATACTTAGTACAATTGTGTACTAATTCCATACAATCCTTTTAGGTGCAGGTGTAGGTGGACGCTAGAGCTTACGAGACTACGTTGAAGATATCCGGACGTGGAGCATTCATCCGGACTTGGTAGGCCCTCATGCTTTCGAGGATGCTTATCTCTTATATTCTCGCTTAGACGTAGGCATGAGCTAGTGGAGGATGTTCCACTAGCGTTTCTTTCTTACTTATTTTCAGACGTCGTATTGGTGACATTTTGGCAACTTTATATTAATGCAGTTATGAACTATTTCCTTCATTTGAATATCTCATTATTATATGGTTGTTGTGAACTGATGTGATATAATGCAATTCTTATAATGAAGTCTATGTATACTTCAAAGTAAACAAAAGTTTTAAATTTTCCGCTAAAATTAACATATACGATGTAATGAGGATGTATGTAGGCTTGTCTGCGACCTCCGAGAGGTCAACGACGCCGGTTTCGGCTAGGGTCTAGACCCCAGTCGTGACATTTGTTTTGGGTGAAACTTATGTGGGAGGTCTACAACTTGTTAAGGGTTTTATTTACGTTGGAAACGTCCGGGAATGACTTCAAAAGGGCCCCGCAAAAGGGCTCACAAGAAGGACCCAAGACTGGTCGAGACACTGCCTTGGCAGTGTCAATCGACTGAACCAAACGACGGCCAGTTAGTTGACCAACAGCCCGTAGGTGAGGTATCGTCGATAGAAACTTAGCCTGGGCAAGTATCAACCCAAAACCAGGCCAAGGACCAATCTACGGAAGCCAAAGGACGGCCGGTCGATTGACCAATGGCCAGTCGATGGTCATCCGTCGATGGTGGCCTGCAACACTGTCTTGCGAACTATTTTATTTAAGGGGTGAATGGAAAATTCACTCCACGTCCTAACCTGACTCTAATTGATTAATTTACCTATTTTTGGGTGTATTTAAGGGATCAAACACGTGAACAACCCATTCCCAATCATCTCTACACGAAATAAACCTTCCCTCCAAAACCAATTCTCTCTAAAAACCTCCATTGTTGTTGAAGCTCAATAACAGCTTGTAGATTGGATTCTCATGGGTTCTTCACCAATCTTTAAAGGTTTTCAACTAGATAAAGGTATGGTGATCCTTCATCTCTAGTTATCCTTCTATCTAGAGAGTTAATCTCAAAGTTCCAAAAGAGATTTTATTATCAAAGTTCTTCTTCTTCAATCTAGCCATGGGTTCTTTCTAAAAATATTTTTAATGATTAAATCATGATGAATTGATGTTAATGTATTGTTTTGAATGTGATTTTAGTCCAATTGCATGATGAACCCATTTTCCTTCCCTAAATCGATTTAGTCCTTGCATGGGATTTGTGATCATGGCTTGTTAATGGTTAAATTGTGATTCTCTTACGTTGGATTGCTTATACCTATTGTTATATACATTAATTGATTATTAATTTATGATGAAGGATCCATGTGGATCAATGTATGAAGATTTGAACACGCTTAGCTTAGATTTCCATGATTCACTGTAGCATTTCCTTTTTAGGATTTAATGTTGAATTTCGAATAGGTGATGATGGTTATAGCTACTGTTTTAAGTTGATATTATGATTGAATTATAATTGTAAGTCATTTATGATCAAAGTGAAGAATGATTGATATGAATTGATCTAGTTTCTTGTAGCCTATCAAGTAGTAATTTGTGATCTTGACATTAGGTTGGTTGTCTTGTGACTCGATCATGGTTAACTGTCCTTAGATACTGCTTATATGTATAATGTGATGATAATTGTGTATAATTGATCTAATATGAATAGATAACCATGGAATTGGTAAAGATCGATTTAGACTCTTTTAGCCTATAAAGTGAATATTATAATGTATATGATATGATCTAAATGTTAGGGTAGGTAAAATATGTTTTCGTTTGAGTAATGATCTCTTTAGCTACTGTCCTACATGTGTATTGTTGATAAATTGTTATTGATGATCAATGCAAGCAAATTGGGTTAAAAATCTATGTTCTTCTACCTTCTAGTATATAGGTGATGTATTGTATTTGTTATGTTATAGTGTGATCTTGTAGAAACTTGTACATGGTTTATTTTATGATTAAAGTAAATATAGCTACTGCCCTATATATGAATTGTGGATAAACAAGGTGTGTTGATCAATGATGATCAAAGGGTGAGAAGTTGGTAAGAATGCTTATCCCACTACTTTCTATATTATAGTAATGTTGATGAAGCCTTGTATGGCATTGTGTGGTATGGTCCACTTATGGTGGCGGTGTTTACTTTATTGTCATTATATATGTGTTGACCATGGACTTGAAGGCAAATTTATGAACATATGAATATGTGCTTATGATAATACTATGTGAAGTTATGCCTAC
Organism: Solanum sitiens; assembly: GCA_016801875.1. NCBI lineage: Eukaryota > Viridiplantae > Streptophyta > Magnoliopsida > Solanales > Solanaceae > Solanum > Solanum sitiens. The sequence continues at coordinate 1,696,955 of JABWTJ010000036.1, read as the reverse complement.
TTTCCTATTCTAGATGTGATCTAGGTTGTATGGCTATTGTATAAGCATATGTATATCCATGTTAGGGTAAAGTTTAGGTACTGTCATTAATGAATTAAAATGGTTAATAATCCCTACCCATGTACCCCTATGTGAATGTGTAAAAAGCTAAAGTTAGGAGTCTTGATTGTAATGTGAAGATTGTTTGGCCTCCTATGCTATTGTGTGTTGTGTGGTCTATGCTTGGAAGAGTATTGTGATCTGAAGAGGGTGTCTGCTTCAATGTGTTGTTGATAGACATTATGTAATCATGTTGACCAATGTATACACACACTCACACATTATGCATGCTTACAATGTAGTAAATATTCACAGTGTCTAATGAAAGGTTGTTCTCATATTCACTAGTGTCTACTACTATGCATGTAAAGTATATGTATGTGATGTATGCTATGTATTCCTTACTAGGATGACTTGATAGGTGTACTAGTATGGGAAAGGGTATGGGACCTTGTCTATGCATTGCACATGTGTACCTTGATATGATAGTTCCTAGGTTTGGTTTCTATGTACATGAATATGAATGTATGGTCATGTGTGGTCTTAATGTGTTATGTGAAAAGTTTGCTCAAATATATGTATACACACTCACACATGAATGATGGTCTAGTCAATAGAGGAGCCTTGAAATATGTGCTCAAGTGTATCCTTAGCTAGATAGTGCTAATACATATGCTATGTCCATGTGAAAGGATTTCTCACATGAATAAGGTTGATGAACTCTCATCTATGACCTATGAGTTAAGCATATGAGGGGATGACTCTCCTAAACCTATGTTTTATAAAGAAATGATAATAAATTTTTTTTCAATAAAGAGAACTTAGCTTAGCTCCGAGTGAACTTGTAGATGAGGGAGTGGCACCTTCCTAAAGAGGGAAGGCAAAAAGGGTCCACTACGGTCCTCACGAGGTGGATAGCCTCATAACCCAAAAAGGGTGTAGAGTTATATTTCTATGATTCTGCCAAGTTCCATAACTATGTTGCCACCATAGGACACTAGCTAGTGGATCCACCTATAAAGCTATGTCATGTTTGGTTCTACTTTGGCCGGTAGACCACCTTCTTTTGTTGTGGGGTTTTATGACACCGGATTCCATGTTTAGCATCACATGGTCTATGTCGGTTAAGGCTATAATTTCCCTAAAGTAAAATGGACAATGGAAGTAAAGTAAGGACCATAACTAGGATAACCTAAGGGTAGTTGCTTAGTGTAGGTGGGGGTATGGGACTTCACCTATGCATTGCACAAGTGACTCTTGAGGGAAGTCCTAAGAAGGTGTTCTAATGCATGTCACTAGGTATATGTTCTTTATGCATGACTTTGTAGTATTGGTTTACTTGTTATGAAGATGTGCATGGTATGAATCTATATGCATGATGTTGATCTTATTGACTATATGATGAAGGTCATGATTGACATAAATGAAGTTGTCTTCTCTTACTATGTTGATGTATGATTTGGATGTAAAGGCTTGTGGTCTCATGATAGGTTTACTAAGTATGTGTGAGGTATGGGGTTTTACATGTACATTGCACTAGTAGACTTAGATTGGGGGCATGAGTTAAGTCTTATAAGGTTCTATGTGAAGTAAAATAAGTATATGTGCATAATGACTAGGCGTTCACTGTAATGTCCTTATAGTCTTGGCTTAACTATGTTTATGTTGTGCTATACTTCTATGATGGTATGTGTTGTCTTGTGTAGATTGTATGTATGGTTTCCTTGTGACCTTAAGGTGATGCATTGCACCAAGTATCACTAGAGGGTTACTTGGGAGGTTAATGAATAAAAGAAAGAGATGTTCACTGTAAAGTAGGAATAGCTCACTGTAATGTGACTTGAAAATGTAATAAATTCTATATGTGATCTTATGAAATGTTTGGCCTCTGAATTTGTTTATATGAAGTATGTGAATGATATAAATGCTATTGGATAAAGGTTTTATGAAGATTTACTCAAAAAGGCATAAAGTATGATTTCAAGAAAATGTCCCTTTTAAATGCATGTTTGTGCATGGTTGCCATACTTAGTACATTCTTGTGCTAACTCCATTATTCTCTACTTTTTACACGAAGTGTAGGTTATGGATTCTTAAAGGATGTCTTGAATGGTGAAGAGCTTTATAGATGATTCCCAAGCTCAATGAAAGGAATCCTTAAGTTCAAGGATCTCCTACTTATGTCTTTACTGTAAAGTGTTTAAATATTGTATAGTTATGTAATGTGTCTTAAGGGCCGTGTCCCTAATATAATCTAATGTTGATTAAGTCTAAGATGGCAAAGAGACTTAAGGTTTAAGTATGTAATATGATATTTTTATATATATGAAGTAAAGTTTCTAGCATATGATGTGCTATGAAAAGTTTTAAATTTTCCGCTAATTTTACTATGTCAATGTGATGAATGATAAATATGGGCTTGTATAAGACCTCCGAGAGGTCAAGTATGCCATGTTACTTCTAGGGGGTGCTCCCCAGATATGACAAAAGTCCTCTAAATGATGTAACTGAATAATGTTGACTCTCAAATGATTAATGTGATATGCATGCTATACTTCGGTTATATTATGATTTATTTACCCTTACGCTGCCTTATAAATGTTATGTATTTTATGTATGATTATGGTGCAAAGGTGAAAAGGAATATGGTGCCTTACTGTGGATGGTGGTATGGATGATATTCATGCATTGCATATGGTATAGCATGAGGGTACTTGAGGTGAAGGTCTAAAGGTAAAGGTCATGGTTTGCTTGTTGTTATTGTCTAAATGTGAAATTGTGACTTATAGGATATTATGTTATTGTTCATGATATTTCAAAAGTGACATAATGCATGGTTTCCGACCAAAATGTTCCTTTTAATGTATGTTTTTGCATGCTCATCATACTTAGTACATTTATGTATACTAACCTATATTTCTTCATGTTTTACTACAAGTGTAGGGTCCGACAAGTGATTCCTTCAAGCTAATTGAAGTGCTTGGATTGCTATTCCTCCAAGACTTGGTATGTCTTGATGGATTCGAGTACATGGCTTTTAAGTTTCTTTTATTCATGCAATAGAATTTAGTAGTCGTTTTGTTTGTAAAGGGTTGTGTACCTAGTATGCTCTGAGATTATATCTAAGATGGCCATGTGAGATTTAGAATTCTGCTGTATTTCAAGTTTTTCTTTCAAATGACGTTTTTATTATTTGGTTTTAAATGAGTTTTATTTTCGCACTATTTCTATATCGAATGTTATGAATGATATGAGGCTTTTCGGAGTCTTGTACGTCATGTCACGACTAGCAGGTGCTCTCAGGTTGTGACAAACATGGTATCAGAGCACAATATTTTGGAAATGATTTTTTGGGTTGATGTCTCACAAGCCACGTCTAGTAAACTCTTGTTCATCGGTGTGAGTCGCGACACATATATGAGTGACAGGTTATAGGACATTAGAAATTTACATTTATTTCATTATTCTTGAAGTCGTACCTTAGAGCTTAGATCTTTAAGTGTTGTTTTTCTAAATCCTTCTCTTGTGTTTATAGTATATTAATAGAAGAGGGATAACCGCAAGGAGAGTGGAAGAAGAGAATGTAAATGAGGGAGTTCCACCCAAGGTCTTCAAGGTGATCAAGTAAGCTAAGGGAACCAAGTTATGGTAGAGGTTCCAGATATGACCAATGAAAAAATTAGGTTGGTTTTCTTGATATTGTCTCGAGCCATGATTGCTCAAGTGACTAGATATGTGGGGCCTAGAGTTAATGCTAATAAGATTACTATGACTTCTAGATTGAGAGAATTTGTGAGGGTGAATCTTCCGGTGTTCCTAGGTTATAAGGTGAGAGAGGATCCCCAAGAATTCTTGGATGAGATGTATAAGGTAGTGAGTGCTTTGGGGGTGACTTCTAAGGAGAAAGTAGAGCTTGTATCCTATCAATTGAATGATGTTTGCCAAGTTTGTTTCACTCAATGGAAGGCCCATAGGCCAGTAGAAGCGGATTCTATGAAGTGGAAGGAGTTTAAACAAGCTTTCCTTGGAGGGTTTTCCCCCATGAGAAAAAATATGCTAAAGTAGGAGTTTATAAACCTTAGGAAAGGTAATATGAGTGTACAAGAGTACTCCTTGAAGTTTACTCAATTGTCGAAGTATGCTCCCTCTATGGTGTCAAACCCTAGGGATGAGATGAGTAGGTTACTTTGTGAAGGAAGAATGTCGTTCAAAAATGCTTCATGTTGACATGAATATCTCTAGAATAATGGTGCATGCTCAATCCATGGAGGCATTTAAACTTACGAGGATGATTAAAGAGGTGAAGAGGTCTAGGTCGGATGACCAAAGTCAACCTAGGTCTAAAAAGAGGTTCTACAAGCAAGATTCTCCAATGGTGAACAAGGATAGGGTGTCTAACCCTAAGTCTCAAGGAGGGAATGGAAGTGGTTCTTCATTTGAAAGATCTAGATGTGCTAAGTGTTGGAAATAACATTTGGGGAAGTGCCTAGCCGGCACAGATGGATGCTTTGGGTGTGGAAATAAAGGTCATAAGATGAGAGATTACCCAACACTATCGGCAAAATGAAGAGATTCAAAGCAAGGTTCTAATGATGGTATGGTTCTTATCCCCCCAAATTATGGTCGTTTCCTTGATCTTGAAGCTAGCAAGGACAAAGAAGCCCTTCCGGATAAAGGCACCGGTAAGTAATAGTTTCTTATAGATGTGAATTTGTTTGTTAAGGTGTCAAAGTTGTTTCCATGTTATCCTTAGATAGGTTTATCACAAGTGGGGGATAGTAGGTTGAAGAGTAAGGTCGTAAGAGTATCGTTGTCTTCTCCTTCTGTTTTATTCAAGATTGAGACTTCGAGTTCCTTGTAGCTTTTCCCATGTGTGGAATCTTGTATGAGTAGATGTTTACATGATCTCCTTATGTTCTGCATGTTCTAGTTGAATTCTTGTTTAAATGAGAAAATGAGTTTACGTGATTTATGTTCCTCATATTGATATACATCTAGTCTGAGTTGCCTATGTACTTCATGAGTTGAATGTTGAACATGCTTTCATGGTATTTTGTGAAGAGTTGTATAATTTGCCTTATGATGTTATAGTTAGTATGATGTGAGTTGGAGAAGGTAGTTCCTCCAAGGTTATTAGAAATGTTGCAGTTTGATGCATAATGTGTTGTAAATGTAGTTCCTACTTTCTTGTGCTGCATTGAGCTTATTGATGTGAAGTTAATGTTATCCTCTTATGATTATGCATTATAATGACGTGTCTTGATTGATGAATTGCTAGTTTTGAGCCATCACGCCTTAATTTTATAAAAAGTGTCATTCGAGGATGAATGTTCCTAAGTGGAGGATAATGTAACGACCCATAAAATGAATTAGTGAAACTAGATCCTACTTACTTTGTGTTGAGTTTTTAATGAGAGTTATTATTGTGTAATGATGTCCCGAGCTATGGATTTTAGTGAGTCAACGTCATAATACATGATAGACTCCGTATTGAGGACCCTTTTAAATGTTGGTTTAGGGATGCAAGGGAAAGTGCCAAGCCAAGGGGTTAAGGCCTAAGGCAAAGGCAAAGGCTTGCCCAACCTCGGACAAGCACTGTCCCAAGACCACGGACCACTTCAAGGTTAGTGGCCTCGACGACGGTCCATAGAAGTGGCCGTGAAAGTCACTTGGTGGCATGGGTGATAAGGCACTTTGGCCAAGCTACTGTCCCAAGCTTCATGGACCACTCCACGGCCAGTGGTCTTGACCACAACCCGTAGAGGTGGCTGTGAAGATGCCTTAGCATCTTGGGGCTTGGAAAGGAATTGCACCACACTTCCTAGAGGACCATGGGATCCTCCACGGGCCGTGGTCCCCCTTCACGGTCCGTAGAGTTTATCTTAGTCCCAGGAGGGGCTGCCTTAGTTAGGTTTTTTTACGTAATTTCATTTTTATGATTTATTAAGTGAGGTTGATTTTAAATGATTTATATCATATATATAAATAGTTTCAACTCTTAAAACACCTATTTTACTCCTTATTTCAAAGCACCCAAATCAAAACCCCATTGTTCTTTCTCTCTCTCTATTTCTTTCTAACTCAAGAAAGAAAAAGAAGTGGGAGCTAGGGTTTTGAATCAAGGATTTTCTTCATCAAATTTCTTGCGGAATTTTAGTAAAGGTAGGAGTGATCCTTCATCTAGGGTTAGCTTTTACCCTAGAGTCAATTTCGAAGAAGTTTTTCAAAGTTTTCAAGTTCATGAAAAATCTATGGTATAACTCAATCTCATGGGTTCTTTCACCAAATGATTATAAAAGGTTACTAATTGCATGTTATGGTTATATAGTATTGTTCAATTGATGATTTAAGATGAAAATACTCTATGGATCCATGCTTCAATAAATTCCTAATTTGTTCCTTATGAAGTGGTTTCTTGATAATGAATGCATGTGAATAGAACTTTTCTAATTTGCTTTAGATTATTGAAGTATGTCATTACCTATGCCTTATTTATGAAAAATTGTTTGTGTAATTGTATTTGAGATTTATGGCCTTGAAGGCAAGTTATGACTAATGTTACATTGTTAGTACAATGTGTTTGATCCAGTTGAAAGGTGGAGGTGTTTATTTAATGCATCTATTGTTGTTTATGTGTTTGAGGTCTCTATGATTGTGTTATGATGATGTCTATAATGTAATGGAATTATGATGTAATTCTTGTTCTCAATTGACACTTATGAATGAAGAATAAATGAATGAATGTGGGAGTGAGGATGAATGCTCATCCATAAGTTAAACCGGAGTGTCTAGTAACAATCTCTATATCCCTTCCTAATGAATGAATATGTGGAGTTTGAGATGGATGCTCATCCGTAAGTTAAGGCGGAGTTTCTTGTAGCAATCTCAATATCTCCTTTGATCTATCTAATCAATGAATGTTGGTAGGGTATGGGTACTGATCCGTGAGTTGAGGCGGGATATGTAGTAACACTATATTGTCCTTTAATGAAGAACTAAAGAATAAAGTACTCTATGGGAATGTAGGCTAAGCACTGAGTGGATATTGAATGATATGGATACTCACCCATGAGTTGAGGGGGGAGGGTACCTAGTAGCAATCTCTTGGGGTGGATGCCCATCCCCAGGGTATCTAGTAGCATCCTTCTTATCCTAAAACTATGTTCCCACATAGCTCTAGCTAGTGGATCCACCTAAGATAAAGTAACGGTTTATCTCAGGCAAGTAGACCACCTCTTTACGGTGGAGGGCTTTTGACACCAAATTTCATGATCTAGATATCATGGTCGATGTCGATTAAACGCATATTCCCATTATGTGAGATATGTACTATAGTTACTTGAGACATTTTACAAAGTATAGGTAGAAGTATGGGATGCTATCCATACATTGCACGAGTAGGCTTTGATAGAATTATAGTAAATTCTCTAAGTCTTTATGACTAATGTATGAAAATCCTCTAAATAATGTAATTGAAGAATGTTGACTCTCAAATTCATTATGTGATATGATGCTATACTTGGCTTATATTATGAGTTATTTTCCCTTGTGTTGCCTTATTAATATTCTGTCTCCATCTCCTGTGTATGACTATCGTGCAAAGGTGAAACGGAATGAATGGTAATTTCTCTTTTCGTGACCTCAATGTTATGCCTTAGTCTGGATTGTTGTATGGGACACTATTCATGCGTTGCACATGGTATAGCATGAGGGTTACTTGACGTGAAGGTCTAAAGGTAAAGGTGATTATTGGCTTGTTGTTATTGTCTAAAAGTGAAGTTATGACTTATATGATGATTGTACTTGTATATGATGTCTCTTATGTTATTGTTCATGATTTTTCAAAAGTGACATAATACATGGTTTCCAACCAAAATGTCTTTTTTAAAGCATATTTTTGCATGGTCAACATACTTGGTACATTTCTATGTACTAACCCATATTTCTTCATGTTTTACTACAAGTGTAGGTTCCGACAAATGATTCCTTCTAGCTAGTTGAAGTACTTGGATTGCTATTTTTCCAATACTTGGTATATCCTCATGGATTTGAGGAAAAGACTTATGTTTTTTATTCATGTAATAGACATTTCATAGTCGTTTCGTTTGTAAAGGGATGTGTCCCTAGTATGCTTTAAGATTGTGTCTAAGATGGCCATTTGAGATTTAGAATTCCGTTGTATATCGTGTTTTTCTTTCAAATAAAGTTTCTATATTTTGGTTTTAAATTACTTTTAATTTCTCACTATTTCTATATCGAATTTATGAATGTTTTGAGGCTTGTATGAGGATTTTTGTATTCTTGTACATCGTGTCACGACTAGGGGGTTCTCTAGGGTCGTGAAAGTAGAAGACCTGGCAACCTTGGAGCACTGGGTGGTGCAGGGGTCCTGACCCTAAACTTCAGAACCCTTTCCGTGGCGCACTGCAAGCATCTCACGCCAACTCTTTGGCATAAGAAGAGAGGTTCACGATGCACCAGACTCTGTGCCACCGACGATGCCCAACAGTGAGCCTACTTCTAGTGTTCAGCCTCATTTAGCTGCGAGTGTTAATGTCTCATTATTGATTCTGAGAAGGACGATGATGATTAGGCCAAGAAAAAAGATGAGGAGCATCCATGGATTGTGGAGGATGAGCATGGGATTGCATAGACACTCACAAAGCTTCAGGAGAATGAGGAGGTAATTGTTCATGCCACCCTGAGATGTCCCTTCTGAAGACCTCAACAATTGGTATTAGTGTAGTCTCTTCAAATTCCACCATCCCTTCTAATTTTATGACAGACACTGATGCCCCTGTTGATATTTCACTGTTGTATTATTGGGCATTGATGCCCTGAGTGATTCTTCCCCTCTAGAGACTCCATATGAGAATGCTCCAAAGGCTAGCCTATCAGTGGGACCTTTTTAATTAGCCTTTTGTAGTTTTATTTTCATTAAAGAAACTACAAATTTCTTTTTGTGGGATTAGGTTCTTTGATCCTATATTCCACTTTTACTTTGTATTTTGTTAATTTTTCAGTTTTGGATACTTGTATTAATTTACTTTTTATTATATTAGAGATTTTCATTTGGTTTATTATATCTCTTGTGCCTCTTTCGTATTCTCTCAATTTGGCAACTACCCCCATGAACTTTAAAAATTGTGAAATGCTTGAGTGTTCATTGATAATGGTTCAAAGATCGATTGTGTTCAATATTGATGACTTGAATAGTACTAAAGATGAGCATGATATATATTTTTTGAGCTATCTCTTTGATTTTTTTGTTGACTAGCTGCGTTTTCATGTAAGCCTTGCCATGAATATCACATGTACACTTTTGAACTTCTTGGATTGTTCTACAAATGTGTGTATTTTGAAGTGCCATGTGTGGTGAGATCTTACTTGAAAGCTTGTGTACAAAATCCTAGAATTCTCCTTATTATTTTAATTGTTTAAACGTTGGTAAATTCAAGGCGTGATCTTGAGCGAAAATTTGAAGATGAAACAAAAATTTCATTATCCTTTGTGACTACCTTGTGAGGGTGTGCATCCATTTTTGCACCATTTGACCCTAATCCATTTGTTAACAAAACAAGAAGAAATCCTCAAGAACCAAATTTTCCATACCTTCTCATTCAAAATCTTTTTTGAAGCATTGTTATGTTTGAATAGATAACTTTAGGCCAAAAGCCTAAGTTGGTGCCTGAAAATGAAGGAGGAATGAAGTCGAAGTGAAGGGCAAATAAATATGAAATTTAATCAATTTTGAAGGTTGCTACAAAAAGAAGGAACCCCCTTTACAATAAAAAGGGAAAAGATCAGTTTGATGAAAATGCTTTGGACATGAAACTAAAAAAGGAAGTGATAAAACAAAGGGGATTCCAAATAAAATGAGTGAAAAGTCAAAGTTTGAGTTCGCAAATGGAAAAGAATGAAAAGAACTCAAGAAAAGGTGAAAATGATTGCAAAATAATTTTAAAATGTGAAGTCACTAAGCAAAATTTACAATCTCGCACCCCCCCTACAACTTCATTACAATCCTAAAAGACCATTGATATCTTGCATGGACTAGGTTTTATTATGATTGGAGAATATGGTCAAACCTATGGGATGAAGCTTGCATGTATTTCTCTTTTGAGAGGATGATAGTTGCATTCATTCCTTATATCTTTGCTGATTCGCTTTGATATATAATGGAGTCATTCTGGATGTGAGAGAACTTGAATTCATTCATGGAAACATGATCTTGTGTCAGAAAAGAGGCTAAAGTGAGCTTGATCATATGGTGAAATCGGCTAATCATCATTTGATGCTTTTTTTTAATCATGAATGAGTGTAGCATGTTGTTGAGAGTAGTCTTGTAATAACACTTTCATGTTAGATATCATTGAATATTATTGTAGACAACATTATTGAGCTTATTGTGTTCTTGATTTATTTGAGGAAAAAAAATTGTAGTTGGGGAGGTTGATTAGTGGTAGATTTGCACTCATTTACGGCCTATTTAGCTCAACAATTAGTATCTTCAATGCATAATTTTATCCTATTCTAATGATATTTTTGATAATTTGAAGATATGAAGGCTAATGGACAAGGCAAGGATGAATATTTAAAAGAATGGCCAAAATTGCAAAACAAAATGTAAATTATACATTGATGATCAAGAAACAAGAAAGGTAGATCACCTAGTGAACATAACCTCGCCCAAAGTTACAGTACACAACACCTATGTCTGTCTAGACAATTCAATAAACTAAAATAAAAGGTGACTCAACGAATTAGAAAGGGGATCATCCTGACCATCACCAAAAGCGATAGTGCATGTAAGGAGGAAAAATGAAGACATGAAAGGCGAACTAAGGAAGTATTCAGCTATATGCCAAATGTGAATTGTAGATTCAAATGATCTTGTTGTTTAAGGTTCAGAACATGAATCATAGAGCATGAGAAGGAGATCAAGCACGATAGCCGATAACCGAATGAGCCCGACGAGCTCGACTAACGCGCCTAAAAGGGTAGAGTGCTGAGTTATTGGGCCAATTTTTGTAAAATATAAATTGCCAAAAGAGAAAAAAAGAGAGGAGACATTTTATTTTTTTGGAATACTATTTTTTAGATATATTTTTAGTTTGTAGAAGTTCAAGAGAAATACTTTACCTTGTAAAAAAACACTTCGTAATTTTTGGGTTATTCAACTTTGCTCTTGAATTTGGCAAATTGAAGTTGAATTCAAAGCAAGTTTTCTAGTAATTGTTTAATTTCATATTACTCATGACTTCTTTAATGTAAGGTATAATCGCTATACCCTTTGTGATAGGTGGCTAAAATCTCAAGATTTAGAGGTACAATTATGGGGTTTGGGTGTTGATTTAATATAGTGGATATTCTGTTATGCTTTGTTTTGCTATTGTTCATACATGTATTTGGGCTAATTAGCATGAGGTTAATCTATGGGTTAAGGTTGCAAACTTAATTCCTACTTCTGATATTTGGTCGATTCTTGGAAGAGATTGATTAGAGTGGGTAATTAGTCTGATACTAGCAATTTAGGTTTGATATCATTAGCTTTCTTGAAAATAGAGGTTATGAGCCGGATCTATTTTCCCTATTTCTGCTTTGAAAGAGAGAATAAAGTAAGGTATTTGATTGTTTAGATTGATATTAAGATGAGACCTAAAGAAGATTCTATAGAAGAATGTTATGTGAGTGAAATATGATTAGAGTCATTGAAGATTACCTAACATATTCATGAATGTTCGTTAATATAGAGAAGCACAATTAACCCAATGTGGCATTGATTTTCATTCCCCGGATCCCTCGATTGCTTATAATTTCTTGAATTTTCAAAAATTGTAGTTTAATTGTGACAATTGATTGCCAAATTCGTTTAATAAATTGGTGGAATCATCCACCCACTTGCTTTTACTATTACAACTGAATGATTTTATAATCCAATTTTTTAAATAAAATTCTCTACAATATACCCTTCCCTGTGGAATTCGACCCTGACTCTTTATTGGGTTATTTTATTGACGACGACTAATGTCTTTTTTATTTGGTTTAAATAGTACATTTAGCATTATAATGCTTCAATTGTGTTTTCATTATATTGATTGGTAGTATGAAATTTGCGTCCAATAATACTGGATCTCCAAGAGTACATACTTTAGTAATTGCAATATTCCTACATAGGCTAGTTTCTTGAAAGTCCAAGATTAGACCTTAGCTGCAATCTTAGAGATTGGTGGTTGTGATTCTAGTAGTTTCAGCTTTCTAGTGGCTAGGGTACTTCTAAATATTTAAAGGGGATCTGTCATTTAGAGTGACCTTTGATAACTTGCATGACCTACATTTTACTTTTGTCACGAACCGAGTCTACACTCTGGACGTGGTCGACACTCAGGACCATTGCTGGTCCTTAAGCAAACCTTCATTCTGACTGACTACAAAAGGAAGACTAACTTAAACGTACAATTAAAAACTGAATAAAATCATTAACTCAATTACAAAGCTTTAACTTAAAGATTAACTCTGAATAAAATTAAAATGCTCAACTCGCAATAAAATAGACTACTTAAGTCTTTAAAACATCTAATAAAATAAATAATACACACTTCTCAACTTTACTGACTATCTATTAAGCCTCTAAATGACAAAGATGGAAGTTGGCAAAAGACCCACGACATCCAAACTAAACTGAAAAGTAAATTAAATCCTCCGGAAGCAAAGAGGCTCACCATATCTAACTCGAACTCTTAGATGTATTAAGGAAGCTCCTATTGAAGTTCTTGAATACATGTGTCTGCATCAAAAGATGCAGGCAAAATTGCTCAGTCCGTGGAATGTACGAGCATGTAAGTGAAATTTTAAATCCTAAACATAAGCTTGAACTAGATAAAAAGGAAACATACTTACCTCTTTTGAACTCACTTCAACTCAACTCAACTCAAGAATAAAATACTCAACTCAAAGATAAGATACTCAACTCAAAGATTAGATACTCAACTCAAATATATGATACTCAACTCTGGGTACTCAACTCTAGATACTCAACTCAATATAAAACAACAATACATATGCAATATAATGAAAGCTTTTAAAACTATGTAAAAGAACTTAGTTCGCTAAAGAAAACACAATAGCATACTCAACATCACTCATATAATAAAGTAATATAATATTTGTGGGAGATTCTCTAATCGACAACCACCACTATGAGCCTAAGTGATGATACAACGTCTAGCCCACGCTACCAGGACTGTCCTATACTTTGCCGTCATATAGAACGCTTAACTTAGTGGATCCACTAGCTTATGATAAAAGAATTTTAAGGAGTCATCTAAAAAGTATGATCCTTTACTACCCATGATGACTACATGGTTTATGGAGACCTGAGTTAATATGAACTCGATCCCCATATCGGTGCTAAACACTACTCCCAAAATATACTTAGCTCATAAGTTTGTAAAAACATAAATCTTTCTTTGGTTTGAGATAATTACTCAAACTAACCTCTTAAAATAGGGTACTTCTCTTCAAAACTCTTTCTAAAAAACACATCAAAGTCATATTTCAATATGATCATTGATGACTTGGAAAGTCATACTTCATAAACATTGATGATATATCTAGATACCATGCTACTTAAATATTGATGACATACTCGATTGTCATACTAATCATGTTTTGGGAAGTCTTTCCCAAAACTCATCTTTTTCTTATAAGAGATAGTACATAGAATGCTCAAAACTCTTTTGGAAATCTCAGTTTCCTCTCATCTTAAATGTAAGAACATTTTAAACTCTTGGGAATATATAGTTCCCATATATCATTTTAAAGAAAATAATCTCAACTCTACTTTTTCTCATCTCAATGCTTGAGTCTTAAAAAAAGTTAAATTTTTGTAAAATAATTCTTAAAATATAGTTCATGCTGAATTATGGACGTGAACGACTCAATGCAAGATTTTCAATAACCATATATAGAACTCAATACTTGGAACTCAAGAACTTTAATGATACTACTCCTCTCAAAGGTACTCAACTGGTGGAGTTGATGCGGAAGATATGGGCACGAATGACTCGACTCGAGTGTCTACATCATAATGTGGAACTTGTGAAATCAATATTTCTAATTTTCATATTTACTTTATAAAAACATAGTTCAAATCGATAGTTGATATCAAAGGATTCACAATTCAACTCAAAAACTTTCTTGAACTCGACTCTTAACCCTCTTTTTTATGTGAATTGTGAATTCAAGAGTTATGGTTCATGATATGAAGGATCTCGTGATGACAATGTACACTTATGAATACATTCTCCTCACTCTCGTGCTCACTTACTCGAGTATTGAAACAAATTATTATAAATTATAGAAGACTCCTCAAAAGGACTCAAAGAGACTCTCTCCAAATGTTCGGAAGAACTCTCAAGACTTAACTCTTAAATTTACTTTTCATTGAATTTGAATTATCGTTTTAAGGTTATGATTCATGTTATGGATGATTTCTAAGTGTTTAGAATCAAAGGGATTGAATTTATGCTTTAAATGAGCTCAAACGGGACAACCGATGGAAAATGAGTTGAGGCAAGCGGCCCTGGCGCGTTCCGAGCATGGGGATCCAAGCCCTAACTTCAGAGACTGCATATGGGCGCACTACACGGGCACCACCCCAACCTCTTGGCACATTTGGGGTGCGCCGCCCCATTCTCTCCCTAGGCAAAGTTTGACGAATTTTACCTCTTGTTTTCTGATATTAAATCACTTTTAATTGATTTATTTTCCATGTTTTCCTTAGATTCAGCTACCTAGTACACACAAATCCACTCAAAAATACATTAAAAATATCAATATCATCTCAAAAAATAATCAAAACCCCAAACAAACAAGATTTACAATTAACTTAAAAATACCTGTCAAGAACTTAAATCCTTCAACTTTTGAGAATGAAATTACGCTAGAAATAACATGTTTGGCGTGTGGGTGAACAAACCCAATACTATGGAAGCTTACATACCTCTTAGGGATTAAATCATGGCAAAAATCTACAACAAAACTCAAGACGTACTCTCAACGAATGCTTTAATTCCCTCATCTTTTCTTCTCTTTTCTTTTCTTTTCTCTTCTTGAACTCTAAACAAAAACCCTAGGCGCGTATTAGGATTATAAAACTGAACCTAATAGGGTTAGACCCCTAAAATATTACTAAAAATGAATTAAATCTGATTAGGTAAGGAAAAGACCAAAATACCCCTCACTATTTTTGGCTAACTTTCCTTAACTAGGCAACCTAACTTCAAAAGGACATATCTCACAAATACGAACTCGAAACTTAGAAAACATGGTGGCGTTGGAATGATAATTTAAAGATCTTTCATAAGGCATCTTGGAGCACACCGAAATCATTCTGTTCTAGGAGTTATGGTCATTTGAAGTTGACCCAAAACTCATACTTAGCTTAACTCTCCAAATTTTAGATTTTTGTTATTTTCAATTTAGTTCTTTTAGAACTCAATGTTCTACATCTAGTGACCTGACCTTAACGGTAAAGAAATTTTAACCTCCTTTGCAAAAACTTATTCACTACAATGTATGGTTCAATTCGTAGAGAAAAAAATTCGGGGTGTTACATTATCTCCCCCTTGGGATCATTCCTCAAATGACGGCTTTACTGTGTATGGAATGAGGTTACTCTTACCAAGATCTAATTCTAATGGAACATTCTAACTATATTCATGCTGAAACCAAATTCTTAAGTTTGGGTTCTATAGCTCTCTATAGGAAATCACATCCCAAAACTATTACTCTTTACCACCACATTAAAGCTTAGTACTCTAACAACTCCATGGAATCTTACTAACCAACTCCTTCAAAATCAACAAGTGTTCTCATTTAACTATTTCTCATGGAAAAACCTCATCCTCCTATTTTATGACCTTAGATAGAATTGTCATACTATCGTTATCAGTTTAAGATCATCAACCTCCACTTTATACCACCACTCCATTGCTAAAAGGACCTGAAAGAACATCCCCATACTCTTTGAAACTCATTACTATCTTATTCTCAAGCACTTTGGAAAGTTATAGCTTAATTGGAACCTTATCTGATAGCATGCCATCTCGGCATACCTCTTAATGCCCTTGTTACTCTTGTGACTTATCCACACTTCGCTTACCTTATCTAAATGTTAGAGTCTCTCACTTGTACCACTCATATTAATTGCATCTAAAATCTCAATTCCTCGCCTACTCTATGTCAAGTATGCCGATCAAATCCCAAGACTGACATCATCGCCCTCATGTGGCCTCTCATTTGATCATGACATTCATCTCAAATTTAATCTTAATGGTCATTTCTAAACCCGAATATCAATACGATTGCTCGCCTACTATACTATACGTCATTACTTAATTAGTTCTAATACCTTCTAATCATCATGGCCATCTCAAATAAATCAAAAGCCTAGCTTAGATCGATCACTTTATCAATAATGCTTCCCTTATATTCAACACTTACACTTGATCATTAAACAAATAATGACACTTCATCACAAACTCCTTTCTGGCTAAACCACAATCTACCTCCTATAGTGGAATCAATACAACAGATCACTTCTTAGTCTACTTGTAACACCCCCAAAATGAGTTAGGGTGTCTAGATCCTAACGTGTTTGTCTTAATATTCTAAGGTCTTAAAATGACTTATAATATGGTTGAGAGGCAGTGTATAAAGTTTGAGGTGATTTGGAAGTCAAACGTCAAGGGTCGACCAAAACGTTCGACGACTAGTCACCTATGTGCCTCATGTACCTATGCATGTTTATATTTGTATGTCATGAGTTTATGAAGTCTTAAAATGGTTTATAATGATGTAAAATGATATTATATGAAGTTTCATGAGTTTTGAAGGTCAAACGTCCAAGAACGTCCAAGACGTTCGAAAGATAGCCTAGAGACATGCATGTGTGTGTCTTGATGGGGCCTTGCTTGTTTGGATGAGTTGCAGGTGTTTGTTTTAGGTGAAACTTTTGTGTAATGTCTAAAACTTGTTTAGGGTTGTATTTACATTGGAAACGTCCAGGTAAAATCTCTAAAGGGTCCCGCAAAAGGACCCATAAGAAGGACCTAAAGCTGGCCGAGAGACTGCCTTGGCAGTGTCAATCGACAAACCAAACGACGGCCAGTTGGTCAACCAACGGCCCGTATGTGAGGTCTCGTCGATTGAGACTTAGATTGGGCATGTCTCAAGCCAAAAATTGTCTAAGTACCAAATGACGGAAGCCAGGCACGGCCCGTCGACTGACCTACGTCCAGTAGGTTGGTCCGTCGATGGTGGCCTGTGAACTGAAGCCTACGCACTATTTCATTAAAGGGGTGAATGGGAAATTCACCCCACATCCTAAACCGACTCTAGTTGGATTATTTAACTGATTTTGGGTGTATATAAGTCATTCAAAATGTGATCAACCCATTCTGAACCCCATACACACGTAAGAAATCTTCTCTCCAAATATCTTGTCCCTAGAAACCACCATTATTGGTGAAGCTCAAGAGCTGCTTGGAGCTTTAATTTTTGTGGGTGAATCACCAGGTTTTAGAGGTCTTCATGAAGATTAAGGTATGGTTATCTTCATCTCTAGTTATCTTTTTATCTAGAGAGTCAATCTCAAAAATTTCAAAGAGAAAAATAAGATCAAACACTTTCTTCTTCAATCTGCCATGGGTTCCTTCTAAAAAGGTTTTGAATGATTAAATCATGATTAATTGAAGTTAATACAGTGGTTTTAACATGAATTTGACTCTAATTGCACGATGAACCCATGCTCCTTCACCAAAACGATTTAGCCTTGCATGGGCAATGTGATCACGGTTTGTTATCGATTGGATTGTGATGTTCTTACGTTGAAGTGATTATATATACTGTTACTTACATGAATTTATGTTGAATTGATGTTGAAGGATCCATGAGGATCAATGTATGAAGATTTGAACATGTTTAGCCTAGTTTCCATGGTTCACTGTAACATTGGCCTCTTAATGATTTAATGTGGATTTCGATCATGTTAAGTTGGTTATATATGCTGTTCTAGATTAATATCATGTTTGAATTATTAATATGAATCTTGTATGATTGAAGTAAAGATGGATTATGTGAATTGATCTAGTCTCTTCTAGTCTATCGATTGATAATGCTATGTACATGATGTGATCTCGAATTGTGGATAGATGAAGCATGATTCCTTTGATGTAGTGATGTAGTTAGCTTCTGCCTAGCATGTACAATAATGAAATATAATTGATGATCAATGCAAGTGAATTGGATTAAAGATCTATGTTCTTCTACTTTCTAGTATATATGTGATGTAATGTATTAGATTGTAATATTAACTTTTAGCGAATTGTACATGGTTTCTTTTGTGATTATTGTACTTAAGCTACTGCCCTATACTTGAATTGTTGATGAAAGAGTAGTAAAGGTCAATGATGACCAAAGGCTAAAGGGTGGTAAGAATTTCTCTATTCTTCTACTTCTCTACTTCTTTATAATAACGTTGATAAAGTCGTGAGTGGAATTATGTGGTATGGTCCACTTATGGTGGCGTTGTTTACTTTATGTCATTATATATGTGTTGACTATGGCCTTGAAGGCAATTTGATGAATATATGAAGGAGTGGTTATGATTATCACTTTATGTGTAACTTGTGCCTAGTCTTCCATTTGAGTTGTGAATCTAGGTTATGTTACTATTGTTATGAGCATGTAAAGGGTTATGTAATATCATGTGTAGGTTCTTCCATGTTTTAGGTGCTAATGGTTGATGACCCCTACCCATGTACCCCTATGTGAATGTGTGAATAGCTAATGTTAGGAGTCTTAAAGCGTTTTATGAAGTTAACTTGCCTCCTATGCTATTGTGTGTTGTGTGGTCTATGCTTGAAAGGGTAATGTGGTCTAAGAGGGTGGCTGCCTCAATATGTTGTTGATAGCCATTATGTGATCATGTTGATCAATGTACACACACTCACACTTCATGCATGCTTGAAAGTAGTAAATGCTCATGGTGTCTAAATGAAAGGTAGTTCTTATATTCACTAGTGTCTACTACTATGCATGTTAAGATGACGTTTATTAAAGTATGATATGTGTTTTCTTAACTAGGATGACTTGATAGGTGTACTAGTATTGGCAAGGGTATCGGACTTTGCCTATGCATTGCACATGTGTACCTTGATAGGATAGTTCTAGCTTTGGTTTCTATATATATGGATATGATGTATGAACATGTGTGACTTAATGTGTTATGTGAAAGGTTTTCTCACATATATGTATACACACACACATGAATGATGATCTAGTTAATAGAGGAGCCTTGAAAGGTGTGCTCAAGTGTATCTTTAACTACATGGTGCTTTACATATGCTATGTCCATGTGAAAGGATTTCTCACATGATTTAGGTTGATGAATTCTCATCTATGACCTATGAGCTAAGCATATAAGGGGATGACTTCTCCTAAGCCTATGTTTTATAAATAAATGATAATAAAGGCTTTTTCAATAAAGGGAGCTTAGCTTAGCACCGAGTGAACTTGTATATGAGTGTGTGTCCCTTTCCAATGTGGAAAGGTAGGTCTACCATAAATCTCATGAGGTGGAAAGCCTCATAGCCCAAGGTTATAGAGGGATGTTTCCAAGTTATCCTCCAAGTTCCATAACTATGTTGCCACCAGAGGATAGTAGCTAGTGGATCCACCTAGAAAGCTATGTTTCGTTTGGTTCTACTTTGGCCGGTAGACCACCTTCTTTTGGTGTGGGGTTTTATGACACCGGATTCCATGTTTAGCATCACATAGTCTATGTCGGTTAAGGATATAGTTTCCCTAAAGTAAAATGGACAATAGAAGTAAATGATTAGGACCCTAACTAGAATGAGTTAAGGGATGTTACTTGGGATAGGTGGAAGTAATGAACCCATCTAGACATTGCACAAGTATCTCCTTAGGAAGTTCTAGGAAGGTGTTCTAATGCATGTGTATATGTATATGATTCTTTATGTATGAATTTGTAGTATTGGTCTACTTGTTATAAATATGTGCATGGTATGAGTCTATATGCATGATGTTGATATTATTGACTATATGATGAAGGTCTTGTATTAACATGAATGAGGTTATATTCACTTACTTGTGTATATGAATTGAACGTTAAGGTTTGTGGTCTCATGAGGGGTTTGCTAAGAATGTATGGGGTTATAAGGCTTCATATGTTCATTGCACTAGTAGACTAAGATTGGGGTCATGAACAAGGTTAAATAATGATGCATATGCAAAGAAGTAAATGTATGTGTGACTTAATGTAGTTTACTGTAATGTCTTTATAGTTTGACGTAAATGTGTATATGTTGTACTATACTTCTATGATGGTATGTGTTGCCTTGTATAGATCGTATGTATGTTTTTCCTTGTGCCCTTTGGGCGATGCATTGCACCTAGTATCACTAGAGGTTACTTGGAAGGTTGATGAGTTAACGGAAAAAGGGATCACAGTTAAGTTAAAGGTAGCTTACTGTAAAGTGGCTGAAAAATGCAATAAATCCTATATGTGATCTTATGTAATGTTTGGTCTTTGAATATGTTTATATGATGTATGTGAATGATATAAATGCTATTGGTTAAAGGTTTTATGGAGATTTACTCAAAAAGCATGAAGTATGATTTCAAAGAAAATGATATAAGTTGCTCTTAAATGAGTTTGGGGGAGGATGATTTGAGTAGTAAGGGTTTAGATATCCCTATCTTTTCCTTCTATTCTTACTTAAGCTTGAAACCAAAGATTTCCTAAGTATCTTGCTCATGATAGGAGTCTTGCATAAGGTGATAAGTTGCATGTTATCCATATGTCATGCATTCCTTAAATGACACTATGTTATGCATATTATGAAAGGTCATTATTGCATGAAAAAGAAATTTTATAAATTGCATGTTTTTCATGTTGTTGTGCATCCTTATATGATAAATGTGCAATTTTATTTCGTGAGATAGATTAATGAGCATACTTTGTATCACTCATATTGCGTGGTGTTTTGGCCCCACAATGGGAAATTGAGTCTCCTTTAAACAAGATAAGATGTGTCTCTTTGAAAAAAATGTGTGACTTTTAAGTTTTGGGGAGTGTTACTATAGGCTCACTCTTGAGAAGTGATGGTTGATCTAGCCCATGTTTATTGGTGTGCCTATAAATTGTGATAACTTTCCCTAAATGATTGATGCTTATGAAATCTAGTGATGTGCTAGAAATAGAAAGTTTTAAATTTACTTCCTAATATTGTGATGTGCTTGGTATGACCTACCATTTTAATTTCATAAGTAAGGGAGTATAAGCATAATGTGGTTTGGAGTAAAGAAATCCTCCTGAATATGAATTAACATCTATGAATTACTTCTATTTGAACTCTATGATGCCATGTGTATATGTTGTGAATAGGAGAAGGTAGTTCCTCCTTGAACAAAGCTAAGCATAGTGATATCATATATGACCTTGATGGTATTATGTGTAGACTATATGATTGTGGTTAATCTACTTTATTTATAATTCTTGTGCAACTAAATGAAGTGTTTAAATTTTCTCATGAGTTGAAGTGTGGATTTGTCACATCCGGGGAGCACCCCCTAGAAGTAACATGGCGTACTTGACCTCTCGGAGGTCTTATACAAGCCCATAGTTATCATTCATCGCATTGCCATAGTAAATTTAGCGGAAAATTTAAAACTTTTCATAGCACATTATATGCTAGAAACTTTACTTCATATATAGATAAAACATAAGTCTGTATTAGACCTTAAGTCTCTTTGCCATCTTAGACTCAACAACATTAGAGTGCATTAGGGACACGACCCATAAGACACATTATATAACTATACAATATTTAAAGACTTTACAATAAAGACATAAGTAGGAGAACCTTGAACTTAAGGATTCCTTTCATTGAGCTTGGGAATCATCTATCAAGCTCTTCACCATTAAATACATCCTTTAAGCATCCATAACCTACACTTTGTGTAAAAAGTAGAGAAGAATGGAGTTAGCACAAGAATGTACTAAGTATGGCAACCATGCATTTAAAAGGGACATTTTCTTGAAATCATACTTCATACCTTTTTGAGTAAATATTCATAAAACCTTTATCCAATAGCATTTATATCATTCACATACTTCATATAAACATATTCAAAGGCCAAACATCATAGAAAATCACATATAGAATTTAAGTCCCGTTTGAGGTCACTTTACAGTGAGCTCCTATCCCTTAACAGTGAACCCTTTTTCTTTTAACTCATCAATCTCCCAAGTAATCCTCTAGTGATACTTGGTGCAATGCATCACCTTAAGGCCACAGCGAAACATACATACACTTACACAAGCCAACACATATCACCATAGAAGTATAGCCCATTACAAGACACATTCAAGTCAAGGATATAGGACATTACAGTAAGCTACATCAACTTACACATACTTTTACTTATTTTCATATTCATCATTTATAAGACCTTATTCATGATACCAATCTTAGTCTACTAGTGTAATGTACATGTGAAGCCCCATAACCTGACAAATACTTAGTAAACTCTTCATGAGACCACAAACCTTAACATACAATTCATACATCCTCATAAAAAGTAAAGACAACTTTATTCATGTCAATACAAGACTTTCATCATATAGTCATTTAGACCAACATAGTGCATATAAGGATAGAACATTTCATATAGATTCATACAATGCATATCTTCATAACAATTAGACAACTTCTACAATATCATGCATAAAGACATAATCATAATCATACACATTAGGTAACCTTCCTAGGACTTCCTAAGGAGCTACTTGTGCAATGTCTAGATGGGTTCATTACTTCTACCTATACTAAGTAACATCCCTTAAGTCATCCTAGTCAGGATCCTATTTCTTTACTTCCATTGTCCATTTTACCTTTAGGGAAACTATAGCCTTAACCGACACTAAGACCATGGGTGCTAATCATGGAATTTGGTATTGTAGAGCCTTATACAAATGGAAGGTGTTCCTACCTAGCCAAGGTAGAACATTAACATATATCCTAGCATCCTAAGTGAATTCACTTTGCTAGATCCTATGTGGCAAGCATAGTTTATGGAACTACGAGATAGATAGTTCCCTCTACATGCCATTGGACAATTGGGGCCACATCTCATGAGAAAACATGGGTGAACCCCTTCCTCAATGGGAAGTCAACACCTCATGTGGGTCCACAGGTGAGTATTCCTCTAAGGGAAGTCAACACTCTATAAGGGACAAATGGTGAATCTTCCTCAACGGAAATTCAACACCTCTCAATGTCGAGTTCACTCGATGCTAAGCTAAGTTCCCTTTATTAAAAGCCTTTAATTACATTTTCATAAAACATACGCTTAAGATATTCATTCTTTATATGCTTATAGCATATTCAAGCACCTATTCTAGTTATAGAGTATTCTTGGGCACCCCTCTCAAGGACCCTCTCATTTACTAGATCATCATCCATGTGTGTGTGTGTGTACATATATGTGAGCAAACCTTTCACATAACACATAAATATCACACATGTTCATACATCAATGTATAAGTCTATAGGTATAACCATATGAGAAATCCTTTCATATAAACCCACTAAGACTATGCACATTCATACTTCATCATACACATAAGCTTAACATGCATAGTAATAGACACTAGTGAACATGAGAACAACCTTTCATTAGACACTATGATTCTATACTACTTGTAAGCATGCATGAAGTGTGGGTGTGTGTACATTGGTTAACATGATCACATAATGGCCATCAACAACTCATTGAGGCAGCCACCCTCTTAGACCACAATACTGTTCAAGCATATACCACACAACACACAATAGCATAGGAAACAAGTTAACTTCATAGAACACTTTAAGACTCCTAACATTAGCTATTCACACATTCACATAGGCGTACATGGGTAGGGGTCATCAATCTTTAACACCTCATTAATGGCAGCACCTACACATGATATTACATAACCCTTTACATTTTCATAACAATTGTAACATAACATAGATTTACAACTCAAGTAGAAGACTAGGCACAAGTTACACATAAAGTGATCATCATAACCACTCATTCATATAATAATCAGTTTGCCTTCAAGGCCATGGTCAAAACATATTTATAATGACATAAAGTAAACACCTCCACCATAAGTGGATCATACCACACAATGCCATACAAGGTTTCATCAACTACAATACTAATAGGAAAGTAGAAGAGATAATCATTCTTACCCTTTGATCATTATTTATCAATACACCTTGTTCATCAACAATTCATATGTAGTGCAGTAGCTATATGTACTTAAATCATAAAAGACACCATGTACAAGTCGCTACAAAATCATATTACAATCTAATACAATACATCACATATATAATAGAAAGTAGAAGAACATAGACCATTAGCCAATTTCACTTGCATGGATTATAAATCATATTTCGTTAATCTTGTCAATCCAAGGCAGTGGCTAAATATACATATAATATATATCGAAATCATTCTTAAACCCCTACAATATCATGATACCAACACAGGCATTAAACTAGTAATTCACTAGAGAGTAGAGAAAATAGGCAATGCTACTAATTCCCTAAATCCTTGTTCATCAATCATGTTTTTAACTATAATATACATGTTAGGCAGTAGCTAAAGATATAGAAATCAAATATTAATCATACTTTATTCATCTTAGAATTTAGATCACATCACTACCTAGTATTATCAATTCATAGACTAAAAGAATCTAGATCAATTCATGCAAGACTTTATTTAATTTGATCCTCAAGGATTTATATCCACAATTCATACATAATACCAACTAAAGGTAGTAGCTACAATGATGCTTTGCATAATCGAAATCATACACAATTGCTATAATCGAAATTCACTGTAACACTTAGAAACATAGGCTATTCATACTCAAATCTTCATACATTGATCCTCATGGATCGTTCATCATCCATTCATAATCAATAAACGTAAATAACAGTAGATATAAGAAATTCAACATAAGAGAATCGCAATTCAACCATTAACAAGCCATGAATCACAATGCCCATGCAAGGGCTAAATCAAGTTTGGGAAGGGACATGGGTTCATCATGCAATTGGATTCAAAATCACGTTAAAACCAATATATTAATTTCAATTCATCATGATTTAATTGTTAAAAATGTTTTTAGAAAGAACCCATGGCTAGATTGAAGAAGGAGAAGTTTGATCATAAAATCTCTTTTGAAACTTTGAGATTAACTCTCTAGATGGAAGGATAACTAGAGATGAAGGATCACCATACCTTTTTATTCATCAAAGACCTTTAAAACTTGGTGATTCTGTAACATTCCAGAAAATTACACGTCTATTAAAGAGCCCTATAGGTCCTTAAGAATGCGAATAGGGGGTACATAGGCATCCCGATGCCCAATATTGAAAAATATTGGGCATAGTATAGCCAATTTCTATAATAATATCCAGGTAGTCGAAACATGCTCCAAGCTTATTAGAAACTGTACCTGCAAAGAAGATCCTAAGCTAAAATAGTGATCGCTAATGCAATACTTAAGGTATGAGGCATCCAAGTGTCAAGCCTAGACACCATAGCACATAACCATTTAAAATGATCATGTAGAGTAAGCAGTGCCCAAGGACATAGTGAGGATCCTTGGGACAATAAGTGAATTATTCCAAAGGAACCTTCCCAATAGTTAGTTAGGAAAATGCAAGAAACACGTGGGATTGCACATGGGCAAGGAATGGCCGAGGGGACCACCCTAACCGGATCGGTTAGGGCGGTTGGAGGGACCATGCACGTGCGGGTCCAACCGTGTGGGACCAGCCCCTCTAACCAACCCTAGGCCCTAACCAACTAACTTAACCACCAAACCACCCCTAGACCGACCTAGTACGGACAGCTAAGACACCCGACAACCAAGGACCTTGTCGGGTGACACATACCGAGTGTAACTAACTTAGGGACAACCTAGTACCTAACCTAGGATGGTCCAAATGGTTGACTTTAGCCCTAACAACCTAGGGGTATTTTAGTAATTACCTAGACAACTTAATTAATTAATTTATCAACTTAATTAATTAAAATAAAAAGACAAAACCAAAACTACAAGGAGACACCCTAAAAATTGGTTAAGTCAACAATTCCCTAAGTCTAATCAATCTAGGAAGGGCGTTTTGGTAATTAACTACCTAAGCTATTTTAGTTAAGTATATAAACTAAATGCACCTGATTTACAATCAGTTCTCCAAAGAATTAGACCTAAAAGCTGCTCACCATTAACGTCCAAAATGCAAGACTAGAATCGTGACCTAACCCTAGAACGCTAAGCAAGGATCTTCAAGGTTTTTCGTGAAACGTTCGTAGTGATCTTCGTAGATTCAACTCAACAGCAAGGTATGGGTTTTCTCTCATGGAATCCTTTCTCCAAGAGGATTTTCAAACGTTTTTACTTCAAGAATATCGAAACTAGGGTTGTACCGTCGAATCGCATGTTCATCTCCCTAGTTCTCCCGATTTTCGATTCTTGTAGTATAGTCGCACTATTCTCGTTGCATTGCTGGTTGTATGTGGTGTTAACTGATATTATATGTGTGTTTAAGTGATTTATATGTCAAGTTAAATACACGTGATTAGATCCGCATGCTAGGGTGTTATTTACATGAACGTTGAATGTTATAATACCTATTTGTGTTTCGAGAATATGAGTTGCTTATGAGTTATTCGTGAATTTCTTATATTTGTTAATTAAAGGTTATATGCTGACTTGTTTAACATGTTAGATCGCTATATTGTATCCATGAATTATCGAATTGGCTTGTGTTAATATCATTTATGATTTTGTGCCGACAAAAAGGGCTAGTACCAATAGATTCAAAAGATGCAAAGTGATCTCACTATCAATTCAATGAACTCATAACATAGGGTATGTGAATAAAGGGGACAAGTCCCAACATACTCTAATTACACAACTTGTAACGCCATAAATCTTACAAAGAAATCGATAACCATCATAAATAATGATATAAGGTTAGTAAGTAACGTAAACAAGTTAAGGTGAGTGAAGAGATAACTAAGAGTTAAGTTATAAGATTGACCTAATAAAGAGTGTTATAAAAAAGTGAGACGAGTCTCAAGAACACTTAATCGTTACGTCAATAATACTCACATAAGAGGGTGCTAGAGTCCGTGAGATAGTCTCACTCGCACCATGATGATAAAGTAATGTCTTAAGAGCATAATCATCAATTAAAGATAGGGATGACCAGTCATCCATAGAGTAAGTAAAACCTCATAACTAGAAGCAAGCTTCCATAATGTAATGAGTCAACTCTAAAAGATAAGAAGATAAAATCTGAGCTTAGCACCCATAGACTAGCTATGAGCGAGTGCGAGCACACGTAAGTCTCATGATATGAGATCACCAGGGTATCAGTACGTCTCCTAGTTTTAGAACTATGTTGCCAACATAGGGGCACCTAGCTAGTGGAGGCTGCCCACTAAACACGCTAGCAAGTTAGGGTTCACCTAGGCCAAGTATTTAAAAGTTTTAAATATTCCATAAATTTAATTGTGTGATTGTGATGAATCTAAGTAAGAGGCTTGTGTGTGACCTCTCAGAGGTTAACGACGCCGGTCGCAGTTCGGATTCCTGAATCCGGGTCATGACAAACTTGGTATCAAAGCATGAGGTTAAATTACCTAGGAACTAAAGCTCAAAACAACCAGGTTACATAGTTTTTAACTTATGGTTGTGAAGCGCGCCACAATCATGATTTAGAGACTGTGTGATGTTAAGAATCTTCCTTTCTTCTACTCTTTATCGTGCTACCTAGAGCTTTGACATTTTGTGTCATTCCAAGTATCTAACTCTCTTTTTGTGTATACGTGTAGACAATTAACACAAGAAGAAACGCCAACAGAAGGGTTGAAGAAGTAGCTGCTGGAGGTAATCAAGCCCCTCCTCAAGCCCCAGCCGCTGAAGCTCAAGTGCCCGCCAATGTAGTTGGAATGACAGATGAAGAGGTTAGGGCGGCACTGCTTCAGATGGCCCAAGCCATCACTGTGCAAGCGCAAGGCGTCACGACTCAAGCCAATAGAGAAGTTACTCACAGAGAAAATCCACAGGTTAGCACTATGGCTAGTAAGTTGAGGGATTTTACAAGAATGAATCCTCCAGTCTACAATGGGTCTAAAACTAACGAGGATCCTCAAGAGTTTGTGGATGAGGTTTATAAGATTATGTGTGCTATGGGGGTTAATGAAGAAGAAAAGGCTGAGTTGGTTGCTTATCAACTTAAAGATGTGGCTCAAGTGTGGCACAGGATGTGGGGAGATGGTCGAACACCTAGGGATGTTCCTATCACTTGGGACGTTCTAAAAAATGCATTCCTGGAGAGATTCTTTCCCGGAGAACACAAAGAAGCTAAAGTAAAAGAATTCATCAACTTACAATAAGGAGGTATGTCAGTTAGGGAATACTCTTTGAAGTTTGTTAAGCTTTTGAAATATGCTTCTTCTCTTGTGGCGAATAGTAGGGATGAGATGAGCAGGTTTGTGACTAGTGTGTCGGAGGATTTGGAAGAGGAGTGTCGGGAAGCAATGTTGCAAAATAACATGGACTTTGGTAGGTTGATTGTGACAACCCTAAAAATGGATATAATAAGTCATATGTGAATCATACATTCACCAATGGGGAGTATTGAATTACCTATGTATGCATACGAAAGATAGATGACTTACTTATTGTTAGTAAAGAGTAGTGTCATTCGGGGACGAATGTTCCTAAGGGGGGGATAATGTAACAACCCTAAAAATGGATATAATAAGTAATGCTTAATGTGTCTAGAATGCCTACGATTAGACCGGGTTCACACGGATTGATGCGCGTAGAACCAGACCTCGGAACCCTTGCTACAGCCAAGCCAACTAACTTGGGGAGTTAGTTGAGATAGAAAAGGTTGGGTCCAACCATGTAGGGCTCTCGAATACGAAGATTTACTCGAAGGAGTCTTTACCGGACTTAAAAAGGAGATATCTTAGGTTTGGAGGATCTAGGGGTAAAATGGTCTTTTTCCAGGCAAAGGGTAGTATCATAATTACCCTAAATATATAATTAATTATTTAATTAATAATGTGGAGGGGCATTTTGGGGAGAGAGGGACGAAAATTGGCTCTTGAAGTGAAGTCTTGCTACACCCGGGTTCGAACCTAGGTGGAAGCAATGAATTAAATTTGTTATTAATTTAAGTTGGTAAATTAATGTAATTAATTTATATTTATTATTTATTGGCTGATTTAAAATAAAAGGGAAATCAGATTTTTTTTATATTTAACTAAACCTTATTTGACTAAGTCCTAAACTAGACTCCTAAGCCTAATATAACTCTCTCCTCTCACGCTCATCTCTCTCTGTCACGTCTCTATCACTCTCATTCACGTTCTCTCTTACAAAATAACATCAAAAAAACAGTAGGTAAACCAAAGTTCTTCACACTTGAAGAACTCACCACGAAAATATAAGAAAACAAACGTTAATCAATCACGTAGGCAAAGAGAAGGTTTTCCGTCGAGTTTGGTGTTGAACTTTTGGTGTTGGACGTGTGTTTGGAGGAGTTCTTTGGGCAGCAAGTCGAGGTTTGAATGTAAAAAAGGTATGGGTTCTCTTCTCTCTTGGTCCCTTTCCCAAGAGACCCCTAAGGTTTAGACGAATCAATTCTGAAAACCAGGGTTGTTCCCCGTTGCATGTCCCTGTCACTAGCTCCCATTGAATCATAGGTTGGTTATGTTTGCTGGTAGAAAACTAGGGATGAAACGTGTTTTCGTGATGATTATGTGTTTATATGTATGTTCAGAATTATGTGACTTATGTTGATGTTTTTACGAAAATGTAACTACGTGTGTTTGTGTGTGTTGTCGTGGCTATTGTTCATGGTTTAGGACTTGAAATGGCATGATAGTTAGCACAAGAATGTACTAAGTATGGCAACCATGCATTTAAAAGGGACATTTTCTTGAAATCATACTTCATACCTTTTTGAGTAAATATTCATAAAACCTTTATCCAATAGCATTTATATCATTCACATACTTCATATAAACATATTCAAAGGCCAAACATCATAGAAAATCACATATAGAATTTAAGTCCCGTTTGAGGTCACTTTACAGTGAGCTCCTATCCCTTAACAGTGAACCCTTTTTCTTTTAACTCATCAATCTCCCAAGTAACCCTCTAGTGATACTTGGTGCAATGCATCACCTTAAGGCCACAGAGAAAACATACATACACTTACACAACCCAACACATATCACCATAGAAGTATAGCCCATTACAAGACACATTCAAGTCAAGGATATAGGACATTACAGTAAGCTACATCAACTTACACATACTTTTACTTATTTTCATATTCATCATTTATAAGACCTTGTTCATGATACCAATCTTAGTCTACTAGTGTAATGTACATGTGAAGCCCCATAACCTCACACATACTTAGTAAACTCTTCATGAGACCACAAACCTTAACATACAATTCATACATCCTCATAAAAAGTAAAGACAACTTTATTCATGTCAATACAAGACTTTCATCATATAGTCATTTAGACCAACATAGTGCATATAAGGATAGAACATTTCATATAGATTCATACAATGCATATCTTCATAACAATTAGACAACTTCTACAATATCATGCATAAAGACATAATCATAATCATACACATTAGGTAACCTTCCTAGGACTTCCTAAGGAGCTACTTGTGCAATGTCTAGATGGGTTCATTACTTCTACCTATACTAAGTAACATCCCTTAAGTCATCCTAGTCAGGATCCTATTTCTTTACTTCCATTGTCCATTTTACCTTTAGGGAAACTATAGCCTTAACCGACACTAAGACCATGGGTGCTAATCATGGAATTTGGTATTGTAGAGCCTTATACCAATGGAAGGTGTTCCTACCTAGCCAAGGTAGAACATTAACATATATCCTAGCATCCTAAGTGAATTCACTTTGCTAGATCCTATGTGGCAAGCATAGTTTATGGAACTAAGAGATAGATAGTTCCCTCTACATGCCATTGGACAATTGGGGCCACATCTCATGAGAAAACATGGGTGAACCCCTTCCTCAATGGGAAGTCAACACCTCATGTGGGTCCACAGGTGAGTATTCCTCTAAGGGAAGTCAACACTCTATAAGGGACAAATGGTGAATCTTCCTCAACGGAAATTCAACACCTCTCAATGTCAAGTTCACTCGGTGCTAAGCTAAGTTCCCTTTATTAAAAGCCTTTAATTACATTTTCATAAAACATACGCTTAAGATATTCATTCTTTATATGCTTATAGCATATTCAAGCACCTATTCTAGTTATAGAGTATTCTTGGGCACCCCTCTCAAGGACCCTCTCATTTACTAGATCATCATCCATGTGTGTGTGTGTGTACATATATGTGAGCAAACCTTTCACATAACACATAAATATCACACATGTTCATACATCAATGTATAAGTCTATAGGTATAACCATATGAGAAATCCTTTCATATAAACCCACTAAGACTATGCACATTCATACTTCATCATACACATAAGCTTAACATGCATAGTAATAGACACTAGTGAACATGAGAACAACCTTTCATTAGACACTATGATTCTATACTACTTGTAAGCATGCATGAAGTGTGGGTATGTGTACATTGGTCAACATGATCACATAATGGCCATCAACAACTCATTGAGGCAGCCACCCTCTTAGACCACAATACTGTTCAAGCATATACCACACAACACACAATAGCATAGGAAACAAGTTAACTTCATAGAACACTTTAAGACTCCTAACATTAGCTATTCACACATTCACATAGGCGTACATGGGTAGGGGTCATCAATCTTTAACACCTCATTAATGGCAGCACCTACACATGATATTACATAACCCTTTACATTCTCATAACAATTGTAACATAACATAGATTTACAACTCAAGTAGAAGACTAGGCACAAGTTACACATAAAGTGATCATCATAACCACTCATTCATATAATAATCAGTTTGCCTTCAAGGCCATGGTCAAAACATATTTATAATGACATAAAGTAAACACCTCCACCATAAGTGGATCATACCACACAATGCCATACAAGGTTTCATCAACTACAATACTAATAGGAAAGTAGAAGAGATAATCATTCTTACCCTTTGATCATTATTTATCAATACACCTTGTTCATCAACAATTCATACGTAGTGCAGTAGCTATATGTACTTAAATCATAAAAGACACCATGTACAAGTCGCTACAAAACCATATTACAATCTAATACAATACATCACATATATAATAGAAAGTAGAAGAACATAGACCATTAGCCAATTTCACTTGCATGGATTATAAATCATATTTCGTTAATCTTGTCAATCCAAGGCAGTGGCTAAATATACATATAATATATATCGAAATCATTCTTAAACCCCTACAATATCATGATACCAACACAGGCATTAAACTAGTAATTCACTAGAGAGTAGAGAAAATAGGCAATGCTACTAATTCCCTAAATCCTTGTTCATCAATCATGTTTTTAACTATAATATACATGTTAGGCAGTAGCTAAAGATATAGAAATCAAATCTTAATCATACTTTATTCATCTTAGAATTTAGATCACATCACTACCTAGTATTATCAATTCATAGACTAAAAGAATCTAGATCAATTCATGCAAGACTTTATTTAATTTGATCCTCAAGGATTTATATCCACAATTCATACATAATACCAACTAAAGGTAGTAGCTACAATGATGCTTTGCATAATCGAAATCATACACAATTGCTATAATCGAAATTCACTGTAACACTTAGAAACATAGGCTATTCATACTCAAATCTTCATACATTGATCCTCATGGATCGTTCATCATCCATTCATAATCAATAAACGTAAATAACAGTAGATATAAGAAATTCAACGTAAGAGAATCGCAATTCAACCATTAACAAGCCATGAATCACAATGCCCATGCAAGGGCTAAATCAAGTTTGGGAAGGGACATGGGTTCATCATCCAATTGGATTCAAAATCACGTTAAAACCAATATATTAATTTCAATTCATCATGATTTAATTGTTAAAAACGTTTTTAGAAAGAACCCATGGCTAGATTGAAGAAGGAGAAGTTTGATCATAAAATCTCTTTTGAAACTTTGAGATTAACTCTCTAGATGGAAGGATAACTAGAGATGAAGGATCACCATACCTTTTTATTCATCAAAAACCTTTAAAACTTGGTGATTCTGTAACATTCCAGAAAATTACACGTCTATTAAAGAGCCCTATAGGTCCTTAAGAATGCGAATAGGGGGTACATAGGCATCCCGATGCCCAATATTGAAAAATATTGGGCATAGTATAGCCAATTTCTATAATAATATCCAGGTAGTCGAAACATGCTCCAAGCTTATTAGAAACTGTACCTGCAAAGAAGATCCTAAGCTAAAATAGTGATCGCTAATGCAATACTTAAGGTATGAGGCATCCAAGTGTCAAGCCTAGACACCATAGCACATAACCATTTAAAATGATCATGTAGAGTAAGCAGTGCCCAAGGACATAGTGAGGATCCTTGGGACAATAAGTGAATTATTCCAAAGGAACCTTCCCAATAGTTAGTTAGGAAAATGCAAGAAACACGTGGGATTGCACATGGGCAAGGAATGGCCGAGGGGACCACCCTAACCGGATCGGTTAGGGCGGTTGGGGGGACCATGCACGTGCGGGTCCAACCGTGTGGGACCAGCCCCTCTAACCAACCCTAGGCCCTAACCAACTAACTTAACCACCAAACCACCCCTAGACCGACCTAGTACGGACAGCTAAGACACCCGACAACCAAGGACCTTGTCGGGTGACACATACCGAGTGTAACTAACTTAGGGACAACCTAGTACCTAACCTAGGATGGTCCAAATGGTTGACTTTAGCCCTAACAACCTAGGGGTATTTTAGTAATTACCTAGACAACTTAATTAATTAATTTATCAACTTAATTAATTAAAATAAAAAGACAAAACCAAAACTACAAGGAGACACCCTAAAAATTGGTTAAGTCAACAATTCCCTAAGTCTAATCAATCTAGGAAGGGCGTTTTGGTAATTAACTACCTAAGCTATTTTAGTTAAGTATATAAACTAAATTCACTTGATTTACAATCAGTTCTCCAAAGAATTAGACCTAAAAGCTGCTCACCATTAACGTCCAAAATGCAAGACTAGAATCGTGAACTAACCCTAGAACGCTAAGCAAGGATCTTCAAGGTTTTTCGTGAAACGTTCGTAGTGATCTTCGTAGATTCAACTCAACAGCAAGGTATGGGTTTTCTCTCATGGAATACTTTCTCCAAGAGGATTTTCAAACGTTTTTACTTCAAGAATATCGAAACTAGGGTTGTACCGTCGAATCGCATGTTCATCTCCCTAGTTCTCCCGATTTTCGATTCTTGTAGTATAGTCGCACTATTCTCGTTGCATTGCTGGTTGTATGTGGTGTTAACTGATATTATATGTGTGTTTAAGTGATTTATATGTCAAGTGAAATACACGTGATTAGATCCGCATGCTAGGGTGTTATTTACATGAACGTTGAATGTTATAATACCTATTTGTGTTTCGAGAATATGAGTTGCTTATGAGTTATTCGTGAATTTCTTATATTTGTTAATTAAAGGTTATATGCTGACTTGTTTAACATGTTAGATCGCTATATTGTATCCATGAATTATCGAATTGGCTTGTGTTAATATCATTTATGATTTTGTGCCGACAAAAAGGGCTAGTACCAATAGATTCAAAAGATGCAAAGTGATCTCACTATCAATTCAATGAACTCATAACATAGGGTATGTGAATAAAGGGGACAAGTCCCAACATACTCTAATTACACAACTTGTAACGCCATAAATCTTACAAAGAAATCGATAACCATCATAAATAATGATATAAGGTTAGTAAGTAACGTAAACAAGTTAAGGTGAGTGAAGAGATAACTAAGAGTTAAGTTATAAGATTGACCTAATAAAGAGTGTTATAAAAAAGTGAGACGAGTCTCAAGAACACTTAATCGTTACGTCAATAATACTCACATAAGAGGGTGCTAGAGTCCGTGAGATAGTCTCACTCGCACCATGATGATAAAGTAATGTCTTAAGAGCATAATCATCAATAAAAGATAGGGATGACCAGTCATCCATAGAGTAAGTAAAACCTCATAACTAGAAGCAAGCTTCCATAATGTAATGAGTCAACTCTAAAAGATAAGAAGATAAAATCTGAGCTTAGCACCCATAGACTAGCTATGAGCGAGTGCGAGCACACGTAAGTCTCATGATATGAGATCACCAGGGTATCAGTACGTCTCCTAGTTTTAGAACTATGTTGCCAACATAGGGGCACCTAGCTAGTGGAGGCTGCCCACTAAACACGCTAGCAAGTTAGGGTTCACCTAGGCCAAGTATTTAAAAGTTTTAAATATTCCATAAATTTAATTGTGTGATTGTGATGAATCTAAGTAAGAGGCTTGTGTGTGACCTCTCAGAGGTTAACGACGCCGGTCGCAGTTCGGATTCCTGAATCCGGGTCATGACAAACTTGGTATCAAAGCATGAGGTTAAATTACCTAGGAACTAAAGCTCAAAACAACCAGGTTACATAGTTTTTAACTTATGGTTGTGAAGCGCGCCACAATCATGATTTAGAGACTGTGTGATGTTAAGAATCTTCCTTTCTTCTACTCTTTATCGTGCTACCTAGAGCTTTGACATTTTGTGTCATTCCAAGTATCTAACTCTCTTTTTGTGTATACGTGTAGACAATTAACACAAGAAGAAACGCCAACAGAAGGGTTGAAGAAGTAGCTGCTGGAGGTAATCAAGCCCCTCCTCAAGCCCCAGCCGCTGAAGCTCAAGTGCCCGCCAATGTAGTTGGAATGACAGATGAAGAGGTTAGGGCGGCACTGCTTCAGATGGCCCAAGCCATCACTGTGCAAGCGCAAGGCGTCACGACTCAAGCCAATAGAGAAGTTACTCACAGAGAAAATCCACAGGTTAGCACTATGGCTAGTAAGTTGAGGGATTTTACAAGAATGAATCCTCCAGTCTACAATGGGTCTAAAACTAACGAGGATCCTCAAGAGTTTGTGGATGAGGTTTATAAAATTATGTGTGCTATGGGGGTTAATGAAGAAGAAAAGGCTGAGTTGGTTGCTTATCAACTTAAAGATGTGGCTCAAGTGTGGCACAGGATGTGGGGAGATGGTCGAACACCTAGGGATGTTCCTATCACTTGGGACGTTCTAAAAAATGCATTCCTGGAGAGATTCTTTCCCGGAGAACACAGAGAAGCTAAAGTAAAAGAATTCATCAACTTACAATAAGGAGGTATGTCAGTTAGGGAATACTCTTTGAAGTTTGTTAAGCTTTTGAAATATGCTTCTTCTCTTGTGGCGAATAGTAGGGATGAGATGAGCAGGTTTGTGACTAGTGTGTCGGAGGATTTGGAAGAGGAGTGTCGGGAAGCAATGTTGCAAAATAACATGGACTTTGGTAGGTTGATTGTGACAACCCTAAAAATGGATATAATAAGTCATATGTGAATCATACATTCACCAATGGGGAGTATTGAATTACCTATGTATGCATACGAAAGATAGATGACTTACTTATTGTTAGTAAAGAGTAGTGTCATTCGGGGACGAATGTTCCTAAGGGGGGGATAATGTAACAACCCTAAAAATGGATATAATAAGTAATGCTTAATGTGTCTAGAATGCCTACGATTAGACCGGGTTCACACGGATTGATGCGCGTAGAACCAGACCTCGTAACCCTTGTTACATCCAAGCCAACTAACTTGGGGAGTTAGTTGAGATAGAAAAGGTTGGGTCCAACCATGTAGGGCTCTCGAATACGAAGATTTACTCGAAGGAGTCTTTACCGGACTTAAAAAGGAGATATCTTAGGTTTGGAGGATCTAGGGGTAAAATGGTCTTTTTCCAGGCAAAGGGTAGTATCATAATTACCCTAAATATATAATTAATTATTTAATTAATAATGTGGAGGGGCATTTTGGGGAGAGAGGGACGAAAATTGGCTCTTGAAGTGAAGTCTTGCTACACCCGGGTTCGAACCTAGGTGGAAGCAATGAATTAAATTTGTTATTAATTTAAGTTGGTAAATTAATGTAATTAATTTATATTTATTATTTATTGGCTGATTTAAAATAAAAGGGAAATCAGATTTTTTTTATATTTAACTAAACCTTATTTGACTAAGTCCTAAACTAGACTCCTAAGCCTAATATAACTCTCTCCTCTCACGCTCATCTCTCTCTCTCACGTCTCTATCACTCTCATTCACGTTCTCTCTGCCAAAATAACATCAAAAAAACAGTAGGTAAACCAAAGTTCTTCACACTTGAAGAACTCACCACGAAAATATAAGAAAACAAACGTTAATCAATCACGTAGGCAAAGAGAAGGTTTTCCGTCGAGTTTGGTGTTGAACTTTTGGTGTTGGACGTGTGTTTGGAGGAGTTCTTTGGGCAGCAAGTCGAGGTTTGAATGTAAAAAAGGTATGGGTTCTCTTCTCTCTTGGTCCCTTTCCCAAGAGACCCCTAAGGTTTAGACGAATCAATTCTGAAAACCAGGGTTGTTCCCCGTTGCATGTCCCTGTCACTAGCTCCCATTGAATCATAGGTTGGTTATGTTTGCTGGTAGAAAACTAGGGATGAAACGTGTTTTCGTGATGATTATGTGTTTATATGTATGTTCAGAATTATGTGACTTATGTTGATGTTTTTACGAAAATGTAACTACGTGTGTTTGTGTGTGTTGTCGTGGCTATTGTTCATGGTTTAGGACTTGAAATGGCATGATAGTTAGCACAAGAATGTACTAAGTATGGCAACCATGCATTTAAAAGGGACATTTTCTTGAAATCATACTTCATACCTTTTTGAGTAAATATTCATAAAACCTTTATCCAATAGCATTTATATCATTCACATACTTCATATAAACATATTCAAAGGCCAAACATCATAGAAAATCACATATAGAATTTAAGTCCCGTTTGAGGTCACTTTACAGTGAGCTCCTATCCCTTAACAGTGAACCCTTTTTCTTTTAACTCATCAATCTCCCAAGTAACCCTCTAGTGATACTTGGTGCAATGCATCACCTTAAGGCCACAGAGAAAACATACATACACTTACACAAGCCAACACATATCACCATAGAAGTATAGCCCATTACAAGACACATTCAAGTCAAGGATATAGGACATTACAGTAAGCTACATCAACTTACACATACTTTTACTTATTTTCATATTCATCATTTATAAGACCTTGTTCATGATACCAATCTTAGTCTACTAGTGTAATGTACATGTGAAGCCCCATAACCTGACAAATACTTAGTAAACTCTTCATGAGACCACAAACCTTAACATACAATTCATACATCCTCATAAAAAGTAAAGACAACTTTATTCATGTCAATACAAGACTTTCATCATATAGTCATTTAGACCAACATAGTGCATATAAGGATAGAACATTTCATATAGATTCATACAATGCATATCTTCATAACAATTAGACAACTTCTACAATATCATGCATAAAGACATAATCATAATCATACACATTAGGTAACCTTCCTAGGACTTCCTAAGGAGCTACTTGTGCAATGTCTAGATGGGTTCATTACTTCTACCTATACTAAGTAACATCCCTTAAGTCATCCTAGTCAGGATCCTATTTCTTTACTTCCATTGTCCATTTTACCTTTAGGGAAACTATAGCCTTAACCGACACTAAGACCATGGGTGCTAATCATGGAATTTGGTATTGTAGAGCCTTATACCAATGGAAGGTGTTCCTACCTAGCCAAGGTAGAACATTAACATATATCCTAGCATCCTAAGTGAATTCACTTTGCTAGATCCTATGTGGCAAGCATAGTTTATGGAACTAAGAGATAGATAGTTCCCTCTACATGCCATTGGACAATTGGGGCCACATCTCATGAGAAAACATGGGTGAACCCCTTCCTCAATGGGAAGTCAACACCTCATGTGGGTCCACAGGTGAGTATTCCTCTAAGGGAAGTCAACACTCTATAAGGGACAAATGGTGAATCTTCCTCAACGGAAATTCAACACCTCTCAATGTCAAGTTCACTCGGTGCTAAGCTAAGTTCCCTTTATTAAAAGCCTTTAATTACATTTTCATAAAACATACGCTTAAGATATTCATTCTTTATATGCTTATAGCATATTCAAGCACCTATTCTAGTTATAGAGTATTCTTGGGCACCCCTCTCAAGGACCCTCTCATTTACTAGATCATCATCCATGTGTGTGTGTGTGTACATATATGTGAGCAAACCTTTCACATAACACATAAATATCATACATCAATGTATAAGTCTATAGATATAACCATATGAGAAATCCTTTCATATAAACCCACTAAGACTATGCACATTCATACTTCATCATACACATAAGCTTAACATGCATAGTAATAGACACTAGTGAACATGAGAACAACCTTTCATTAGACACTATGATTCTATACTACTTGTAAGCATGCATGAAGTGTGGGTATGTGTACATTGGTCAACATGATCACATAATGGCCATCAACAACTCATTGAGGCAGCCACCCTCTTAGACCACAATACTGTTCAAGCATATACCACACAACACACAATAGCATAGGAAACAAGTTAACTTCATAGAACACTTTAAGACTCCTAACATTAGCTATTCACACATTCACATAGGCGTACATGGGTAGGGGTCATCAATCTTTAACACCTCATTAATGGCAGCACCTACACATGATATTACATAACCCTTTACATTCTCATAACAATTGTAACATAACATAGATTTACAACTCAAGTAGAAGACTAGGCACAAGTTACACATAAAGTGATCATCATAACCACTCATTCATATAATAATCAGTTTGCCTTCAAGGCCATGGTCAAAACATATTTATAATGACATAAAGTAAACACCTCCACCATAAGTTGATCATACCACACAATGCCATACAAGGTTTCATCAACTACAATACTAATAGGAAAGTAGAAGAGATAATCATTCTTACCCTTTGATCATTATTTATCAATACACCTTGTTCATCAACAATTCATACGTAGTGCAGTAGCTATATGTACTTAAATCATAAAAGACACCATGTACAAGTCGCTACAAAATCATATTACAATCTAATACAATACATCACATATATAATAGAAAGTAGAAGAACATAGACCATTAGCCAATTTCACTTGCATGGATTATAAATCATATTTCGTTAATCTTGTCAATCCAAGGCAGTGGCTAAATATACATATAATATATATCGAAATCATTCTTAAACCCCTACAATATCATGATACCAACACAGGCATTAAATTAGTAATTCACTAGAGAGTAGAGAAAATAGGCAATGCTACTAATTCCCTAAATCCTTGTTCATCAATCATGTTTTTAACTATAATATACATGTTAGGCAGTAGCTAAAGATATAGAAATCAAATATTAATCATACTTTATTCATCTTAGAATTTAGATCACATCACTACCTAGTATTATCAATTCATAGACTAAAAGAATCTAGATCAATTCATGCAAGACTTTATTTAATTTGATCCTCAAGGATTTATATCCACAATTCATACATAATACCAACTAAAGGTAGTAGCTACAATGATGCTTTGCATAATCGAAATCATACACAATTGCTATAATCGAAATTCACTGTAACACTTAGAAACATAGGCTATTCATACTCAAATCTTCATACATTGATCCTCATGGATCGTTCATCATCCATTCATAATCAATAAACGTAAATAACAGTAGATATAAGAAATTCAACGTAAGAGAATCGCAATTCAACCATTAACAAGCCATGAATCACAATGCCCATGCAAGGGCTAAATCAAGTTTGGGAAGGGACATGGGTTCATCATGCAATTGGATTCAAAATCACGTTAAAACCAATATATTAATTTCAATTCATCATGATTTAATTGTTAAAAACGTTTTTAGAAAGAACCCATGGCTAGATTGAAGAAGGAGAAGTTTGATCATAAAATCTCTTTTGAAACTTTGAGATTAACTCTCTAGATGGAAGGATAACTAGAGATGAAGGATCACCATACCTTTTTATTCATCAAAAACCTTTAAAACTTGGTGATTCTGTAACATTCCAGAAAATTACACGTCTATTAAAGAGCCCTATAGGTCCTTAAGAATGCGAATAGGGGGTACATAGGCATCCCGATGCCCAATATTGAAAAATATTGGGCATAGTATAGCCAATTTCTATAATAATATCCAGGTAGTCGAAACATGCTCCAAGCTTATTAGAAACTGTACCTGCAAAGAAGATCCTAAGCTAAAATAGTGATCGCTAATGCAATACTTAAGATATGAGGCATCCAAGTGTCAAGCCTAGACACCATAGCACATAACCATTTAAAATGATCATGTAGAGTAAGCAGTGCCCAAGGACATAGTGAGGATCCTTGGGACAATAAGTGAATTATTCCAAAGGAACCTTCCCAATAGTTAGTTAGGAAAATGCAAGAAACACGTGGGATTGCACATGGGCAAGGAATGGCCGAGGGGACCACCCTAACCGGATCGGTTAGGGCGGTTGGGGGGACCATGCACGTGCGGGTCCAACCGTGTGGGACCAGCCCCTCTAACCAACCCTAGGCCCTAACCAACTAACTTAACCACCAAACCACCCCTAGACCGACCTAGTACGGACAGCTAAGACACCCGACAACCAAGGACCTTGTCGGGTGACACATACCGAGTGTAACTAACTTAGGGACAACCTAGTACCTAACCTAGGATGGTCCAAATGGTTGACTTTAGCCCTAACAACCTAGGGGTATTTTAGTAATTACCTAGACAACTTAATTAATTAATTTATCAACTTAATTAATTAAAATAAAAAGACAAAACCAAAACTACAAGGAGACACCCTAAAAATTGGTTAAGTCAACAATTCCCTAAGTCTAATCAATCTAGGAAGGGCGTTTTGGTAATTAACTACCTAAGCTATTTTAGTTAAGTATATAAACTAAATTCACTTGATTTACAATCAGTTCTCCAAAGAATTAGACCTAAAAGCTGCTCACCATTAACGTCCAAAATGCAAGACTAGAATCGTGAACTAACCCTAGAACGCTAAGCAAGGATCTTCAAGGTTTTTCGTGAAACGTTCGTAGTGATCTTCGTAGATTCAACTCAACAGCAAGGTATGGGTTTTCTCTCATGGAATACTTTCTCCAAGAGGATTTTCAAACGTTTTTACTTCAAGAATATCGAAACTAGGGTTGTACCGTCGAATCGCATGTTCATCTCCCTAGTTCTCCCGATTTTCGATTCTTGTAGTATAGTCGCACTATTCTCGTTGCATTGCTGGTTGTATGTGGTGTTAACTGATATTATATGTGTGTTTAAGTGATTTATATGTCAAGTGAAATACACGTGATTAGATCCGCATGCTAGGGTGTTATTTACATGAACGTTGAATGTTATAATACCTATTTGTGTTTCGAGAATATGAGTTGCTTATGAGTTATTCGTGAATTTCTTATATTTGTTAATTAAAGGTTATATGCTGACTTGTTTAACATGTTAGATCGCTATATTGTATCCATGAATTATCGAATTGGCTTGTGTTAA
Organism: Solanum sitiens; assembly: GCA_016801875.1. Classification (NCBI taxonomy): domain Eukaryota; kingdom Viridiplantae; phylum Streptophyta; class Magnoliopsida; order Solanales; family Solanaceae; genus Solanum; species Solanum sitiens. The sequence goes on along the minus strand of JABWTJ010000036.1, from coordinate 1,654,011 downwards.
TATCATTTATGATTTTGTGCCGACAAAAAGGGCTAGTACCAATAGATTCAAAAGATGCAAAGTGATCTCACTATCAATTCAATGAACTCATAACATAGGGTATGTGAATAAAGGGGACAAGTCCCAACATACTCTAATTACACAACTTGTAACGCCATAAATCTTACAAAGAAATCGATAACCATCATAAATAATGATATAAGGTTAGTAAGTAACGTAAACAAGTTAAGGTGAGTGAAGAGATAACTAAGAGTTAAGTTATAAGATTGACCTAATAAAGAGTGTTATAAAAAAGTGAGACGAGTCTCAAGAACACTTAATCGTTACGTCAATAATACTCACATAAGAGGGTGCTAGAGTCCGTGAGATAGTCTCACTCGCACCATGATGATAAAGTAATGTCTTAAGAGCATAATCATCAATTAAAGATAGGGATGACCAGTCATCCATAGAGTAAGTAAAACCTCATAACTAGAAGCAAGCTTCCATAATGTAATGAGTCAACTCTAAAAGATAAGAAGATAAAATCTGAGCTTAGCACCCATAGACTAGCTATGAGCGAGTGCGAGCACACGTATGTCTCATGATATGAGATCACCAGGGTATCAGTACGTCTCCTAGTTTTAGAACTATGTTGCCAACATAGGGGCACCTAGCTAGTGGAGGCTGCCCACTAAACACGCTAGCAAGTTAGGGTTCACCTAGGCCAAGTATTTAAAAGTTTTAAATATTCCATAAATTTAATTGTGTGATTGTGATGAATCTAAGTAAGAGGCTTGTGTGTGACCTCTCAGAGGTTAACGACGCCGGTCGCAGTTCGGATTCCTGAATCCGGGTCATGACAAACTTGGTATCAAAGCATGAGGTTAAATTACCTAGGAACTAAAGCTCAAAACAACCAGGTTACATAGTTTTTAACTTATGGTTGTGAAGCGCGCCACAATCATAATTTAGAGACTGTGTGATGTTAAGAATCTTCCTTTCTTCTACTCTTTATCGTGCTACCTAGAGCTTTGACATTTTGTGTCATTCCAAGTATCTAACTCTCTTTTTGTGTATACGTGTAGACAATTAACACAAGAAGAAACGCCAACAGAAGGGTTGAAGAAGTAGCTGCTGGAGGTAATCAAGCCCCTCCTCAAGCCCCAGCCGCTGAAGCTCAAGTGCCCGCCAATGTAGTTGGAATGACAGATGAAGAGGTTAGGGCGGCACTGCTTCAGATGGCCCAAGCCATCACTGTGCAAGCGCAAGGCGTCACGACTCAAGCCAATAGAGAAGTTACTCACAGAGAAAATCCACAGGTTAGCACTATGGCTAGTAAGTTGAGGGATTTTACAAGAATGAATCCTCCAGTCTACAATGGGTCTAAAACTAACGAGGATCCTCAAGAGTTTGTGGATGAGGTTTATAAGATTATGTGTGCTATGGGGGTTAATGAAGAAGAAAAGGCTGAGTTGGTTGCTTATCAACTTAAAGATGTGGCTCAAGTGTGGCACAGGATGTGGGGAGATGGTCGAACACCTAGGGATGTTCCTATCACTTGGGACGTTCTAAAAAATGCATTCCTGGAGAGATTCTTTCCCGGAGAACACAGAGAAGCTAAAGTAAAAGAATTCATCAACTTACAATAAGGAGGTATGTCAGTTAGGGAATACTCTTTGAAGTTTGTTAAGCTTTTGAAATATGCTTCTTCTCTTGTGGCGAATAGTAGGGATGAGATGAGCAGGTTTGTGACTAGTGTGTCGGAGGATTTGGAAGAGGAGTGTCGGGAAGCAATGTTGCAAAATAACATGGACTTTGGTAGGTTGATTGTGACAACCCTAAAAATGGATATAATAAGTCATATGTGAATCATACATTCACCAATGGGGAGTATTGAATTACCTATGTATGCATACGAAAGATAGATGACTTACTTATTGTTAGTAAAGAGTAGTGTCATTTGGGGACGAATGTTCCTAAGGGGGGGGATAATGTAACAACCCTAAAAATGGATATAATAAGTAATGCTTAATGTGTCTAGAATGCCTACGATTAGATCGGGTTCACACGGATTGATGCGCGTAGAACCAGACCTCGGAACCCTTGCTACATCCAAGCCAACTAACTTGGGGAGTTAGTTGAGATAGAAAAGGTTGGGTCCAACCATGTAGGGCTCTCGAATACGAAGATTTACTCGAAGGAGTCTTTACCGGACTTAAAAAGGAGATATCTTAGGTTTGGAGGATCTAGGGGTAAAATGGTCTTTTTCCAGGAAAAGGGTAGTATCATAATTACCCTAAATATATAATTAATTATTTAATTAATAATGTGGAGGGGCATTTTGGGGAGAGAGGGACGAAAATTGGCTCTTGAAGTGAAGTCTTGCTACACCCGGGTTCGAACCTAGGTGGAAGCAATGAATTAAATTTGTTATTAATTTAAGTTGGTAAATTAATGTAATTAATTTATATTTATTATTTATTGGCTTATTTAAAATAAAAGGGAAATCAGATTTTTTTTTATATTTATCTAAACCTTATTTGACTAAGTCCTAAACTAGACTCCTACGCCTAATATAACTCTCTCCTCTCACGCTCATCTCTCTCTCTCACGTCTCTATCACTCGCATTCACGTTCTCTCTGCCAAAATAACATCAAAAAAACAGTAGGTAAACCAAAGTTCTTCACACTTGAAGAACTCACCACGAAAATATAAGAAAACAAACGTTAATCAATCACGTAGGCAAAGAGAAGGTTTTCCGTCGAGTTTGGTGTTGAACTTTTGGTGTTGGACGTGTGTTTGGAGGAGTTCTTTGGGCAGCAAGTCGAGGTTTGAATGTCAAAAAGGTATGGGTTCTCTTCTCTCTTGGTCCCTTTCCCAAGAGACCCCTAAGGTTTAGACGAATCAATTCCGAAAACCAGGGTTGTTCCCCGTTGCATGTCCCTGTCACTAGCTCCCATTGAATCATAGGTTGGTTATGTTTGCTGGTAGAAAACTAGGGATGAAACGTGTTTTCGTGATTATTATGTGTTTATATGTATGTTCAGAATTATGTGACTTATGTTGATGTTTTTACGAAAATGTAACTACGTGTGTTTGTGTGTGTTGTCGTGGCTATTGTTCATGGTTTAGGACTTGAAATGGCATGATAGTTCTTTATATTTCATGTACACATGTTGATCTAAATCGTGATGTTGATATGAGTTGAAATGTGGCTGATTTGAATGATAATTTCTTAGCTAAACGAATCCATGAAAAATGCATCTAAGAACGTATTAAATGATCTACGAACTACCCTATGAATTTACGTATAAATGTTGAAGAAAGTAGGCTGCAAAATGTGATTAAAATTTCCAGCATTTTGATGGTTTAGTTTCGGCTAATGTTGAGGTTTAGGAGAGTTTGAAATAATGTTTAAAACATGTGACGTCAGTTGGGATTGAACCCAATACCTCACTATAAGAGAGCGATGATTAAAGAAAAGAAATGTGAGGCGTGGGAATCGAACCCAGGACCTCTAGGCAGTAAAGGAGAAAGGAAAAATGAAAAGAAAAGGAATGTGAGGCGTGGGAATCAAACCCACGACCTCTAGGCAGTAAAGGAGAAAGGAAAAATGAAAACAAAAGGAATGTGAGGCGTGGGAATCGAACCCACGACCTCTTTGGCAGATTTAAGGAGAATTAAAAATAGAACTTAAAGAAATGTGAGGCGTGGGAATTGAACCCACGACCTCTAGGAAGTAGAGGAGAATTACAAGAAAAATTAATTGAGTCTGTGGGGGTTTGATCCCACAACCTCATGGTCAATGCGAAATAGTCAAGGAGAAATAAATAAAAAAATAAAAGGGGTTGTGGGGGTTCGAACCCACAACCTCTTGGCCAAGGGAGAGAGAGTTTAAATAAAAGAAATTAAAAGAAAATGACATTGTACGGGTTCGATCCCACATCCTCTCAATCCCATTGAGCGAAAAATGAAGACAAAAACTAAGCGAAAAATAAAATGAAGGTGTTGTTGCTCGATCTTGGGTCCCCAAGCCGTGTGGACCAAAATAAAATAAATGGAAAATGTAAGTGTTGTCCAAGGGATTCGAAATCGGGTTCCCTTGCCCAAATTCCGTATTGATACATAAGTCATAAGTGAATTAAATGTTCAAGAATAATGCCGCCTACTTAGATTGAAATCGAGATCTTGGCATACATACAAGATGCATAAGTCTTGTACCACATAATCTTAGGAAGATATGAATCACTTAAACGAACTATGAATGAAGCCTCATGGCTTGTATGTATAGACCCATAAGTCTAGCATACGTTTAAAAATAAGTGAACCTAAGATGTAGGTAATGAAATGATGTAACCCTAGAAGGGTTAAGTATGAGTGTAAAACACACTAAATGACCAAGTGCATTGTCATACGATGAAATGAATATTATGTAATGAAATGATGAAACCCTAGAAGGGTTAAGTAATAGTGTGAAACACACAAATGGCCAAGTGCATTGGCATATGATGAAATGAACATTCACGTAAAATGGGGTGAGCAATTATGAAGAGCAAATATGCTAATGTTAATGAATGTGGTGGCAACATGATAAGAGGCTAATGTGAAAGATGAGAGCAATCGCAAATGAGCATAAGTAAATGTTACCAAAACGTACTCACCTATGAGAGTGTAAAGTTAATGAAGAGACGAGTCTCTACGAACACTCTAATGAAAGTATTGAGAATAATGTATACTTAATACTAATGATGAGATGAGAAATCATCTATTGAGATATGATGTCCTCATACTAGAAGCCATCTTCCATGACGTATGAGTTGAACGAAATGGAACTTTATACTGAGCACCGATAGACTAGCTATGAGCGGTGATGCCTTCTTTTGGGAAGGGCGGAGGTTCACGTAACTCTCATGAGATGAGACTGTCCGGCATGCCGGGTATGGGTCTCCTTATATCTCCTAGTCTTCGAACCTATACTGCCAATATAGGGATCTGGCAGGGTTCAATTCCCATGTACGCTAGCATGTTTTGGGTCACTTTGGCCGGTGATTCCACCTCTTTTCGGTGTGAAGGAGACACTGGATTTCATGATGCTCACATGATCTATGTCGGTTAAAGTTAAAGTTTCCAATGAATGAATGAGGCCAGCCTCAAATGATACATATAATGAAATGAACAATACCAAAGGTGTTAGAATGGATAATCAAGAGGTGAGCTAGGCTTAAGTAATAATACTAGGTTATTCTTGATTATTGCACAACAAACCCGATGAGAGTCTTAAACTACATCCTAGGTATAGCTGGTGTTTACACTAGCTTATGAATGAATGAAATGAAGTACGTATGAATGAATGAAGCAGACTTTGTGTTTGCTAAAGAAGACTCCCTAGTTGAGGTCCCATATGTTGAGCCCTCATTTTGGGAAGTCTTAATGTCAAGTCCATGATTCCAAGGTCTCATCGCATATGAATGAATGATATGAAAGATGTTATGTGCTATATGCAATATGATATGTGCTATGTGTAAGATGTTATGTGCTGTGTTCAATATGATAAGTATGATGATGCATGTTACTCTCATGGCATGACTTTCCTAATCCAAATTTGGAAAGCTCACTGACTTTCCTAATCCAAATTTGGAAAGCTCACTAACTTTCCTAATCCCAATTCGGCAAGTCCACTGACTTGACTTTCCATAATCATGTTGCTAGGAAAGAGCTATTTTTACTCATGCATGTCCTTGGTGTGTGCCTGCACATACCCATACTTAGTACAAGTGTGTACTAATCCCATACAACTCTATATTTTTAGGTGCAGGCACAGGTGGACGCTAGAGCTTACAGGTTGATGTTGCAGCTATCCGGACGTGGAGCTTTCATCCGTACTTGGTAGGCCCTCATGCTTTCAAGAATGTCTACCGTTACTATCTAGCTTAGAAGTAGGCTTTAGCTAGTGGAGTATGTTCAACTAGTGTTTCTTTCCATTTTTATTTCAGACATTGTATTGGTACCATTTTGGCAATTATACATTTAATGCAGTATTGAACTATTTTTTTCAGTTGATAATCTTAATGTTAGATGGTTGATTGTGTACATTATGAGTGTAAGTAGAATGACCTTTATGCATAATAAGAAACAAAAAGTTTCAAATTTTCCGCTAAAATTAACCTAGATGAAGTAAGAATGACGTAAGTAGGCTTGTCAGCGACCTCTGAGAGGTCAACGACGCCGGTCTCGTCTGGGGTATACACTCCGATCGTGACAAAGTTGGTATCAGAGCACTAGGTTAAATTTTGAGAATAACAAGTTCACATCATCCACATTGAGTAGTTTCTAAGTCATGGTAGTGAAGTGCACCACTATCCTGGATTAGAGACTGCATGATGCGTAGGAAAATTTCCCTTCTTTTGATCTTATCGTGCTTTTCCTAATGTCTAATTTCTTGGTGTTATGAGTGTGTCTAACATCAATCTTTGTTGTTTTCAGAGAATGAATACTAGGAGAACCATTGGTCAGAGGAGAGGAGGTGCAGCTGCTGAGGACAATCAGGTTCCACCCCAGGCTCCAGCTGAAGGAGTGGCTATGCCGGTTAGCCCATCTGGGTTGACTGATGCGGAGGTGCGGGCATCTCTGACCCAGATGGCACAGGTTATCACTATGCAGGCCCAGGCTATGACTGACCAAGTCAATCGGCAGAATGTTCAGAGGGAGAACCCACCGGTTCGTAGCATGGCTGACAGGCTGAGAGATTTCACGAGGATGAATCCTCCTATTTTCACAGGGTCTAAGACTTCAGAGGATCCCCAGGAGTTTGTGGACGAGGTTCATAAGATTTTGGTGGCTATGGGGGCCGCAGATGCTGAGAAGGCTGAGCTGGCTTCCTATCAGCTCAAGGATGTAGCACAGACTTGGTGCAAGATATGGCACGATAGCCGAGCTTTAGGCGGAGTTCCGGTCACTTGGGAGCTGTTTAAGATAGCCTTCCTTGAGAGATTCTTTCCCAGGGAGATTAGGAAGGCAAAGGTTGAGGAGTTTATCAACCTTAAGCAGGGATCAATGACAGTCAGGGAGTATTCCCCGAAGTTTGTTAAACTATCCAGGTATGCCACTTCCCTTGTATCTAACAGCAGGGATGAGATGAACAGGTTCCTCATAGGAATCAACGGAGATCTGGAGGAGGAGTGTCGGTCTGCGATGCTCCATGATAACATGGACCTCTCCAGGTTGATGGTGCATATCCAGCAGGTAGAGGACAGCCGCAAGAAGAGGGGCATTCGTGATGCTAGGAGGCCTAAGCCTCAAGATCAGACAGGTCCCAGCCATGGAGGCCACAGAAATAATTTTGGCGCCGTGAGCAGCCCAGGTTTAAGAAGGGACTCTCCCACCAAGAGGAGTCAAGTTCATCCAAGGGTCGCTATGATAGGGATTCCGAGTCCAGAGTTAAGAGAAACAATGGAGTAGATACACCTCAAGAGAGGCCACCTTGCAGGAAGTGTGGCAAACTGCATGGAGGAGAGTGTATGATAGGCACTAACGCTTGTTACAGTTGTGGCAAACCGGGTCACATGGTAAAGGATTGTCCGAATAGGAGAAGTCAAGAACAAGGGAAGGAGAGAGTTCAGCCTAATGGTCCAAGTGAAGAGGCTCCAAGGAGGCAACGATTCTTCGCACTCAAGTCTAGGGGTGCAAGGGAAGGCACTTTTGGTGAAGTCTCCGGGTGCGTAGCCTTAATTAGTCTTTCATGTATTTGACTGTGTATGGTGTTTATGCACTAGTATGAGGTTAATATGTTTGAGTCATCATGTTGGTTGCTGATTTGTATGACTTATATGTTTACTTACGTTGTATGTTTTGATGAGACTAGTTTAGGAAAGAGTTCCTTAGTCTATTATTGTGAAGCTACTAGTAGGTTTCAAGGATGTGCACCATCATGTTAATATGTGAATCAGACATTCACCAATGGGGAGTATTGAATTACCTCTGTATGCATACGAAAGATATATGACTTACTTATTGTTAGTAAAGAGTAGTATCATTCGGGGACGAATGTTCCTAAGGGGGGGATAATGTAACAACCCTAAAAATGGATATAATAAGTAATGCTTAATGTGTCTAGAATGCCTACGATTAGACCAGGTTCACATGGATTGATGCGCGTAGAACCAGACCTCGGAACCCTTGCTACAGCCAAGCCAACTAACTTGGGGAGTTACTTGAGCTAGAAAAGGTTGGATCCAACCATGTAGGGCTCTCGAAGACGAAGATTTACTCGAAGGAGTCTTTACCGGACTTAAAAAGGAGAGATCTTAGGTTTGTACGGTCTAGGGATAAAATGGTCTTTTTCCAGGCTAAGGGTAGTATCATAATTACCCTAAATATATAATTAATTATTTAATTAATAAGGTGGAGGGGAATTTTGGGGAGAGAGGGCCGAAAATTGGCTCTTGAAGTGAAGTCTTGCTCCACCCGGGTTCGAACCTAGGTGGAAGCAATGAATTAATTTTTTTTTTAATTTAAGTTGGTAAATTAATGTAATTAATTTATATTTATTATTTATTGGCTGATTTAAAATAAAAGGGAAATCAGATTTTATTTTATATATTTAACTAAACCTTATTTGACTAAGTCCTAAACTAGACTCCTAAGCCTAATATAACTCTCTCCTCTCACGCTCATCTCTCTCTCTCACATCTCTATCACTCTAAAATAACTTCAAAAAAACAGTAGGTAAACCAAAGTTCTTCACACTTGAAGAACTCACCACGAAAATATAAGAAAACAAACGTTAATCAATCACGTAGGCAAAGAGAAGGTTTTCCGTCGAGTTTGGTGTTGAACTTTTGGTGTTGGACGTGTGTTTGGAGGAGTTCTTTGGGCAGCAAGTCTAGGTTTGAATGTCAAAAAGGTATGGGTTCTCTTCTCTCTTGGTCCCTTTCCCAAGAGACCCCTAAGGTTTAGACGAATCAATTCCGAAAACTAGGGTTGTTCCCCGTTGCATGTCCCTGTCACTAGCTCCCATTGAATCATAGGTTGGTTATGTTTGCTGGTACAAAACTAGGATAAAATGTGTTTTCGTGATGATTATGTGTTTATATGTATGTTCGGAATTATGTGACTTATGTTGATGTTTTCCGAAAATGTAAGTAAGTGTGTTTGTGTGTGTTGTCGTGGCTATTGTTCATGGTTTAGGACTTGAAATGGCATGATAGTTCTTTATATTTCATGTACACATGTTGATGTAAATCATGATGTTCATATGAGTTGAAATGTGGCTGATTTGAATGATAATTTCTTGGCTAAACGAATCCAAGAAAAATACATCTCAGAACGTATTAAATGATCTACGAACTACCCTATGAATTTACGTATAAATGTTGAAGAAAGTAGGCTGCAAAATGTGATTAAAATTTCCAGCATTTTGATGGTTTAGTTTCGGTTAATGTTGAGGTTTAGGAGAGTTTGAAAATAATTTTAAAACATGTGACGTCAGTTGGGATTGAACCCAAGACCTCACTATAAAGAAGGTAAGATTAAATAAAAGAAATGTGAGGCGTGGGAATCAAACCCACGACCTCTAGGCAGTAAAGGAGAAAGGAAAAATGAAAAGAAAAGGAATGTGAGGCGTGGGAATCGAACCCACGACCTCTAGGAAGTAAAGGAGAAAGGAAAAATGAAAAACAAAAGGAATGTGAGGCGTGGGAATCGAACCCACGACCTCTTAGGCAGATTTAAGGAGAATTAAAAATGGAAATAAAAGAAATGTGAGGCGTGGGAATTGAACCCACGACCTCTAGGCAGTAGAGGAGAATTACAAGAAAAATAAAGTGAGGCTGTGGGGGTTTGATCCCATAATTTCATGGTCAATGCGAAACAGTCAAAGAGAAATAAATAAAAAAATAAAAGGGGTTGTGGGGGTTCAAACCCACAACCCCTCGGCCAAGGGAGAGAGAGTTTAAAGAAAAGAAACTAAAAGAAAATGAGGTTGTGGGGGTTCGATCCCACATCCTCTCAATCCCATTGAGCGAAAAATGAAGAGAAAAACTAAGAGAAAATTAAAATGAAGGTGTTGGGGCTCGATCTTGGGTCCCCAAGCCGTGTGGACCAAAATAAAATAAATGGAAAATGTAAGTGTTGTCCAAGGGATTCGAAATCAGGTTCCCTTGCCCAAATTCCGTATTGATACATAAGTCATACGTGAATTAAATGTTCAAGAATACTTCCGCCTACTTAGATCGAAATCGAGATCTTGGCATACATACAAGATGCATAAGTCTTGTACCACATAATCTTAGGAAGATATGAATCACTTAAACGAACAATGAATGAAGCCTCATGGCTTGTATGTATAGACCCATAAGTCTAGCATACGTTTAAAAATAAGTGAACCTAAGATGTAGGTAATGAAATGATGTAACCCTAGAAGGGTTAAGTATGAGTGCAAAACACACTAAATGGCCAAGTGCATTGTCATACGATGAAATGAATATTATGTAATGAAATGATGAAACCCTAGAAGGGTTAAGTAAGAGTGTGAAACACACAAATGGCCAAGTGCATTGGCATATGATGAAATGAACATTCACGTAACCCTTCTAGGGTTTCATCACCAGCCGCGTTTATGGACCTTATGAATAGAGTTTTCCGTGAGTATCTTGATTCTTTCGTCATAGTATTCATAGATGACATCCTCATATACTCTAAGTCCAGAGAAGAGCATGAACAACATTTGAGAATGACATTGCAAGTACTCAGAGAACACCAATTGTATGCGAAGTTTAGTAAGTGTGAGTTTTGGTTAAGATCGGTGACTTTCCTTGGTCACCTGGTGACCGATCAAGGTGTAGAAGTGGATTCAAAAAAGATAGATGCGGTCAAGAATTGGCCGACACCCCTTACCCGTACCGATATTCGAAGTTTCTTGGGTTTGGCCAATTATTATCGACGGTTTGTGGAGGGTTTTTCCGTGATTGCTGCTCCATTTACCGTGTTAACAAAGAAGAAAGTGAAGTTCGAGTTGTCTGAAAAGTGTGACAAGAGTTTTCAAGAACTCAAAGACGGACTCACTTCGGCCCCGGTCCTCACGTTGCCGAGGAGTGGTGAAGGGTACGTAGTTTATTATGATGCATCTCGAGTAGGTTTGGGATGTGTTCTTATGCAAGACGGTAAGGTGATTGCATACGCGTCAAGACAATTGAAAATCCACGAGAAGAACTACCCTACACACGATCTTGAACTAGCCACGGTTGTCTTTGCGTTGAAGCTTTGGAGACACTATTTATTGGTGTACATGTTGATGTATTTACTGACCATAAAAGTCTTCAATACGTTTTTACGCAAAGGGAATTGAACCTTCGTCAGAGAAAATGTCTAGAATTGCTAAAAGACTATGACATAAATATTCACTATCATCCGGGTAAAGCCAACGTAGTGGCAGATGCACTGAGTCGATTAAGCATGGGCAGCGTGTCACACATCAATGATGAGAAGAAAAAGTTGGTTAAGGATGTACACCGATTGGCAAGGTTAGGTGTACGGCTTGTGGATGCACCCAATGGGGGTGCTACGGTCCATTTGAGTTCCGAGTCTTCATTTGTTGTAGACGTTAAGGCTAAGCAACATCTCTTTCCGGTACTTATGGAGTTGAAGAATTCGGTGTTGGGTAAGATGAATGAATCTTTTGCCTTAGGGGGAGACGGTGTACTTAGGTACCAAGGAAGATTGTGCGTGCCAAATATTGATAGTTTGAGGGCAAATATTATCGCAGAGGGTCATGGGTCTAAGTATTCGATCCACCCAGGTTCCACCAAGATGTATCATGATCTAAAAGAAATTTATTGGTGGGAAGGTATGAAGCAAGACATCTCTAAGTTCGTAGAAGAGTGTCCCAATTGCCAACAAGTCAAGGCCGAACACCTTAAGCCTGGGGTCTTACTCAATCAATCGAGATTCCAACGTGGAAGTGGGAGGACATTAACATGGATTTCGTGGTTGGTTTGCCGAGGACCAGAAAGATGCACGATTCCATTTGGGTCATTGTTGTTTGAATGACCAAATCAGCACACTTCATTCTCGTGAAGTCCACTTACCGAGCCAAAGACTACGCCAAACTTTACATTGATGAGATCGTGAGGTGGCATGGGATTCCTTTGTCTATCATCTCAGACAGAGGGGACCAATTCACTTCGCATTTTTGGAGATCTTTTCAAAAGAGTTTGGGTACACAAGTGAAGCTAGTACCGCATTCCACCCTCAAACGGATCGACAAGAAAAACGCACCATCCAAACCCTTTAAGACATGTTAAGAGCATGTGTCATGGATTTTAAGGGAAGTTGGGACGATCAGTTACCCCTAATAGAGTTCTCGTATAACAATAGCTACCATTTTAGTATTGGGATGGCACCTTTCGAAGCGTTGTATGGTAAGAGATGTAGATCCCCCGTTGGATGGTTTGAAGTGGGAGAAACGGCCATCCTTGGACCCGAAATCATACATGAATCTTTGGAAAAGTTAAGGATGATTCGAGATAGGTTAGCTAATGCCTATAGTCGTCAAAAATCGTATGCAGATAACCGAAAGAGAGCTCTTGAATTCAAAGTAGGTGATCAAGTATACCTCAAGATATCACCCATGAAAGGGGTAATGCGTTTCATTAAAAAGGGGAAATTAAGTCTGAGGTACGTTGTTCCGTATGAAATCTTGCAACGAGTGGGAAACGTTGCGTACGAACTAAAATTACCGAATGACTTAGCTTCTGTTCATCCAGTGTTTCACGTTTCGATGCTTAAAAACAGTCTAGGCAATCCCGAGTCCATTCTACCTGTCGAAGGGTTAGGAGTCGAGGAGAACCTTTCCTACGAAGAGGTTCCTATTGCAATCTTAGATCATCAAGTGAAGCGTTTGAGGAACAAGGAGGTTCTCACCAGGAAAGTCTTGTGAAGGAACCATCTTGTTGAGGAAGGGAGGCCGAGGCCGATATGAGAACTCGTTACCCTCACCTATTAAGTCCGTAAGGTTAGATAAACGTTCTTTAAGTCTGATTTCGTAACCACAACTCTAAATATTAGTGAATTAGGTGGTTTTTGGTGTTTTAAGTCCATAACTGTGTTTTATACTTGCACTATATGAGTTAATATGAGTTCATGCTTGCTTTCATGTTGCTGTTTTTGTATAGCTTATTACGTGACTATGTGTTGCATGAATGAGATGTGCATTAAGTTAAAGTAAAATTGAGAAGTAAGTTCCTCGATCTTAAATAAGAAGCTTCAGATAAGCATAGAGTATGTGCATTACTCAGAATAAGTTGTGAATCAGACATTCACAAAGATAAAAGTTCTAGTATGCTAAGGTAATTTCCGAAAATTTCCTGTTTTGTTTTAAAAAGATAAGTAGTGCCATTCAAGGACGAATGTTCCTAAGGGGGGAATAATGTAACATTCCGGAAAATTACACGTCCATTAAAGAGCCCTATAGGTCCCTAAGAATGCGAATAGGGGGTACATAGGAATCCCGATGCCCAATATTGAAAAATATTGGGCATAGTATAGAAAATTGGCTAAGGGGTGTTAGCCAATTTCTATAATAATATCCAAGTAGCCGAAACATGCTCCAAGCTTATTAGAAATTGTACCTGCAAATAAGACCCTAAGCTAAAATAGTGATCGCTAATGCAATACTTAAGGTATGAGGCATCCAAGTGTCAAGCCTAGACACCATAGCACATAACCCTTTAAAATGATCATGTAGAGTAAACAGTGCCCAAGGACATAGTGAGGATCCATGGGACAATAAGTGAATTATTCCAAAGGAACCTTCCCAATAGTTAGTTAGGAAAATTCAAGAAATACATGGAATTGCACATTGGCAAGGAACGGCAGAGGGGACCACCCTAATCGAATTGGTTAGGGCGGTTGGGGGAACCATGCACGTGCGGGTCCAACCGTGTGGGACCAGCCCCTCTAACCAACCCTAGGCCCTAACCAACTAACTTAACCACCCAACCACCCCTAGGCCGACCTAGTACGGACAGCTAAGACACCCAACAACCTAGGACCTTGTCGGGTGACACATACCGAGTGTAACTAACTTAGGGACAACCTAGTACCTAACCTAAGATGGTCCAAATGGTTGACTTTAGCCCTAAAAACCTAGGGGTATTTTATTATTTACCCTAGAAAACTTTATTAATTAATTTAGCAACTTGATTAATTAAAATAAAAAAACAACCGAAACTACAAGGAGACACCCTAAAAATCGGTTAAGTCAACAATTCCCTAAGTCTAGTCAATCTAGGAAGGGCGTTTTGGTTATTAACTACCTAAGATATTTTAGTTAAGTATATAAACTAAATTCACCTGATTTACAATCAGTTCTCCAAAGAATTAGACATAAAAGCTTCTCACCATTAACGTCCAAAACGGAAGACAAGAACCGTGACCTAACCCTAGAACGCTAAGCAAGGATCTTCACGGTTTTTCATGCAAAGTTCATAGTGATCTTCGTAGATTCAATTCTACAGCAAGGTATGGATTTTCTCTCATGGAATACTTTCTCCAAGAGGCTTTTCAAACATTTTTAATCCAAGAATATCGAAACTAGGGTTGTACCGTTGAATCGCATGTTCATCTCCCTAGTTCTCCCGATTTCCGATTCTTGTAGTATAGTAGCACTATTCTCATTGCATTGCAGGTTGTATGTGGTGTTAACTGATATTATATGTGTGTTTAAGTGATTTATATGTCAAGTGAAATACACGTGATTAGATCCGCATGCTAGGGTGTTATTTACATGAACGTTGAATGTAATAATACCTATTTGTGTTTCTAGAATATGAGTTGCTTATGAGTTATTCGTGAATTGCTTATATGTGTTAATTAAAGGTTATATGCTGACTTGTTTAACATGTTAGATGGATATATTATATCCATGAATTATTGAATTGGCTTGTGTTAATATCAGATATGATTTTTTGCCAACAAAAAGGGCTAGTACCAATAGATTCAAAAGATGCAAAGTGATCTCATTATCAATTCAATGAACCCATAACATAGGGTATGCGAATCAAGGGGACAAGTCCCAACATACTCTAATTACACAACTTGTAATGCCATAAATCTTACAAAGAAATCGATAACCATCATAAAGAATGATATAAGGTTAGTAAGTAACGTAAACAAGTTAAGGTGAGTAAATAGATAACTAAGAGTTAAGTTATAAGATTGACCTAATAAAGAGTGTTAGAAAAAAGTGAGACGAGTCTCAGGAACACTTAATTGTTACGTCGATAATACTCACATAAGAGGGTGCTGTCCGTGAGACCAGTCTCACTCACACCATGATGATAAAGTAAAGTCATAAGAGCAAAATCATCAATTAAAGATAGGGATGACCAGTCATCCATAGAGTAAGTAAACCTCATAACTAGAAGAAACCTTCTATAATGTAATGAGTCAACTCTAAAAGATAAGAAGATAAAATCTTAGCTTAGCACCGATAGACTAGCTATGAGCAAGTGCGAGCACACGTAAGTCTCATGAGATGAGATTGCCAGGGTCTCAGTACGTCTCCCAGTCATAGAACTATGTTTCCAACATAGGGGCACCTAGCTAGTGGAGACCACCCACTAAACATGCTAGCAAGTTAGGGTTCACCTTGGCCGGTGATTCCACCTTTTTTCGATGGTGGAGACACCGGATTTCATGTCTAGATAACATGATCTATGTTGGTTATAGCTCAGTACAAGCATTCGGTTCATTACTGCCGTGAACCCCTTTTACGATGTGGGGAACACATCGACCGATTCTCCTTAGCCGGTGAATCCCCCATTTCGGTGTGGGGAAGACACAGAGCTTGGTTCACTTTAATCGGTGAATCACCGCTTTTTGGTTTGGGGAAGACACTGGATTTCATGTAGCTCGCATGATCTACTTCTGTCAAGGCTAAAAGAATTCTTTAAGAGAGTAAGAAAGAATAAGTAGCAAGTTCAAAGTGAACGATCGAGCAAGGGAGTAGAATCATAAGTTCATAGTGAACTAAGTAAAGTAAGAGCTTAATAAACATTAATTATTAGTGTTTGATAGACATAACAAGTTGGGGGTAGCCAATAATGGAGCGTAAATTATGTTCCAAGAACTATATATTATGAAATATTCAAATAAGGGGGCATAGACAATAAAGATTGGCTTATTAGTGTAGGTTACCCAACAAGAAGAAGAATGAAAAATCTAACTCATAGGTAGGTAGCCAATCGTGTCCTTAGTCTTGTGAATTGCTTACTCGATTCATATTAAGTATGGGACTACAATGAATCATTGCACTTGTAAGTGATACATAAGATCAAAGGAGATCATTCAACTACACAACAAGAAGATAGAAGAAACTGAAAAATAAACTAAGTGTGGATAAGGGCACTCTCGGCCTAAGAACAGAAATTACAAACGTGTGTTTAAGTTGTTCTAAAATTATGTTCATGATTCCAAGGTCTTATGTTCATATAGAAAACGAGTTGTATGCCTTAATTGCATGAGAACGTGTCATATTTACATCATTAACCAAGAGTAACATTTTAAGCAATAAAGTGACGTTGAGACAATAACATTGACATGTTGCTTAGGAAAGAGCTTTTCTTGTTCATGCATCGTCCCTTATGTGTTATGTGCATACACCCATACTTAGTACAAGTGTGTACTAACCCCATATATTTTTACTATTTTTATATACGCGGGTTTTCAAGAACGTTGAAGTCCGTCGAAGCAGATTGGAAAAGCGATCTCCAGACTTTGGTAGGTCCTCTTGAGTTCGAGGATGCTACATTTTATTATTCTAGCTTAGTTCATTAGATTTAGCTAGTGACTACTGTCCCTAGTGTTTCTTTCCAAGTATTTATTTCAAAAGCGTTGTAATAAGGCCAATTGGCGAAATATTATTATTATTATTATTACTATCATTTATTTCATTGTTTAATCTATTGATAGATGCTTGTAAAGTTTGAGCTAGTAGAATATCACTCTTATACAAAACTATATGAAGTCTATGTATACTTCGCTAAGTATTAAAAAGTTTTAAATTTTCCGCAAATTTAACTGTATGATTGTGATGAATCTAAGTGAGAGGCTTGTCTGCGACCTCTGAGAGGTTAACGACGCCAGTCGCGGTTCGGATTCCATAATCTGGGTCGTGATCGATTCATCCATGGAAATCCAAGCTCCAAGTTGTTATTGAGCTTCACCAATAATGGTGGTTTCTAGGGAGAATATTTTTGGAGGGAAAAGATCAATTTGTGTGAGTTGGTTTTGGAATGGGTTTATCACATTTTTTATCAGTTAAATACACCCAAAAATCACCAAATAAATCATGTGGCATTAAGTTATCCCGTGGGATGAATTTCCCATTCACCCCTTTAATGAAATAGTCCACAGGCAGTGGCACCAGGCCACCATCGACGGACCTAATCGACTGGACATTGGTCAATCGACTGGCCATCCTTTGGCTTTCGTCGATTGGTCCTTGGCCAACTTTTGTTTTGGAAGTCAAACGTCAAGGGAAGACCAAGACGTTCGACGACTACTCACCAAAGGGCCTTAGGTGTTTTTATGTTCTTATATGTGTTTCATGGGCTATTTAGGTCCTTATATGAGTTATAATGATGTTTATAGTCATTGTGCTCAGTTTCATGAAGTTTGGAGGTCAAACATTCAAGAACGTCCAAGAGGTTCGAAAGTTGGTCTTTAAACGTGCTAGTGAGTCCTTGTATGTTTGCCTTGTTTTTATGTGTTGTTAGGAGTTGAAAAGAAGTGTAGTTGACCCTAGTACCTTAATAGACATGTTTAGGGTCAAAACGTCAGGGTACGACTCCCCGGGGACCACCCGAAGGGCCCCCAAGGAGGACCCAAACCTTGGACAAGAGGCTGCCCAAGGAAGCGAGCAAGTCCAAGAAATGGACCTTGACCTCATGACGCACGCCTAGCATGCACCTCACTGCCTCAAATTTTATGTGGGAAATAATGGGGAGGCTGCTCCGCGACGCGCAGCCCACTCCCATATCCCGTTGCGTCATTTTTAAGTCAATTTGGACATGTCTAAGAGACCCAATTCGTGTGGGGGTGTTTTGGTAACTTTGGGGACATTTTATTAACTGTTTTATGACCTTTTTAAACCCTTTACCAATCCAAAACCCCAACACCCATAAAGAAATCAAATTCCCAAAGTTCTCTTCTCTTCCAAAAACCCCAAAACCACCATTGAAGACCAAACTCAAGAACAAGCTATGGAGTTCTTGAAGCTTTCTTATCAGATTTTCATGGGCTTTTTAATGTATAATGTACGGTTATCCTTCATCCATAGATAACCATTAATCTATGGAGTCCTTTCAAAGGTTTTCTAAACATGAATTCTAAGTCAAAAATCCTATCTTTTAATTTAGCCATGGTTCATTCTCAAATTGATTTCAAAAGCATTCCAATGATGAATATATGTTTATCTACTGATTTTATGATGGAATTCTATCCAATTTTATGAAGAACCCATGATCCTCCTAATTTCTCACATTAGCCTATAATGTGGGTCTTGTGATCTTGACTTGATATTTATAGAATTGTGATTAGATTGTATTGAATTAATTATTGCTATTACTTCTATATCAATTGAATATGAATTTTGGAGGAATGATCAAATATGATCATTAGCTTGGAGATTTGGTAAGTTGACTTTTTTCTTCTAATTAGCCTACAAAGTACATGGAATCATGTTGATTGGTATGGTCCACCTTTTGTAGCGGTGTTTACATTCTTGAACATATTTATGTGTTATGATCATGGCCTTGAAGGCATTAGAGGCAATATGAATTCATATTATGATTTCTATGTTAGGAAGTTGAAGAATTTAGCATTGATTCTAATATCATGTCTAAGTGAATTGATGTTATGTGAAGTTATGTGTATAGTCTTCTACACTACTTGCTTAACCTAGGTGTGGAGATAATGGTATATGTGTATGTGTGATGATCATGTTAGGGTTAGGTATAGTCTATATTGCTAATGATAATGGATATCTTTGTAGCATGACCCCTACCCATATGAACCCTATATGAATGTATGATCAAAGTATGCTAGGAGTCTTATACTTTATTGTTGAATATGTACTTGCCTCCTATAATGTAATGTTAGTGTGTGTACTCTATAGTCCTCAATACTCTATATATGTGTATGTCTTGAGACTTGAAGAATGTTGTACATGTGTTATGGTCTTTAGAAGGTGGCTTCCTCAATACTATGTGATAGCCATTATGTGATCATGTTGACCAATGTACACACACACTTCATGCATATCTATGAGTAAGATAGATTCATGATGACTAAGGAAAGGATAGTTCTCCTATGCATCATTACCTATTTCTATGCATGTAAAGTATATGATTTATGAAGTTATGAACATGTGTTCCTAAAGGTGTTTATGTGAAGGTAAATCTCACATATATGTACACACACATGTATGTATGAATATGATATGATTATGTGAAAGGACATTCTCACATAATGTAGGTTCTATGATGAATGTAGAATTCTCATCCTAGATACCTTTGAGCTATATGATATATGAGGGAGTAAGTCCCTAAGGCCTATTCTTTATGAACTAATGTTATCTAAATGATTAATGATGTTTAAAAAGGTAGTTATTGCTTAGCACCAAAAGGGTATGTAAATGAGATAGAGGTCTCACGTTAGTAAGTCGGGCCTCCCACATGGGTTTTCTTCACGACTAGTAGTGTGGATTCCCAAGGTATATGTTGTCTAATGAGATGGAAACCCTCACGTTAGTAAGTCAAGGTTTCTAGAAGCAATCTTCTTGTCCCTTAAATATGTGCCCATATAGGACTCTATCTTAGTGGATCAACCTAGATAAGCTATGTACGAATGGTTGCACCTTAGGCAAGTGTTAACCCTCTCTTTTCGGTGTGGGACTAGAACACCGGATTCCATGTAGCTCACATGGTCTATGTTGGTTATGGCTATGTCTCTCAAAGCTTAATAAATTAACTAAGATAAGAATATGAACTCTAATCTAAATTCCTTGAGAAGTGTACTTGGTATGGGAGGACTATGGACCCTACCTATACATTGCACTAGATGACTTCAAGAAAGGATAGGATTGGAGACCCTTATGAAGTAAAGACTTATGTTATGTATGACTTGTATTAATGTATGTTAAGTGATCTTGTTATGTTAAGATATGAATTATGACTATGCATGTGAATTACACTTATGGCTTCTAAATCGGTTTACTTAGTATATGTGGGGGTATGGGACTCCATGTGTACATTGCACGAGTAAGCTTATGAAGGGGTTGTGAGGGTAGTTTACCTATTATATGAATTAAGTAAGTCTATGACTAAAGTGTATGAAGTATGATGAGTCTTCCTATGATGTTATATGAAGTATGATTATTTATAACTAAGGTTTTAGTAAAGGAAAGAGAACTTATATGATGATATGAAGTATGTGGCCTTATTGCTAGTTGTAAATGAATATGTTGTAACTTGTTGAATATGTTATGCCTAGTCTAGGGTGACTTCTTAGGTACACTAGGTGGAAGTAGAATTATGGGATGTTACCTACACATTGCACTAGTGTGACTTAGGAGTTGTCTTAGGTGATGGTCCTTATGTAAAGTTGATGTCTATGATGTGCTTATGACTTATGAATATATGTGGTTGTGTTTATGAAGCATATCTATGAATGACTATTGTAAGGTGACCTCAAAGTGATACATTGTACTAAGTGTACTTGAGGGTTACTTAAGAAAATAAGTAAAATAAAAGAGAGGTAATGTATGATGTGTGTTGAATATGCTTATAAGTATGATAAATGGTTTTATGTGCTATTATAAGTATTATCCATGTCTATATGATGTATGTGAACTATATTGAGCTTATATGTGCTTATGTTCATGAAGTTTACCAAAAAGACATGTTGCATGATTTCAAATGAAATGTCCGCTTTAAATGTTTTTGCATGGTTGCCATACTTAGTGCATTCTTGTACTAATACCATTCTTCTTTATCTTTTTACACAAAGTGTAGGTGGTGATGGCTAGAGAATGTCTCCTAGGTGAAGAGCTTGGATAGATCTCCCAATTTCAAGTAAAGGAACCCTTATGATTCAAGGGTTGCCTATGTCAAGATGTTCCTTTAAGTTGATGTAATAGTATACTTAATATCTTATGTTGTGAAGGGTCGTGTCCCTATTCTATTCTATTGAGTTGTGTCTTAAGTTGGCAAAGAGACATTAGAGTCTAAATATGTATTATGATTCTTATTTTATATATATATATATATATATATATATATATATATATATATATATATATGAAGTGATGTTCTAGCATATGATGTGTTATGAAAAGTTTTAAATTTTCCGCTATTTTTATGATTATGCTATGAAGGTACATTAAGAGGCTTATCTTAGACCTCTGAGAGGTCGACGACGCCGTATTAAGATTTGAGAATACCGTAACTTTTAGGGTATACCCTCGGGTCATAACAAACTTGGTATCAGAGCATAAGGTTTTATGTTTTGTCCTTAGGTTTCAATGTCTCATGTTGGCACGTCTAGTAGAGTCTCATATCATTGGTGGTGAGTCGCGATACATCAAATGATATCGGAGGCTATAGTACGATAGAGTTTCCCTTCTTCGCTATTCTCATGTCGTGACATAGAACTTAACTCTATAAGATCTCTCTGTTATGTTTCCTTGTTTTGTAGTCTTTTAGATGTGATTGCTTGGAAGGGATGATTTCTCAATTCTTGAGGGAGAAAAGGTGAGTTCTTGATACCTACATTTGTTTTATGGTTTGGTGAGTATATGTGAAGGTGAATTTAGTATATGTGGATGTGGTGCCGTTTATGGCTATAGGTGGCTTATGGTGACACACCCGAAAATTTCCATGACCTATACTAGAGCCTAAAATGTCAAGTAATAATGATTTTAGGTCTAAATAAGTGTAAATAACATGTTTGAGATGTTTTGGAGACATAGCATTGAGGAAAGGCCTTAACGTCCGTAAACTAGAAAAATTTAACTAGTTGACGTCCCTATGTTTGGTGAATGTTTCAGAGGGTCATATGGAGTCCAAAACTTATAAAAAAAGACTTTGGTTAGGTAGAGTGTAGTATAGAGAGTCTAAACGTCTGATAACGACACCTCAAGGAACATCCGAAGAGTCCTTGGGGAGGACCCAAACATGGGTGGGCAGGCAGAATTGGATGCAAGGCGTGCAACGCGAGCATGGCACGCAGGTCACTGCCTCAAGATTTGAGAGGCATCCTCGCGACGCGAGGCTGACACGGACCTTACTGCCTCAGCTCAAAAATCAAAAATAAATTGGGGAATTAGCTCGCGACGCGCACCTACTTAGATATCGTAAAAGTCGTATTTTGGGTGTTTTGACTTTCCTAATAAACCCATTTAAGTGAGGGGTCTTATGGGTAATTTAATGGGTGACTATATAATGTATTAGGGTCAGTTTTAGGTCAATTTTATCACTCAAACAAAGTCCCACAAGTTGAAATCAAAAATCCCTCTCTCTCTCCTAAATTCTCTCTTCCTCCAAAACTCCATTGAAGACCAATTAGAGCTCCAAGAAGAAGATCAAGCCTTCAAGTTTTTCAACACAATTTCGTGTTTTTATCCTCTATAAGGTATGGTTTCTTTCACTCTTTGGAATCCTTTCCCCAAGAGGTCCTTCAAAAGATGATTTCTAAATCCCCCAAAACAATGATTTTTCTCCTCACATAGGTCTTCTTTCTAAAACGAAATTGTGAATCAATTGTGATGAAATATGTTGAATTAACGTTGTTTAAGTATGAATTAATGGTTAATTGATTAATTCCTATTAGTTTTCCCTTGACCCATGTCTTTCCCCTAAATCCCTAATTTCTTGGATTTATTAAGGTGAATTGTTGAGGGTGATGAACATGTCACTTGTTTACTTTGATTTTAGTTATGTTAATACTTCATGAATTGCCCTATTTCATATGTTGGTTGTGATTTCTTGGGTATTAAAGTATGATGTCCCATGAAGCGCAATGAGGTATGATCTTGATTCTCCTTTGATCTCAATTATGCAAGGTGAAATCTACTTATGTGATAATGATGTTATAGCTAATTGTGTTGTTGTGATGTTAGTGACAATAATCCCTCATCCCTAACCTATATCTATGAATTGGCTATGAAGTATGTAGTTATGTTATGATGTGATCATTATATGATTGAATGTAGTTTCTCATGGTTATAATGTTGTGTCTAAAGTGAAAGGATATTTCTTGCTTGTGATCACCTATGAGATATTATGATGAGATGTTTACTTAAAGGTCTAAAAGAGACTAATGTGAAATTGTATGATGTTATATGATTATTACTAAAGGGAATAATTGCTTAGCACCGAAAGGGCATGTAAATGAGATAAAGGTCTCACGTTAGTAAGTCCGGCCTCCCACATGGGTTTCTTCACGACTAGTAGTGTGGATTCCCAAGATATGTGTTGTCTCATGAGATGGAAACCTTCATTATTAGTAGTCAAGGTTTCTAGAAACAATCTCCTTGACCCTTAATTATGTGCCCACATAGGACTCTATCTTAGTGGATCCACCTAAAAT
Organism: Solanum sitiens; assembly: GCA_016801875.1. Lineage (NCBI taxonomy): Eukaryota > Viridiplantae > Streptophyta > Magnoliopsida > Solanales > Solanaceae > Solanum > Solanum sitiens. The sequence goes on along the minus strand of JABWTJ010000036.1, from coordinate 1,630,382 downwards.
AGCTATGTACGAATGGTTGCACCTTAGGCACATGTGTACATTGCACAAGTAAGCTTATGAAGGGGTTGTGAGGGTAGTTTACCTATTATATGAATTAAGTAAGTCTATGACTAAAGTATATGAAGTATAATGAGTCTTCCTATGATGTTATATTAAGTATGATGATTCATGACTAAGGTTGTAGTAAAGGAAAGAGTCATTATATGATGATATGAAGTATGCGGCCTTATTGCTAGTTGTAAATGAATATGTTGTGACTTGTTGAATATGTTATGCCTAGTCTATGGTGACTTCTTAGGTACACTTGGTGGAAGTAGCATTATGGGATGTTACCTACACATTGCACTAGTGTGACTTAGGAGTTGTCTTAGGTGATGGTCCTTATGTGAAGTTGATGTCTATGATGTGCTTATGACTTATGAATAATGTGTTTGTGTTTATGAAGCATATCTATGAATACTATTGTAAGGTGACCTCAAAGTGATACATTTTACTAAGTGCACTTGAGGGTTACTTAAGAAAATAAGTAAAATAAAAGAGAGGTAATGTATGATGTGTATTGAATATGCTTATAAGTATGATAAATGGTTTTATGTGCTATTATAAGTATTATCCATGTCTATATGATGTATGTGAACTATATTGAGCTTATATGTCCTTATGTTCATGAAGTTTACCAAAAAGACATGTTGTATGATTTCAAATGAAATGTCCTCTTTAAATGCATGTGTTTGCATGGTTGTCATACTTAGTGCATTGTTGTACTAATACCATTCTTCTTCATCTTTTTACACAAAGTGTAGGTGGTGATGGCTAGAGGATGTCTCCTAGGTGAAGAGCTTGGATAGATCTCCCAAGTTCAAGTAAAGAAACCCTTATGATTCAAGGGTTTCCTATGTCAAGATGTTTCTTTAAGTTGATGTAATAGTATAGTTAATATTTTATGTTGTGAAGGGACGTGTCACTATTCTATTCTATTGAGTTGTGTCTTAAGATGGCAAAGAGACATAAGAGTCTAAATATGTATTATCACTCTTATATATATATATATATATATATATATATATATATGAAGTGATGTTCTAGCATATGATGTGCTATGAAAAGTTTTAAATTTTCCGCTATTTTTATGATTATGCAATGAAGGTAGTTAATAGGCTTGTCTTAGACCTCCGAGAGGTCGACGACGCCGTGTTAAGATTTGATAATACCATAACTTTTAGGGTATACCCTCGGGTCATAACAATTACCTCGTATTAGACATCATAATCGATGTATGGCTTAGTTATTACTTTGCACCAATCGACACTAGCCTATTAGATAGTATGACACTAAATCTATGTTGATAATTCTTTTCTCATTAACTGCCTCCTTGGTCCGGCAAGTAGCAATAAGGCGAGTTCTAATAATGGCCACCGTTAAAAAGACTTCTAAACGAAATAATTATCAATTTGTGCAAAAACATTGTTCAAGAATTGCTTAATTACTAGGATTACTTTGCTAATTACCTATGGTTCCCACAACCCTAGTTGTGGATTTAGTTACCCGCTACAAGATCACAGTTCATAGTTTTAGATGAAGAAATCATAAACATACTTAACAAAAAGAACAAACCCAGAAATCCAACTTGAAAGTGCAAGAAAAATTCTTCAAACCAAATTCGGAGATCAATTAATTGCTAAAGTTTGCAAAAATCAATCTCCAATCCAAAAAGTAGACAAAAAGTAATAGTAGCTAACCCCAAACACAAGGTTTTAATACCCTATATATAGAAAACAAAGTATTAATGAAAAAGGAATTGAAATAAGGAAAGTTTTGTTTCAGGTACGCGACTTCAATTGACAAACCAACTGACGGATAGTCGATCAAAATCGACGGTCCGTAAACTGCTTCCGTCAGTCAGGACTTAGAATTATTTCACTTCTCCGGATGGCACCCTCTCTGAATAAAGTGACTGACCAGCAATACGGTCCATCGATCCATCTTCGGGCCGTCGATGCTCCTCCCTAGCTCCATACTTAGAATCTTCCAAAATCATGTACTTGAACCTTCTCTGAACCAAAGGATGGTTCACCAGTATTGTCCGCCAATCAATCGACGGACCGTCGTTGCCTCTTGTGGTTTCACACTTAGTCAGACTTTCCTGATTTTCCTTAATGTCCTGATATTCTCATCTATGATCACAATACGGTCCGTGGATTGAACGACGGACCGTTGATTACCTCCTTAGGTATGGTTCTTCACTATTTTTAGTTGTTTTCTTCTCTTGCCACCTGGATATCTTTCCTGCAAAACAAGACACAAAACTTGTTAAAATCATTACAAAAAGGCTTTTGACACACACAACTCTTAAGTGAAATTCATTAGAAATATCATGAAATCATGACACATCAATTTTCCTTATGAGCACTTGTAGAATCTTGATTTGGTGTTTTATTCTTGAACCTAGGTTGACTTTGATCATCGAATCTCCCCTTTTCAACTATTTAGTCATCCTATCAAGGTTGGACTCTTTAATGAATTGAGCATACACCATTAGCCTAGAAATATCCATATCATGATGGAGCATTGTCGTACGACCCTCTTCCTTGACTAGGTCGGTAACACCGGTCATAAACCTACTCATCTCTTCTCTAAGGGTAGACACCAAGGTTGGAGCATATTTAGACAACAAGGTAAACTTCAAGGAATACTCCTCCACACTTATTTTACCTTGCTGAAGATTTATGAATTACTCAATCTTAAACTCCCTCTTCTCTCGAGGAAAGTACCTTCCCAAGGATGATTCCTTAAACTCTTCCGACTCTATGTGACCCGATTCAATCGGCTTATTTTCTTTACATTGTGTGTACCAATCTTACATAAAGGAAATGGGTGATCAATCCTCAACGCTAGGAGGACTCACCAATCTTCAATCCTTTTTCTCCTTAGAAACCTAGCCTCCAAATAGTACTCAATCTCTGAAACCCTACATTTGATTAGAATGTAGGCAAGAGTATGCATTAGTACAACACGTACCAAGTATGATAGCTAGCATAAAATCGTAAGATCATCTCAAAATGGTTAGTCAACATGAGGCATAAGCATAAAATATAATAACATAGTCATAGCATAAACTCCAACATAAACATCATATAGACATAAGTCAATCATAATGACCATAGGATATATATCATGTTCATATCATAGTTTTTACGTAGACCTTCATATTAACATTTTTCAACCCTTAGTGTTTCATATTATAAAAGAACTACTTCTCAAGACACCTCAAAGCATATTTGTGTCATGCATGAATGGCATCCCATAATACCATCCAAGCTAAGTACTCCTTTTTGGTCATTCTTGCTCATAGTCACATTCATAGTCAAGACTTAGGTTTTCATGTCATAAGAGCACTATACTCCTAAGTAATGTCACGCCCGAGGCTATCCCTTGAGCACGGACACGGGATTTAAGATCACGAGTGACCCCAAGCTAATCCTGCTGACATACACGAGCATACTAATAGTAAATTCAATAAAAAAAATACTCTATGAAAGCTAATCATGAGATAATCTCAAAAGATGGGGAATACCCATACTAAATTTGAATATAAATAATCTGAGCGTTTAATAACAAATGAAATATCAAAATCAAATGCTAAGTTGAATTTAAAATATGTCTGAAAGTACCCTCTAACTGACTAGAAGTGTTGGAACATGCCCCAACTAAATCTAGAAAAACTAAAACTAAAGACTAAAAGCATAAAATATAACATGTTTGTTGTCCTCAAATAATGAAGAATCACCATTGATGATGCTGAGCTGAAGATCGGGAATCAATCGATACATAATCTGGAAGCTAAAAACCTCAACCTACATCACAAGAAGAAGTAGCGCAGAATATGCTTCAATACTTGAAAGGTACTGAGAATGCAGGATAGAGTAAAGCGGAGTAATAGTCATAACTGAATCAAAGCATAAATCTGAACAATGATAAGATATAAACATAATATTATACTAAGAATGTTGAATATGAAGTAACTGAACGCAATGACTAAGTTTATAACATGCTGAGACTGAATACTGACTATACTGATAACATGGTAAATGCAATAGAGTCTGACTGAACTGTGGGAGCTACCAATAGCCGACATAAAACTGCGTGAACTAAATGTGTAGACCGATGTATACACCTCATCGAGAGGACCCAATATACCTTTCCAAGGGTATAATGGTATGACTAGGTGATCACTAAAATGATGCCCATAGTAGTGACTTACAACCTAAGGAGGCACCTAGTTCTGGGAATATGACGGTGAATGACCTAGTTCAACTCGGTATTAAGTTACTCAAAATTAATTTTGTAATTTAGTAATTATAACTGAAGTCTGGTTAGCTCAAATATTGATATGTTAAATGAAAATGCAACATTGATGTACCGATACTTAAACATTTATATCGGAGCATGTATAATTGAATAATCTGACCTAGCATGTGCAATTCATGAACTAAAAGAATTACAAAGGTAGGGTTCTTAATTTACGAAGAAAATTAAATATGAAACATGCTAAAGATCATGATAAACTAATTAGGAAAATTAAGTAACTAATTCATACTAATCTGTTGATGTCCTCAAAACCCTAAGTCTAGTTAATAATTAGGAATTCAAGAATTTCACTAAATTACAGGGAATGGGCGAATGGAACCCACTAGTGAGATTCCACATACCTGGTGATGAAATCCACGAAGAAATCTTTCGTATTTTGGGTTGAATCTGATGAAACCTTCTTGCATTCTTGATTCAGGGTTCAAGACTTCTTTCTCCTCTTACGTTCTAATTTTTCTAGGTTTTTGATGAATGATATGACTTAGGTAGGTCCAAATTATGTTTTTAGGCTAAAGCTGACAAAAACTACGTAGTTTAGGGGTTAAACAACATAGTTTATGGATCAAACAAATAAGGAAAAGACAAAATGACCCCTTACTTAAAAGTTGTCGGGGTCACCGGCGGACCGTTGATCGACTGACGGTCCATGTTGGTCAACCATAAGTCATTAATGGGATAGAGTTCAGGGGTACGATTGTCACGACCGAAATCTAGACCCCAGACGAGACCAGCATCGTTGACCTCTCAGAGGTCGCAGACAAGCCTACTTACGTCATTCTTACTTCATCTAGGTTAATTTTAGCGGAAAATTTGAAACTTTTTGTTTTTTAACATACTTGTTAAACATTCTTATCATTTCATAATTTTTCACCATCAACCATCTAACATTAAGAGATAAGCAACTGAAAAAAATAGTTCAATAAGTAATAAGTGTAGAATTACCAAAATAGCACTAATACAAAGTCTGAATAAAAACAGGAAAGAAACGCTAGTGGAACATGCTCCACTAGCTCAACTCTAAAACTAATCTAGAATATAAAACAGTAGCATCCTCGAAATGCATGAGGACTTACCAACTCCGAATGAATGCTGGACGTCCGGATAACTGCAACAATGATCCTATAGCTCAATCGTCCACCTGTGCCTGCACCTAAAATAGTATAGTTGTATAGGGTTAGTACACACTTGTACTAAGTATGGGTATATGCAATTACACACCAAGGACATGCATGAGAAAGAATAGCTCTTCCCTAACAACATGATTATGGGAAGTCAAGTCAGTGGACTTGCCGAATTTGGGTTAGGAAAGTCAGTGAGCTTTACAAATTTGGATTAGGAAAGTCAATGAGCTTTCCAAATTTGGATTGGGAAAGTCATTGAGCTTTCCAAATTTGGATTAGGAAAGTCATGCCATGAGAGTAACATGTATCATCATAAATATCATATTGCACACATCACATAACATTTACACATAGAACATATCATATAGCATATAGCATATTTTGCATGTAGCACATAACTTCTTAATATCATTCATTCATATGCCATGAGACCTTGGAATCATGGACTTAACATTAAGACATCCCAGAAATGAGGGCTGAACAGATGGGACCTCAACTAGGGAGTCTTTATTAGCAAACACAGAGTCTGCTTCATTCATTCATATGTACTCCATTTCATTTCATTCATAGGCCAGTGTAACCACCAGCTATACCTAGGATGTATTTTAAGACTTTCATTAGGTTCGTTGTGCAATGACCAAGAATGACCTAATGTCATTACTTCAATCTAACTTACCTTTTGATTATCCTATCCTAACACCTTTGGTATCATTCATTTTATTATGTGCATCATTTGAGGATGGCCTCATTCATTTATTGGGAACTTTAACTTTAACCGACATAGATCATGTGAGCATCATGAAATCCAGTGTTACCCCACACCGAAAAGAGGTGGAATCACCGGCCAAAGTGACCCAAAACATGCTAGCGTACATGGCAATTTAACCCCGCCAGATCCCTATATTGGCTGTATAGGTTCGAATACTAGGAGATATAAGGAGACCCATACCCGGCAAGCCGGACAGTCTCATCTCATGAGAGTTACGTGAACCTCCGCCCTTCCCTAAAGAAGGCATCACCGCTCATAGCTAGTCGCGCGTCGCTCAGTATAAAGTTCAATTTCATTCATCTCATACGTCATGGAAGCTGGCTTCTAGTATGAGGACATCATAGCTCATTAGATGATTTCTCATCTCATCATTAGTATTAAATGTGTTAAGCTCAATACTCTCATTAGAGTGTTAATAGAGACTGGTCTCTTCATTATCTTACACTCTCATAGGTGAGTTCGTATTGGTAACATTTACTTAGGCTCATTTGAAATTGCTCTCATCATTTAGATTAGCCTCATATCATGTTGTCACCACATTCATTATCATTAGCACCTTTGCTTTTCATAGTTACTAACCTCTTATTACGTGAATGCTTATTTCATCATATGTCAATGCACTCGGCCATTTAGTGTGTTTCACACCCTTACTTAACCCTTCTAGGGTTTCATCATTTCATTGTTCATTTCCTTATTTCATTGTTCATCTCATCATATGCCAATGCACTTGGCCATTTAGTGTATCTTATACTCATACTTAACCCTTCTAGGGTTCATCATTTCATTACATACATCTTAGGTTCACTTACTTTTGAACGTATGTTAGACTTATGTGTCTATACATACAAGCCAGGAGGCTTCATTCATATTTCGTCTAAGTGATTCATATCTTTCTAAGATTATGTGATACAAGACTTATGCATCTTGTATATATGCCAAGATCTTGATTTTGATCTAAGTAGGTGGCATTATTCTTGGATATTTTGTTCACGTATGACTTGTGTATCAATACGGAAGTTTGGGCAAGGAAACCCAAGTTTGAATCACTTGGCTATCATTTACATTTTTCATTAATTTTATTTTTAATATTCATAACATTAGAACTCTAGATTAAATCCTAACATTAACATCGTATCATTAATTTTCTACTTAGTTTTTCTCTTAGGTTGGACGAAGGGTTGTGGGTTCGAACCCCCACAACCCCTTTCTATTTTTCCTTAAATTCTCCTTGTCCCAATTCGCCTAAACCAAGAGGTTGTGGGATCAAACCCCCACAACCTCTTGTATTTTTCCTTAAATTTTTGCTGGGGTAGGAAGGTTGTGGGTTCGAACCCCCACAACCTCTTTATTTAATTCTTTAATTTCGCTGAGGGCTTGGGAGGTTGTGGGTTCGAACCGCCACAGATCCTATCTTATTTTTAATTTAAATCTTCCTTAACTAGGAGCCTTGGCTGTGAGGTTGTGGGATCGAACCCCCACAGCCTCACTTTGTTTCTTAATTAATGTTTGCCTTCTCCTTTTCCAGCCTTGAGGTCGTGGGTTCGATTCCCACGCCTCACGTTTTCTTTTCTTTATTTTCTCCCCTTTCGCGCGTGCCTAGAAGTCGTGGGTTCGAATCCCACGCCTCCCATTTATTTGTTTAATTATTTTTCTCCTATTTCTCCTCCAGTTCGCGAGTTCGATTCCCCCAGCCCCCTCTTTCTTTTCCCTTATCGCGAAATCCAGTAGCCAAGGGTGAGGTCACAGGTTCGAATCCTGGTGGCCTCACCTCTTTAAAGAGGTATTAAATTTCCAGATATCTTTGTTAAGCTTTAGTCTAAAATTAATATTGCTTAGTTTTCTGGAAATTTTGGTCACTTTTCAACCCATTTTTCATCCACGTTTTCACTTGATTCATAGAGTGGATTCACACATCATTTTAACACGTTTTTAGATGTGTATTTTATAGATTTATTAGGCTAAAAGATTGTTATTCAATCAACCACATTTCATCACAATGAACATCACATTGTGCATAATTTTAGCACATAAAATACAAGAAATACATGTCTTACACGTCCCCAAAACAGTGGCCAAAACACACTGCCAAACGTGCACACACACACACCTCCTTTTTCGATCACACCTTGATTGTCATCTTCGTGATTTCACGCACATACACATATTCACTTTCAATACAAAAACATCATACATGCCTAAATCTACCAGCATAATATACCCAACCTACGAAATTATTTGGGATCTAGTGACAAGGACATGCAACGGGGAACAACCTTAGTTTTGGAGTGAATATCTTGAATCGTAAGGGGCCTCTTGGGAAAGGACCAAGATAGAAGAAACCCATACCTTAATTTGCTTGTTCAAACGTGAATTTGCTGCCCAAAATCCTCTCCAAAATCAGCCCAAGCTTCCTCAACGTCCACACCACTCGACGGACAACTTCTCTTTGCCTTAACGTTTTGATTACTTTGTTTTTTCCTTAAAAATTCTTGTGAGTTCTTCAAGTGTGAAGAACTTTTAATATTTCTTCAGTTCTTTGTTGTTTTTGGCAGAACTAACGTGAGAGAGAATGAGGAAACATGAGAGAGATCGTGAGAGAGAGAGTAGTCAAATAATAGAGTTTTAGTTTGGGAATTAGTCAAACTAGGACTCCTTATTAATTGAAATGAAAACCTGATTTAATTAGCTTAGTGAAAGGACCATTTTGCCCTTGAAAAAATCAGATTTATATTGAACAATTAAATCCTTAATTTGATGCTTCTAGTGGGGCTCGAACCCGAGTGACACCCCTTTTGCGAAAATGGGTCACTTCGGGTCGCCCCAACCCGAATTGCTCTTTTTAATTAAATTAATTAATTAATTAGTTAATTCCTCAGGGTAATTACAATATTACCCTTGGCCTGGAAAAGACCATTTTACCCCTGGACCCTCAAAACCTAAAATTTCTTTTTTTAAGTCCGGTAAAGACTCTTTCGATTAAATCTTCATTTTCGAGAGCCTCACATGGTTGGTTCCAACCTTTCAAAGCTCAATTAACTCCCCAAGTTAGTTGGCTTGGTCGTAGTAAGGGTTTTGAGGTCTGGTTCTACGCGTATCAATCTGTGTGAACCTTGGTCTAATCGCAAGCATTCTTGACACCTTAAGCATTTAGCTTAGTCATTTTTTTAGGGTTGTTACATTATCCCCCCCTTAGGAACATTCGTCCCCGAATGACACTACTCTTTGCTAACAATAAGTATATCACCTATAGAACGTATGCATACATAGCTAATTCAATACTCCCATTAGTGAATATCTGATACACATATTAACTTGATGGTATACATTCTTGAAACCTACTAGTAGCTTCATATTAATAGACTAAGGAATTCTTCCCTAAACTAGTCTCATCAAAGCATACAACATAAGTCAACATATAAGTTATACAAATCAGCAACCAACATGATGACTCAAACATATTAACCTCATATTAGTGCATAAACACCATACACAGTCAAATATATGAAAGACTAATTAAGGCTACGCATCCGAGGCTTCATCAGAAGTGCCTTCCCCTGCACCCCTAGACTTGAGTGCGAAGAATCGTTGCCTCCTTGGAGCCTCTTCATTTGGGCCATTAGTCTGAACTCTCTCCTTCCCTTGTTCTTGACTTCTTCTATTCGGACAATCCTTCACCATGTGACCCGGTTTTCCACAGCTGTAACAAGCGTTAGAGCCCATCATACACTCTCCTCTATGCTGTCTGCATCACTTCCTGCAAGGTTGCCTTTCCTTAGGTGTATCTATTCCCTTGTTTCTCTTATCTCTGGACTCGAAATCCCTATCATAGCGAACATTGGGTGAACTTGACTCCCCTTGGTGGGAGAGTCCCTTCTTAAAACTTGGCTGCTCACGAACGCCAAAATTGTTTCTGTGGCCTCCATGGCTGGGACCTGCCTGATCTTGAGGCTTAGGCCTCCTAGCATCACGAATACCCCTCTTTCTGCGTCTGTCCTCCCCCTGTTGGACATGAACCATCAACCTGGAAAGGTCCATATTATCATGGAGCATCGCAGACCGACACTCCTCCTCCAAGTCTCCATTGATTCCTGTGAGCAACCTGCTCATCTCATCCCTGCTGTTCGAAACCAGGGAAGTAGCATACCTGGATAATTTCAACAAAGCTCAGTACTCTCCTCATCCTTGCTATTAAATACTAAGGAAAGTAACATACGTTGATAGCTTAACAAACTTCAGGGAATACTCCCTGACCGTCATAGAGCCTTGTTTAAGGTTGATAAACTCCTCAACCTTGGCTTCTCTCATCTCTCTGGGAAAGAATCTCTCTAGAAAGTCTTTCTTAAACAGCTCCCAAGTGACTGGAACTCTGCCCAAAGCTCGGCTATCCTGCCACATCTTGCACCAACTCTGTGCCACATCCTTGAGCTGATAGGAAGCCAACTCAGCCTTCTCAATATATATGGCCCCCATAGCCACCAGAATCTTATGCACCTCATCCACAAACTCCTGGGGGTCCTCTGAAGTCCTAGACCCTGTGAAAATAGGAGGATTCATCCTCGTGAAGTTTCTCAGCCTGTCAGCCATGCTATGAACCGGTGGGTTCTCCCTCTGAACAGCCTGCCGGTTGGCTTGGGCAGTCATAGCCTGGGCCTGCATAGTAATGGCCTGTGCCATCTAGGCCAGAGATGCCCTCACCTCAGCATCAGTCAACCCAGCTGGGTTAACTGGCATGGACACTCCTTCAGCTGGAGCCTGGGGTGGATCCTGATTACCCCCAGCAGCTACTCCTCCTCTCCTCTGACCATTAGCTCTCCTAGTTTTCAGTCTCTGAAAACTAACAAGGATTGATGTTAGACACGCTCATAACACCAAGAACTCAAACATTAGGAAAAGCACGATAAGATCAGAAGAAGGGAAATTTTCCTACGCATCATGCAGTCTCTAATCCAGGATAGTGGTGCACTACACTACCATGACTTAGAAACTACTCAATGTGGTTGATGTGAACTCATTATTATCGGAATTTAACCTAGTGCTCTGATACCAACTTTGTCACGACCGGAATCTAGACCCCAGATGAGATCGGCGTCGTTGACCTCTTAGAGGTCGCAGACAAGCCTAATTACGTCATTCTTACTTCATCTAGGTTAATTTTAGCGGAAAATTTGAAACTTTTTATTTCTTAACATACTTGTTAAACATTCTTATCATTTCATAATTGTTCCCCATCAACCATCTAACATTAAGAGATAAGCAACTAAAAGAAATAGTTCAATAAGTAATAAGTGTATAATTGCCAAAATGGCACCAATACAAAGTCTGAATAAAAACAAGAAAGAAACGCTAGTGGAACATGCTCCACTAGCTCAACTCTAAAACTAAGCTAGAATATAAAATAGTAGCATCCTCGAAATGCATGAGGACCTAACAACTCCGGATGAATGCTGGACGTCCGGATAACTTTAACAATGATCCTGTAGCTCTATCGTCCACCTGTGCCTGCACCTAAAATAGTATAGTTGTATAGGGTTAGTACATACTTGTACTAAGTATGGGTATATGCAAGCACACACCAAGGACATGCATGAGAAAGAATAGCTCTTCCCTAACAACATGATTATGGGAAGTCAAGTCAGTGGACTTTCCAAATTTGGGTTAGGAAAGTCAGTGAGCTTTCCAAATTTGGATTAGGAAAGTCAATGAGCTTTCCAAATTTGGATTGGGAAAGTCATTGAGCTTTCCAAATTTGGATTAGGAAAGTCATTCCATGAGAGTAACATGTATCATCATAAATATCATATTGCACACAGCACAAAACATTTACACATAGCACATATCATATAGCATATAGCACATTTTTGCATGTAACACATAACTTCTTAATATCATTCATTCATATGCCATGAGACCTTGGAATCATGGACTTCAAATTAAGACATCCTATAAATGAGGGCTCAACAGATGGGACCTCAACTAGGGAGTCTTCATTAGCAAACACAGAGTCTGCTTCGTTCATACATACGTACTCCATTTCATTTCATTCATAGGCCAGTGTAACCACCAGCTATACCTAGTATGAAGTTTAAGACTTTCATTAGGTTCGTTGTGCAATGACCAAGAATGACCTAATGTCATTACTTCAATCTAACTCACCTTTTGATTATCCTATCCTAACACCTTTGGTATCATTCATTTCATTATGTGCATCATTTGAGGCTGACCTCATTTATTCATTGGGAACTTTAACTTTAACCGACATAGATCATGTGAGCATCATGAAATCCAGTGTCTCCCCCACACCGAAAAGAGGTGGAATCACCGGCCAAATTGACCCAAAACATGCTAGCGTACATGGCAAATTAACCCCGCCAGATCCCTATATTGGCTGTATAGGTTCGAAGACTAGGAGATATAAAGAGACTCATACCCGGCAAGCCGGACAGTCTCATCTCATGAGAGTTATGTGAACCTCCGCCCTTCCCTAAAGTACGCATCACCGCTCATAGCTAGTGTATCGGTGCTCAGTATAAAGTTTCATTTCATTCATCTCATACGTCATGGAAGCTGGCTTCTAGTATGAGGACATCATATCTAATTAGATGATTTCTCATCTCATCATTAGTATTAAGTGTGTTCAGCTCAATACTCTCATTAGAGTGTTCAGAATGGTCTCTTCATTATCTTACACTCTCATAGGTGAGTACGTATTGGTTACATTTACTTAGGCTAATTTGAGATTGCTCTCATCATTTACATTAGCCTCATATCATGTTGTCACCACATTCATTATCATTAGCACCTTTGCTTTTCATAGTTACTAACCTCTTATTACGTGAATGTTTATTTCATCATATGCCAATGCACTTGGCCATTTAGTGTGTTTCACACCCTTACTTAACCCTTCTAAGGTTTCATCATTTCATTGTTCATTTCATCATTTCATTGTTCATCTCATCATATGCCAATGCACTTGGCCATTTAGTGTATCTTACACTCATACTTAACCCTTCTAGGGTTCATCATTTCATTACATACATCTTAGGTTCACTTACTTTTGAACGTATGTTAAACTTATGTGTCTATACATACAAGCCAGGAGGCTTCATTCATATTTCGTCTAAGTGATTCATATATTTCTAAGATTATGTGATACAAGACATATGCATCTTGTATATATGCCAAGATCTTGATTTTGATCTAAGTAGGTAGCATTATTCTTGGATATTTTGTTCACGTATGACTTATGTATCAATACGGAAGTTTGGGCAAGGAAACCCAAGTTTGAATCACTTGGCTATCATTTATATTTTTCATTAATTTTATTTTTAATATTCATAACATTAGAACTCTAGATTAAACCCTAACATTAACATCGTATCATTAATTTTCTACTTAGTTTTTCTCTTAGGTTGGACGAAGGGTTGTGGGTTCGAACCCCCACAACCCCTTTTTATTTTTCCTTAAATTCTCCTTGTCCCAATTCGCCTAAACCAAGAGGTTGTGGGATCAAACACCCACAACCTCTTGTATTTTTCCTTAAATTTTCGCTGGGGTAGGGAGGTTGTGGGATCAAACACCCACAGCCTCCTTATTTAATTCTTTAATTTCGATGAGGGCTTGGGAGGTTGTGGGTTCGAACCCCCACAACCTCCTATCTTATTTTTAATTTAAATCTTCCTTAACTAGGCGCCTTGGCTGTGAGGTTGTGGGATCGAACCCCCACAGCCTCACTTTGTTTCTTAATTAATGTTTGCCTTCTCCTTTTCCAGCCTTGAGGTCGTGGGTCGATTCCCACGCCTCACGTTTTCTTTTCTTTATTTTCTCCCCTTTCGCGCATGCCTAGATGTCGTGGGTTCGAATCCCACGCCTCCCATTTATTTGTTTAATTATTTTCTCCTATTTCTCCTCCAGTTCGCGAGTTCGATTCCCCCAGCCCCCTCTTTCTTTTCCCTTATCGAGAAATTCAGTAGCCAAGGGTGAGGTCACAGGTTCGAATCCTGGTGGCCTCACCTCTTTAAAAAGGTATTCAATTTCCAGATCTCTTTGTTAAGCTTTAGTCTAAAATTAATATTGCTTAGTTTGCTGGAAATTTTGGTCACTTTTCAACCCATTTTTCATCCACGTTTTCACTTGATTCATAGAGTGCATTCACATATCATTTTAACACGTTTTTAGGTGTCTTTTTATAGATTTATTTGGCTAAAAGATTTTTATTCAATCAACCACATTTCATCACAATGAACATCACTTTGTGCATAATTTTAGCACATAAAATACAAGAAATACATGTCTTACACGTCCCCAAAACTGTGGCCAAAACACACTGCCAAACGTGCACACACACACACCTCCTTTTTCGATCACACCTTGATTGTCATCTTCGTGATTTCACGCACATACACATATTCACTTTCAATACAAAAACATCATACATGCCTAAATCTACCAGCACAATATACTCAACCTACGAAATCATTTGGGAGATAGTGACAAGGACATGCATCGGGAACAACCTTAGTTTGGAGTGAATATCTTGAATCGTAAGAGGCCTCTTGGGAAAGGACCAAGATAGAAGAAACCCATACATTAATTGGCTTGTTCAAACGTGAATTTGCTGCCCAAAATCCTCTCCAAAATCAGCCCAAGCTTCCTCAACGTCCACACCACTCGACGGACAACTTCTCTTTGCCTTAAAGTTTTGATTACTTTGTTTTTTCCTTAAAAATTCTTGTGAGTTCTTCAAGTGTGAAGAAGCTTTAATATTTATTTAGTTCTTTGTTGTTTTTGGCAGACCTAACATGAGAGAGCATGAGGAAACATGAGAGAGATCGTGAGAGAGAGAGTAGTCAAATAATAGGAGTTTTAGTTTGGGAATTAGTCAAACTAGGACTCCTTATTAATTTAAATAAAAACCTGATTTAATTAGCTTAGTGAAAGGACCATTTTGCACTTGAAAAATCAGATTTATAATCAACAATTAAATCCTTAATTTGATGCTTCTAGTGGGGCTCAAACTCGAGTGACACCCCATTTGTGAAAATGGGTCACTTCGGGTCGCCCCAACCCGAATTGCTCTTTTTAATTAAATTAATTAATTAATTAATTAATTCCTCAGGGTAATTATAATATTACCCTTGGCCTGGAAAAGACCATTTTATCCCTGGACCCTCAAAACTTAAAATTTCTTCTTTTAAGTCCGGTAAAGACTCTTTCGATTAAATCTTCATTTTCGAGAGCCTCACATGGTTGGTTCCAACCTTTCCAAGCTCAATTAACTCCCCAAGTTAGTTGGCTTGTCGTAGTAAGGGTTCTGAGGTCTAGTTCTACGCATATCAATCCGTGTGAACCTTGGTCTAATCGCAAGCATTCTTGACACCTTAAGCATTTAGCTTATTCATTTTTTTAGGGTTGTTACAACGATCCACTGACAAATACTATGGACTGTGGCCTGGCCTACAGACCATAGTTCCAGCTATGGATAATGCCTAAGAGAAACTTTTAACGCTTTCTGGAGAGGGTTGCAGGTGGCCTCCCATGGATCACTAGCACGGACAGTGAGTCACAGTATGATCTGTGGGTAGCAACCGTGGGTCGCACATGCAACTTCTAAAAAATTTTGAGTTCTAGCATACGGGGAGTTACATTATCTCCCCTTTGAGAACATTCTTCCTCAAATGAAGACTAAACTAGGTGCGATGGAGGGAAAAAGATTCAAACCCTACCACTAAGCACTTGAAACTTAACTCTTACTTGTCTTAGTTCCAAGAAGATGCAAATAACCTGAAAATACAAGCAGATTGCAAGAACATGATATTGAGATTGAATTTGCGCATGCATGACTGAAAAACTAAAGAGGAACTATTACCTCAAACTAGAATGGAATCAGAAGGAAAGAGGTGAGGATACTAGGCCTTCATGGCTGCTTCTACTTCCCAAGTAGCTCCCTCTATGGACTAACTCATCCACAAAACCTTGACTGAAGCGACTTCCTTGTTTCTCAACCTTCGAATTTGACGATCAATGATTTTAGCTACTCTTCATAAGCGAGGCTATCTTTCACAGTCGCACTTTCTAAAGGTAATATAGATGCTGGATCACCCACACACTTTTTCAACGACTAAATGTGAAAACCGGCTGCACTACTTCTAGTTCTGTTGGCAACTCTAACTCATAAGCCACCTTACCAAATCTTATCATGATATTGTCAGGGTCCACATATCTAGAACTGAGATTTCCTTTATTGCCAAATCTCATCACCACTATCATAGGCGACAGTTTCAGGAAAAACCAATCATCAACTTGGAACTCCAATTCCCTTTTCCTTACATCTCCATTAGACTTCTGGAGACTCTGGGATGCCTTAAGTCTATCTCTAATGAGTTTCACTTTCTCCATGGAATCATGATATGAATTTGTCCCTATCAAGGTTGCTTCACCTACTTTGAACCAAAAAACTTGAGACATACATCTACGCCCATACAATGCCTCATAATGGATCATCTGAATATTGGAATGATAGTTATTATTGTAGGCGAACTCCATAAAAGGAAGGTGATCATCCCAACTACCCTTGAAGTCGATCACACAAGATCTCAACATGTTCTCTAAGGTCTGAATGGTGTGCTATATTTTACCATCCGTCTGTGGATGAAATATTGTGTTAAGATTAACCTAATTAACAAGACCTTTCTGAGATGACTTCCAAAAATTAGAGGTAAACGGAAGACCTCTATCCGAGATGATAGAAAATGAATCCCATGCAACCTGAATATATCATTAATGCAAAGTTTGGCGTAGTCCTCCACTGAATTTGTAGTCTTGATAGCCAAAAAGCACATAGACTTAGTAACTCTGTCAACAATCACCCAAAATTGAGTCATGTTGTCTACGAGTACGAGGTAAACCTGAAGTCCATGTTGATCACTTCCCACTTCTAAGTAGGAATGTTTATCTCTTGAGTCTACCTCCTAGTTTCTGATGTTCTACCTTAACTTGCTGACAATTGGGGCACTTAGCCACAAAATTTGCTATATTCTTTTTCATATCGTTCTATCAAAAGACTTCCTGCAGATCGCAGTACATCTTAGTAGCACCTGTATGAATAGAATATATAGGATTATGAACTTCTATAAGAATCCACTATCTCAACTCACCCACCTTAGGAATACATAATCGACCCTAATAGCAAAGCACAACATCTCCTCCTTTTGGAGAAAACAACAACTCTTCGTTAATGGACTACACCCTTTAATTGAAGCAATATAGGATAATTGTCTTGGTTTTCCTTAACCTTCACTACCAATGAAGATTCAAACCCATTTTGAATTGGTACACCACCATATGATATTCTCATAAGACAAACTCATAAGCGAGTCAGTCCGTGAACATCCCTTCTAGCTTTTTTCTTTCTTCTTCCACATGTGCAACACTACCCATAGATAGTATGCTAAGAGGATCTTCTACTACATTGACCTTACCAGGATGATAATGCTCACTCATATCGTAATCCTTGAGGAACTCAAGCAATCTTCTCTTGCGGAGATTCAAAATTTTATGGGTGAACATATACTTAAGGCTCTTATGGTTTGTGAACACATCTACATGTACACCATAAAAGTAATGTCTCCAAATCATAAGTGAAAACACCACTGATTCTAGCTCGAGGTCATGAGACATATAGTTTTTCTCAAGTACCTTAAGTTGTCTAGAAGCATATGCTATAACCTTACCTCGGTGCATGAACACACAACCTATAACCTTACCTCGGTGCATAAACACACAACATGGGACCTAGGATCACGAGTTACCCTAAGCTAACCCTGCTAGCATAACATGAGAATACTAATAGTAAACTGAAACAATAAACATTGTGTGGAAGCTAAGCATGAGATAATCTAAAATGATGGGGAATACCCATACTAAATCTGAATATAAATAATCTGAGAGTTTAATAACAAATGAAATATCAAAATCGAATGTTAAGCTGAATCTAAATTATATCTGAAAGTAGCCTCTAACTAACTAGAAGTGATGGGACATGCCCGAGGTAAATCTGGCAAAAGTAAAGCGAAAGACTAAAAGCATATAAGAAAACATGTTTGTTATCCTTGAAAAATGAGGACTCACCACTGATGCTATTGAGTTGAAGATCGCGAATTGATCTATGCGTGATCTGGAAGTTGAGAACTTGGACGTACATCATGAGAAGATATAGCGTAGAGTATGCGTCAGTAAGTACTGAGCATGCATGATAGAGTAAAGTTGAATAATAGTCATAATTGAATCAAAGCATAAATCTAAACAATGATAAGATATAAACATGATATTACTAAGAATGTTGAACATAACTAAATGCAATGACCAAGTCAATAACATGTTGAGACTGAATATTGATTGTACTGATAACATGGTTGATGCAATAGAGTTTGACTAAACTGTGGGAGCTACCAATAACCAACATAAAAACACATGAGTTAAACGTGGAGTCCGATGTATATGGCCTATCGAGAGGAACCAATATACCTTGCCAAGGTTATGAAGGAATGACTAGCGTATTCACTAAAATAATGCCCACATAGGGGACTTACAACCTATGAGGGCACGTAGTACTGGGACTATGAGGGTGACTAACCCTAATGCAACTTGATATTAAGTTACTCCAATTTATTATGTAATTTTGTAATTATAACTGAAATGTTATAAAGTCTGGATAGCTCAAATACTAACATGCTAACTAAAAATGCAATATTAAATTACTGATAATAAAACATTTATAATTGGAGCATGTATAATTGAATAATCTGACCTAGCATATGCAATTCATGAACTAAAAAGCTAGGGTTCTGAATATATGAATAAAATCTATATTGAAACATGCTAAAGATTATGATAAACTGATTAGGAACATTAAGTAACTAATTCATACTAATCTATTGAATATCTAGAAACCCTACGTCTAGTTAATAAGAAAGGAATCAAGAATTTGACTAAACTTTAGGGACCGAATGGGCAAAAGGCACTCAGTAGTGAAATTTCACATACCTGGTGACGAATTCAACGGAGAAATCTTTCGATTTCGCAGCTGAAACTGATGGAACCTTGCTGGGTTCAACTAGGATTTTTGACTTCTTTGATGAATGAGGTAAGTTCTAGTTATGTTTCTAAGCTAAAACTGACAAAAACTACGTCGTTTAGGATTAAATGACGTAGTTTAGGGGTCCAACGCATAAAGAAAAGACCAAACGACCCCTGAATTAAAAGTTATCAGGGTCACCGATGGATGCGACAAATAGATCGTCGATCGACTAACGGTCTGTGATGGTCAACCATCAGTCGTGACTGGGGGCTGAGTATTGGGGAATCGATCCACAGACCATGACTAGAGAATGTGGCGTGGCCCAAATTTTCAGGGATTTTTGGAGAGGGTTTCAGGTTCCCACGAACTACCAGCACAAACCGTGGGCCATCCTACGGTACATGGGTGGCAATCGTGGGTCGCACCTGCAACTTCTGAAAATTTACATTTTTTGAGTTCTAGCATACGAGGTTTTACAAGTAACCACAAAGCACATTTGTGCAATGCATGGGTGACATCCCATAATACCACACACACTAAACATATCCTCGAAGTCACCCTATTCATGATTACTATTCATAAGTGTCTTACTTGACCTACTTAATATAGACAAGTAGCTGTCAACTTTAGTCAATCATCTCATGGAGGGCATCTATAGAAACAATCCAAGCTAAGCATACATTATATAAGAGAACAGTTTTAAGTAGTTTAAAGTCATACTTGTGCCATGAATGAATGGTATCCCATACTACCGTTAACACTAAGTACTTCTTTAGGCTATCTTACTCAATAATTACTATTTATCATTCTAGACTACCAAACAATAGCACCCTACTAGGCTAGACCTAACTACCATGGAAAAAACACTATTATGCAAAACTAGCTATACAAGGAAGAGTATAATTATTCCAACCTAGCTATCATACAAACATTCAGTAATGCTAATGCAAGCTACCTTTAGGGAAGTATGAATTCTCAATCCCAAGCTATCCTTAGGAGAGTGTTATGTCTCAGTCCTAAGCTACCCTTAGGATAGTATGAATTCTCAATCCTAAGTTAACCTTAGGAGAGTATGATGTCTCAATCCTAAGCTACCCCTAGGAGAGTATAAGCCCTCAATCCTAAGATACCATGAAATGGCTTGGCCTAACCAAGTCATGCTACCATGAAAGCATTTTAACAATGCTAGTTCAAGCTACCCTTAGGAGAGTATAGATCCTCAATCCTAAGCTATCGTGCCTATACTAATTCAAGATACCATGAAAAACATCTTACAAATGCTAATTCAAGCTAACCTTAGGATAGTATAATTCCTCAATCCCAAACTACCATGAGAACTCCTAACTCGAGCAACCGAAAACAAGCTATACATGAAGGGATCACATGTCCCAACATCAAGCTTCTCTATTCTAACATGATTTTATTTATTTTAGGTGATTATCTTTTCAATCAATAACCATTCTTTTCTAGAAGACCTTTCACATTCTATATGCAAGCATTCATATAATACTAGGTAGGTTATGAGGATAAAGCCTTTCAAAGCAACCCTATAAACTAGAATAATCATTTTATGCAAGATATATCTTCATATTAGACTTAATCAAGATGCCCTAGTGATCATCATCTTTTACTTTAAGCCCTACTTTCAAGTTTTACTCGACAATCATTATATTAGTCTAGATCACAAGACATATTAATCACAAGGCTTAGTTATAGGAAATTCTAATCATAATTCATCATAAAGTCCAAAATTCCATCACTACTAATCATGATCTATCATACATACATCAATATTGTCCAATTCATGTATATATGATTCTATTCTTGAACAATTCGTATTCATAACATCAATTCTAGAAGATTACCTTGAACCTTCAATTTGACCTTTCATGGCATAAACCCACATAACTTAAATTTATCCATTAGACTAGGTTTAAGCATGGAAACATGTAATATCATCATAATATCATGAATTTACACTAAATCAATCATAAACAAGTATTATCCAACCGATTCGAATCATACCCAACTATACCCACACATTGGAGTTCTTCTTCATAAATTTGGGGAAATCTAAAGAAATCTATGGCTGTAAGAACCCATAGATGAATAAGCTAAACATACCTTATGAAGATTCACCACAAAAATGATGGAGAAAGGCATCCTCTTGAACCCTAGACTTCACCTTGATTTTCTTCTTCTACAAAAATCTAGAGAGAGAATTATTTGAGATGAAGAACTTTGGGGTCTTAGGGGTTCATAAAGTAAATAGGGTAGTTTATGACTTAAAAACATTTATATAAGTCAAATAAATCAATATAAATTGACCCCATTAATTAACTAATTTATTTGGAATTTATGAAAACACCCCTAACTAGTCAGCCCCTTCCATGGACTACGTGCACCTTCACGACCCGTCAAGGGCACCACGGCGTGTGGTGGTTCCCATGGTCCTTTGACCAGTGTCCCTCCTAACTTGTAAAGCCTCCCATGAGGCTAAGGCAACCCCACGAGCCTTCCCCGGTCCGTGTTCATCACCAGGAGCCGTGAAGTGGCTCGTGAAGGGAGACATTTTCTTGGATGCCTTGGGGGCTTACTGCCCCACCAACCACGGGTGGAACCATGACTCGTGGTGGCCACCACGGTTTGTGAAGGCCATCGTGATCATGGTGGGCAGTGGCTAAGTGCTTTCTTAGCAGCCTTACCCCCCTAACCATGGCCCTCACCCAAAATCCTTGGTGTTTGCCCATAACCGTAGACGTTAACCCTCTCATTAGGCTCTAGTTTAACCTACTAATTTTTGGGTCATTACATTGACCGAACTATCTAGAATCTCATTCACTATATATATATATATATATATATATATATATATATATATATATATAGTCACTATTTCATATAAGTAACTTACGTAAATTCATTCGGCCCTTTCCTCCACCGACACATCCGGATCCAACTCATTTTCTTTCTTTTTCACATGAGTCCTCTTGGAAACCTCTGGTAAAAGGGTAGTGTGCCCCATTTCTTTTTCCTATAAATAAATATGAAATTTTTAACGACATTTATCAACTAAAATATAGAACAATATGAAAGGCAAAATTGACTATAGAATTGCAATGCATGGGCATTTTGGTAATCTTCAAAAAATAATGACGTTGACACCAAATTTTGATCGACCTATAACTTTTTTGGGATCACTATTTTGTTAAATATGTATTGTAAAAACTTTTTTTCCTTATTTTACGGGTTCAAAATTTAAAGTTTATGTAAATAATTTGATTTTAATAATCATGATTTACAAAATTTATTTTAATTATTTTTGTTATCAAATTACTATATCTTCCAAATCAGAACCACTTGCTCGCCTTTTTGGAGGAGCCAATTGAGCACAAAGGTTTAGATGGTCCACTTCCGGTAGTCTAAAATGGAGAAATATGTAGTGTGGTTTAAACTCTATTTTGTTTATTTTTTCTGACTGAGTTTAAATCTTCTCTCTCTTAACCAAACTAGTTAGAGGTTGTTGTGTACTAGAAAATTTTGTGCCCCTTGTTTCATTAACTGATGCAATTTTATCGGCCATATTGGAAGATTGATCTGAAAGTGTGATGAGCAGTGTGGGCCGGTATAGTCTATCTATTCATGTTCGACAACTTTCTCGGTTTTTTCTCAATACTATGTTCGTTTTGACTATAATAGAGATAACACTTCACTGGGAACTTATCGTCGGGAAGCTTGAAGGAAGTACCTCCACAGTCAACCCAAATTGAATTGAAATCGAGGAATCTTATGGTATATTATGAATTAAAACATTATGTTAAATTGAACATAGTTTTGGGATAGAACAAAGAAGAAAGCTTGAATAGAGGGTGAAGATTATTTGAAATTACATCACTAAAATTAGTGATAAAATGTCCTCTGTTAATTTACAAAAGTCTTACGCCAGTCGGGTAGATTAGTGGTCATACCGTTGTACTTGGAGCTCTGGGCCTCTTTGCCTCTGTGGCGAGGGCTTTATTCCACTAGTGATTGTTTTGTCTAAAGTGGAATCCCTGTCCTACTTAACAAATTGCGGAGGAAGAATAAATAAACAAATAGTTTTGTCTTTTCAATTCTTGATGTTAGTTAAGGGTAAAGTTTCAATCTAGAGTGGTAAAATGAAGTCACAGAGAGGAATCTTCAAAGGAGTTATTTCATTGTAAATTTTCAGTTAATTACTTGTTTCATCGTTGACCGATTTCAAAGACTTGAACTCTCCTACAGTCTAATTATATGGAGTGTATATGTTGCATGATATTACAACTTGATTAAGGTCACAGATATCCTCGTTGGTACATTAATAACCTTCACTATCTGAAATTGTATCGACTTTCAAATCTCATTGATGATTCACAATGTTGTGGTTAAAGGAACTGTTGGCTGCAATTTAGTAACTAAGTTCAACTTTATAGGTGGTGATGTGGGATCTGCTGAAACTAACCAGTGCATCTATTCCTTGAACCTGAGATTGAAGCATTTCTCTGATTGGCTACTGGACATTATTTCCACGGGAGATTTAGATGCATTTTTCCCTGCAATGACCCTCTGGTTGAAGATGTATGGAAGGATCCTGCTACACAGCAAACATACAAGAGAAGAAATGAGCTTCATTTTCTTCCGGATGTAGTAGATTACTTCTTGAGCAAGGCACTTTTGGAGCATAACTACAAGAAAAAAAGCATTTCCCAACAATATTTTTTGTTGCCATATATTCAATGTTGTTGCCAAAAAGTACTTTTGGCAACAATATAAAAGTTGTTGCAATAAATGTCAACGGGAAAAGGTTTTGCAACAATATAAAAGTTGTTGCAATAAATGCCGTTTGGGAAAGTTTTTGCAACAACAAAATATATTGTTGCGCTAAGATGATTTAACGCAACAAGAAAACTTGTTGCCTTGATTTGTATAGTTGTTGCTTATAAAAATTTTCGCAACAAAATCTAATGTTGTCAGAAACAAAAAATTTACCCACAATATTAGTTGTTGAAAAAAATTGGCAAAAAATTAGTTACTAATCTATTAGAAAGGCTTTAGGCAACAATTTATTTTATCACAATAAAATAAATATTTTTTATTCACCTTTAGCAACATTATTTGAGTAGTTGAGATATACCCAATGCACATTTTTTGAAATAAAAAACTACACCAATATTTAAATAAAAAATGTATAAATTTGCAAAGGTGAATACATAAGAATGCTAATACACTAGATATTTACTTAAAAAAACTAAATACGGCATATCTTTACTTATTGTCAAAAAAAAAATTAATATATATATAAACAAAGTCATTGTATTCTAATCCTACAAGTAAATTTAAAAAAATCGTCTTCCCGTAGTACTTGTACTGCATTATTGTTGAATTATACTTGTTCATCCTGCAAATAAAAAATACATATATTATATTTTGATAAAGTAAACTATAAAATACACAAATATAAATTTAAAAAGTAGAGAGGATCACATATATCTCTGGGTATATGTCATAAGCTTTGTGCACCCAAAGATGGCCAGTTCTTCCTTGGCCACATTGAACCTAATAAGAAAATACAAACACAAGCCTCAAATAGTATTGTGCATTGACTTATTCTATAAAATTTGATTTCAAAATAGTAATTGTTACAGTAGGAAGGAGAGCATTAATGATCCAAGAAGTCAATCATCAAACTAAACTTTAAAATTACATTTATAATTCCTAACTATTTTTTTAATCGATAGATGTCACTCAAATTCTTCAATTAGCTAATAGATATTTTCTACACAACAAATATAAACTAATCTTAGGCAATATATTTTTCTTATTGAATGAACAATAAGAGCAATAAGATTTTTTTCTAATGAAGTAATTAAAAAACACTAGTCATTATTTTGAACAATGTTGACCAGTACAATGCATGTATAACTTATTATTCCTAAACCAAATGAGTCTTTAAGTACAAAAAAAAAAGCTGAACTTCTCTATCCATTTTTCTATGCAAAACTTCTGGAAATAATTTTCATGTCTTTGTTTGATGAATACTTGGAAAATCACCTTACAAAATAATACAATGTATTATACTATTATTACTATACAAAGACATGCACTAATTGTCAAGGTAACCTAAGTTTCTCGGACTCTCCATAAATGTTGTCGCACTCACATGAAATCTCCAAAAATGCCTTACTTTTAAAGAATTAAACATGCACCCAATGACATTTTTAAAGAGTTGAGCAACATAGGAGGTAACTGCTTGTATGTTATGTAGTTTTTTTTTTATCAGGTAAATTTGTTTATGTCATTTTCTTCAATGTAAGAGTTATTCATGCTTGTCATATGAGACATAAGCTTAATGTGCGAAAGTGGTAGCACTGTAATCTGTAAAGTTTCTTACCTCATCAAAGATAAAAAGAGAACCTGCACTATGACAAGTAGTCCTCAGTGCTTGTAAAATGCTTTTGTGGCACTATAAATGCCACCTTCACCTTGGATTGGTTCGACAAAGACAACACCTATTTTACTGCTCTGAATTACTCCTCTTTCGGCTTTAACATCTCCATACTCCGGAAAACAACTCCTGATATTATAGGTTCAAAAGGTTACCTTGTTTGTTAGAGCAACAACACCAATGGTCCTTCCATGGAAGCAATTGGAGAAGGCAATGAACTCCATAAGAGTTTGCTTCTCATCAGGATGAAATAATCTCTGAAACTTTGTTGAAAATTTAATTGTTTCATGGTCTGCAAGAAAATTATCAAGAATGTGCTTAGAAAGCTCGAGATGTAAGAAATAATAGAACACTATATTAGTGTTATATACAAAGGTCCTTGTACAGATGGAGGAGGAAAGATGTGCTCCTTGAAGAATTGATAATTAGTCACATACAAAGTTAAATTTAAGAAGATGATTAAATTGATGTAACAAGTTATATACATATAAGAACAAACACATTCAGGAATTGTTTTCCTATAGAAGCCATGGGTTCTTCTGTTGATGCATGATTAATTGATAGGAAATGTACTACTTGTGGACAATTTGATGAGAAGGAAGAGAAGAAACTAAAGGCAGAAAAGACCAAGTGGAAAATAGTTCATGGCGCTGAGCAACCTGCGAATCTTCCGGTAAAAGTTGTTTCAAACCTTAATTATGTTCAATTAAAAGATTTTATGCAGAGGTAGAAAATCCTTCCTTTATTCTTTCTTATCTAACTATCAAAACAGAGATATATCAACTTTACTCTAGCTCCACCTCTAAATGAGACCCTTCTCGCCAACATCTCCCTGAAAAATCCAAAAGTATAGAAACTTACACACTGGGAGTAAGTTCCAATTACCACATCATGCCATTCAATGGCACAAAATGAATTCATGATAAGATACTGATATTCATTTTCAATATAGAACCATATATACTCTGACTCTATTCAAAGAACTCACATTCTAACAAGAACTAGAAAACTTGAACAAAATAGAATTGAGTAAAATCCATGTCCTCATTAATCCTAAACAACAAGCACCCAAGCACGTGGCCTTGCCATCAATGAAGTTTGTTAAACATCATGAGGTCTTAGTGTTGGAACGTATGCACCCACTTACTTAAATAAGACCTGGTCCTCTCCACACTAATACAGAGTAAATGTTAGTGGAAATGTAAAATTAAAGAACAAGGAATAACAACAATATTTAACATGGTTCGGGTCAAAATGATCCTACGTCCACCAAAGAACAACTGCACCAATATTTATTTCACTCTACAAAGAATACAAGTGAAATACTACAAGAGAGAGAACAACATATGTCTTAGAAGGTGAGAAGGCAAGTGAAGAGGATGATATGAAAATGAATTAAGAGCTACCTATTTATAGGAATGAATTCATCCTATTGATGTCATCCATGACATCACTATATGTCAAAAATGTCAAGGTTAAGAATATGAAACCATTTTATAGTTTACCTAAATTTCACCTACCAAGATACTATCTTGACTTTTATTTTGCACTAATTATCTTCCTACCAAATGTTCATGTCAATTCATCTTCCTTTAAGTTTGATTCCACAAGAACCAAACCAACTCTTTCAATCTCCACCTTGGTTTGTGTTCCAAACATGCGTATAAACAACTTTGACCAAAACTTCTAAGCTTACTGGGCAATCCCATTGTATGAAACAAGAAGAATCAAACCTTTGTTGAACATACTAGCTCCACCTAGTAGTTTTTCTCTTAGAGTTGCATCAATTAATGCATTACTCCCGCCAAGTACTTGCAGTGTGCAAACTTAGCAAGCGAGATTATTTTGGTCAACATGTCTGCAGCGTTATCCTCTGTGATAACCTTCTCAACCTTCATCTCGAATAAAATGGAATCTGACATCAATGTGTTTTGGTGCGCTCATGAAATATTTGATTTTTAATTAAATGAATAGCACTTTGACTATCACATCTTAGAATTGATTCCAGCTGAATCAAACTCAATTCTGCCACCAAACCTTTCAACCAGAGAGCTTCTTTCACTGCCTCCGTTGATGCCATATATTCTGCCTCTGTTGTAGACAAAGCGACAATAGACTGTTAAGTCGATTTCCAACTAAAGGTACTGCCAATGAGAGTAAAGATGTATCAAGTTGTGGACCTCCTCTGATCAAGATCCCCTACATAGTCAGAATCTGCATAACCGAGAATTGAAATACCTTCACTTTTCCGAAAGGTTAGGCCAACATCAGGAGATCCTTTGAGATATCTCTATATCCACTTGACAGCCCCAGTTCCTTTTTCTGGGATTAGCCATGTACCTGCTTAACACACTTACAGATTGGAAAATATCTAGACGTGTGCACACCATAGCATACATAATGCTACCAACTACGCTCGCATAAGGAACCTTTGACATATGCTCACCTCGTCCATAGACTAAGGCTTTTGTAACTCTGAAAGCTTGAAATGAGAAGATAACGGTGTACTTACAGGCTTTATCATTGTAACAACCCTAAAAATGAATAAGATAAATACTTAAGGTGTCAAGAATGCTTGCGATTAGACCAAGGTTCACACGGATTGATACGCGTAGAACCAGACCTCAGAACCCTTACTACGACCAAGCCAACTAACTTGGGGAGTTAATTGAGCTTGGAAATGTTGGAACCAACCATGTCAGGCTCACAAAAATGAAGATTTAATCGAAAGAGTCTTTACCAGACTTAAAAGAAGAAATTTTAATTTTTGAGGGTCCAGGGGTAAAATGGTCTTTTCTAGGACAAGGGTAATATTGTAATTATCCTGAAGAATTAATTAATTAATTAATTAATTTAATTAAAAAGAGCAATTCGGGTTGGGGCGACCCGAAGTGACCCATTTTCGCAAATGGGGTGTCACTCGGGTTCGAGCCCCACTAGAAGCATCAAATTAAGGATTTAATTGTTGATTAAAAATATAATTTTGTAAGGGCAAAATGGTCCTTTCATGTATAATTAATTAAATCAGATTTTAAATAATAAGGAGAGTCCTAAATTGACTAAGTCATCATTTAATCCTAAACTACTTCACACGTTTCACTCTCTCACGTTTATCACCTCTTCGCGTTCAAAAAAAAAACTCTCTTGTTCTCTCTGCCAATTAACCTGAGGAACAAAAGCTTTGACTAAGGTTCTTCACACTTGAAGAACACACGAATTTTTAAGAAAAGCAAAGTAATCAAAAACGTTAAGGCAAGGGGGGGTTTCCGTCAAGTTGGTGGTGAAATCTTAGGTGAATTGGGCGTGGCTTTGGAGAAAACTGGGCAGCAACTTCACGTTTGAACAACGTCAAAAAGGTATGGGTTTCTTCTGTCTTGGTCCCTTTCCCAAGAGGCCCCTTACGATTTAAGATATTCACTCCGAAACTAAGGTTGTTCCCCGTTGCATGTCCTTGTCACTAGCTTCCAAATGATTTCGTAGGTTGGGTATTTTGTGCTGGTAGATTTAGGTATGTATGATGTTTTTGTATTGAAAGTGAATATGTGTATGTGCGTGAAATCACGAAGATGACAATCAAGGTGTGATCAAAAAGGGGAAAAAAAAGGTGTGTGTGTGCGCGTTGGACAGTGATGTTTTAGCCACTGTTTTTGGAGAAGTGTAAATGCATGTATTTCTTGTATTTTATGTGTTGAAGTTATGCACAAAGTGATGTTCATTGTGATGAAATATGGTTGATTGAATAACAATCTTTTAACCAAATAAACATATGAAAGATGCGCCTAAAAATGTGTTAAAACGATTTATGAATGCACCCTTTGAATCATGTGAAAATGTTGATGAAAATGAGTTGAAGAATGACTAAAATTTCCAGCAACTATGCCATATTAATTTAGGCTAAAGCTTAACAAAGAAATCTGGAAATTAACGCATTTTAAAGAGGTGAGGCTACCAGGATTCGAACCTGTGACCTCACCCTTTAGCTACTGGTTTCGCGAAAAAGGGAAAAGAAAATGGGGCTGGGGGGAATCGAACCTGGCTACTGGTTTCGCGAGAAGGGAAAAAGAAAATGGGGTTGGGGGGATTCGAACCTGGCTACTGTAGGAGAAAGAAGAGAAAAATAAATTAAATAAATAAATGGGAGGCGTGGGATTCGAACCCACGACCTCCAGGAACGCGCGAAAGGGGAGAAAATAAAGAAAAGAAAACGTGAGGAGTGGGAATCGAACCCACGACCTCAAGGCTGGAAAAAAAGGAGAAGGCAAAAATGAATTAAGAAACAAAGTGAGGTTGTGGGGGTTCGATCCCACAACCTCACTGCCAAGGCGCCTAGTTAAGGAAGATTTAACTAAAAATAAGATAGGAGGCTGTGGGGGTTCGAACCCACAACCTCCCAAGCCTCTAGCGAAATTAAGTTAAAAATAAGGAGGTTGTGGGTGTTCGAACCCACAACCTCCCTATTCCAGCGAATTAAATACTAAAAATCAAAGAGGCTATGGGGGTTTGATACCACAACCTCTTGGTTTTGGCGAAAATGAGCAATGTGATGTTAATGAAAAATAAAAAGGGGTTGTGGGGGTTCGAACCCACAACCCTTCGGCCAACCTAAGAGAAGAACTAAGTAGAAAATTAATGATACGATGTTAATGTTGGGATTTAATTTAGAGTTCTAATGTTATGAAAATTAGAAATAAAATCAATGAAAAATATAAATGATATCCAAGTGATCCAAACTTGGGTTTCCTTGCCCAATCTTCCGTATTGATACATAAATCATACGTGAACAAAATATCCAAGAATAATGCCACCTACTTAGATCAAGATCTTGGCATATATACAAGATACATAAGTCTTGTACTACATAATCTTAGGAATTTATGAATCACTTAACGAATTATTAATGAAGCCTCATGGCTTGTGAGTATAGACTCATAAGTCCAGTATACGTTTAAAAGTAAGTGAACCTAAGATGTATGTACTGGATGATGAAGTGAACAATGAAATGATGAAACCCTAGAAGGGCTAAGTAAGGGTATGAAACACACCAATGTCCAAGTATATTGGCATATGATGAAATGAATATTCACGTAAAATGAGGTGAGTAAATATGAAGAGTAAATGTGCTAATGACAATAAATGTGGTGACAACATGATATGAGGCTAATGCTAATGATGAGAGCAATCTCAAATGAGCTTGAGTAAATGTTACCAAAACGTACTCACCTATGAGAGTGTAAGACAATGAAGAGACCAGTCTCTATAAACACTCTAATGAAATTATTGAGATTAACACACTTAAGACTAATGATGAGATGAGAAATCATCTAATGAGCTATGATGTTCTCATACTAGAAGCCAGCTTCCATGACGTATGAGATGAATGAAATGGAACTTTATACTGAGCACCGATAGGCTAGCTATGAGCGGTGATGCCTTCTTTTGGGAAGGGCGGAGGTTCATGTAACTCTCATGAGATGAGACTATCCGGCTTGCCGGGTATGGGTCTCCTTATATCTCCTAGTCTTCGAACCTATACTGCCAATATAGGGATCTGGCGGGGTTAAATTCCCATATATGCTAGCATGTTTTTGGGTCACCTTGGCCGGTGGTTCCACCTCTTTTCGGTTTTCATGATGCTCACATGATCTATGTCGGTTAAAGTTAAAGTTCCCAATGAAGCCAGCCTCAATTGATGCACATAGTGAAATAAATGATACCGAAGGTGTTAGGATGGGGTAATCAAAAAGGTGAGTTAGATTCAAGTAATGACATTAGGTCGTTCTTGGTCATTGCACAACGAACCCGATGAAAGTCTTAAACTACATCCTAGGTATAGCTGCTGTTTACACTGGCCTATGAACGAAATAAAATGAAGTACGGATGAATGAATGAAGCAGATTCTGTGTTTGATAATGAAGACTCCCTAGTTGAGGTCCCATATGTTGAGCCCTCATTTTGGAAAGTCTTAATGTCAAGTCCATTATTCCAAGGTCTCATGGCATATGAATGAATGATATGAAAGAAGCTATGTGTTATATGTTATGTACTATGATATGTGCTATATGAAGATGTTATGTGCTGTGTGCAATATGATATTTATGATGATGCATGTTACTCTCATGGCATGACTTTCCTAATCCAAATTTGGAAAGTTCACTAACTTTCCTAATCCAAATTTGGAAAGTTCACTAACTTTCCTAATCCAAATTTGGCAAGTCCACTGACTTGACTTCCCATAATCATGTTGTTAAGGAAGAGCTATTCTTTCTCATGCATGTCCTTGGTGTGTGCTTGCATATACCCATACTTAGTACAAGTGTGTACTAACCCTATACAATTATACTATTTTAGGTGCAGGCACAGGTGGACGATAGAGCTACAGGATCATTGTTGCAGTTATCCAGACGTCCAGCATTCATCCGGAGTTGGTAGGTCCTCATGCTTTCGAGGATGCTACTGTTCTATATTCTAGCTTAGTTTTAGAGTTGAGCTAGTGGAGCATGTTTCACTAGCGTTTCTTTCCTGTTTTTATTCAGACGTTGTATTGGTGCCATTTTGGCAATTATACACTTATTACTTATTGAACTATTTCTTTCAGTTGCTTATCTCCTAATGCTAGATGGTTGATGGTGAACAATTTATGAAATGATAAGAATGTTTAACAAGTGTTTTAAGAAACAAAAAGTTTTAAATTTTCCGCTAAAATTAACCTAGATGAAGTAAGAATGACGTCAGTGGAGCATGTCTGGGGTCTAGATTCCTGTCGTGACAAAGTTGGTATCATAGCCCTAAGTTAAATTCCGATATTAATGAGTTCACATCAACCACATTGAGTAGTTTCTAAGTCATGGTAGTGAAGTGCACCACTATCTTGGATTAGAGACTACATGATGCATAGGAAAACTTCCTTTTTTCTGATCTTATCGTGCTTTTCCTAAAGTTTAATTTCTTGGTGTTATGAGCGTGTCTAACATCAATCTTTGTTATTTTCAGAGAATGAATACTAGGAGGGCTATTGGTCAGAGGAGAGGAGGTGCAGCTGCTGGGGGCAATCAGGTTCCACCCCAGGCTCCAGCGGAAGGAGTGGTTATGCCAGTTAACCCAGCTGGGTTGACTGATGCTGAGGTGAGGGCATCTCTGGCCCAGATGGCACATGCCATCACTATGCAGGCCCAGGACATGACTGACTAGGTCAACCGACAGAATGTTCAGAGGGAGAACCCACCGGTTCGTAGCATGGCTGACAAACTGAGAGATTTCACGAGGATGAATCCTTCTATTTTCACAGGGTCTAGGACTGCAGAGGATCCCCAGGAGTTTATGGATGAGGTGCATAAGATTCTGGTGGCTATGGGGGCCACAGATACTGAGAAGGCTGAGCTGGCTTCCTATCAACTCAAGGATGTTGCACAGACTTAGTGCAAGATGTGGCATGATAGCCGAGTTTTGGGTGGAGTTCCAGTCACTTGGGAGCTGTTCAAGACAGCATTTCTGGAGAGATTCTTCCCCAGAGAGATGAGGGAAGCCAAGGTTGAGGAGTTCATCAACCTTAAACAAGGTTCTATGACAGTTAGGGAGTATTCCCTGAAGTTTGTTAAGCTATCAAGGTATGTTAATTTCCTTAGTATCTAATAGTAAGGATGAGGTGAGTACTGAAGTTTGTTAAATTATCCAGGTATGCTACTTCCCTTGTGTCTAACAGCAGGGATGAGATGAGTAGGTTCCTTACAGGAATCAATGGAGATCTAGAGGAGGAGTGTCGGTCTGCGATGCTCCATGATAATATGGACCTCTCCAGGTTGATGGTGCATGTCCAGCAGGTAGAGGACAGCCGTAAAAATAGGGATGTTCGTGATGCTAGGAGGCCTAAGCCTCAAGATCAGGCAGGTCCCAGCCATGTAGGCCGCAAAAACAATTTTGGCGTCCGTGAGCAGCCCAGGTTCAAGAAGGAGCAACAGAGTTCTGGGAACTCAAATTTTCAGAGGAGTACAGCACTTAGAGGAGGCAGACCTGAGCCCAAGAAGGGCAATGGAGGTGAGATGCAGCGTCCTTAAAAGAATTGTGCTAAGTATGGTCGAGCTCACAGTGGAGAGTGCAGACAGGGCACTAATGCCTGCTTCGGTTGCGGTAAGAGTGGACACATGGTTAGAGACTGCCCACAGAACAGAGGTCAGGCTGGAGGTAATGCTCAGCCTAGGCCTAATCCACAGGGTGCAGCAGCAGCCGAGCCTCCTAAGAGGAACAAATTCTATGCTCTGAAGGGCAGGGAGGAGCAGGAAAAGTCCGCTGATGTGGTCACAGGTATGCTGTAAGTATTCTCAACTTCTGTTTATGCTTTACTTGATCCAGGGTCTACGCTTTCCTTTGTAACTCCTTTGCTTGCTCTCACTTTTGAGATATTGCCTGAAGTTCTGCATGATCCTATAGTGGTTAGTACATCTTTAGGAGAGAATGTAAAAACTGATAGAGTATAAAAGGATTGCCCAATAGTGGTAAGTGGTAAGACTATGTGTGCAAACTTGATTGAGTTACCCATGTATGATTTTGATGTTATTCTTGGCATGGACTGGCTTCATAGTTGTTATGCTTGCTTGGACTGTCGTAGTAGAGTGGTGAGATTTTGTTTCCCTAATGAAGAGGAGCTAGTCTGGGAGGGGTACAACTCGAGTCATCCTAACCTCTTGATTTCGAACCTTAAGGCCAATAAAATGATGTCCAAGGGGTTATTGTGTCATCTTGTGAGTGTTAATGATTTAGATCATGACATTCCTTCCATAGACTCAGTGTGTGTAGTGAATGAGTTCCTAGATGTATTTCCTGATGATTTGCCTTGAGTCCCTCCCCCTCGAGAGATTGATTTTGGTATCGACTTAGAACCCGATACTAAACCAATTTCCATTCCTCCTTACAGAATGGCTCCAGCTGAACTCAAAGAGTTGAATCTGCAGTTAAAAGATCTCACTGATAAGGGTTTCATTTAGCCGAGCATATCCCCTTGGGGCGCTCCAGTGTTGTTTGTAAAAAAGAAAGATGGAACCCTTAGAATGTGTATCGATTATCGGCAGCTCAACAAAGTCACTATAAAGAATAAGTATCCACTTCCCAGAATAGATGATTTGTTCGATCAGCTCCAAGGGTCTAGTTTCTTCTCTAAGATTGATCTTCATTTCGGGTACCATCAGCTTAAGGTTAGGGATGGAGATATCCCAAAGACAGCCTTTCGTACCTGCCATGGTCACTATGAGTTTCTAGTCATGTCATTTAGTCTCACGAATGCACCTGCTGTATTTATGGATCTCATGAACAGGGTATTCCGTGAATACCTTGACTCTTTCGTTATAGTATTCATTGATGACATTCTCATCTACTCTAAGACCAAGGAATAGCATGAACAACATTCGAGACTAACCTTGCAGGTACTTAGACAGCATCAGTTGTATGCCAAATTCAGCAAATGTGAATTCTGGATGAGATCAGTGACCTTCCTGGGTCATGTTGTGTCCGATCAGGGCGTGGAGGTGGATCCCAGGAAGACTGAGGCTGTGAAAAACTAGCCAAAGTCTGTTACTCTCACTAACATCCGTAGCTTTTTGGGATTGGCTGGTTACTACCGCAGGTGTGTGGAGGGTTTTTCTTCCATTGCTGCCCCATTGACAGCTTTGACTAAGAAGAAAGCCAAGTTTGAGTGGACGGAGACTTGTGAGAGGAGTTTCCAGGAGCTCAAGGACAGACTCACTTCAGCCCCGGTGCTTACTTTGCCTAAGTGTGGTGAGAATTACACTATTTACTATGATGCATCTAGGGTTAGTTCGGGTTGTGTTCTTATGCAGGTTGGTAAGGTGATAGCCTATGCGTCCAGACAGCTCAAGGTTCATGAGAAGAATTATCCCACTCATGACCTGGAGTTGGCAGCTGTGGTGTTTGTACTAAAGCTGTGGAGGCACTACTTGTATGGAGTGCATGTGGATGTATTCACAGACCACAATATTCTGCAGTACGTGTTCACACAGAGAGAGTTGAATCTACGTCAGCGGAGATGGTTGGAGCTGTTGAAGAATTATGATATGAATGTGCACTACCATCCAGGTAAGGCTAATGTTGTAGCTGATGCTTTGATCAGGTTGAGCATGGGAAGTACAACCCACGTTGAGGATGAGAAGAAGGAGCTGGTGGAAGATGTACACAGACTGGCCAGACTGGGTGTGCGATTGGTTGACTCTACTAGTGGGGATGTTTCAGTTCATCCTAGTTCTGAATCATCCTTGGTAGTTGAAGTCAAGCAGGATCAGCATCTAGATCCTGTGTTGATGGAGCTGAAGGACTCAGTGCTGATGAAGATGAATGATTCTTTCGGTTTGGGAGGTGATGGCATACTTAGGTATCAGGACAGGCTGTGTGTACCAGATGTGGATGATTTGCGGACCAGGATTGTTGTAGAGGCCCATGGTTCCAGATATTCCATACATCTAGTTTCCACCAAGATGTATCATGATCTTAAGCAGATTTATTGGTGGGATGGCATGAAGAAGGACATTGCAGAGTATGTGGCCAAGTGTCCTAATTGTCAGCAGGTCAAGGCAGAGCATCTTAAGCCTGGCGGTCTGACTCAGATTATTGAGGTTCCGACCTGGAAGTGGGAGGCCATTAATATGGACTTCGTGGTTGGTCTTCCGAGGACTAGGAGGCAGCATGACTCCATATGGTTTATTGTGGACAGATTGACTAAGTCTGCCCACTTTATCCCTGTGAAGTCTACTTACAGAGCCGAGGATTATGCGAGACTCTACATTGATGAGATTGTGAGATGGCATGGGATTCCTTTGTCTATCATTTCAGATAGAGGAGATCAATTTACTTCACATTTCTGGAGATCTTTCCAGAAGAGCTTGGGCACGCAGGTAAAGCTTAGCACTGCCTTTCATCCTCAGACAGATGGGCAGGCAGAGTGCACCATTCAGACATTGGAGGACATGTTGAGAGCGTGTGTGATTGACTTCAGAGGTAACTGGGATGACCATCTGCCTTTGATAGAGTTCTCGTATAATAATAGCTATCACTCCGGCATTGGGATGGTACCGTTTGAGGCACTGTATTGTAGGAGGTGTAGATCTCCAGTTGGGTGGTTCGAGGTTGGAAAGTCATCCATTTTGGGTCCAGAGATCATTCATGAGGCTTTAGAGAAGGTCAGAGTGATTAGGGACAGTTTGGCTACTGCTTACAGTCGGCAGAAGTCATATGCAGATAACAGAAAGCGGCCCTTAGAGTTTGATGTTGGTGACCAGGTTTACTTGAAGATATCACCAATGAAAGGGTTGATGAGATTTGGTAGAAAATGGAAGCTGAGTCCGAGGTATGTTGGGCCATATGAGATCCTGCAGCATGTGGGTGAGGTGGCCTATGAGTTAGCATTGCCTGCGGAGCTAGCTTCTGTTCATCCAGTCTTTCATGTCTCTATGTTGAAGAAGTGCCTAGGTGATCCAGCATCGATTCTACCAGTTGAAGGTTTGGGGGTTGGTGAAGACTTGTCTTATGAGGAGGTACCTGTTGAGATCTTAGACAGACAGGTCAAGCGGCTGAGGAACAAGGAGATTGCCACAGTGAAGGTATTGTGGAGAAATCATCTTGTTGAGGGTGCTACGTGGGAGGCTGAGGCCGACATGAGATCCCGCTACCCTCATCTTTTCAGCTCTTGAGGTTAGACTTCCTATTCTTAAGTCTATGTTTCCTTATCTCTCTGTATTTTGTTGCTATTGCTTGACTGTGCATAGTGATTTTGTTATGATCTGACTGGCATTACGATATGTAGTGGTAGTGTCATTCGGGGACGAATGTTCCTAAGGGGGGGGGGGGTAATGTAATAACCCTAAAAATGAATAAGATAACTACTTAAGGTGTCAAGAATGCTTGCGATTAGACCAAGGTTCACACGGATTGATACGCGTAGAACCAGACCTCAGAACCCTTACTACGACCAAGCCAACTAACTTGGGGAGTTAATTGAGCTTGGAAAGATTGTAACCAACCATATGAGGCTCACGAAAACGAAGATTTAATCGAAAGAGTCTTTACCGGACTTAAAAGAAGAAATTTTAAGTTTTGAGGGTCCAGGGGTAAAATGGTCTTTTCTAGGCCAAGATTAATATTGTAATTACCCTGAGGAATTAATTAATTAATTAATTAATTTAATTAAAAAGAGCAATTCGGGTTGGGGCGACCCGAAGTGACCCATTTTCGCAAATGGGGTGTCACTCGGGTTCGAGCCCCACTAGAAGCATCAAATTAAGGATTTAATTGTTGATTAAAAATCTGATTTTGTAAGGGCAAAATGGTCCTTTCATGTATAATTAATTAAATCAGATTTTAAGTAATAAGGAGAGTCCTAAATTGACT